>OU612069.1:14137815-15337815 GCA_914767715.1 Membranipora membranacea | reverse complement strand
ACTGATAGCTGAGCATACAAGACAATAAACAATTCGTGATTTTGCTGTTTACCACGGTTAACAACAAGTCCTAGCCTAACAACCGCCCGATTTCTAATGTCACTAAATCACTCACCTGATAAGCACGGTAACAGTACACATAAAACAAGAAAAATTCTAACAATCAGCATTTTCTCCCTCTTGTGTTACAGGCTCAGTAAATATGTCCAGACGCTGTGTAAAAGATTGTGCCTTAGATATTATGTTATGGTCTGGTTGTATAAGGCTGGTAACTGGTGCTTGATTGACCTTGTACCTTATAAGAATGCTCCTAGTCAGGTAAAATTATTCTCCTGAAAACAACTTGTTTAAATGATTCTGAAATCATAATTATCATCATCAATTTATTTCACATGCAACATTGTGGCAGTAAAGGTTCACTCATCCATTCTTTGAATCATTCGTCATCGCTATTATCTAAGATTTTCTCTCAGTTTTCATAGCCTGGTTGTATCAACTATACTATACTTTAATACATGTCAGGTAAACGTGGGTGTCAAATTTATGCTCTTGAAAAAGTTCGCTTAATCAATTCTCAAACGATAATTTCAGTAATAACACTTTTAAATTATCTATCTTTAGGAGCATGTGAAATTTTCTCGAGTTGTTATCGCTTTGCATAAAGCAAATCTTTTGCTAGTGCTTATTTCCTATCTAATAATTCCCAGAAAAGGCCTCAGAACAGCTCCTACAAACTTTAAAACTAAAATTACACATTTTGTCACCTACAAAAATATTGTTCAAGACCTAAGAAGACAAGCACATAATCGGAGTTGTATCATCTATCTACACCGATGGGCATATTGGCTAAGATCAAAGTGTCGTGGCCAATGGCTGATTAGTGCCTGTTTCAGTTTCTGACAGCTTGCTGCACACTCACGATTAGGATGTTCACCATGGCCTCACCTCTAGGATGCATTCTAGTTTACTAGGATGTATCACACTCTCAGTATGAGGACTCCGGGCAACTTGCGTACCTCTTTAGGGGCAGCCCACCCTCTGTTTTGTCATAACCAGGGATTGTGCTGAAGGTGCAACCAGAGGGTGGACTTTGGCCAGGGAAAGTTAACACAAAACATTGGCCTCTGAGAATCCCCGTTCTTTGTCGACTCTAAGCCAAAGTTTTATTTCCTCTTTTCCATATCTATAAACATCATTTATAACATTTATTTGTGAATGTGTATGGCATCTAGTATGAACCGTTTCGAAGGAATTATCTGATAGAAACGAGCAACCTTCTGACTGGGTGGTAGGCAGAGAAGGGATTATGTCTTATCTACTCAAATTAGATGCACGTCAACATCTAAAGGGTTGAATCCAGATGTCTGACATGTCATTGAATCAATTTATGGTGCAAATTTGAAAATTTGCCATAATTATGGCAGTAGGGATGGGTAACTTGCTGATTGTGAGTTTAATGATTTGAGTGCAAGCTAAACTGTGCAGGTTGGACTAGAAAAGTAAACATATCGTCATTTGGACAGCCATAAAAAACAGTGAAAAATTGAATAATTAGCTGTCTCCTAGGCTGTGCATGTTCCTACAAAAAATACATACTGTTCATGTAACATTACCAATAAGGTTAGAATGTCCTGAGGACTTGTATTGGCAGATTACCTATGAGCCATGCAGACCTCGCAGAGCAAGACTGAGCAGCAATAACACTGTACTAGCCAGCAGATGTCACTTCATCTGATATGGGAATATGACATGTGAAACTGATGCTTAATACTGATTGTATTGATCTCCCTCTTTATGATGCCCTATGCTGATAGTGATATCTCCCTCTTTTTGAATTTCATTAAATACTTTTTATGTTGTACTATTATTTTAAATCAGATCAGTAATATTCATTTTTTCTTACCTCAATGATTAACAAGATAGCTGGGGGTTCCCCTATAGGAGGGGGGCGACTAATACACCATTTCCTGGTTAACCCTCAATAAGTTAGAAATAAACATTAAAGTAAGTACAGTAAGTTGCTGGAGAACAGCATGGGCAGGGCCAAAACTTTATAGGAGGAAATTCGGCCTCGATACTTTAGAAAAGGCGGAAAATTTAGCACCAACCACACACGCACCCAAGTCACTTTTCACACACTGAGATATATAGAAACATAAGGTAGTATTTTAGGGCGGGAATTGTGAAAAGAAGACTTGTCTCCTCAGTTGTCAAGAATGAATGGGATGAGAAAAACCCGCGAACTAACGAGATAAGTAAATTTGCATAACTCGCGATAAGTTGCGCCATGGTACAGGATAATGCTTAAGATAAGATAAGATAACTACAAAATATAAGGCTCAGAGGCCAGGTTGAGAGCTAGTAAATTCTACCAGTTATAACCTGTGTTATTAAATTACTGAGCCTTTTCACATTGCTCAAGAAAAAATGAGTTCTTTAGGTGTAAAAAACTCTGTAATTTTCAATGCATTTAGATTGATAACAAAGTACTCAACAATCAATCAATCAGTGGTATGTGTACCATTATAGGTTTCATCTCATTCTGATATGCCCAAACACATCAACAATGCCTGATATCTACAATGCATTACAATATTTTGATCTAAGAATAATATTTTATATTTGATGTTGACCTCTCACTTTATATATATAAACATATATATTAAGTATATATATATACATACATATACTAGCATACATGAAAAACATTATCATGGTAACTTCGCATTGTAACATGACATTGGATGGTAACATAATAATATAACATAAACATGGTCACGTGGTACAAACCAGTACCTACCAGCTACCATATAAAAGTAATCAAGCTATGACAACTCAAGAACAACTTTATTTCATGTGTATCAATGTCTTATTTACAACTCACCTGAATCACATACCGTCCTATTGATAAGATATTCTTACGTCAACAGTAATAAGTATAACGTACGGGAAAAAGGTTTACTCGGCTCTCTTATCTGAAGTTTGACGCACATAAAAGATACCAGGTTATATTTAGCCAATTTTCTATGCTGTGAGTTTATGTTTGCTGAAGCTTTATTTGCCCTTTGTACTGTGATGAGAATCGAGGTGTTGAGCAAATACTATAATTATAGTACCAGCAATATTTTTGGCCTGTTAAGAATCATGGAGCTGAGACTTGCACTTTCACTTGTAAGTACAAAGAGGATTGTGATTCCATTGAAAGCATAGAAATTGAAAGGTTATAATTGTAGTAATTGAGATTTTGAGAATGATTTGCTTTAGCTCTGACATGAATCTAATTCGATTAAGGCGCAATGGGTGTCAATAGCGGATCGGTTTTCCCTTTCTATGGGAATTCTCCTCTCTCCCAAACTAAAGTACCTTGGTACTTTCTCATGTAACAAATTAATTCAAGGATAACGTTTTGACAGGTGTTATGGTGTGTGACTCTGAATACTGTGTGGTGTATGGATCAGGATACGCAGTCTCTAGTTGATCGGTGAGTTACTTTCCGCCAGTGTCAGGTCTGAATGAATAGTAGTTTAAAAGCCTTGAAAATTCCACTCCAGAAAGCTCTAATTTAAAGATATAATTTTCAGGGTAGGGCATGCTGAGTAAACTAGTCATAAAATGAAAGTATCGGTTCGAAAACGGAACTCCTTGTGAGTTGTGATACTTTATTACTTTTGGTTTGAACTGCTAGTTTTTTTTTGTAATTCATTGAATCGGAAACTTTTTTGTATGTTTGATGCATGCGTTTATTCAATTCGATTGTTTGGAAATAGTTCCATTCCGTCATTGGTAATCAATGTGTGAAAGATGCACTTTTTTGTGATATGTGTTTCACCAGTTTATTAATACACGACAACTGAATCATCAAATACAGAAATACTGTAATCCATAAATTTAAAGACAACTGTTTTTAAAATTAGCACATGCGGAAACACCTTTCTTTTGAATTAGAATTTTAAAACATTTCCTTCACAATATCTGTAATTTTCCTGTTCAATAATTTACTGAAAAAAGGAGATTAAATTTAACAAAATTGTCCAGTTACGTTATAATATCAATCTTACAGGTTAGAGAGATCTACAGCTACAAACTTCGCCACCACCAAATGGGTTGTTTGGCACATGGAAATCGATCTCTTCATACCAAGCAATGTGATCTACATGGAGCTTGCATCACTGAAGTCTAGCGATGGTACGACCTCTACCATCATTGCCGGGAGAGGTCATGAGAATGGATACAGAGAGAGGAATGGATCTGAAGCTCTGTTCAACATTATATATGGATTCACACAGATCACAGATGAGCGTGTGGTCGTAGCTGACTATCATAATCACTGTCTGAGAGTGATCGCCCGTCACACAGGTCTCACCTCAGTGTTCTCTGGACAGTGTGAGTCAGCAGGAGACTCAGAAGGTCAACCCGGTCTGTTCAACCGTCCCCGGCATGTAATAAGAGACAAGTATGATGACGGGCAGCTTCTTGTCACTGAGAAGTATAAAGGTGTTGTGAGGACAGTGGATATATCCAATGGACGTGTCGGTACTTTTGTCAAGGCTAACATTCTCTTGTATATCGAACAGCTGACACAGCACGACAACGGGAACCTGTATGTCATAACACAAGGGCAGGCTCTCTACAGTATCACATATAAAGAGAAGAGAGTCACACTGATCTCAGGCTCAGGCTCAGGCTCAGGCTCAGGCTACACAGACAGCTCACTCCTAAACTCTCGATTCTCCGAACTAAAAGACCTCGTGTTCATAGGTAATCAGACACTACTCGTAGCTGAGAGGTACAATAACAACCCCCGCCTAGTAGACATCAACGCAGACAGAGTGACCACACTGGATCTCTGCACAGAATGTCGGAATGAGACTTATTCTCTACTTATCACTAATCACTCTCTGTACATTGGACAACACGGCAGAATCCAGCAGTTTAAATGTGAGTATACAGTATCATAAATGCTGTCTTTTCCTGTTGACTCATATTGATCTTAGTGGCATAACTGTTCATTACTACTTGTCAATTCTAACATTGCACCTATGTCTGAATGATATACCGCATCATAGATAAAATGTCAGTTTGATTCTTGTTAAATGATACGTTGCTTCGCTCACATGAAGAAACAACTCCAACGTAACTAAACAAAATTAAACTAAAAAGAAGAACAGGACTGGGCCCCCCTTGCTACCTGATGTGACTGACATTGTTGACGCTTATGGTGCAGTCTTAAGTGGATGAGGTATATTATTTCCTTGTCATTAATACACTATTCATTTTACATTTTCCTAAGTGCCTTGTCAGGAGGAAGACATGACACTGTATGTGACAGCTGATGATGAAAGAGCAATAGTGGAGATAATTCCTGGTGAAAAGACTAGACTTGCTGTTGGAAGTCATGTGATTTATAAAAACCATTGCTTAATAAATGTTATGGTCATAAATAAAGGTGAGTATAAAAGTAGATAGTTTAATAATCTTACGTACCCCGCAATAATGTCTCGGTTGTTTTTTATGTACAGACCTTAGACTTGGTTCCGCATTGTTGTGGTCTCCAATATCCTATTTGTTTAACAAGAGACTAGGATCCCATCCCAAACTTGCGTTAATATCTTTCAACCAGAATCACTAGTCGTTCATCACCCATCCTGCACTTGTATGAATGTGTATTTCCTACCTGACACATTAAAATGCATCAATATATTGTCATGTAGACAATGGACATTTTCTGCGACTTGTAGCTAGAACTACCTTCCCAACAACTCCCCCAACAACAACTATGGCATCAAAAACTACCAGCAGAAGGCCTTGTCAGGACAGAAACATGACTTTCTTTGTAACATCCGATGAGGAGAGAGCATTGGTTGATATTACTCCTGACCAACAGATTGGATTTTCAGTGGGTAGACATGTGATTTATAGAGACAACTGTACAACAACTATCTCAGTCATAAATAATGGTGAGTATAAAAGTAAATAGTTTAACACTAATTTCATATCCCTTGCAATAATTTCACGGTTATTCTTGATGTACAGCGCTAGGACACGGATTCACATTGTTATGGTAATCAATATCCTATTAAGTTAACAAGAAACTAGGGTCCCATCCCAAACTTGCCTAAGTGTATTTCAACAAGATATTATTAGTACTTCATCACCTATCCTGCACTTTCCTGAATGTGTCTTTCCTACCTGACACATTAAATTTCATCAATATATTGTCATGTAGACCATGGACATTTTCCTCGACTTGTAGCTAGAACTACCATCCCAACAACTCCAACAACAACAACTATGGCATCAAAAACTACCAGCAGAAGGCCTTGTCAGGACAGAAACATGACTTTCTTTGTAACATCTGATGAGGAGAGAGCATTGGTTGATATTACTCCTGACCAACAGATAGGATTAGCAGTGGGTAGACATGTGATTTACAGAGACAACTGTACAACAACTATCTCAGTCATAAATAACGGTGAGTAAAAAACAGATAATATCGTTATAAAACATCCTAAGGTTTTTAACCCTTGTGTGTCATCTATACAACTTTTCATACATTGTAGTACTTTAAACCTAGGCCTGGTCATCCAGGAACATTACCCTTGGTATACATAAGCACTGGAATTCCGCTTCATTGCAAACTAGTATATTATTTCTGCTCGAATAATCTGTCAATATCATGATATAATCTCAGATATAATCTCAGCTATAAGTTTGATATAAGTCTCATATTGCAAGTTGTCAAAATTTTCGGGAGATTTTCTGTCTGATTATTCTAGATCATTTGACCACACAGCTATCTGCTAGTTGTCACATTTTAATCACCAACTGGTGTAGCTTTTCTATAATGGCAACCATGACTGTCTCATCAGGTACAATATCTAACCCAGAGTGTAGAGAAGTAGTGAAAGGACTTGTCTCAGCCTCTACTGGGTTGGCAACCCTTGACGTCACACTAGACGGAACTACTCATACACTAGAACTACCTATGGGGGTCTACAACAACCGTGTAAGAGGGAAAAGTACAAACTGCTCTTTTAAAGTAGAAATTAAAGGTAAGAACTACAGATTTGAATCATGTGTGGAGTGAAAGGGAGTGTAATTTTACTGGAAAGATAGCCGATACCAAATATAAATTTCACAGACCACATATAACACCTAGAGTCACACTCAAAGTATTAACTATGAGTTATCAATTTTGTAGATTACCTGTTGGTGAGAGAAGTAGATATCGTTGCTAGGTATGGTGATGTTAAGTGTACAGTACTGACGGATAAGGTTGCTCTATCCACTCTAACAAGCGTAGCTAATGTAAATGTCAACCAGATAAAGGAAATATGTCAACACTGTAAGTGCTTTATTCTACAGATTTTCCCCTAGTAATATTGATTTAATAAAATTCAATCCTCTATATTTAAACCTATATGTAAGACAAATAATTTGAGACGGCATATCAATAGTGCCTCGCTAATATAGGCTAAAATCTTTCCGAGGTTGTGCTAGGATTGAGGTTAAGCAGAACCATTGCCTAGACATTATTGCAGTTGACCTAATCCACGAGAAGTGCGCCACTCGGATGGTCAGATTTTGATCGTACTGGTTCATTAAGGAGAAATGTGCCAACTGCTAAATGTTACATAAAGTAGTTCCACCCAACGGCACTGGATACATATGTTATTCATTCAAAAACAGGGTAAATTTTTTTAAAAAGATTTATAGATACAATGCCATCTCTAAAGTGTAATGAATGTTTTGTAGACTGCAGCCCTAAGGTTGGTTCTCAGGCTAAGCTGAGCTGTGACAATGATACTCTGACAGTAACCTGGTCAACTGATGTCACATTTGATGGTACGGTGACAGAAGTACCAGAATGGCTGATGAAGAAGCTGACAGACAGGCTCATTGAACGAACTCTGAGCATTGTCGTCATCAGTAGGATGCCTCCGTAAGTGATTCTCATTTATGAAACTTAATTTGAAAACGTTCTGTCTGCCTCACAAAAAGGTTTGCTAATAAGATCCTGATATTCTGTCTAATTGTTATGCTGAATTTAGGTTTAACTGAGCTCTTTTTTTTTTTTCGTTTTTCGGATCTTTTAGACTGGTTTACCCAACAAAGTTTAAGAATGGCGCTTATGCTGAGCTGGTGCTGACTTCTTCATGTCTTCATAATAAGAGCTACGACGAGAAAACAGATTCCTGTGTCTAATAAAGTCACATTTAATCCCAGAACGCATTGCCTAAAGCATGCTAAAAATGTGTCAAGAAATTTAATTTAGTGTTAATTTCAACCCTGAGAAAAATGACTAAATTTAAGTTTAAGTTCAAATTAAAGGTGATGACTTATCATATATCATGATTATATTGATTGAAAGTTTGGTTTCTGAGGAAGAAGGGGGGGGGGGGGGCTGTGCTGTGTCCTTGCTTCCTTAACCTCATCCATGGTTCTCCATTGTCACACATGATATTGTGGATTTCATTTCACAATTCTATTGCAAAGTTATGTTTTATATTATGACCTACCTTTGATCTTTCTCCTCGGCAATGAATCAAGTGTTGCAGGCGAGACTTCGGGTTTTGATTTTTATCATTTATCCTTTCAATAAAAACTTCTGATCAATATTCATTTTCCTCAAGGCTTTCTGGAAACTACAGAAATTTCCAGGGGCTGTTTTATGACCTGAACGTTGGACCTGTACCAGTACCATCAATTTCTAATCATTGCATACTTGAACACCCTGGACCATGATGCTCTTTAACCTTTTCGGACATATAACTCAACATATTTGCCAAATATTTCCTGAAATACGTTATTGTTCTTTGTCACGGAGACATGAGCCTACATCAACTGTAACCTTGTCTCCGGGCTACTTTTTGCGGCCGCATGACAAGGGTTTCTCACTGTCATACCATCACACAAACAAAGAGAATAATGTACTTCAAATCATAATAAAGTAGAGAAAGAAGCTTAGCATTGGACACACAGTGTTTGTTACCATGTATCAAATACTTCGACCAATAAGACACAGTCACATCAACTATTTATATTTGGCTACGGGCAGTGAATGGTTTATTTTGTCCTCTTATCAGATATGTGACGCAAGCGAACTGGTTATATATTTTGAATTGTGGACCATGAGACGGCATTTTGTCTGTTTTACTGACCTTGCAATATTGACATTGATAAGAGATACTCATGTCAACAGCTTCCAATAAAAACAAGTGAAAGGGTCAACCTGGTGTTCTTATCAGTTGATTGACGCACATAGCGATAAGTGGTAAAATATTCATGTAGAACAAGATGTGTGACTTTTCCTAAGTCCCTGCCTTGTGAGCTTTGCGTTGATAAGACACCCTCACATCAACAATGTTTAAAACTCCGCAGTGAAATGTGTCCTTGATGCTCATGTCATAAGTATGATGCAGATAATTGTTGCTAGATTACATTTGTTGGAATCAAAATAAGGGATGGTTGAGAAAAAGAGGCCGGATCACATGAGCTGCCGGAGTTCGAGTGAGCTTGTTGCTTGCACACTAGAGAACCTGAGAATAATTAATAACTTTAATTGAGGGGAGGGGGGATGCTGTGCTCCCAGTGTTTTGCTCACAGATCCCTCTGTATTCAATGCAACCATATTCAATTAATAGAACTACTGATCAACACACATTTTTCTCCAGTTGTTCTAGAAAGTATGAAATCGTTAGGCAATGGGTTCATAAGGTTGCTGCTGTGCTTCAAAATATGCCGCACATTTTTAACATTTGAGCAGGTAGGCGATCTTTGTGGACTTTGTTCAATTCCGGAGCCGACAGTCGTCGTGATTTATGTGGAAATAGGCCTCATTGAACCAGAAAAAATAGCGATGGCACCTACCTTTGTGTTTGCGCATCATATGAGCAAAAGAAAATGTAAGCGACAACCAATTTGTTCAGCCTATTTGTGATGAAGAAACTTGTGTGAAATATAACAAACCACCTGGCACAAGTTTTAACCTCCTTGCTATCCCTCCCCCACCCAAGGATTTCACATGAAGGGCAACCTTTACTCAAGCACCCAAGCAACAGCATTGCATAGTATCTCGTCTGCCATGTTATTAGATGATTGAAGACTTCTTTGCTTTGCATTTGTTCGCTGCTTCTGCCAGAAAAGCTTGTCTTGCCATAGTTTTAGCAATTTACATGAGCTCCATCAAGACCGCCCGTTCTTGGGAGATCGAGCAGCCTTTCACGCCGGCAGAGCGTCTTTTTTGGCATCGCCAATGAGTGCAGCTATGACATGGTTAGCTTGTTCGGGACCTATTTCAAAGCTGCATCAGCAGATAAGTCCCCACTCTTTGCGACTCAACTTTTGAATTCAAATGATGGTGTACTGCAGTTAAGGGAATAATATATCAACCAATAAGGCACTTTCATTGCTAGCTCACAAAGTTTTGACAGCCATGAGTGAATGAAACTCAGAGTTTTCATACCCTCCACCGACATGTCCAGTTCTTAGAATTATCCCATATGTGTTTAAACCATGTTCAATTGAGCACTTCAGGTCCTGCCTTGCATATTACAGAAAGATTTAGGTGATCAATAAGAATATGTTCTGAGGCAGGTACTATAAACGATTGGGTTCCTCAGTTATTTAAAAGTTCTGGGTCCGACTTTATCTCCATTTATCTTAAATTCGAATTTACACTGCCCCTTTTATCTGTAACAGAATGATGGGATAAAATCGGAATAACAATTATGCTGTTTTCAAAATTAGCCAAAAACCATGTGTGTTAATGCTAAACTGTATCATGATTTTTTATCAGCCTTTGGAATGTGTGAAACTGTGATGGTTTTTGGATTATATGGAACTTATTGAGATGTCAGGCAACGCAGATACAGCCAGCACAAGTTATTATAACTATTTAAAAATCAGAAAGATTAACTTCATCCCAAACCCTTTTAAGAAATCGAAAATTATAAATTGAAACTTTAATCTGCTCACAGAGCACATTTTACTCTTTTAATCTAACTTCATTAGCAAACCGTCACCCGTGTGCCTCCTATCAAATGTCGGCCCTGTGGAACAGACTGTCCAACAACCTGGAATACAAAAAGACTCAGGCCACCTTTGGCACTCAGGTGCTAATTCCTGTTTTGAGGTGCTGACTTTTTTCATCACATATTTTTGCCGCATCTCGTATGGTGTATGGACTGGTACCTCAAAAAACAAAAAACCTTAACACGCTGATTGCGCATGTTGGCCTCATCTCTGCCGCACCCAAATACATTATCATTTCAAAATTTTTAATTTGTTGATGAAGTTGAAAACAAACATACCACATCTTTGAGGCATGTATTAGAATATGTTCACTTACAGGATAGGGGTGTTGTTGGTTCGCTGGAGAAACCTGATTATAAATCGCTTGCTTTTTGAATGCCTGGCTCTAGTGAGATCTTACTGCCATATAAAAACTGGTTTAGGAATAGGTTACTTGACTTACAAAATACTATCTGATCTAGGCAGTCTGGTGTGAGACTCTTTTCATTATGTATTACTGGCAGCTGTTGTTGTATTGTGCCTCAATAGCTAGATGATCCTGATCAGACTGTGCTTGTAAATGAGGATCACACGTCTATCTGGTTTCTCTGTTGAACCTCAGTCATACTAATAGACACTTGGAAAATTTGTCAACTCACTTTCATTTTGTTGACAACGAAGAATGTACACTTGGCCTCTCAAAAAGTTAAGGCTGACAACCAAAGACGCATCTCTTGCAGTTCATTCGTTTCATACCCTATGTAAGAGATTGCCGTGTCAGCAAACCTGGAGACGGTTTGCTTGCTTGTGTAATATTTGTAGCATTTCTTAATGTAGCTCAGTGGCCTTTTGGGACAGTGCTCTATCAAGTTGTTACGAAACTGCTGGCCTTGGGCATCCTTGTGCATTTTAACTTTCAAGACGATTCAATGAACATCGACACAAGAATAATTTGGTCATATCTCAGCGGTGCTACTCCAAAGATTATTCTTTTGGGATTTTGAATTTTGATGTAGGACTGCCTTGTCCGACCACAAATTTTGTTTTACCTTTTGAAGCTCTTATAATGACAGTAGGTTACTATACTTTCTTATGCACAATTTTTTCTTTAAATTAGAAACAAGGTGACATCAGACAATAATCTTAATCTTCAAAAAACCGTTCCAATAATCATCATTCATTGACTAGTGAAGGAAATTAAAAATATCATATCTAAAGTTAAGCAGAGACAATATTATACTTAACCATGTTAATAAGGGTGGCAGCAAGTAATTTATTCTAAATCTACATTCGGAAAATTAATTATATTCAAAGATCGGCAAGTGAAAACGCATTTGTAATTCGCTGTCGGGACAACTCAATTCATATTTGAAATGACCATATCTCAAACAATTTTTAAGTTTTAGTTCTGAGACTTTATCCTACTGTCAACGTAAGTGAATCATCTATAGCGTTGTAAGTTTACAAGGTCTTGCAATCAAATTTAGGCCTCACTGATAATAGGTCTTGATATATAGATGTTAAATCTCTTTGTTTCGACCGGATGTTATCGAGTAAATGATGGTTGGAACTACAACATATTCCTCTCCCTAATGTCAATTTCCATAATTATTTATATGTAAACATGCAAGTCCCAACAGTTGCGTGACTTTGTTCATAATGGGGTTGTGTGAGGAGTTGTCCTTTATTATAGGGGGCGCTGAGCAGATGAGACCATGAATTTGCACTTTTTCATATATGCTTCATTGGAGCAGATCACACTTTTTGGTCTGGCAAAAGTCTTTGCAAAACTATGGTCTCATCTGTAAATGATCAATGGAGATAACTCCGAAAAACACTACCTCATTGCTAGCTTTGTTCAAATATTGAGTTGAGTGTTTCCTTTTTTCCGCGTTCAGCTCAATGCAGACCAGGATATCTCTCACACAACGGTTTATCACCTTGCCAGAAGTGTCCGCTGAATCAATATCAGCCATCCATCGGACAGAGACAGTGCCTCAAATGTGCTTCAGGAAAATCTACACTAGCTATGGGCTCAACTCAGAGCTCTCAATGTGTCGATGGGTAGAATGTGATTTAATGGGAAGTGTTCAAGAATGTATTAGAATGCAATGACCTGGAATTCCTGAGAAAATTGGCGGTAGCAAGAGTTTGGTGGCTCGCAGAGATAAGTGAGATATGAACAATTGGCTTCGCATCTAAGGGAATCAGTTGCAATTTGCGAAAGTAATTAAAGTACTGGATTGGCAAGTTTTCGTTCTTGCTTGATAATGGAATGGCACAACTTCTCGCTTGGGTATTATCATAGCTTATACTTTCATGTACGATACTTATATAGGCAAATAGGACCCCGACTAAACCTTCTGAAGCTGAAGCGAGGCTTCAATCCAATCCTGTCACTTTGCATGTTTTTTTAATTAAAGTGAATGTCGTGTAAGCGGTCACATTATTGGTTGGTTGGTTTATTTTGTCACAAACATTAGGTATGCTGCGAGATTGAGTGTTTATACTGTTACATGAGTAAGGAATACCAAAAAGAAACATAAACAAAATGAGTAAAGTAAAGTCTGACTTCTAGTGGATTAAAAAATATCTTGCAATATCAAAATCAAGTGTCTGAGGAATGAGTCTTTACCCCAGGCAGTTCTGTATTTAAGGCTGCGATATCTGCCTGAGGGGAGTTTCTCAAGAAAATTGTTTAAAAAATGTTCGTCATCATGTATTATCTGCAGGGCCAGGTTCTTTGTATGTTTTGATATGACTGAATCTAGGTCCCCAATATCAAGACCTAGTCTGTCGCCTTGCTTAAAAAACTTTCTCAGAGCTTTCTTGTCTCGTGAATAAATACTAGTGAACAAAATAGGTAGGCAGTAGGTTAGAATGGATACAATAAAACTTTTAAATAACATGCAGGCTAAAGGCTTTGTACTCTGATAATTAAAGGTTCTGATGACAAACATTCTCTGATTTGCTTTGGATACAACATTATTGACATGATCTTCGAAACGTAATTTGTTATCAAAGAGAACTCCCAAATATTTAACATTGTCACAAAAATCTATATTTACACCATTTAATTCGAGAGTAGGACTGTCAGGTTTATCTCTCTTAGTGGAGAAAAGCATCTCTTGGGTTTTAGAAGGATTAAGTAATAAGTCGAGTTCTTTGCATAGACCAGAGATTCTATTGATCTCATTAAAATAATTAGACAAGTCATTATTATCAGAGATGCAACCAACAATACAAGTGTCATCAGCATATTTTAAAATAGTTATATTGCTCTGTTCTGACCTAATCCTATTTGTATACACTGAGAATAATAGAGGACTGAGGACAGAACCCTGAGGTGTTCCTGTGTTGGTGGTGATTGATGTTGAGAGAATATTGTTTACTATTGTTCTTTGTGTTCTGCCTGTCAGGAAACTCGACACCCAGTTGGTAACTCTGGAGTCTAGATGTTGCAGTTCTGTGAGGAGATTACTGACACTGATGGTGTTAAATGCAGACGAGAAGTCGAGAAATAGGCATCTTGCATAGTTGGCAGCTTGAAGGTCTATGTAACTAGTTATTGTGGTAATAAGGCATAATACTGCATCCTGGGTTGATCTTTTAGCTCGGTAGGCAAATTGGTGATTGTCGAGAGGAGTGTTTTTAAAGGGCAACCAAGGTTTCGCAGCAATGCATTAATGGGTAGCAAATAATGTGCTGGGCAGCATCAGCTTTGTGCATTACGCGATGCAAAACTCAAAGTAGTTGCTGACTCTAAGCAGGGTAACACTTCAGTTTAGGGGAGGTTCCAAGACTTTGCTGTAATAATTATAGAGCACAGGCTAAATAATAACAGGAACAGGAAACTGCTATGTGGTATTCTCTTTTAGCTGAGTTTGAGTACCTGATGGAAGAAATGTTTCACAAGAATTCTGGCTGAATAATCATCCGAATTATATTTTGTCTTTTTCCCCATGCAGAAGGTGCAATCTGCTATTAATCAATGGCCATCAATGAGAAGTTGTTTGAAACCTTGGTTGCACTTTAACTATATAGCTTTTCAGCAGACGTTCCATTGTTTTACATAAGCAGCTTGTCAGGGCTATTGGTCGGAAGTGTTTAAGTTGATTTGGCTTGTCAGTTTTTGGCAGTGGTTTGATGGTGGCCGATTTCCATATATTAGGAGTTGTTTGAGAGTCTAGAGAGAAGTTGAATATATCCGTAATTACAGGCGCTAGTTGGTCAGCACAGAGTTTTAATGCTCTTGGTATCAGACCATCAGGTCCAGCACCCTTTCTAGAGTTGAGGCGTTTGAGTTGTATCAGAACTGATTTTTCATCTATTATGCAGGGAGGAGCAGTTAGGTTTTCGTAAGCAGGTTGTGGTGGCTGAGTGTCTTGTTTCTCAAATCTGGCAAAGAAGTTGTTGAGTTCTTCGGGTTGGAAGTTAATATCTGGTTGTGACTTGGAGTTGCTGGTTGGAAGTCCGCTAATTTTTTTAATGTCGTTCCAAGCGTTTGCAGGATCACTGGCTAAATGTTGTTGGATTTTTAGGGAATATTCTTCTCTGGCTTTTTTATTTTCTTTTGAGACTTGCTTTTTGAGTTTATGGTAGAGTTTTTATTTCCATTTTTGTGGGCGTCATGTTTCTCATCTATCATATCCAGAATGCGCTTTGTAATCCACGGCTTTTTGTTGGCATATTTTTTAACTTCCTTTGGTGGTATGCATAGGTCTGTGCAGAAATTAATGTAGTCAGTTATCGTTTCAGTCCGCTGGTTGATGTTGTCATTGGCATCTGTGAGATTGTCCCAAAGTGTGGTATCTAAGCATGCTTGAAGATTATCGACATTACTGTCGGAGAATGTTCTGCGAGTTGTAAACGTAGGTTTTAATTTAGACAAAGGTTTATAGGATGGCACGAGATGCATAATGTAATGGTCAGAGCTGCCCAGATGGGCTAATTGATGACATTGACTGTAGGCACCCTTGATCCTTGTATAGCATTTGTCGAGTGTCTTGGTTCCTCTGGTCGGTTTGGTGACAGTTTGATAATATCCATTTAGTCGAAATTTAAGCTGGTTGAAATCTCCCATTACAAGAATACAAGAATTAGGGTATTTCCTTTCAAGTTGATTAACATGTGATGTGATGCATTTAGCAGTGTTTGTTGCGTCTTGTTTAAGTCGAGAATTTCCAGTGAATGGGGCATAGCACGATACAGATATGATGGAAGTGAACTCACGAGGTAGCCAGTATGGACGAGATTTGACAGTTAATAATTCACAGTTTTTATCAGTGTAGTTGTGGATAATTTGATTGTTTGTGGACCACTTTCTATCGATGTAAACCAAAATGCCACCCCCTTGAGATTTACCACTTTCTTCTAGAGTTCTGTCATTACGGAATTGATCGTATCCATCTAGTTCAGTACGGTCCTTGGTGATATCCGGTTTTAACCAAGATTCAGTGATACATATTAGTTGAGATTGGTTCTGCAGTCGTTTAGTATATAATAATCCATGGAGTTCATCTAGTTTTTTAAGTATTGATTGACCGTTGGTGAGCACTATTGCAGGTAGTGGTACTTTACCGTTCCCGAGGCTATGTTTAAGTCGAACACCAGCACGCTTACCTCGCTTTCTAGATCGTAATAATCCAGGATCTATATTTTTAACGAGTTTTTTATAGTCCGATTTCCAAATAGCAGCGATGATGTCTTTATTTAAAGAGTTTTTATAATCCACTAGAGAATTGTAGTCAGCATATACTAGACTCGACACACCTCTTGGATGATATATGAGGGTGAATATGAGTAGCAACAGTATAAACAAAGGCTGCAATAACTGCGCCATTATGTTAGTAGGGCTTAATAATCCTAGTGAGGGATTAGAGAGAAGGTGAAAACACAACCTCTCACTCTGAAAGCCAACTGCCAACTGACAATTGTCTGTTTTATCTACATCAGTGATAAACGAATGGAGGACAATGCATTGACGGTACAAACAGGTTCATCTGTAAATGTGCTCCCGGCTGGGACGGCAAGATGTGTGAGAGGAACATGGATGAGTGCGCTAGTAAACCATGTTGGAGCGGGGCGACTTGTACCGACCTTGTTAATGAGTAAGTGATAGTAAGGAACCAAGGACTTTTATGATAGCAGTTCACAGTTCAATTGATCACCGCATTGTTTAGCTTGGGAATGTCATACCACCTATGATATAGTTTTCACAAGTTTGTGGTTACCTTGCTGTTTTCAGTGGAGGGACAGGTGACGATAAGGATATATTTTGTGCAGGATTCTGATCTTTTCTTATTCAAAACATCGAATAATACGATTGCATGTTGGAAAAAAAGGTTCAATGAAACTCTAGGTGTGCATATAATATTTTTGAATTGGCACCTACCTAGATTTGTGTATCTTGTTTATCGTTTGTTTGAGATAAGTGAACATATAACTCAGTTTCAATCTGCATGCATCCACAAAGGGTTAATCTATTTACAGCTAACCTCTTAAACTACATACCTCATACTTGCCAATTAATCTATATACAAAATAGGGAGATTCCATTTTACGGCGATACTGCACCACAACGTGGTGCTTCGAGGGTGCGAAGCACCCGAGTCACCCACCTGGGAGTTTGGGCGGCGGTGTGAGCCCCCCAACAGGGTACGGGGCGGAGCCCTGTCTGCAGAAGCTCTGAGAGCATTTCCAGCCACTAGGAAGGGCTAAAAAGGTATATTTGACCCCAAATAATTTCATTTTTGTACTAGAACTAAAATATCAAACTGAGGTGAAATACACTTTAAACAATTGCAATCAATCCATGGGCCCCTGGGGCTCTTACATACATGCCTTTACATTTTCAATGTCCAGTATCAAACACCCCATCGGCAGATTAGAGACATCTAAGTCCCAGGGGCCTTTGCCTGTCAAGACAGGCTACAAGTGCCCATGCATCATCAAGGTCTGAAAATGTGCTCAGTCACAGACAGTGAGAATCCAGATAAGGTACTATATTTTTGTTTGACTAACATTAAATATGTTTCAAAGTCTTTGGTCCGAGCTTTCTTAAATTGCAGTGGACCTACCTTCGGAATTGTTAGGTTTCTATTTTCCTTCACTAGAGTAGACAGTACAAAATTGATACTAAAAAATGTGTGATCTGAAAGGAAATGGAAACTAAAGGTATGCACTTGACTAGCTACTTTATATTGTGACCAATGACAGTCAGTGTTGTGAGTTATGAGAGGATGCTATTGGTCATTTACAATAATAGGCTGAATCTTAACAGAACAGGTAAATTTGTTAGGATTGTTTAATTTGATAATTCCTTTCATTGTTGTGTGAAAAGACCTTAACAGTAACTAGTCAACAACAACATGTGCTTGGATAACTATCAAAAAATTGCGATTGGACTGTTTTCTCTAAAATCTGGAGGAAATAGTGAGATTTACAAAAAGTGGGAGGTGGGTGTAAAAATCTGGAGGGTCACGCCCAAATCGGGAGACTTGGCAAGTATGATATACCTATGAATTTACTTATATATTTAGCTTATACATAGCCAATATGTTATGTCTGATTTGATTGGCTGATGGAAACAAACCAATCACAGCCAATACATTGCCTTCTTACACATGTTTATACTAATGACTTCTCAATTATGTGAACTCTTACTTGTCCACAGTTTCAAGTGCAGCTGCCCACCAGGCTTTAAAGGCAAGCTGTGTAACCTGAACATCAACGAGTGTAAGATATACCCGTGTCGGAACAGCGGACAATGTATCGACCTTAATGACGACTATGAGTGCTCATGTCAAGCTGAATTTGGAGGAAAGGATTGTGGGGTAAGATTACGATAGCGTTATCATCAATGGGGCTCCCTGCACACAAAACTGTCTTCAATTTCTTCGCAGAAAAATAGAGCAATCCTCATTTTTAAAACTGTCATATTTATAAGTTCTTCAAATCAACTGATTGTATTGACATAAAACTGAACCCAAACATGGAAAACTAAGTCAACATTGGGCAAATAGTAAATGAAGGTGCTCATCTCTTCAATTTGACACGAAACGACGAAATCTTCTCTTCAGTTTTCATTCGAACTGACCAAATATTTTCTTCAACTTTTAAACACCGAATCTTCAATCTTCAGTAAAATAAGCAGGGCGCCCCATCAATTTGAAGGACGATTGAGATTATACTTATTATTCAGCTTACTCCCACTATTCTGTATTTTGTGAAGACAAATTTGAAGCCAGACCAAAGTTTCATTGCAATCATGCCTTAATAGGTAACGCCATGAGCCCCATACGCCAACCTTGAAAGCCAGATTGCGTCTTGTTTTCCAATATAGTAAATGACTAACAGCTTTGGAGTAGCTTTCTTGAATGGTTGATGTAGTAGTTATAAAATTTTACCAGGAGAATAAAAATTAAGCAATGGTAAATAATTTCATAAACAAATATCTCCAACTGATGATGAGTTTTCTTGGTTCTTAATTATTTTCTTTCTCATTCCCGCAGATCAACCAGGATGACTGCAGCCCTGGGATCTGTGAAAACGGTGGTACATGTATCGATCAAACCAATGGATTCAAGTGCCAATGCGCCAAGGGTTTCAGAGGGGAGCAATGCACAGCAAATATAGATGACTGCCAGAATAACCAATGTCTCAATGGTAGGTATTCATAAAGTTCTGTTCAACGCATACACAGGAAATATTGTTCCCAGCCAATGCGTGGCTGTGACTACTACCAGCCAATCAGAGCCAATACATTGGCTTAAGTTTTCTGAAGCTAGCAAGGAATAATTATATATGTCAACAACAAGCAAAACTTGTAGCTTACCAATGTCTAAAACCATTAGCATATAAATTTTCTAAAACCGTTAGCTTATCTTTGTTGATAAATCAATAGCTTACCATTTTTGTAAAAGTAATAGCTTACCTTTACCTTACCAAACTGAAAACCTACGCATAAGATAACTTCATTCTCATGTTTTCCGTTGGTGTATTATAACAGGTGCTCAATGTGTGGATGGAGTGAACACATACACATGTAAATGTGCGGCCGGATTTGTCGGCTCCAGGTGTGCGACTAACATAAATGAGGGCTCCCGTAGACCTTGCCAGAATTCAGGCATATGTACAGATAGAGTGAGCAATTACAACTGTACTTGTACTAACAACTGGGGAGGAAAGACCTGTACAACAAGTGAGTCACGAACCGAAATCCAATATGGCCGTCATATACTGTAAATTGCTGCCGATTAACAGTATTCATCACGTGATTGAGTTAAAACTCAGGTAATTGGGTTTTGACATATATATACCCGATTCGAGTTCCACTTACACTAGAGGTTTAAATTACTAGCAAGAGGCAAATTTCACACTGGCTAGATATAGTGAAATTTATTGCTAGATACTCTTTACTTCATTTTAACTCCCACTTCAGATGGTGAACTTTGGTGCTAGCTAACATTAAGTCCTTCCTAATGTGTCCGTACAAAACTCTTGCTGATAATTACGTTTTAGTTTCATATAATATGATTAGCTATTGTCGGTTTCTGCTTTTGAACATCTTTAATATATTATATTTGATTGTCTTTACAATGCTGTTTGACCTGTTAGTTTGAATCAACAACACTTTGGTCATCCCAGGTTGCCAGCCGGCGGAGGAAGACCCAACCACATAATGCTTGCTACTCCTTGTGGATTAGAGAATATATCTGTTTCAGGTTGGTTCTAATTAGAAGATGGGTGAACTCATCAAGCCAATTTAATCGCTTCATCACATACTTTGACCTGATAAGGTCACAAGTGATAACATCATTCAAGCAAGAGTGATCAGTAGAGTGGATTATTATACAACCACGCTGCAAAAGCTAACCGACAATGCCAACCATACTGTCTTGATAAAACCTCAATGCCTGTAACGCAACAACAAGAACATGCTAATCGTTAGAGTTTTTCTTGTCTTGCTGTTCACTGAAAAGTTTCTTCGCTATAATTATGATTTTGAAATCATAATAATAGTGATTATGAATGAATGAAAATATGGATGAACCGATATTGTCGCATGTGAAGTAAAATGTTGATGATAATTATGATTTCAGAATCATCTAAGCAAGATATTTTCAAGAGAATAATTTTGCCTGACCTTACACAAGTTATGAGCTGTTTAAAGGCCTGTTCTGGAATTTATTAGGTAGAAAATATGCACAAGCAGATGAGGTGCTTTTTGCTTTATTTAAACTCCCACTTCAGATAGTGAACTTTGGTGTTAGCCAACGCAACAACAAGAACATGCTAATCGTTAGAGTTTTTCTTGTCTTGCTGTTCACTGAAAAGTTTCTTCGCTATAATTATGATTTTGAAATCATAATAATCGTGGTTATGAATGAATGAAAAATATGGATGAACCAATATTGTCGCATGTGAAATAAAATGAGAATTATGATTTCAGAATCATCTAAGCAGGATAATTTCAAGAGAATAATTTTGCCTGACCTTACAAAAGTAATGAGGTCATTCAAGCTCCATTGATTAGTAGAGTGGCCAGTGGATTCTGAATATGTGCTTATCTGTTTGAATCTTGGCTAGAGTGTTTGTAGTTGATAATGGATAGTTGTTATTCTAGTTTTGAAGTTTGTAATGAGCTGTCTTTAGGCCTGTTTTTTGGAATTTATTAGGTAGAAAATATGCACAAGCGGATGAGGTGCTTTATGCTTTATTTAAACTCCCACTTCAGATGGTGAACTTTGGTGCTAGCTAACATTAAGTCATCTCTAATGTGTCCGTACAAAACTCTCGCTGATAAATACTTTTTAGTTTCATTTAAAATGTTTAGCTATTCTCAGTTTCTGCTTTTGAACATCTTTAATACCTGTTTGGTTGTGTTTACAATGCTGTTTGACCAGTTAGTTTGAATCAACAACACTTTGGTCATCCCGGGTTGCCAGCCGGCGGAGGAAGAACCATCCACATAATGCTTGCTACGCCTTGTGGTTTAGAGATGAGATCTGTTTCAGTTTGGTTCTTGTTAGAAGATGGGGGACTCATCAAACCCATTTAGTCTCTTCATTACACTGTCCACCAGCGAATTTCAAAATATTTCTGCACCTGTTATGTCTTGCTAATTTACCGATATTTCTTTTTATCCCAGAGCTATCCGACTGCTTCTACCTGAACATGTTGACTAACACCATTGAGGATTATGTAGAGTACAACCCGGCCTCTCCAATATCCGCAATGAATGAGCTGACTGTCAAATTCTCAATGAAGAGTAATGATAAAGGCCTGCAGTCTCACTATGGTACTATCATCTCTTACGGTGAGTTACGTCATTACGTTGTGTCTGGTCAGCAATATAATGGATACACCAATGCCGACATTTTATTTTGTGGGACCCATCAAAATCAATTCGTCCCAGCATCAGCGCCTCGACTTGCACTCCTATTGCACCTATGGGTCCTCTTCGCTAATTTTATTGCGTTTCATTATTATACCCATCGTTAAATGAAAATAGATCCAAATCCAAAATTTGTTCACCTTTCACCAAATCTAAAATGAATGTAAAACATGATATACAGTTCATAGCATTAATTAAATATTGTGGTTACTGCCGCCTTGGAGAAGGCATTGTCAATATCTTCCTCAAATTATAAAGAACCGCCAAAAGCTGTACAATAGGCATCGGTTTGTTTTGTAGCTAAACCTGGTAAGGAAGGTTTATTCAACATCAGAGCCTTCCCAGAGCAGATGTTGCAGGTGAATAACCTTGACTGGCTGACTGGTGTTGATGCTACTGACGACTCATGGCAGAATATCTGTATGACGTGGAGGGCTAGCGATGGTAAGTAGTGAACGGCCTGGCCAAGGTGTTCGCTCTGATATGATTAACTGTTGGGTGGAAAGAGATCCAAGTCCAGGTCACAGAAAGTACCTATTGAGTTATGATGAAAGTTATATTCTGGTACTTGATGTACTTTCCACCTGCCATTAGCTCTCACCTGCCCACCAGCCAAACAGAGTGAAAATATTTTTTAATATGTTATCTATGATATGATTGGCTGTTAGGTGGAAGAGAGCCAAAACCAGGTGACCGAAAGTATTTATTGAATGAAACTAAATTATTTTCACTTTCATTATAGTATCAAATGAGTTCAGGAAAGGACCATATGACCTGGCATTGGCTCTGTCCCTCCAACTAGCCAATCACTGTTAAAGTGACAGTCCTACTAGGCCATGTTTGGTATGGTTTTAAAGATCTAAGGCTGAAAAGTCATCACGGCATATAAATAAAACAGCCTGTGTACCTTATTGCAGTAAAACTGCTGCAAAGTCTGAAAATTTGGATCATAGTGGATCATAGTGATTTATTGCCTCCCCCTGTCCACTATGATCCACTATGATCCTTTCTCAAATAATCACACAAAAAATAATTGCTTTTTTCAACAATTTTCATTTTTATATTACTTTTATTTGCCCTATGAACTCACAATATTTGATTTACTTGGGTAATATATCCACCTTCCTGTAAGACTGATCCTTGAACATATTTGCCATAAACTGCCTCATCCTGGTTATTTTCACAGTACTCGGCTCTAGTGGCGCCTCCAGCGATCTTTGAGGAGGTACTGTGGAGGCACCTAACTTATGCTGCTATATCCAATATGCTCGTAATGATTTTGAGGTTCAAGTGTAAGCTGTCTTTACAGTCAAAGCTTTCTCAACCATTTTAAATAATTCATGTTTGCAGGTATATGAATTTTTGTTACCCCTCTCTCCAATTTGTTACTGACATATATCTGCCAACCTTAAATCTAAAAACTGGATGAATGATTAGAGGGTACATTGCTCATTTAAAAACAATAGATTCTCTGGAAATCTTTTCCTTATATAAACTTTATGAATGTGAGGTCAAAGTATCCCACAAACATCTAGCTGCTAAATGGACAAACGCGTACATGAAATAGTTTTCACTGTATACTGAGGTTGAGCAAATAGAAATATTGGCAACAAATCTCATTGTCAGCTTACCTGGTACTGGGCTACTACCACACAATCTTGGCTAGGTACACATAACCTCACATTGTTATTTACCTTGTTATTACCTTAGGTAAGTGGAGAGCATACTGTAGCAGGGGTAGAGGTGCCATGTCTGGAGACAGACTGCACAGACCCTCAGTAAGGGTAAGGCTATAGAAGGAGGTGGTAAATTTGTCATGGGACAACTTTACCAGGGTAAGGAGAACGAGTTTAACGAAGGCAACATTTACCAGGTGAGGGACAAAAATAAAAAAATAGTGCTTAAATGTTAATAGTAATTAGTAGTACTGGTAGTGGTATAGTATAATATTACTGTTTATATTAGTATTAATAAAAGTAATTAGTGTTAGTATTAGTATAAGTATTAGTATAAGAGATGGGTTTTTAATTGGATTTGTCATGGAGATAAATCACGGATTAGTCCTAGAGATGATATGATAGGTCAAGAAGATATCATTGGTAGGATCTAGATGAGATGTCATTTATTGGGGAATTTCCCTAAAGTGCATTTCCCTAAAGAACAATACCCCTACTTTTGACCACATGTTCAAGAAAGAACAAATGAATATAGCCTACACCCAGATTATTTGGATCTGGCATTGCAGTCAACGTTGTAATGAGGTGAGACTCTGGCACTGACCAAAGTGTTTATTTCACTGTTGTAACTGACTTCCATTCCATATTTTAATTTAATCTGATTGTAGGATCTGCTCAGTCAGATGAACATCTGGTATAAGTTTGATCAGTGCCTCTTCTCAAACAAAGCCCCAAATCTAGCCTGGACAAACCTTGTCTATAACGGGAAGATAGTCGCCCAGACTAACGAAGCTATGGTCATGAAGAACAACAAACTTGACGGAAGATGTTAGAATGAGAGCTATGATAGAAGATTTCATAAATTGACAGTCATTCATAATTACTCTTTTATTATTGTTCTCGGATCATCAATTGCACTGGTTAAGTACGTAGCAACGGAACGTTTGGTGGAACTTTCTTTAGTTCTATTGTGCGTTCGAATTGTGCTCTATAATAAACAACATAATTATTAGCGAGTTATGCCATGCTACAATTGTAATAATAGTAGAAAATTGCTCATCACAATATACTGCATTGACAAAGCAAAACAAAACAAGAAAATACACGCCACAAATAATTTACTCAAGGAATGTGATATAAATTGGGTATTACAACTGCCACAAGATAAACTTACAATTATTAGATAAGTCCAGATTCAAATTGCCATCGAGATATGAATACATCAAAAAGAGAGTTGTATGTATAACATGAGAGAGAGTGTAGAACATTTTACCGGCATCAGTTAAAATACAATGCATTATAAGGAATTGCACTCTAGATTAGAAACAAAGTAGCGATCAACAATTTATGCAGTGTCAAATAAATACATATACATCAAATAATGGCATAAATTTTATCATCGAGCAGATTACAATATATGATAATTCATATAAAAATAATTATGCATTTACACTTACTGATATAAAATATACAGAAAGTATAGCTGACACAGGGACTTGGCTTGCGAATAGTGGCAGCGAACGGGTCTTACATATCCCTAGAATAATTATAGTGACGTTTTAACTCGCCAATAACAAAAGTGCGACGGTGCAATGAAAATACATGTACATACAAAAAGGGTCTAGCCAGTATTTTAATTCAACAACTGATAAAATGCCAAGGTTCCTATATATGGTAATAATACAATTAAGATGTGGTGTGTAATAAAATAGTCAATATCATCCTCCAATGCGATTACGTACACAATTAAGTTTTAACGTTATTTCAAACAGTATATAAACCATAATAATTATTAACTTACGTCTGATAGTTGTGTTAAGTTCACAGAGAAGAAAAACAGTACTGATGGATAACAAAGTCATGTAGAGACATAAGACTGAGAAATAAGTTGTAAAATCTCCATCATCAAATATTAAAAATTAACACAACGCGCCACTTGTAGCAACAAATGCGAAGTGAGCTCTAGTGGCTTGAAAATAACAGGAGGGGATGATTTCTGAGAAGATAACTCCGGATACAATTATTATGAAATTTCACTAATATGATAAACATACTGCCATTTAATATCCAGCAATGTTTTTTGATATAAACTAGATCAATCATCTGAACACCAGTGTGTTGAACACATATCCAAGATTGTCCAACATCATTATTTTGCCATTGACTTCCATCACAGTTAATGAAATTTGCTAACTTCACTTTCTGAATTGAATACAAAGCTCAGTAGGTATCTTACCTTATTCTGAGTACAGACACTTCACAGAGGCAGGTTAGACTGAATTTCAAGCTTAAAGGTAGACGGGAAAAGCTGGTGGTGCGAGATCAGACAACTCTGATCACCTCACAGAGATTGTTAGTGCTGCCTTTAAAGTTTATTAAAAATGGTTGATTAAAATCACATGTATTATGACTCGCCACATCCCTAAGCATGGGCAGCGAAATTTTAGCGCCTTATTGGCAAGGTTTGCTCTGCGTTTCCAGGTAGGTTGCAGCACACACGGAGGCCAACCAATCCCTAGTAGGCGATAGGCTGCAGTATGGGTGGGAAGTTTACCCTATTTTTAAAAGTATGTTAATGGTACAAAACTTGCATGCCTTGCTAACTCTTTCTGATCCTGAAATACAGTTTGAAGTTTGTCCACAACAACAGACAGAGCTTTTGTTAACTGGACTAGTGCCTTGTATCATACCAGATCAGAAAACTGCCAGTAGTCTGATATCCTTAATATCACAGGCTATTGCACATGTGCAGAGCGTACATAGCTGTTCCCAATGAAGCGTGAAGATTATTTTCCAATCAGATTGCTTATTGAAAATGGAACATACTTGAATTGCTTGCTTACTGCACACAGCTACTCACATCTGCTCCAAACTGCTTTTTTATGACCAATAGGTTAATCTGTTCTCAGGTCACTGTGGCCTATTGGTATAGGCGTTCACCTCTCAATGCAACAGATATGAGTGGTCGTCGGTTTGAGTCCCAACGCTGACTAAACCTGTGGCTATACAGAGCGATTTAATCACAGGCCGATGGCATCCAGAGACATGCTCGGGTAAGCTCACACTGCTACACAGGCCTATGAGTTAGTACTTGATGGTCTAGTGATTTAGATGGGGTCATAAATCAGGTGGCTAGATTGACCAATGGGAAGAGGGATTTCATTGGATTGGATTTACTGGGCGGGCAAACAAATGACCGGATATTGATGGCACACTTATATCCGGGTATTTGTCACTTTGGATCTTCACCAAATAAAATTTCAGTCTTCTGTCAAATTGATTTTCCTATGCTATACTATTGATGTCATGTAAGGACAGCTTCCATTTCCAAGTGATACAGCTATTACCTTCCATATGTTCACTACAGCACCACTCCTATCTTCGTATTTATGGTCTTTTTTATCATAAAATGGACGATGTGATTTTACTACAGATATTATCAACTCCTCCATTTTTGATAGCCTGTCACGATTTGATAGATGACATGTTTAACACGTAATTATTGAAGCGAGCAATCAACAACCAATCAGCATAGAGGATCGTCCAAATCAAGCAGGCAAAACACGAACAAGTTCGATGTCCACTCTACTCGAGTAATCACTTGTGCAGATCCGCCGATTAACCACTCGTGACCCCAAATCGATGTAAAAATCGCCTGATGTAGCTGCACTTTAGAGTAAGCGGCCATATTTTCTTAGTATTTATGTTTCTAATAAGTTGTTCTGGGGCCTCTTCTGGAGCCTTTTAGATAGATACTCTGCACAAGGTGGGGTTATGAGATACTTTATGCAAACTGATGTAATTACAGTACAAGAACAGTCCTCTTAGTATTTATGATGGATTCTTGGAAATTGTCTTCACTATAATATAGAATCAATAAGGCAGCTATTTTCAAGAACATAATTTTGACATAATTTGTCCTGATAAGGTCACAAATGATAAAATCATTCAAGCAAGAGTGATCAGTAGAGTGAATTATTGATAAAACCTCACCGCCTGTAACGCTACATCAACAACATGCTTATCGTGAGAGTTTTTCTTGTCTCACAGTTCACTGAAAAGTTTCTTCGCTATAATTATCATTTTGGAATCATAATGATAGTGATTATGGATGAACCTATATTGTCGCATGAGAAATGAAATCTTGATGATAATTATGATTTCAGAATCATCAAAGCAAGTTATTTTCAAGAGAATAATTTTGCCTGTTTACAAATTGGCCTATGTTTTTGTTGTTGATAATGGATAGGTGTTATTCTAGTCTTGAAGTTTGTAATGAGCTGTTTTAAGGCCTCTTTTGGAAATTATTAGGTCGAAAATATGCACCAGCGGATGAGGTGCTTTATGCGAAGATAGATTGGAAAGTGTTATTACTGAAATTATCATTTCAGAATTAATTAAGCGCGTTTTCTCAAGAACATAAATTTGACATCCACGTTTACCTGACAAGGATAAAAGGGATAAAGTAATTCAAGTGTAACTGAGTAGTAAGGAATAGGAATTAGACCAGTCTATAAAAGCTAAGACACAATCTCTTACACACTATCTGGACACAACTACTCAGCTGTAACACAAAGGGGAGAAAATGCCGGTCGTCAAAGTTTTTCTTGTTTCCTGTGTACTGTTACCGTGCTTATCAGGTGAGTGATTTAGTGACATTAGAAATCTGGCGGTTGTCAGGCTAGGACTTGTTGTTAACCGTGATAAACCGAAAAATTATGAGGCGTTTATTGTCTTGTATGCTCAGCTATCAGTATCTCAATTTATTTCGAAAAGGGTGAGAATGCTATACGGATTCATCCCACTAGTTAGTGCCCACTATGTCGATGATTCCACTATGCACAGACGATTCCTAGAGACATTTGCAAATTTCCCATTAGTTGTCAGAAACAAGATCAAAATTGGTGTCAACTAATTATCTGTGAAAACTTTATTTTTGCCAAAGAATCAAGTAAAAACATATACAACATTGTCTTATTTAATTATGCGATTGTTGATTTTGTTTTGTTATCTACGTACATAAACCTTTTTTGACTTCATGGAACAAAAGACTTTTTTTGTGTGTTCCATCTCACAACACACCCAAAGGTAAGGTTTGGTAGAGGACTAGAGAGAGGACTGGGCAGAGGACTGGGACTGAAGAGAGGAATTGACAGAGGATTGGAGAGATGACTGGAGGGAGAGATGGCTACAGGGTGTGAGGAGTGTGTTGGGCCATGCTCTGATCAAACAAGCAACTCATGTGCTGTTTGTACGCTTTGTCTACTGCAGCGCTGATGAGGAGGAGGAAACTGCGGTAAGAGTAACTGATGTTGATAATGTTTATAACTTACTTTGTGGTTAGACATTATTCTATAGCTATAGCTATTAAAATTCTTTTTTTCACAACTGATGTGGGAAAATGCAGCTATTGCAAGGGGACAAAGTTATCTTCTTAAAAATCATTAATGAGATAATTATTAGATACTTGCAAAAATTGTAAACAGTTTCCCTAGATATGCTGAAGCACACATCCTTGTTGTACCTGCAAATGGATGCACAAATGATGTGACGGCACATGACTCGTAAAGATCTAAAAGTGATTACTCATTCATAGCTCAGGCTTAAAATCGACACCAACATTGTTATTTTCACTAGACGTTTGTGTAATCTCTCATTGTGACAGCCAATTTAGTATGAGTTACTCAACTATACCTGCCGATAATTTATGTAACCTAATTCCGTATGATATTACTCAAGCTCCATATATTGATTTATGCTCTATCGTTGACAGATTTACATGCAATAGTATAGTTCAGTTTGAAGCAGCTTTACATTCATTTGTTTTTTATTTAGAAGAGAGCGCCCTCATTAAAAAAGCGATATTACTATCGTCCATATCGCGGAGTTTATCATGGCGGATATAAGAGATGATACAGATGGATGAATGATTGAGGGCTAGGAACATGAGGCAATAACTTTGACTCGTCGATGAAGAGAGGTGTAGCGAATGTGAGAGCCCTTATTGAAAAGCCAATGAGTTACTAAGAATTGAATACATATATACATATATTTTATCTTAAGCTTCTAAATGTTCTGTTTTTTCGATTAAAGCTTACTGATATTGTATCAAATAACAGTATTATGAAATTCAAATAATATAATTTTTCACTTCTAGATTGAATTGTAATAAAACTACATATTGATAACGTATATTTAATACATGTTACTTCGTTAAGTTTTAAGCATAGCTCTTCTTTCGTACCATCAATTTATAACTACACACAGCTACTCACATCTGCTCTAAACTGCCTATTTTAATTGCTGTTCTCTGCGCATTAGACTGTTGATTGTGAAACAAGTATGGCTGCGTGAAGGAAGAAGATTTAGGGTAGTGTCATAGACTTAATAATAAACCTAGACAGGACACTGTATGGAGCATTAGCATTGAGGCAGTGAGGCACTTAATTATGGTGACGCGACGTCACTGGAGGGTGTAGAAACAGTGATTTTTACCCATAGCTATCATTGATTTACCTGACCCAGCTCTGGTTAAATGTTGATAACTCAATTGGCTTCAATCGGAATTGAAGTTTGAAAATTGCAATAAATTCAGCAGCTTCTGCCAATCATTTTGATAGTCTATTTAACTTCGCAGCTTAAATATTATCAATAAAGCAAGCTATTGAAACCGGTGCATAGACTTGAAGCTATAATTTTTTTTGCAGTTTCAGTCCTGAATAAATGCTTATATCTCAAACAATTTTGATGGAATTTTGAGTTTGAAAATTGCAATAGACTCAGCAGCTTCTTGTGATCATTTTGATAGTCTGTTTAGCTTTGTCTTTATCAAAAAAGCAAGCTTTTGAAAACGGTGCATAGACTCAAAACTATAATTTTTTTTGCAGTTTCAATCTTGATTTGAAGTTTATTGCCTAATCAATTTTAATGGGATTTCAAGTTTGAAAATTGCAATAGACCCAGCAGCTTATGGGGCTCATTTTGAAGGTCTGTTCAGCATTGTAGCTCAGGTATAACCGGGGAGTTTAGGACTTTCCTCCTTGTTGTAACCGAACAAGCAAGGACAATACCTAGCAGTCAAAGGAAAGTATAGTCATTGTATCACAGTCATACTGGTGATTCAGAAGATCCGCTCTGGTCTGGCTTATCCATTGTGAACAAATAGTGCTTAGCTTGATGAGTGTTACAACTGCTGTGTACTCAGACCCAATAAACATAATAGTATTTCAAAAATTCATAAGATAGTGTTTCGTGGTCAGAATTGATGTATTGTGATTTCCTAAATTACCGGACTTAGCTGTTGCTTGTTTTATCAGGCTGCTAATATAAGGTAAGAACGAGGGGAATGCTGCCGGGCAGGAGGTCTCCCTTTACTTTTGACCCACCGAAGTGACCATTATATTAGCTACACAGAATATCGTCTACTATGAACTTCAATTTTATTTGAAGCTTTGCGAGGTCCGGCCTTGACTTGTTTACTTCCAACTATCTCGTTTGGTCACATTTCAATAATGGTGGTGGATATTTTGTCTAAGGTCATGACTTTTCTTATTGTGTATGCTTGGCTCAAAATGAGCAAAAAAGCATTAAAAAAAAGCAAGGATAAAATTAGTCATTTCTTTGGTAATTGTGTCTTCACCAAGTAAATTCAATTGCTTGCTTCCTCAGTTATTCCAAGGAAGAAAGTCCTGAACTTCATGGTTATACTTGAGCTACAAGGCAGAACAGAACATCAAAATGATCTCCACAAGCTACTGAATCTATTGCAATTTTTAAACTCAAAATCCCATCGAAATTGATAAGGAAATAAACTTCAAAACAGGGCTGAAACTGCAAAAAAAATTATAGCTTCGTGTCTAAGCACCGTTTTCAATAGCTTGCTATTTTGATAATATTTGAGCTACAAAGCTAAACAGACTATTAAAATGATCACCAGAAGCTGCTGAATTGATATCAATTTTCAAACTCAAAATTCCAACAAAATTGTTTGAGAAATAATCACTTAATCAGGACTGAAACTGCAAAAAAAACTATAGCTTAGAGTCTCTGCACTGTTTTCAATAGCTCGTTAATATTTGAGCTACAAGGCTAAACAGACTATTAAAGTGATCACCAGAAGCTGCTGAGTCTATTGCAATTTTCAAACTCATAATTCAATCAAAATTGTTTGAGATATAAGCATTTATTCAGGACTGAAACTGCAAAAAAAATTATAGCTTCGTGTCTAAGCACCGTTTTCAATAGCTTGCTATTTTGATAATATTTGAGCTACAAGGCTAAAAAGACTATCAAAATGATCACCAGAAGCTGCTGAATCTATTGCAATTTTCAAACTTAAATTCCGATCGAAGCCAATTGAGTTATCAACATTTAACCAGAGCTGGGACGGGTAAATCAATGATAGCCATCAGTAAAAATCACTGTTTCTACACCCTCCAGTGATGATATCCAAAAGTGAGAACCCTGGTTATTTTGGAGCTGTAACTGTCGAGTCATTCTTCCAACCTTCCTTGTTTTGAAAAGGGACCCCAATTCTAAAGGTTTAATCTTATTTATCTCTGTTACCATATTCCTGTAGGTAATATGACCGGGACTAGTGCTGCACAATATCGGGATATTGTGGATATCAGGTGGGTTGATTTTGATCTATTGTTATTCAAATTTCATATTCCACATAAGGATACATTGTCAATTTGATCACAATTGATAGAGCGCTAGATATGTAGATCCAGCAGGCTCGACAACGATGATTGTTTCAACGATATGGGCCGATATCAGGTTACCATAATATTTCTGTTGGTCGCTATTGATAATCGGTTCATTTACTTTATCAAGGTGTGTAAACTCAAAATGTTGATGATGGTTGATATCAACGTAATTTGTTGCTAATAGTGAAGCTTTGACATGCTAGCAATATCGCACAACACTAATTGGGACACAACGTTATACGAGCTTCAATTATATAGTTAAAGCTGCTGTCATTAGCCACTTCAAAACTTAAGTGAAAAATCAAGACTATATGACTTAAATATTCCACTTGGAGTTCTGCAACATAAGTCATATTGTCTGTCAAATTAAATGTTCATGATACTAATGATAACCAGTAATTGCTTATAAAGTACTGTTTCCAAATTCTTGTAGGTCACATGACTAGGACACTGTTACTCAAGCTTTTATTAAGGAATTTTTTGCTGATTGTGAGTGTGATTTTCATTTAGAAATTGATAGAATGAAAGAAGATCTATAAAGTTCATGAAGTAACATGTAATAAAAGGGAGTTTGTAATAGATAGTTTATTGTCGTTTAGTCTAGAAGTAAAAACTGAAAATAATCCATTTAAGTATTTTACTATATTATCGTTACAATAACAGTTACACGAGAAGCTATGCAATTCTTATTAACATATAAATTTTTCGATGAGGGGTTATATATTTTCTACGCCTCACTCTTGCAACTAACCAATGTAATAGCCTCTTGTTCCTAGCCCTGCGTTATCCTGCCTCGACTGGCCGGCACACCATGTCCATAACCTGTGTAGAATAGTCTTTTTATGACTGGTCTCTCTTAAATAACAAAGAACATGAAAATTAAAGCGTTTCAGATTAATCATGTGATATAATGCTGCAAGTATATATCTTATTGATAAAACATGTATTAATTCAATTCGATTAGTACCATCAGAAGGAAATAGGTGTGGTGATCCAGAAAAAATTGGCGGTGAAAAACATGAGGTACTCATACTAAATTGGCTCTAACGATCAGAGATTCACAATCTAATAGTGAACATCCCGATGTTTGCGGGGAGGTTATCAGAAATTTCATTTTCAGCTGTCAGTGAGTAAATTATGTCCCAAAATTTCCTTAGTAATTATGCCGCCTTCATTCGCATGTATTACATGAATGTCTGTTTTAGCTTATCTGGGGAAATTGATCACAATCATTGCGAGAATTATATAATTATCTCATGATTTTTAAGAAGAAAATTTGCATTGCAACAGCTCATCTGGCTGCATATTTGCCAAGTACAAATTTTCCACTTCAGATGGATTCATAATACCTTCAACCTCATCTAAAGACAAAAGGACGCTTAAGGGATAGTGTCTCATCATGGATTTGAGCTCGCTAACTGTTTTATTTAATACCTCAGGGTATTTTAACAGTGGATTATAAATAAATCTGTAAATCTGATTTCATTATCAACAACATAGACATTGGCAATTCTTACCACAGTTTCATCCTCATCAGTGCTGCAGTAAACAATAGTACACACAGCACATTGTTTGGTACTTGTCTGATCAGAGCATACCCCTTCTCATACTTCTCACATCTTGTATCTATTTCTATCATCAACACTGGCTGTATCCTTTTGCTTATAAAGCCAGCAGCTCTCTTGGATTCATCAAGGATATCCCTTGCTGTCGTGTAAAATAAACACATTCAACCATCATTCTTGAAACACATTTAATTTTTTTTGGTAGGTTAATTTTGTAGCTGTATCTTGTATCTTGTAAATTTCATTTATATTTTGTTGGTGTATCTGAAGGCTTATCATATTAAATAACTCCGAGACATTGTACAACCAGGTTACCGTAAGAAGATAATAAAGCAAAATCAACGATTGTATAATTAAATGTAACAATGTTGTATATCTTTTAATTAAATTTTCGGCAACAAGTAAAGTTTTTCACGGACATTTAGCCATAATTAATTTTTGACCTTGGTTCTGACAACTGGAAATTCGCAATTGTCTCTGGGGATCATCTGTGCGGAGTGGAATCATCGACATAGTGGAAACTAACTAGCAGGATGAATCCATATAGAATTCTCACCCTTTCCAAAATCAATTGAGATATTGCAAGCTGAGCATACAAGACAATACACAATTGAAATTTTTACTGTTTATCCGATTTACAACAATTCCTAGACTGTCAACCGCTAGATTCCTGATGTATGTAATTTAATCACTTGCTATTCACGGTAACAGTACACAGAAAACAAAAAAAAACTTTAACCATCAGCATTTTCTCCGTCTTGTGTCACAGGCTCAGTAGATACGTCCAGACGGTGGGTTATATATTGTGCCTTAGATATTATATTATGATCTGGTTGTATAACTCTGGTAACTGATGCTTGAATGACCTTTAAATGACCTTGTAACTTATAACTTTGGTCCTAGTCAGGTAAAATTATTCTCTTGAAAACAACTTGCTTGAATGATTCTGAAATCATAATTATCTTCACCATTTTATTTCACATGCAACATTGCGACAATAAAGGTTCATTCATACATTCTTTGATTCATTCGTTATCACTATTATTGAAGATTGTCTCTCAGCTTTTATAGTCTGGTTGTATCAACTATACTATACTTCAATAGATGTCAGGTAAACGACGGTGTCAAATTTATGCTCTTGAAAAAGTTCGCTTGATTAATTCTGAAACGATAATTTCAGTAATAAAACTTTTCAATGATCTATCTTCAGTAGGGTCTTGATTTTTTTTTAATCGTTACTGCTTTGCATGAAGCAAATCTGTTGCTAGTGCATATTTTCTAGCTGATAATTTCAGGAGGAGGCCTTAAAACAGCTCATTAAACACTTAAAAACTAGAATTACACATTCCCATTGTTAACTACAACAATATTGGCCAAGACCTAAGAAGACAAGTGCATAATTGGAGTTGTATCATCTATACCGATTGTGCTCAAGACGCAACCAGAGGGTGGAATTTGGCCAGAGAAAGTGAACAAGAAACATTGGCCTCTGAGAATCCACTTTCTGTGTCGACTCGAAGCCAAACTTTATTTTCCTCTTTTCCACATCCATAAATATTATTTAAAACATTTATTTGTGAATGTGTATGGCATCTAGTATGAACCGTTTCGAAGGAATTATCTGATAGAAATGAGCAACCTTCTGACTGGGTGGTAGGCAGAGAAGGGATAATGTCTTATCTACTCAAATTAGATGCACGTCAACATCTAGAGGGTTGAAGCCAGATGTCTGACATGTCATTGAATCGATTTATGGTGCAAATTTGAAAATTTGCCATAATTATGGCAGTAGGGATGGGTAACTTGCTGATTGTGAGTTTCATGATTTGAGTGCAAGCTAAACTGTGCAGGTTGGACTAAAAAAGTAAACATATCGTCATTTGGACAGCCATAAAAAACTGTGAAAAATTGAATAATTAGCTGCCTCCTAGGCTGTGCATGTTCCTACAAAAAATACATACTGTTAATGTAACATTACCAATAAGGTGAGAATGTCCTTAGGACTTGTATTAGCAGATTACAATATGAGTCCTGCAGTGGTATGTGTACCATTCATACCTGTCAAGTAGCTGTGATTAAAAATAGGGAGTTAAGGCGTCGTGACACTTCCAGGAAGCCGAAGCATATGAGCAATTTGAGCACCCCAGATCTTTGTTCTAGGTCATATTTCAGTGAAGACAGCATCTACAGCATTCTACAAGGAAAGTCAAACAGATGTGTTATTTTTAAATTCTGCATGATGATGTGGACATTGTATTCAGTTAAATTTGGTTTGATAATAAGCATGCCATGGTCACAAGTATGTTAATATGTCATAAGCAGGTTCAACAGAGAAGACTGGGTCAAAATGGCAAACTAGTAGATTATGAAGGATGGGGCAGAGGCAAACCCCTTAGGGCTCATCTAGAACAACATGATTTGGAGAACTAAGGAACAGGTTTTGGGGGCATTCATCAGGCCTGCTTTAGGCTCTAGGGGGGCCCAATAGGCCTAGACACGAGTGGCTTCAACCTACTGGCCTAGATTGAAGCTGTTTGTGGGCCTATAAAGTAGACATCTGATTCAGATACAAAACTTAGGTACCTCTTACCTTGTCAGCAATATCATTTTTTGTGGTGGGGAAGAAGCCTGTTAGCTTAGCTGTTCTTTTCAATTGAGACTCCAACTCTGAGTGGCATTTAGTGGCTTGGTGTTTAGTCACATCATTTACTCCACCATGGCTACAGCTCAGATCTTTCTTGCAAATGGTACATGTAAAATATGTATCTCCCTTCCCTGACTGCTTGACAAAAGTATATTTTGTTTCCCAATCTTTTTGATAATGGGAAGAACACTTTTCAGCTTGTTGATAGGGTCTCTTTTTTTTTGGTGAAGACATTTTCAAAATTTTATTTTTTACTAGACCAGTCAGTCAGTCAGTCACATGCATGTGTAGAATATTTTGTCGTCAACAAGTGCCTTATTATTCCGTGGGATTTCCATTTTTCATAGACTGTCAGATAGTGTTGAATTGAGGTCATCTCACATTGGTTCTTTATTGTTTTCCTATCAGTTGTTTGCTAATTACTTCAGTCTATTCACTTCACGACTTTTGTACCCACTTTAAGACCAGGATGTAACTAACTTGTTTCTATAGCACCTGTGTATACAGAAACTGGTTTTTTCCGGTATGTTGAGGCTGAAATAGGGAGATTATAGGGAGATAGGGAGTGAGAGTGATTAGGGTCTTGAAATAGGGAGGGTCCCGACCAAATGGGGATACTTGACAGGTATGGTACTATTGTATGTTTGATCTCATTCTGATATGACCAAACACATCAACAATGAGTGCTATTTACAATACATTACAATATTCTGATCTAAGAATGTTCTTGAATAATTGGTGTCTCTCTGTGTAATCTCTCACTTTATATATATATATATATATATATATATATATAAAGTATATATATATGTATATATATATATAGAGTTGCCTCCTTCCTCAAGGAAGGAGGCAACTTCATACAAATAAACATGAGCAATTATGAGTAAAAGACAGGTGTCTGTCCTGCTTGGATATTCGGCCCCAAGTGGATTGAATATAACAGATACCATATAAAGAAATCAAGCTATGAAAACTCAAGAACGACTTTATTTCATGTGTATCAATGTCTTATTTACAACTCACCTGAATCACATACCGACATATTGATAAGATATTCTTACGTCAACAGTAATAAGTAACGTGCGGGGAAAAAGTTTACTCGGCTCTCTTATCTGAAGTTTGACACACATAAAAGATACCAGGTGATATAAAGCCAATTTTCTATGCTGTGAGTTTATGTTTGCTGAAGCTTTATTTGCCCTCTGTACTGTGATGAGAATCGAGGTGTAGAGCAAATACTACTATAGTACCATCAAGATATTTGGCCTGTTAAGAATCATGGAGCAGAGACTTGCACTTTTACTTGTAAGTACAAAGAGGATTGTTATTCCATTAAAAGCGTAAAATTTGAAAGGTTATTATTATAGGAATTGAGATTTTCAGCATGATTAGCTTTAACCCTGACACTAATCTAATTCGATGGGTGTCAATGGTGGATCAGTTTTCCCTTTCTATAGGAATTCTCCTCTCTACCGAACCTAAAGTACCTTGGTAACTTCTCTTGTAACAAATTAATTCAAGGATAACATTTTGACAGGTTTTATGGTGTCTGACTCTGAATACTTTATGGTGTATGGATCAGGATACGCAGTCTCTAGTTGATCGGTGAGTTATTTTCCGCCAGTGTCAGGTCTATACACATATCCAGAATGCTGTGATAAAGAATAGTAGTTTAAGAAAAATTGAAAAATCCACGCTAGAAGACTCTCATTTAGAAATATCAGATTCAGGATAGGCCATGCTGGGTGAACTAGTCATATGATAGCATTGTTTCAACAAGGAGCTCCTTGTGAGTTGTGATACTTTATTACTGTTGGTTTGAACTGTTGGTTTTCTTATGATTCGTTGAGTTGGAAACTTTTTTTGTATATTTGATGCGTGCGTTTGTTCAATTTGATTGTTAGAAAATAGTTTCATTTCTTCATTGGTGATCAATGTGTGAAAAAAAGCTTTTTCTGTGGTATTTTGTTCACCAGTTAATTAATACAAAGCAACTAAATCATCAAATACATAAATTTAAAAAACTGTTTTTAAAATTAGCACATACAGAAACTCCTTTCTTTTGAATTAGAATTTAAAAACATTTTCTTTCCAAATCTGTAATTTTCTTGTCAAATAATTACTCGAATAATGAGTTGAAATTAAACAGAGTCATCGTTTTAATTAATAATATCAATCTTACAGGTTGGAGAGATCTACAGCTATAAACTTCACCACCTGCCCTTGGTATGTTTGGCACATGGAGATCGATCTCTTCAGACCAGATCGCATAATCTACACGGCCAAGTCTTCACTGATGACCAGCAATGGTACGTCATCTACCCTCATAGCTGGGCGTACTACAGAGAATGGATACAGAGAGGGAAGAGGATCTGAGGCTCTGTTCTCTTATATCTATGGATTCACACAGATCACAGATGAGCATGTTGTTGTAGCTGATAAAGATAATCACTGTGTTCTCTGGACAGTGTGGGTCAGCAGGAGACTCAGAAGGTCAACACGGTCTGTTCGAATATCCCCAGTTTGTAATAAGAGACAAGATTGATGATCGGCAGCTTCTTGTCATTGACCAGTATAACAGAGTTGTGAGGACAGTGGATATATCCAATGGACGTGTCGGTACTTTTGTTAAGGCTAACATTCTCTCGTCTATCGATCAGCTGACACAAGATGACAACGGGAACCTGTATGTCATATCACATTTGGCCCTCTACAGTATCACATACAGAGAGAAGAATACCACACTGATCTCAGGCTTACAAAGTTACTCAAGCTACACAGACAGCTCACTCCTAATCTCTCGATTCTCCCAACTAAGAGACCTCGTGTTCATAGGAAATCAGATACTTCTTGTAGTTGAGAGGTTCAATAACAACCCCATACTAGTAGACATCAACACATACAGAGTGACCACACTGGACCTCTCCACAGGAGGTCTGAAGCTGAACCAACCCACCTCTCTACTTATTACTAATAACTGTTTGTACGTCGGACAACTCGAGAGAATCCAGCAGTTTAAATGTGAGTAAATAGTGTCATCAATATTGTCTTTTTCTTGTTATCTCAAGTTGAACTTAGTGACATACTTGTCCATTCTAACATTACAACTATGGCTTAATGGTATACTGCTACTGCATGATAAATAAAATGCCTGCTTGGTTCTTGTTAAATGCTTCATTGCTTCGCCCACATGAAGAAATATCCCCAACAAGGTAACTCAAAATAGTTAAACTAAAAAGAAGAGCAGGACTTGGCGCCCCCTTGCTACCTGATATGAATGACATTGTTGAGACTTACGCTGGAGTATTTAGTGAATGAGCCATATTATTTCCTTGTCGTTGATACACTATTCATTTTATATTTTCCTAAGTGCCTTGTCAGGAGGAAGACATGACACTGTATGTGACATCTGATGATGAAAGAGCAATAGTGGAGATAATTCCTGGTGAAAAGACTGGACTTGCTGTTGGAAGTCATGTGATTTATAAAAACCATTGCTTAATAAATGTTATGGTCATAAATAAAGGTGAGTATAAAAGTAGGTAGTTTAATAATTATATGTACCCCGCAATAATATCTCAGATTTTTTTATGTACAGACCTTAGACTTGGTTCCACATTGTTGTGGTCTCCAATGACCTATTTGTTTAACAAGTAACTAGGATCCAATCCCAAACTTGCCTAAGTGTATTTCAACATGACATTATTAGTGTTTCATCACCCATCCTACACTTGTCTGAATGTGTCTTTCCTACCTGACACATAAAATTTCATCAATATATTGTCATGTAGACGATAGGACATTTTCCTCGACTTGTAGCTAGAACTACCATCCCAACGAATCCCTCAACAACAACTATGGCATCATAAACTACCAGCAGAAGGCCTTGTCAGGACAAAAACATGACTTTCTCTGTAACATCCGATGAGGAGAGAGCATTGGTTGATATTACTCCTGACCAACAGATAGGATTAGCAGTGGGTAGACATGTTATTTACAGAGACAACTGTACAATATCTATCTCAGTCATAAATAACGGTGAGTAAAAAACAGTTATTATCGTTATAAAATAGCCTAAGGTTTTTAACCCTTTGTGTGTCATCTATACAACTTGTCATACCTTGTAGTACTTCAAACCTAGGCCAGGTCATCCAGGACCATTACACTTGGTACACATTAGTACTGGAACTCCGCTACATTGCTAACTGGTATATTATTTCTGCTAGAATAATCTGTCAATATCATGATTAATCTCAGATATAATCTCAGCTATAAGTCAGATATAAGTCTCATATTGCAAGTTGTCAAATTTTTCGGGAGATTTTCTGTCTCATTATTCTCGTTCATTCGACTACACAGCTATCTGCTGGTTGTCACATTTTAATCAACAACTGGTGTAGCTTTTCTACAATGGCAACTATGACTGTCTCATCAGGTACAATATCTAAGCCAGAGTGTAGAGAAGTAGTGAAAGGACTTATCTCAGCCTCTACTGGGTTAGCAAGCCTTGACGTCACACTAGACGGAACTACTCATACACTAGAGCTACCTATGGGGGTCTACAACCACCGTATAAGAGGGAAAAGTACAAACTGCACTTTCAAAGTAGAAATTAAAGGTACGAACTACAGTTTTGAATCATGTGTGGAGTGCAAGGGAGTGTAATTTTACTGGAAAGATCGCCGATACCAAATATAAACTTCACAGACCACATATAACACCTACAGTCACACTCAAAGTATTAACTATGAGTTATCAATATTGTAGATTATCTGTTGGTGAGAGAAGTGGATATCGTTGCTAGGTATGGTAATATAAAGTGTACAGTACTGACTGATAAGGTTGCTCTATCTACTCTAACAGGCCATGCTAATGGAAATGTCAACCAGATAAAGGAAATATGTCAACACTGTAAGTGCGTTATTCAACAGATTTTTCCCTAGTAATATTGATTTAATAAAATTCAATCCTCTATATTTAAACCTATATGTAACACAAATAATTTGAGACGGCATATCAATAGTGCCTCGCTAATATAGGCTAAAATCTTTCCGAGGTTGTGCTAGGATTGAGGTTAAGCAGAACCATTGCCTAGACATTAGTGCAGTTGACCTAATCCACGAGAAGTGCGCCACTCGGATGGTCAGATTTTGATCGTACTGGTTCATTAAGGAGAAATGTGCCAACTGCTAAATGTTACATAAAGTAGTTCCAACCAACGGCACTGGATACATATGTTATTCATCCAAAAACAGGGTAAAATTTTTTTTATAGATTTATAGTTACAATGCCATCTCTAAAGTGCCATATGTTTTGTAGACTGCAGCCCTAAGGTTGGTTCTCAGGCTAAGCTGAGCTGTGACAATGATACTCTGACAGTAACCTGGTCAACTGATGTCACATTTGATGGTACGGTGACAGAAGTACCAGAATGGCTGATGAAGAAGCTGACAGACAGACTCATTGAAAGAACTCTGAGCATTGTCGTCATCAGTAGGATGCCTCCGTAAGTGATTCCCATTTATGGAACTTGATTTGAAAATGTTCTGTCTGCCTCACAAGAAAGGTTTGCTAATTAGATCCTGACATTCTGTCTAATCGTGATGCTGAGTTTAGGTTTAACTGAACTCATTTGAGATTTTTGGATTTTCGGATCTTTTAGACTGGTTTACCCAACAAAGCTTAAGGATGGCGCTTATGCTGAGCTGGTGCTGACTTCTTCATGTCTTCATAATAAAAGCTATGACGAGAAAACAGATTCCTGTGTCTAATAAAGTCACATATAATCCCAGAAAGCATTGCCTCAAGCATGCTAAAAGTGTGTCAGCAAATTTAATTTAGTGTTAATTTCAACCCTGAGAATAATGACTAAATGTAAGTTGAAGTTCAAATTAAATGTGATGACTTATCAAATATCATGATTATATTGATTGAAAGTTTGGTTTCTGAGGAAGGGGGGGGGGGGCTGTGCACCCGGTCCTTGCTTCCTTAACCCCCTCCATGGTTCTCCTTTGTCACACATGATATTGTGCATTTCCTTTCACAATTCTATGGCAAAGTTATATTTTATATTATTACCCACCTTTGATTTTTCTCCTCGGCGATGAATCAAGTATTGCAGGCGAGACTTCGGGTTTTGATTTTTATCATTTATCCTTTCAATAAAAACTTCTGATCAATATTCATTTTCCTCAAGGCTTTCTGGAAACTAAAGAATTTCCAGGGGCTGTTTTATGACCTGAACGTTGGACCTGTACCAGTACCATCAATTTCTAATCATTGCATACTTGAACACCCTGGACCATGATGTCCTTAACCTTTTCGGACATATAACTCAACATATTTGCCAAATATTCCTTGAAATACGTTATTGTTCTTTGTCACGGAGACATGAGCCTACATCGACTGTAACCTTGTCTCCGGGCTACTTTTTGCGGCCGCGTGACAAGGATTTCTCACTGTCATACCATCACACAAACAAAGGGTATAATGTACTTCAAATCATAATAAAGTAGAGAAAGAAGCTTAGCATTGGAGTTGGATATTAGGTTTGCCTGTGATGCAATCATACGCACGTGCAGGCTATGACAATAACACAGCGTTTGTTGCCATGTATCAAATACTTCGACCAATAAGACACAGTCACATTAACTATTTATATTTGGCTACGGGCAGTGAATGGTTTATTTTGTCCTCTTATCAAAGATGTGACGCAAGCGAACTGGTTATATATTTTGAATTGTGGACCATGAGACGGCATTTTGTCTGTATTACTGACCTTGCAACATTGATAAGAGATACTCATGTCAACAGCTTCCAATAAAAACAAGTGAAAGGGTCAACCTGGGGTTCTTATCAGTTGATTGACGCACATAGCGCCAAGTGGTAAAATATTCATGTAGAACAAGATGTGTGACTTTTCCTAATTCCCTGCCTTGTGAACTTTGCTTTGATAAGACACCCTCACATCAACAATGTTTAAAACTCCGCAGTGAAATGGGTCCTTGATGCTTATGTCATAAGTATGATGCAGATAATTGTTGCCAGATTACAGTTGTTGGAATCAAAATAAGGGATGGTTGAGAAAATGAGGCCGGATCACATGAGCTGCCGGAGTTCGAGTGAGCTTGTTGCTTGCACACGTGAGAACCTGAGAATAATTAATAACTTTAATTGAGGGGAGGGGGGATGCTGTGCTCCTAGTGTTTGGCTCACAGATCCCACTGTATTCAATGCAACCATATTCAGTTAATCAAACTACTTACCAACACTCTTTTTTCTCCAGTTGTTCTAGAAAGTATGGACTATTTAGACAATGGGTTCATAAGGTTGCTGCTGTGATTCAAAATATGTCGCACATTGGCAACATTTGAGCAGGTAGGCGATCTTTGTGGACTTTGTTCAATTCCGGAGCCGGCAGTCGTCGTGGTTTATGTGGGAATAGGCCTCATTGAGTCAGACAAAATAGCAATGGCACCTTTGTGTTTGCACATCATATGAGCAAAAGAAAATGTAAGCAACAACCATTTGTATTTCCTGACAAAATATATTGTAGCACTGTTGGATATTCGACCTACTTGTGAGCAAACAGCCGAGCAGAACAGGCACCTCTCTTTTATACTTTGTAGCTCATGTTTATTTTGTATTGAGTTACCCCTTCCTGTTGAGGGAGGGTGCAACTCCGTACAGAAGTGTTTTGTTTATTTATTCAATTGTTTAACAGAATAATTTGATATTTTCCTGAGAGTTCTCCGAAAAAAGAACTGCCCTCTTTTGCTCCCCCCCTTTTTTATCGCCGGGGCTCACACGTTATGAGTTAAAAAACGCACCTCACAAAATCAAGGGGTAAATTAATTGGTTTAAACATTTCCACAATTAAACAGGACATAACAGTGTTTTAAAACATTTCCAAAATTGAAATGACATAGTATCTCACAGCACCGTTGTAATATTGTAGCCCACAATGCAATATTGATACTGTAATTTCCTATTTTACCCCTCGGACTATATTCCTAGAGCCAGAGCATGGATTAAAGCTGAATGTAAGATATTTTTGACCATGGCACATTTCCTCTAACTTTTGAACATATGTTTTGTGCTCATGCGGAAATGTTGGAAATTGTTTCCTGAAAATCTATTGCAACAAATGGAGTTACGCTCACACCGTCAGGGTTCAGTATGCTGCTATAGAAGGCTGACTTGGTGCTATAATCACATGCTTGAGCCACCATGCAGCTCTCAGGCTATATAATATAAAGAAGTTAGTTTGTGATGCGGAACATGACTTAGTTCAAGTTTGCTTCCATGTGTTGTACCTTATAAGAGATAAAGACTTCAACAACCGTTTTACTGGCTCTGCCAGCTACTGCTGGCTGATCCTGCTGTGAGAACTTTTATTTGTTGGATCACCGCTGTATACATTGGGATTATTATGGTGATAAACATATTCGTCTCTGCCTGTTGTAGGGAAAACCGAAGCGTGAGAAAACCAGGTTGTTGGGAAAACCTTGAGATCCCAGTTATGGGGAAGACTGGTTTACGGAGAAAACCAGACTGCAGGGACACCAATGCTATGGGGAACCCAATTTGTGGGAAAACCCAGTTATTGGAAAAACCAGGTTTTGGGGTAAACTATAGGTTTTACTGACCGTCTTTAGACGGTCAGTGAAACCTAGTTGCGGGAAAGCCAGGTTATGAGAAAAACCCTGTTGTTGGGAAAACCTTGTTATGGGGGAAATCTGCTTATGTGAAAAACCCTATCTGTTGGGAAAACCAGCTCTGGAATACCCTATTAGGTAACTTCGCGACCTTGGTATCTATATTAAATAATCATTAATTAAAATCATTTTCATGGGGAAATCCAACTGAATCCAACTTGAATTCAAGTTGTCTCCCTTTTACCAATGAGGAGATAATTCTAAGTTTCATGTCAATATCATTGAAAAACCGTATACCTAATCATAAAATCTATTCAGTTGGATTTCCCCATGAAAATGATTACAATTAATGATTATTTAATATAGATACCAAGGGCGCGAAGTTACCTATTGTGGGGAAAACCCTGCTGTGGGAAAAACCCTGCTGTTGGTAAAACCATGTTTTGGGAAAACCCTGCTGTCTGGAAGATCTGTTTATGCGAAAACCAGATTATGGGAAATACCAGACTGGGGAAAAATCCTGCTACGGCAAAAACCTTACTATGGGGAAAACCAGGTAGTGAGGAGGTACTAGTTTTAGGGACAACCATTTTATGGGGAAATGATAACATGACTATCATAAATCAAAACATAAAGCACCAGGCAGTGTATCTATGTCTCACCACTTATCATGGCTAATACAGGTTAGGGTCTAGGTTCAAAACGGTGTGCTACCAGACTTTTTCTATAACCATCACGAACATGCATGATAGAAATTCCGACATAAAGCGATATATTTAGGAACTGCTTGGAGCAGAAGAAGAGATAATGTCAATCCGTCACACTGACGCCGTGAAAATACCTCATATTTTGGCTCTGCCAATCCTCGCTACTTTCCTTTATTATAGAGGTTGCAAATCCCTTAATTGACCTCCCCCCCTTCCCCGGTACGTGGATTTGTTGTCACCTACATGTTTCATGTTGACAGTCAATTTTAACATTAACGCAGCCCATAACATTAGAAAAGACAATCTCCTATAATGAATAAATGTAACCGGAAACATAGAAGGTACCATATTAAACTTGAAACGATATGTTTCCCTGGACCGAGAAGTCATCGTTTCTCGTTTCATGTTCCTGGAGGGATTTTGCAACCTCTCCTCATGATTGATCATATTACACTTGTAGGTCTCAGCTGATGTGGGAGCTGCTAACACAACGGCATGCGTCGGTGAGTAACAGCTTAATTAAGTCTAATGGTGTATTATTTACTTTTCAAATTTTCTGTAATATTATTTGGTCAGATTTGTGCTTTCTATTTTGAGCAACCAAAAATCAGAATTTTTTGACATTGCCACAAGATGCAGATTTTTGATCGCTCCCAATGATAACTTATTTCAATGCAAAAAATTTGGCCAAATTATCTGACGGAAAATCCCCAGTGTAAATGCACCTAGAGCTTCAAAGGGGTTAAAGGTAGATCCATTCTATTGGTTGATAATGTAATGTATTACCATGTCAGCCGGGTCAAGAAGCCTTGTCATGTGGCCATTTTTTTGTTTTGAAAGTGGTTGCGTGACGAGGCTGATAGTAAAGGGTGATCACCTCAACAAAGGTCAGGGTAGTGTTTGAGCTGCATTTTATTGCCAACTGTGACTTGAGTATATAACATTGTCGCAACGACTCATGTCAGTTTTCCCTGATGTTTCTTGTTGAGAACACTCATCTTGTTTATCTGGGACAATTGTCATTTTGAAAGCTCTTTTGTTGAAACCTTGCTTTTGGCCGTAGAATTCATCCAATCAGGATCCCTGTTTTAACTTTTACCGCAGCTAGGAGTCTGAACACAAGACAGCCTTTCTGAAATTGTTGCTGATTCTGAGAGACATTTTACCCAATATTACTCCTTCCTAGAAACTTTAAAACATCCTCAGCTTTCAAGATGGTGAAATTGGTTTGCTTTTAGCCTGAATTGGGTTAAGTTATTTCTACTCTTACACCCTCCTTCCCGACCATAGCCCCCCCCCCCCCCCCACTAAACACAGCTACTTGTTAAGTAGAGGATCAAGTTTATAGCTTTCACTGTATAATATAAAAGAATGAAACAGTCTGTTTTGTTTTAGAGCAATGTCCCTTTGGGCACTACTCCTCCAATGGTCTGATGTTCCCAATCAACTGCAAGGCCTGTCAAGCTGGTAAATATGCAGACAAGGTTGGCATGAAGGCGTGTACTACCTGCCCCGCATCCACTACAACCAGTGATACTGGTGCTAAGGCTTTATCCTACTGTCAACCTAAGTCCATCATTTATAACGTTGTAAGTTTACAAGGTAATGCAACCAAATTAAAGCCTCACTGTCAACAGGTCTTGATAAATAGATTATATCGACTGGATGTTTTCGAGTAAATGATGGTTGGAACTACAACATATTCCTCTCCCTTGTGCCAATGTCCATAATTATTTATATGTAAATATGCAAGTCCCAACAATTGCATGACTTTGCTCCCAATGGGGTTGTGTTTAGGAGTTGTCCTTTAGTATAGGGGGCGCTGAGCAGATGAGACCATGAATTTGCACTTTCTTTTATATGCTAAATTGGAGCAGATCACACTTTTTGGTCTTGCTAATCTTTGCAAAAGTATGGTCCCATCTGTAAATGATCAATAGAGATTACTCCGAAAAACACAACCCCATTGCTAGCTTTGTTCGAATACTGAGTTGAGTGTTTCATTTTTTTCCACCTACAGCTCAATGCAGACCAGGATATCTCTCACACAACGGTTTATCACCGTGTCAGAAATGTCCGCTGAATCAATATCAACCATCTATCGGTCAGAGACAGTGCCTCAAATGTTCTTCAGGAAAATCTACACTAGCCATGGGCTCAACTCAGAGCTCTCAATGTGTCGGTGAGTAGAGTGTACTAGTATTTTTTTCAATTTTCCTCATTGACTGACCACATTATTTTTCAGCATTTATCACTTATTGTAAACATGATCTTTAGTGGTACCTTGGTACATTGGTCAGTAATAAAAGTAATAAAAAGTGTATATAAATAATTAAAAGTTATTCGCAGAGATGTCTTCAATAAAAAGTGTTCCATAACACAAATGGCCCGAATTCCTGAGGAGCCCCGGGTATAGGAAGAGTTTGGATTCTCACACTAGGGAAGATTGAGAACATATAAAACACTAGCTTCAAGTCTAAAGGAATTCCAGACTCAATTTGCATGTTGAGAATGGAAATTCCCAGATTATGCGCTTGAATAACAAGTTTTTGTTTGATAATGGAATGAAGCATAGGCTCGCTTGCTGTTGTTTGAGTCAATAAACCTAGGTACTACTATAGCTTTAACTCTCACATATGATGCTTATATAGGCAAACTCTATCTATCCCTAACTAAACCTTGCAATGCCGAAGCAAGGCTTCTGTCTTATCTGGTCTCCTTGCATGTTGATTTCACTAAATGTCATACCACATACGATATAGTTTTTCACAAGTTTGCGGTTGCCTTGCTGTTTTCAGTGGAGGGACAGGTGACAATAAGGATATATTTTGTGCAGGATTCTGATCTTTTCTTATTCAAAACATTGAATATTACGATTGCATGATGGAAAAAAATGTTCAATTAAACTCTAGGTGTACATATAATGTTTTTGAATTGGCACCTACCTAGATTTGTGTATCTTGTTTATGGTTTGTTTGAGATTAGTGAACATATCACTCAGTTTCAATCTGCATGCATCCACAAAGGGTTGATCTATTTACAGCTAACCTCTTAAACTACACACCTATGGATTTACTTATATATTTAGCTTATACATAGCCAATGTGTTAGGTATGATCTGATTGGCTGTTGGATTTTGAAAACAAACCAATCAGAGCCAATACATTGGCTACTTATACTAATACAAATTACATCTCGATTATGAGAATACTTACTTGTTCTTTCACAGTTTCAAGTGCAGCTGTCCCCCAGGGTTTGAAGGCAAGCTTTGTAACCTGAACATCAACGAGTGTAAGATAAACCCATGTCTGAACAGCGGACAATGTATCGATCTAAACGGGGACTATGAGTGCTCATGTCAAGCTGGATTTGGAGGAAAGAATTGCGGGGTAAGTTTACCAGGCCCGTAGTTCTAGGGGAGGCAGGGAGGCACTGCCTCCCCTAGAAAGCTAGATGCAGTGGCCTAAAAACACAATATTTGAATAATGCATGTCAGAGTCATCTCATCTTGAATTTACATTTACTAATTATATGCTTTAAATTGCTAAGAGAGGAGCTTATTGGTGATGCTTCAAACTTTTGCCCCCCCTACCAGTTTTTTCTAAATTACGGCCCTGTTTATGCTAGTGCTTCTGGGGTTGATACGATTGATGTGATAAAAATTGTCAATTATGGCTTGGTAGCTTCCATATTTAGCTAACTCCCACTATTATGTAAGTGGTGAAGAAAAATTTGAACCCAGACTAAAGCTCCACTGTGATCATGCCTTAATATGTAATGTCATGAGCCCCATATGCCAACCTTGAAAGCCAGATTGTGTCTTGTTTTTTTCAATATAGCAAATTACAAACTGCTTTTAAGTAGTTTTCTTCAATTTTTGAAATTGTAATTATATAATTTGACCAGGAGAATAAAAACTAAGCAATGGTAAATAATTTCATGAACAAATATATCCAACTGATGATGAGTTTTCTTGGTTCTTAATTCTTTTCCTTCTCATTCCCGCAGATCAACCAGGATGACTGCAGCCCAGGTATCTGTGAGAATGGTGGCAAATGTATCGATCAGACTAACGGATTCAAGTGTCAATGCGCTAAGGGTTTCAGAGGCGAGCAATGCACAGAAAATATAGACGACTGCCAGAACGACCGATGTCTCAATGGTAGGTCTTCATGAAGTTCTGTACAACGCAAACACAAAAAATATGGATCCTAGCCAATGTGTTGGCTCTGATCTGATTGGCTACTACCAGCCAATCAGAGCCTACACATCGGCTAATGTTTTCTGAAGTTAGAAACAGATAATACTCTTAAAGTTTATATGTCAGGACAAACAAAACTTGTAGCTCACCAAAATTCTTAAACCGCTAGCTCACCGTCGTTGTCAAATGAATGACTTATCCAAGAAGAGAAACCGATAGCTTACCGATGCTGTCTGACTAAAAGAGCCACATATTTAATCAGCATCGTGATAAATTTACGCATAAGATAACTTCATTCTCATGTTTTCTGTTGGTGTATTATAACAGGTGCTCAATGTGTGGATGGAGTGAACACATACACATGTAAATGTGCTGCTGGGTTTGCCGGCTCCAGGTGTGCGACTAACATAAATGAGTGCTCCCGTAGACCGTGTCAGAATTCAGGCATATGTACAGATAGAGTGAACGATTACAACTGTACTTGTACTAATAACTGGGGAGGAAAGACCTGTACTACCAGTGAGTCACGACCCGAAATCCGATATGGCCGTCATATACTGTAAATTGCTGCCGATTAACAGTATTCATCACGTGATTGACTTAAAACTCAGGTAATTGGGTTTTGACATATATATATACCGCTTCTAGTTCCACTTACACTAGAGGTGTAAATTACTAGCAAGAGGCAAATTTCACACTGGCAGATATAATGAAATTTAATGCTAGCTACCCTTTACTTTATTTAAACTCCCACTTCAGATGGTGAACTTTAGTGCCAGCTAACATTAAGTCATCCCTAATGTGTCCGTACAAAACTCTTGCTGATAAATACTTTTTAGTTTCATTTAAAATGTTTAGCTATTCTCAGTTTCTGCTTTTGAACATCTTAAATACCTGTTTGATTGTGTTTACAATGCTGTTTGACCAGTTAGTTTGATTCAACAACACTTTGGTCATCCCAGGTAGCCAGCTGGCGGAGGAAGACCCAACCACATAATGCTTGCTACACCTTGTGGATTAGAGATGAGATCTGTTTCAGTTTGGTTCTAGTTAGAAGATGGGTGAACTCATCAAGCCAATATAGTCGCTTCATCACATACTTTGACCTGATAAGGTCACAAGTGATAACATCATTCAAGCAAGAGTGATCAGTAGAGTGGATTATTATACAACCACGCTGCAAAAGCTAACCGACAATCGCAACCATACTGTCTTGATAAAACCTCAATGCCTGTAACGCAACAACAAGAATATGCTAATCGTTAGAGTTTTTCTTGTCTTGCTGTTCACTGAAAAGTTTCTTCGCTATAATTATGATTTTGAAATCATAATAATAGTGATTATGAATGAATGAAAATATGGATGAACCTATATTGTCGCATGTGAAGTAAAATGTTGATGATAATTATGATTTCAGAATCATCTAAGCAAGATATTTTCAAGAGAATAATTTTGCCTGACCTTACACAAGTTATGAGCTGTTTAAAGGCCTGTTCTGGAATTTATTAGGTAGAAAATATGCACAAGCAGATGAGGTGCTTTTTGCTTTATTTAAACTCCCACTTCAGATAGTGAAATTTGGTGTTAGCCAATGCAACAACAAGAACATGCTAATCGTTAGAGTTTTTCTTGTCTTGCTGTTCACTGAAAAGTTTCTTCGCTATAATTATCATTTTGGAATCATAATGATAGTGATTATGGATGAATGAGGTCATGGATGAACCTATATTGTTGCATGAGAAATGAAATCTTGATGATAATTATGATTTCAGAATCATCCAAGCAAGTTATTTTCAAGAGAATAATTTTGCCTGTTTACATATTGGCCCATGTTTTTGTTGTTGATAATGGATAGGTGTTATTCTAGTCTTGAAGTTTGTAATGAGCTGTTTTAAGGCCACTTCTGGAAATTATTAGGTCGAAGATATGCACCAGCGGATGAGGTGCTTTATGCGAAGATAGATTGGAAAGTGTTAATACTGAAATTATCATTTCAGAATTAATTAGGCGAGTTTTCTCAAGAATATAAATTTGACATCCACGTTTACCTGACAAGGATAAGAGGGTAGAGTAATTCAAGTGTAACTGAGTAGTAAAGGAATAGGAATTAGACCATTCTATAAAGCTAAGACACAATCTCTTACACACTATCTGGACACAACTACTCAGCTGTAACACAACGAGGAGAAAATGCTGGTCGTCAAAGTTTTTGTTGTTTCCTGTGTACTGTTACCGTGCTTATCAGGTGAGTGATTTAGTGACATTAGAAATCTGGCGGTTGTCAGGCTAGGACTTAACCGTGATAAACCGAAAAATTATGTGTTGTTTATTGTCTTGTATGCTCAGCTATCAGTATCTCAATTTATTTTGAAAAGGGTGAGAATGCTATACGGATTCATCCCACTAGTTAGTGCCCACTATGTCGATGATTCCACTAAGCACAGATGATTCCTAAAGACATTTGCAAATTTCCCATTAGTTGTCAGAAACAAGATCAAAATTTAATTCTGGCGCTGCTGTCAACTAATTATCTGTGAAAACTTTATTTTCGCCAAAGAATCAAGTAAAAACTTATACAACATTGTCTTATTTAATTATGCGATTGTTGATTTTGTTGTGTTATCTACGTACATAAACCTTTTTTGACTTCATGGAACAAAAGACTTTTTTTGTGTGTTTCATCTCACAGCACAGCTAAAGGGAAATCATGCGCTGGCAAGGGATATCATTGATGAGATGGAGAGAGGATATGGTAGAGGACTAGAGAGAGGACTGGGCAGAGGACTGGGACTGAAGAGAGGAATTGACAGAGGATTGGAGAGAGGACTGGAGGGAGAGATGGCTACAGGGTGTGAGGAGTGTATTGGGCCATGCTCTGATCAAAGAAGCAACTCATGTGCTGTTTGTACGAGTGTCTACTGCAGCGCTGATGAGGATGAACTTGCGGTAAGAGTAACTAATATTTGAAGTATTTATATTTCCCTTGTGGTGAGAGATTATTCCTCATTTGTAATTAGATAAGATTGAGGCTATTTAAATTCTTTTTTTCACAACTGATGTGGGAAAATGGATCTGTTGCAAGGGGACAAAGTTATCTTCTTAAAAATCATTAACGAGAAAACAAAAATTGTAAACAGTTTCCCTAGATATGCTGAAGCACACATCCATGTTGTACCTGCAAATGGGTGCAGTCTACTATTAAGGATGGGACATGAATATCTGTAATCTGTCATTGTTAGAGCCAATTTAGTATGAGTTACCCAATTATACCTGCCCATAATTTATGTAGCCTCATCCAGTATGATGGTACTCAAGCTACATCAATTGAATGAATGAATTAATTAATTGCCTAATATACATGCAATAGTATATATCTTGATTTGTGTGAAGCAGCTTCACATTCATTTGTTCTGTTATTTAGAAGAGAGCGCCTTCTTTAAAAAAGCGATATGGCTATAATGCCTATTATGGCTATAAGAGATATAAGGGATATAAGAGATGATAAAGATGGATTGGTGATTGAGGGCTCGGAGCATGAGGCAACAACTTTGACTCGTCAATGAGGAGAGGTGTAGCAAATGTGAGAGCACTTATTGAGAAGCCAATGAGTTACTAAGAATTGAATGTATATACTTATATTTTATCTTAAGCTGCTTAAAGTTCTGTTTTTGATTAAAGCTTACTGATATTGTATCAATTACCAGTTTTATGAAATTCAAATAGTATAACTTTTCACTTCTAGATTGAATTGTAATAAAACTACATATTAATAGCTTACTTCTATTACATGTTACTTCACAAAGTTTTAAGAATAGCTCTTCTTGCATACCATCAATTTATAAGTGACCAACAAAAATATTTGATGGAACATTATATCAGAATCTATTCACAAGAAAACAGGGACTCACAGTTTGAGAAATAAATAAAGCAAAAAAAGAATAAGTTAACCTAAATACAACTTACAAACTAGATGATCAAAATAACTATGACAGAGATGTGATCGCTTTGATGCATGGTTAAAATGGTTTCGTAATAATGTATGCAAATGTGTAGAGAAAGTAAAACAAAACACAAGGTTGTGTTGATAAGCCACTGATATTTCTCCCAATATTTGATAACAAAGATCAGTGGCCCTGGAGAGATGCAGTAATAACAAGCTAACCGGACATATAGTTCACAGCTATTTCTGTCCTGACATCTTGTTATTTCTCTATCTATTACTGTATAGTTAATTTAACATAATTATGTGATTTTTGCTTCATTGGGTTGGCTCACTGGGCACAGAGCATAGTATTTTGCAGCAGAAGACAACTTAGATTACCGCACAGAGATTGAAAGTGCTGTCTTTGATGAATTGGTAGGAAAGTAACCGTGTGTTTAAAACTTGAATGTTAATGGTACAATACTTGTATCCCTTGCTGAATAACAAAACTATAAAAGAACATTCCTCACAGTACTAGTGACTGATCATCGAAATGTGTTATTATTGAAATATCTTTTCAGATTTAATTAAACAAGTATGCTCAAGGACTTAAATTCGACACCTGCGCTAACCTGATAAGGTCATTCAGTAGTATAGTATAGTATAGTTTATACAACAAGACCATAAACGCTGAGAGGCAATCTCTTACACCATTTGGATATAACTACTCAGTCTGTAACACAACAAGAAGAAAATGCTGATCGTTAGAGTCAGTCTTGTTTTATGTGTAATGTTACCATAGACTTAATATACTACCTAGACAGGGCAATGCCTATGCTTCACTGATCATAATATGTCCCACTTAAATAGCACAACATGAGGTAATTAGTTTGTGCTGTGAGCCATAGTTTAGTATATACCATTCAGTGAAACAATGTGAAAAATCAAGGGACGCTGGGCATGATATCAGCCCCTGTCCAGCCCCTTATTATTCAAACACATAGAAAATTGGTGAGTGTATGTAAACGACCTTTCCGCACATGATGGTATTCATAATTTGTCCCCAGAACCGGAACTTTTTATGATAAGATACAATCATTGGCCAATAAACATTGAAATAAATACAGCCATTTACCCTCAGCACTTCCATCACCACTATAAAAATGTAAAGAATACCTATAGCACAATATCACAAATATTTTGTTGGATGGGCCAGATCTAATCACCACCACCATCATTGATTTTTTCTTCAAAATTATTCCTAGTTGTGACTAAACACAACCAGTCAGCTCAAATTTGATTGCAAATTTGATTGTTGCTCCACAAGGAATAATAGATCTGTGCTGTAAATTGAGTATGTAAACTACAGATATCTGTTGCTCCTGAGTATGTATGATGACGCTAGAGTATGTGAAAATAACTTTAAATTATTATAATTCAGTACTGCAGTCAAAATCTAATGGCCTTTACCGTGGCCAAACTTAATTTTGCCAATGCCGGTAAGGTTCTTTGAGTTTATCAATATGATATCGGCGTCATCATTGAATGTCAATTGCTTCCTTGACCTATTCACAGAAGCAGCAGTGTGAAAAAAAGTAGTTATTACAGAAAAATGGAACTACTGTAATAATGAAACTACAGAGGAAAAAGGATGGAAGCAGTGATTCTAATAATTTCCAAGACTGAAAAACAAATGCCGGCCCAATGATCACCAGCATTCTTGTTTGACTCAGCCGAGAGTTGTGTGCTCATATGCATCACAGCTGCTCACAAGCACAAACCTCCGCAGCTTGCAATAAATTTTTGATGGTATGAGCTGAGGCTTAGTATGAATAAAGGCTATTAGTATAGAACCCAGTCTGAGCCCCAAAATAACGTTTCTGAACCCTTTATTTAGACAGCCTGAGAAGTTTTTGAATTATTGAGCAGCAACAATCCCTTTGGCAATGACTAAAAAATCCCTCTGTAAGGAGACATTGTCAATTATACAGAAATGACTGTTGAGTGTGCTGCACTATCTTGAGAAGTATGGAGATGTCTGCAGGGCTCCACCTAGATCGAGGCTGAAATAGTTTGTATGGGAATTATTAACTATTGAATAAGAATAATGAGAATGTAACAATAAGAATAATAATAATGATCATTACAGGAATTGTACTTTTCAAATATCACTCGAATTGACATTCGCTGTTGACGCCGATATCATATTGATAAACTCAAAAACTCAAAGAACCTTACCGGCATCGGCAAAAAAAAGTTTAGCCACGGTATTTCATTTTCCAGTTTTGGAAATTATTGGAGTCACTGCTTCTATCCTCTTTCCTCTGGAGTTTCATCATTACATGTAGTTCCATTTTCACAGATCATGACATGTTCTGGTTAGGTTTGGCTTATTATAACAATCATTGTATCATCAGGTGATAAGATTGAAAATGAAAATGAACATTTCAAATTCTGTTGTGAGCTGACATGTAGTATGGAAAAAGCTTTCGTGTCCTGCACTTTGGTGGGCAATAGATGGTATTTAGACGAGAGGATACCTTTGCACAGCTGAAAACAACACGACTAAAAAGAGGATGGTCTTCGTCGGACGCAATTTTGTTAAAAAGTGTTTTAGACATCTCAGTAATAACTTTTTTTTTCATGCTGCTGTTTCTGTGTAAAGGTCGGGGAGGCAATAGACATTCACTGTTGACGCCGATATCACATTTATAAACACAAAGAACCTTACTGGCAAAGGCAAAATTAAGTTCGGCCACGGTAAAGGCCATTAGATTTTGACTACAGTACTGAAGTATAATAATTTTAAGTCATTGTTACATACTCTAGCTTCATCATACGTACTCAGGAACAACAGCTCTCAGTAGTTTGCATACTCATTTAACAGCACAGATCTATTCTTCCTTGCGAAGCGACATTAAAATTAGTAAACCAATTTGAGCAAACTGGTTGTGTTTAGTCACAACTACGAAGAGTTTTAAGGAAAAAATGAAGATGGTGGTGGTGCTGGTGCTTAGATCTGGCTCATCCAACAACATATTTGTGATCTTGTGTTATAGGTATTCTTTACATTTTTATAGTAGTGACTGAAGTGCTGAGGGAAATGGCTGTATTCAATGTTTATTGGCTAATGATTTCTTCCTATCATATAAAGTTCTGGTTAGGCAAATTATGAATACCAGCTCGTGCGGAAAGGTCTTTTACATACACTCACCAATTTTCTTTGTGTTTGAATAATAAGGGGCTGAACAGAGGCTGATATCGTGCCCAGCATCCCTTGATTTTTCACATTATTCCACTGAATGGTATAATATAGCAAACTATGGCTCACAGCACAAACTAATTGCATCATGTCGTGCTATTTAAGTGGGACAGTATTGAATGCAATTGGCCTGTCTAGGTAGTATATTAAGTCTATGAATGTTACCATGCACATCAGGTGAGTGATTTACGCAAAAAAGCATAAAGAGGAAGGGTTGCTGTTTTCTAGCAGACTCAATCAGTTAGAATTAGCAAATTTATTCCCTTGTCTTTGTATTGGCCGTTTCTTATTTTTGTTTTGCACTTCAGGGAAAACATCTTCGGATGATGGCAAATGCAAATAAATAAAAAATATACATATAAGGCACTAAAACGAAAAAAAAACTTTCTTGAGTTTATAAAACAGTAATTTTCTTTGTCAAATTATCCCAGAGCATCGTTGAAAGTAGTATGTAGCATTGCATCAAGCAGGCTGGATGCAACTAAATAATTATGTGAACACCTTTTTTCTTGCCAAAATATCAATTCAAATCATTCAGAGTAGATATTCATTCAAAGTCTATACAAGAATGAATAAAACTTGAGTTGGTTGAGTTTAAAGAAGAACAAATATTTTCTTTTTACGTTTTATGTCACAGCATTGTGGTATGGTAGAGGACTGGAGAGAGGACTCGACAGAGGACTGGAGAGAGAGATGGCTTCATGTTGTGAGGAGTGTCATGGGGTATGCTCTGATCAAACAAGTACCTCATGTGCAGTTTGTATGACTTTGTACTGCAGTGCTGATGAGGAGGAGGAAACTGCGGTAAGAGTAACTGATGTAAATAATGTTTATAACTTACTTTGTGGTGAGACATTATTCTTTATGTGTCATCATATATATATTCAAATTCTGTTTTTAACATGTCGGAAAATGCAGCTGTTGCAAGGGGACAAATTTATCTTGATTTTGATTATCTTATTTTAATTTAGTCTTATTTAAAATCAAATGAGATAATTATAAAATTCTTGCAAGGAATGTATAGACAGTTTTCCTAGATGCACTGAAGCACATATCAATTTTTAACTGCAAATGAATGCAGCTTATAAGTAAGTGTTGGGACATTAATCGTAAAGAGTCTTAAAATGTCTACTCATTCATAATTCAGACTAAAATACCAATTACCTCCATAATGACATAAGGATTTTCACTATTATGATATGTTATGTCATTTAGAATGAGTACCCGCCCATAATTTATGCCACAGCTTATTCCTTGTGATGGCACTTTGGCTACAAATTTTAATTAATGCTCTTTGGATCAGCAATATACATGCAATAGTATAATATATCACTTGAATAGAGTGAAGTACCTTTCATTCATTCATTCATTCATTCGATCTGTTGTTTAGAAGAGAGTCGCTTTAACAAGAGGTTATGCTCCCTCCTTAAAAAGGCGTGTTCGGTATGGCGGATACTATAGATGAGTCGTCAATGAAGAGATGTGTAGCTAATGTGAGCCAATGAGTTACTAAGAATTGAATATATATGTATACTAATATTTTATTTTAGCTTCTGATGTTCTGTATTTGATTATAGCTTACTGGTATTGTATCAAATGACAGTATTATGTTACTGAAATAATGTAATTTTTACCTTCAAGATTGAATTTAATAAAACTACATTAATAACTTACATTTAATACATGTTACTTCATGAAGTTTTAAGCATAGCTCTTCTTTCATACCATCAATTTATAAGTGACCAACAAAAATATTTGGTGGAATATCATATCAAAATCTATTCACAAGAAATCAGAAACTGACAGTTTGAGAACTAAATTAAGCGAAAATAAAATATGTTAACTTGAAAACAACTTGCAAACTAGATGATCAAGATAACCATGACAAAGATGTGATGCTAAAGTGGTTCAGCAATAAAATATGCATAAACAAAGAGAAAGAAAAACAAATTGGACACAACCCACTGTTATTTCTCTCAATAATTGGTTACAAAGATTAGTGGCCTTGGAGAGATGCTTTAAAGTAGCAGACAACCACAAAACTTATATTTTAATATTTGACGCATAATGATGTACTCCTTCTAAATTTGCATGTTTTGTTTTTTAAACTATTTTAATTGCAAACTCTCTTCCACCATTTTGTTTCAGTAACAGGCATACTCAATATGACTGGCCAAGTGTTAATACTCTCAAAATAAAAACATTGCTGGGAAAAGTTGATGTAAAACCATTTGATTCTTGAATTGAAGCAATTATCTTTTGTTCGTTTTAATCTCAACTCAGTGACTTATATGGATTTTGTAGTTCAATACCTGCAGGAATTATCATCTCCTTGTTTGTATAAATATTTAAACCAGAGTTATTACCCCACAAATTTTACATACATATAGAAAGTCTTTTGTTCTGCTAAACAAAATCCACAAGAAATTTAGAAGAATAGAAACAAAAGACAGTGGATATTCTAGTTTGTATCAACTGATTTGTCTGTTGATTGAAAGCCCAGCAGTTTTGAATTTGACACGCTATACTAAAATCAAGTGTCGATGTTAATTCCATGTATCCAATTTGGCACTCAAATGATGCCACACCAACATATGGAAACATTGTGATTTTAAAATAGAATCCAATGCACACAAAATTTTGCTATACTGAACTATTACAAAGCAAAAGTAATGGAGACAAATGCATGCAGCAGCAGTGAATTTTTGTCAATTCTAACTTTAATAAGATCCAAAAATCAACAAGTGATATTATCAATACACACAATTACTGTTCAATTAAATTTGGTTTTGATTCTGCAAGGTTTTGGTAGCTTTGGTCTTAGCCTTGCATGGTATTTTTAAATCAGCCTATCGTATACCATGCTCACTGAGTTGGAACTTTATCGACAGAGGACTGGGGACTAGGAGTTATAAAGTTTCCTTAAACAAACTTGTCAAACTGATGATAATCTAGAGCAGCGGCATTTAACTCAGGATGGCAGCATTAGAGCTGCAACAACTTAGTATCCAATAGTTTCCTCTACTCTTTTTTCTCTATGATACTTTTAAATTTCTTGCCACAAGTTGGTATTACTGGTATGTGGGGTAGAGTCAATAGTGTACTCGTCGGAAGGGCTTTTAGGAGGCTTGACCCTATACCAATTTTCAGCGTGTCAATTTTGAAAATCCTCTTGAAACCTCTTAAACCTTTAATAACCAGGCGCCCAGAGGGGCCATTGTGAGATTGGTTGGGATTATGAATGGATTAGGCTGGTTGATATGGTGTGATTTGCCAATTCTTACATGTTTTGAGGTTAAGATGTCATCAATGAGTTTTAAACTGATATTTTTGACATAAGGTAGGCTATGGCCAGAAATGTGATATTGCCGCTGTCTGAATCATATTCAAGCAAGTCTCAATTTAAGATGCCCGTCAAATGAAATAACACCCATGCATAATGTTCGTTGCAGCAAAGTCAAAATCATCAAGCAGCTGATGAATGAGCTCCCTAATTCGATCGGCTGATCGATAATTTTCCTTCCAAAATGGGCTGGAACACATTAAACTACCTCTATTCCTCAGATAGTTCCTCAATATCCTTCCCTGCGGGAAGACTTTCCAACGCATTTCCTGTACCCAGCCTGGTTTGCCTATACAAAATCCATGGATACAGCCCTGGGTAGAATATGCAGAGCAGTGCAATAGCCAATTACCATGATTTTTCCCTTGGACTGCCCTTAAACTACTGCTGCCACTCATGCAAATTTGTGCTCATTGAATTCTGCATAGCTCCAAGATAATTAATTGAGACTTAAATCTCATAACTGTCACCTAATGGACAAATAATTTGCACAAACTGATCTTCAAAATCAGGGCATGAAATCTACGCACCAGCCTATGACGTGTACAGTGTGCACTAGTAAGACGATAACTACGTCACCTGATGCGGTAGATAAATAATTTTATACCTTAATTTTTAAAATTATTTGCTCATTAGGTGACAATGCTGAGATTGCAGCCTCATTTTATTAGTTTTGAGCTGCACAGAATTCTATAAGCACACATTTGGCTGTGTGGCAGCAGTGGTTTAAAACAGGCTTGCATCATGAAATTCCTGTGACACAGAATAAATGTCTTTCATATATTTTTGCCTACAATCTGAGCAAATAGCTATAGCCAACATCACTAGGCACTGATTTTCTTCATCCTTGATTTTGGTACACCAATCCCACCCTCCCTGAAATATCAAACTCAAGCAATTAAATTTGAGTCAATAATTGCAAACAATTTTATATTGTCTTCTACAATATAGCTAGTCTACAGAAGCGAACTCTCACTGCAGGAGCCATTGAAAATGTTTAGCAATAACAGGATAATCTCATTCATTGAACCCACCATACACAGACCATTTTTAAGAGATTTTATCAAGTAACATTACATAGCACACTTTCATGTGTAAATACCTAGATATAATAATCAGCCTTCACTCTATTGTTTCTTGGGGGATTAGGCTTCACATCCATCGTAAACTCAATGTCAATGAAACTATTTCAAAGAGACAGGAGACACCTATCCTTGTTTACGTGAACAAACTCAGAGTAGTTTTCACAAAAAGATGTTTCAATAACAAACCCAGGTGAAATCACCAAGCAGGGTTTATGGTTATGGTTAATCATCACATTGGGCCCATTTGAAACGCTGGCAATACACAGTACTCAAAACATGTGAAAAATCAAGTGTTTACAGCTGAGAAGAAATGTGTTTCCCTGATCTGACAAAACACTAGAGTCTAGAAGTTTTGAAATATTACAACATAATGCAGTGGAATTGCTGTGTGTGCCCCTGTACAATGTCAAATGGTATGAGAACAATGCTTGGATGCTGCTTGAATTTGCTACTCTGCGACAGGGATTTGCGAGATATTGTTACTATTGTCATTGCTAATAGTGTTGCTTGATGTGTAAATTTGCTGTAAGGTTGTGATCTGGGCAAGATACTGAAACTTGGTGGCCTGAAAGTGGAAGAGGCAAGCTCATAAGACTAGACAAATTATCTTACAGGTATTAAAAAATGAAGAGTGTACTGTGATCACATTAACCCCCATTCATGTGTACTGAAATGACTAAGGTAAAATATTGAAAAACTCTGCCGGTCCCTGTTTTAGAATCCTAATATTCTCTGTCATGTGGAGGTTTCTAAAATTACTGGTTTATCTATCATACCTAAGTAATTTTTATATTCTGCTTTCACAATTAAATAAGGGTTCCATCTTCATTTTAGGAACAATAATCTAAGTCAGCATTCGATGTTCATAATCTGTTATCATTTTAGTAATGTCATGTTAGAAGACAAGACTACAGGTTCACATCAAATCTTTATTGTGATATTAATTTTGTTACATTGTATTGCGCTGAGTGTGAGGCCCCTATACGATTCAATGCTTTTCACTGTTTCAACATTTGGAAAACAAAGGAATCCTTTATACGCTGTGCCTAGTTCTATACAATAGAGGATAAATGTACCATGTCAGCTTGCGTCAAAAGTTTATATGAGAAAACTGAGAATAAATTTTAAGAAATGCTGCATTAAATGAAGGGAAATACCGATAGAGTGACCCAAAATGAATCATATATTGATATCGTCATAATGTGGTTAGCAAAAAAATTTGACGATTCTAGCATATGTAGAAGTGCATTTTAATTGAGTCATCTGGTTAAAAGATAATTTTTTGCCAACATTTCATCATTTTTTATGAAATTCAGGATTTTTTGCATTCATTTCGTGGATTAAATAGTAATTCAACCACCAAGCCTGGACAATAACTTTCAATCAATTTGTGATGGTTTCTGCATCAAATATAAAAAATGTAGGGGGAGATAACGAGAAAACCATATAAGTCACTGAGAATATTTGAACAGTCATGTCAATTGAAAAATCATCTGCAAGAACAATAATTTTGCGCCCAATAAAAAGGAATTACGCTTTTCTATGAGATTTTTCAATAAGGGGCTTTATATTCTCTACGCCTCCTTTTTCTCGACTAGCCAATGTAATAGCCTCTTTTTCCTACCCCTGCGTTTTTTCTGCCTCCATTGCCTGGCACACCATATCCATAACCTGTGTAGAATACTCTTTTTAAGGCTGCTCTCTCCTAAATAACAAAGAAGATGAAAGTTTAACGTGATATATCGCTTTTTCAAACTGTATAATATTGTATTGGTGATCATGTCTAACAGTTATTTTCACAGTTGAAACCTCCATAATATTTGACGTTGAGTCGCAGTGACCTTTGGAAGCTCATTTTGGGGCAAAAAGTGCCCTATTTAAATTGTACCCTCTGTGCGTTTTTTTTTAGGTATTTGATTAGTTTATGCTTTCACCATATAGAGGAGGCATGGCACTAACTGAAGGAGTGACATTTTGGTGAAACTTTATGATTTTAGGCCTCCTGTCTTCGAGACTTGAAATTGATTTTTGCAATGGTAATAGGGCCATTTCTGACCCCTCATTACATGCGACCCCAATAATGCAGAAACTAAAATTTTCAAATCAATATACCATTTTGGTCTTGTACTGTCACTTCAATCAATAATCTTACCAGCTTAAAGATCCTGGTTGTCACAACTGTTACAGATAATAACCTAAATTTTGACTAATATAAGTCAAAGTCTTCCAGCCAAAAATCAGAAATTCAGAAAGATTTCAGTCAAATTTGTTGTCAGCATGATCAACAACAGGAGATTGTTTAGGTTTTGATGGTAGCGATTGTTGATTATGGCTTTACATCTTGAGATATTTGGATTTTTGTGGCTTAACCAGCTTTATTTGGTCCAAAACATGCACTCTTTTCCAGCCAAAAAACAGAAACTAGGTTAAACAACATGTTTAACAAACTAGCTTCCATTAAACTATAGAGAAGTTATGAGCATAAACATTTCTCATTCCATGCTAAACAATCACCCAAAAAAGGTGATCCATTGTTGGACACAATGGGCTGTGCATGTAATACTGCTTAGATTTTCATCACGCCTTTGCATATTGTAATTTACTGCATCATTTTGCCCATTGCTTCCTATATGTTTTCAATGCATTTTAGTTAATGTACAATTAATCAAGTTAGGAACATGTGGTTTGAAAAAATTTGCAATATTAAACATAAGTCATACTACTGGCAACGTGTCAGTGAGGGAATTTTTGAGATGGGACAAGTAGTGCCTGAGAAACTGGCAAGGCGATATATCACGTTAAGCGTTATACATTGATCATGCGATCTTATGTTATATGGATTAATTCAGGTAACATAACGTAATGGATTAATTCAATTCAATTAGTACCATCAGAAGGGATTAGGTGTGGCGATCAAGCAAAAACTAGCAGCGAAAAACATGAGGTACTCATACTTATTTGGCGCTAACACTCAGAGAATAGTAAAAATCCCGATGTTTGCGGGGAGGTTATTGTTTATTTCATTTTAAGCTGTGAGTGAGTGAACACTTTTTATGTCATGTCTGAACATTTCCTTAGTAATATGCCGCATTTGTATGCATGTATTACATGAATGTCTGCTTTATATTTAGAATCTCCAGTCATAAAGCTGATATTTTACCTAGTAGTACTGGCTGCCCACAGGGGTGTGTTTTATCTCAATTGTTATTTTCCATCTACACTGAAACGGTTCAATCTGATCACCCTAACATAAGGATCTATAAGTATACTGAGGACATGGTTATTTTGGGTCTTTTGGATCATAGCAGTAGTGATGAATTTTATTTTAAAGCCGTTAATGATTTTTCCGAATGGTGCAAAGCTAACTGTCTTATACTGAATACCGCCAAGACCAAGGAGATGATCTTTGACTTCAGTAGATCCCAGGAGTCACTTCTAATGTTTTTATTGATGACAACCCAGTAGAGAAAGTTCAATGTTTTAAGTATCTGGGTACTATTTTCAATGATGATTTAAAATGGACTGATAATGCCGACCACATTTTCCGCAGATTGAAAAGCAGATTTTATGCATTGTTTAGAAGTTTGGTTTAACTCTTGCACGGCAAAGGAGAGATCTCGATTATTATCTCCTTTTTCTACCTCATACAGCTGTGACATTCCTAATCTGATCTCAGACCGAACTCTTAGTACTGCAGTAAATTTTTTTAATGACGAAGACCATATTTTTAACAAACATTATGTTCCAGGTAGGAAAACATTTTTATCAGCTAAGTGCCGCACAGCTCGTTTTTAAAACAGTTTCATATCTTTTAGTATCAGACTCCTAAATGATAACGCCTTCTTACAGCCACTATAATTTTGCTTCATCATTGATGACAAGCAATAAAACAATCTCTCTCTTTAGCTTATCTGGGGAAACTGTTCACAATCATTGCGAGAATCATATAAATATCTCATGAGTTTTGGAGAGACAACTTGCATCGCAACAGCTGCTCTAGCTACATATTTACCAATACAATTTTTCCGCGTCAGATGGATTCATAATACCTTCAACCTCATCTAAAGACAAAAGGATGCTTAAGGGATAGTGTCTCATCATGGATTTGAGCTCGCTAACTGTTTTATTTAATACCTCAGAGAATTTTAACAGTGGATTATAAATAAATCTGTAAATCTGATTTCATTATCAACAACATAGACATTGGTAACTCTTACCACAGTTTCATCCTCATCAGTGCTGCAGTAAACAATAGTACACACAGCACATTGCTTGGTACTTGTCTGATCAGAGCATACCCCTTCTCATACTTCTCACATCTTGTATCTATCATCAACACTGGCTGTATCATTTTGCTTATAAAGCCAGCAGCTCTTTTGGATTCATAAAGGATATCCCTTGCTGTCGTGTGAAAAAACACATTCAACCATCATTTTTTGAAACACATTTAAATTTTTTTGGTAGGTTAATTTTGTAGCTGTATCTTGTATCTTGTAAATTTCATTAATTTTTTTGTTGGTTTATCTGAAGGCTTATCATATTAAATAACTCCGAGACATTATACAACCAGGTTATCTCAAGAAGATAATAAAACAAAATCAACGATCGTATAATTAAATGTAACAATGCTGTATAACTTTTAACTAAATTTTCATCACGGACATTCAGCCATAATTAATTTTTGACCTTGGTTCTGACAACTGGAAATTCGCAATTGTCTCTGGGAATCATCTGTGCAGAGTGGAATCATCGACATAGTGGAAACTAACTAGCAGGATGAATCCATATAGAATTCTCACCCTTTCCAAAATCAGTTGAGATATTGATAGCTGAGCATACAAGACAATACACAATTGAAAAATTTACTGTTTATCACGATTAACAACAATTGCTAGCCTGACAACCGCTAGATTCCTGATGTATGTAAATTACTCACCTGCTATGCACGGTAACAGTACACAGAAAACAAGAAAAACTTTATCCATCAGCATTTTCTCTGTCTTGTGTCACAGGCTCAGTAGATACGTCCATACGGTGGGTAATATATTGTGCCCATAGAGTTATCCCCCTAGAGCTATGACTCAATGTTTACTCCCTGTGGAGGCATGTGTATCCGGCGGCCATATTGGATTTGTGTAGCAACATATAAACAAATCACTATAGACTGTTGAACAAAATATAATTCTATGGTGAGGAGTTAGCTTTTTAAGATTTAGCATTGATGCTAGAAAGAAGATAGATAGATGCTACTTCCATAAATGTATTCCATTGCTCCTATCAAGCACAGACTGATACACAGATATAATATTTTAATTCATAGACAATAATGAAATAGATCATAAACATAAAAAAAATTGGATTAGATCATATCAGATTACAAGCAGAGTGCATTATGCAAGACTATATATTATTATGTTTAAATACACCAAGACCACTCAACTTTGATTGATTCTTTCCCTTACTCCCATGAATAACTGTTTTGTTGTTATGCTTTACATAGTGCTCTATACGAATATCAAAATATTTTCTGGCTTTTTCCCTGATCAACGGTTTGCTGTGATACAAACTATCCTCGCACAGCTAGGAGTAAAATTTACTCATAGCTGTGAGCTTTGGGAGGGAAATAATGACAGAGGATTTTCTACAATCACACTGCGGAATAACAAAGCCACAAACAGATTTATGTGATTTTCTTTACGTAGAAATTTCTGATCGACATATAGTTCTATGATGGACTCACACCGCTCTATAATAAATTATTCACAGACTGTGGGACAGCCACAAGGCCACCGCCATCCTTTATGTTCAGTTACTGTGTGGATTTGTTACTGATGACTACATGATCTAAGACACAGTGACCTCGTTTCTCAACCAAAGCTTCGGCACATAAGATGTGCTGGAAAAGTGACCACTGAAGGAACGGCATAAGTTTTAGATATGACTGTCTCGGCACTACGCCGTAATCACTATCTTTAAAATGGTCGGAGCACAATTTTGTCGACTTCTCAGCATTGAAGCCCTCTCTCTTCGTCGCAACCACCAATATTTTGGTTAGCTCAGGGTCTTTCAGTGGAAATCTAAATAACAATGCATCGTAACAACGATTATTATTTGATTATGTATTCAAGTCTGATTCAGTAACTACACAAAAACGCTAGTGGTAATACATCCGTGAGTCTATTGATAGGCCTGAATGATACTGTTACGTTTTTGGTGCCCTTGAATTCTAAAGCTCTGCTCTGACAAATGCAAAGAGTACAAAATAACAGTCATTGGTACCGTTGAAGGTTTGGTCCCCCACCAGTGGTCGAGCGCCCACCAAACAGCCCCCCCCCCCCCCCAACCACCAGCAACCAACAAAAGACACAACTTCTCTTGTTGATTGGTGGTGGTTTTTTGAGGGGCACTAAACCACTGGACGGGAATCAAACCCACAGGTGCCTGCAAAACTCAATTTTACACCAAATTTTGCTGCCATGGATCTTAGCTATATCTTAATACTTGTTTTTAGGGCATCTGGGTTAGTGCGATGCTACTTGGCTATTTTGCATGTGAGGAGCCCATGGCCTTATGCTTCTAAAGAGAAAAAAGCACTTAGTCTGAAGCCCAGAAAAAGGTAATAAGATCTAAGATTTATGGCAGCAAAAGTTGGTGTAAAATTTGCCCAGTGCCCATGATAAGTTTTTCGAGTAATAGTACATAAATAATTCATTGTAAATTATAATATAAAAAAACTCACCAGTGGAATCTTTTAGATGAATGAATTGAAGAGTTGAATCAGTTCACTGCACAGTGAATGTGGGTAATCCAAAACTGTCTTAGCTGCAGAAAGAAATAAATGAATACACACAAATATGCCAATTATATTATATATTTGACTAGCTGGGGGGACTTTCAATTAGAAACAGCCAAAATCGCAATCTTATCGCTCACTCACTGAGTGAGCGACACCTGCTAGGGGTCTCGCTTTCAGATCGCTCAGTCACTTGATGGAACTATATACATTCAGAGTGAAAGATTTGGGAATGACTTTCTCTAATTGAAACACCAAGTGAGTGATAATTTTGAGCGATGTGATAGTGATGTGATAGCGATAACCAGGGGCGTATGTTCTAAACAATTTCACTCACTGACTTTTTAGAGATGAGCATAATGATCGGGCGCAGCCCGATCCACATGCCGTAGGCGTGGCGGGGAGGGCGTGGGTGTGTCAATACACCGGGCTTTTGATTGGCTTGTCCAGCTCAAGGTCAAAAGTCAAACTCTGTATGTACCGTAATTCCTCACTTATAAGACATCCCCCCTTGGGAAAAGTAAAAATGCTCCAGTTATAAAGCACCCATTTGAAAAAAATCTGTCATCGTTGAGATTCGAACCCACAACATTCTTAATAATCAGTGATTACCAGGCAGACGCTATACACACTGAGCTATTCAGCCTTGCTTGCCAATCAAGGATTTTGATACACGGATATCCGTGGTCCGTGAGTGCTAATATACGCCACTGGCGATAACTTGCCCAGTCTGACAATGATTATCCATTCTATTGGTCTTTCTACACTCAGTCCTGCAATTATGCAGGGCTAGCTGTAAAAAGATAGTAGAAAGGCAAACAGATGGGATCAGGGGGGGGGATAGGAATGCTGGACAACAACAACATTGGATGAAGAATGAAATTGAAAATGAAGAACGCATGCTTGCTATCCAAACAAATAACGATTCTGCAAATCACAAGTCCAATTAAAGGCAGAATGAGAATGTTTTAGTGTATGTGATGTGATAGGAAACAACTCAGCTTCTCAGAATATGCAAGATTTATGCACCTACCTTGTCTTCCAGTTACATTTCTTTTTCCACCCAAGACCATGCTTCACTGAAACATCTATATATTTTACTCAACATCAGTTCCAAACCATACAAATACAGCTAGAAGATCTTTGTTATTTACCTGGGTTCTTCAATCTATGCCTGGGTTCATCAAATGTTGAGATCAGAAAAGAAGACCCCAGAGAAATCCATAAATTTGGTACCACAACTATAGAGCACAATGGAATGTTTATGTGTTGCTCCCCAAATCCAATATGGCTGACACCATACACACGCCTCCACAGGAAACGCAATGCTATTAGTCAATGAGTCATAGCTCTAGGGGGATAACTCTATGATTGTGCCTTAGATATTATATTATGATCTGGTTGTATAAGTCTGGTAACTGGTGCTTGAATAACCTTTAAATGACCTTGTACCTTATAACTTTGGTCCTAGTCAGGTAAAATTATTCTCTTGAAAACAACTTGCTTGAATGATTCTGAAATCATATTTATCTTCACCATTTTATTTCACATGCAATATTTCGACAATAAAGGTTCATTCATACATTCGTTGTCACTATTATTGAAGATTGTCTCTCAGCTTTTATAGTCTGGTTGTATCAACTATACTATACTTCAATACATGTCAGGTAAACGTGGGTGTCAAATTTATGCTCTTGAAAAAGGTTGCTTGATTAATTCTGAAACGATAATTTCAGTAATAAAACTTTCCAATGATCTATCTTTAGTAAGGTGTGGAATTTTTTTGAATCTTGTCTGCTTTGCATAAAGCAAATCTGTCGCTAGTGCATATTTTCTAGCTGATAATTTCAAGAGGAGGCCTTAAAACAGCTCATTAAACACTTAAAAACTAGAATTACACATTCCCATTGTTAACTACAACAATATTGGTCAAGACGTAAGAAGACAAGTACATAATTGGAGTTGTATCATCTATACCGATTGTGCTCAAGACGCAACCAGAGGGTGGACTTAGGGCAGAGAAAGTTGACCAGAAACGTTGGCCTCATAGATTCCACTTTCTTTGTCGACTCGAAGCCAAAATTTATTTTCCTCTTTTCCATATCCATAAACATTATTTAAAACATTTATTTGTGAATGTGTATGGCATCTAGTATGAACCGTTTCGAAGGAAATATCTGATAGAAATAAGCAACCTTCTGATTGGCTGGTAGGCAGAGAAGGGATTATGTCTTATCTACTCAAATTAGATGCACGTCAACATCTAAAGGGTTGAAGCCAGATGTCTGACATGTCATTAAATCGATTTATGGTGCAAATTTGAGAATTTGCCATAACAATGGCAGTAGGGATTGGTAACTTGCTGATTGTGAGTTTCATGATTTGAGTGCAAGCTAAACTGTGCAGGTTGGACTAAAAAAGTAAACATATCGTCGTTTGAACAGCGATAAAAAACTGTGAATAATTGAATAATTAGCTGCCTCCTAGGCTGTGCATGTCCCTACAAAAAATACATACTGTTAATGTAACATTACCAATAAGGTGAGAATGTCCTGAGGACTTGTATTAGCAGATTACAACATGAGTCCTGCAGTGGTATGTGTACTATTGTATGTTTGATCTCATTCTGATATGACCAAACACATCAACAATGAGTGCTATTTACAATACATTACAATAATTCTGATCTAAGAATGTTCTTGAATAATTGGTGTCTCTCTGTGTAATCTCTCACTTTATATATATATAAAGTATATATATATATATATATTGAGTTGCCTCCTTCCTCAACAGGAAGGAGGCAACTTTATAGAAATAAACATGAGCAATAATGAGTAAAAAAGAGGTGTCTGTCCTGCTTGGATATTCGGCCCCAAGTGGATCGAATATGCGTCACAGATACCATATAAAAGAAATCAAGCTATGAAAACTCGAGAACAACTTTATTTCATGTGTATCAATGTCTTATTTACAACTCACCTGAATCACATACCCTCCTATTGATAAGATATTCTCACGTCAACAGTAATAAGTATAACGTGCGGGGAAAAGGTTTACTCGGCTCTCTTATCTGAAGTTTGACGCACATAAAAGATACCAGGTTATATAAAGCCCATTTTCTATGCTGTGAGTTTATGTTTGCTGAAGATTTATTTGCCGTCTGTACTGTGATGAGAATCGAGGTGTAGAGCAAATATTACTATAGTACCATCAAGATATTTGGCCTGTTAAGAATCATGGAGCTGAGACTTGCACTTTTACTTGTAAGTACAAAGAGGGTTGTGATTCCATTGAAAGCATAGAAATTGAAAGGTTATAATTGTAGTAATTGAGATTTGCTTTAGCCCTGACATGAATCTAATTCGATAATGGCGCACTGGGTTCCAATAGCGGATCAGTTTTCCCTTTCTATGGGAATTCTCCTCTCTCCCGAATCTAAAGTACCTTGGTACTTTCTCTTGTAACAAATTTATTCAAGGATAACATTTTGACAGGTGTTATGGTGTGTGACTCTGAATACTGGATGGTGTATGGATCAGGATACGCAGTCTCTAGTTGATCGGTGAGTTACTTTCCGCCAGTGTCAGGTCTATACACAGTCTCTGTGATAATGAATAGTAGTTTAAAAGCCTTGAAAATCTCACGCCAGAAAACGCTAATTTAAAGATATAATTTTCAGGGTAGGGCATGCTGAGTAAACTAGTCATAATGTGCAAGTATCGGTTCGAAAACGGAACTCCTTGTGAGTTGTGATACTATATTACTGTTGGTTTGAACTGCTAGTTTTTTTTGTAAAGCTGCGTTTACATGTGCGAAAAATCGGCTAAAAATAACAACTCCGACACAGGTCACCGATTTGACTGACCGTGTAAACAGTTAATCTGTGTTTAAATCGGTGTTTAAATCTGTATTGTTCAAAATCGTTCACTTGTGACAATGTCACAAGTGAACGACAAATCTTCACGATTATGAATGGTTCAGCCAATAAACTAACTAGTTGTCTCACTAGCCAATCAGAGACAAGTTGAGTTGGAAGTTTGTGTTGAAATCGGTTAGGAATGAACAGTGTGTAAAAAGCGTATCGTTGACATGTTGACAGACAACGATTATAGAGCAGATTCATAATCTGTGTCTGAGTTGTTATTATTAGCCGATTTGTCGGACGTGTAAACGCAGCTTAATTCATTGAATTGGAAACTTTTTTGTATATTTGATGCATGCGTTTATTCAATTCGATTGTTTGGAGTAGTTGCATTCCTTCATTGGTAATCAATTTGTGAAAGATGCATTTTTTGTGATATGTGATTCACCAGTATATTAATACACGGCAACTAAATCATCAATACAGAAATACTGTAATCCGTAAACTTAAAAGCAACTGTTTTTAAAATTAGCACATGCGGAAACACCTTTCTTTTGAATTAGAATTTTAAAACATTTCCTTCACACTATCTGTAATATTCCTGTTCAATGATTTACTGGAAAAATGAGATTAAATTTAACAAAATTGTCCATTTACGTTATAATATCAATCTTACAGGTTAGAGAGATCTACAGCTACAAACTTCACCAACACCCATGGGTATGTTTGGCAAATGGAAATCGATCTCTTCATACCAAACAATGTGGTCTACATGGACATTGCATCACTGAAGTCTAGCAATGGTACGTCCTCTACCATCATTGCCGGGAGAAGTCATGAGGAAGGATACAGAGAGGGGAATGGATCTGAAGCTCTGTTTAACAAAATATATGGATTCACACAGATCACAGATGAGCGTGTGGTTGTAGCTGACTATTATAATCACTGTCTGAGAGTGATCGCCCGTCACACAGGTCTCACCTCAGTGTTCTCTGGACAGTGTGAGTCAGCAGGAGACTCAGAAGGTCAACACGGTCTGTTCAACCGTCCCAAGTATGTAATAAGAGACAAGAATGATGACGGGCAGCTTCTTGTCACTGACCGGAATAACAATGCTGTGAGGACAGTGGATATTTACAATGGGGCTGTCGGTACTTTAGTTAAGGCTAACATTCTCTATTATATCTATCAGCTGACACAGGATGACAATGGGAACCTGTATGTCACAACATGGGAGGCTCTCTACAGTATCACATATAAAGAGAAGAAAATCACCCTGATCTCAGGCTCAGGCTACCAAGGCTACTCAGGCTACACAGACAGCTCTCTCCTAAACTCTCTATTCTACAGTCTACGTGGCCTTGTGTTCATAGGTAACCAGACACTACTTGTTGCTGACTGGGACAACAATAGGATCCGACTAGTAGACATCAACGCAGACAGAGTAACCACACTGGATCTCTGCTCAGGCTGTCTGTACCAACCCACCTCTCTTCTTCTCACCAATCACTCTCTGTATGTCGGACAACACAGACAAATCCAGCAGTTCAAATGTGAGTACACAGTATCATAAATTTTGTCTTTTTCCTGTTGTCTCATATTGATCTTAGTGGCATTACTGCACATACTTGTCCATTCTAACGTTGCGACTATGTCTGAACAATATACCACATGATAGATGAAATGCCTACTTGATTATTGTTAAATGAAACATTGCTTCGCTCACACGAAGAAAAAACTTCAAAAAGGTAACTCAAATTAATTAAACTATAAAGAAGAACATGATTTGGTACCGTTGCCGACATTCTTGACACTTACATGACTACACTATTCATTATATATATACCTAAGGGTCTCAATTTTCTTCAACAAATTTACTTTTTAATTCTGTAGATCCCCAACTGATTACCACACCAACAACTACAACCACACCAACAACTACAACCACACCAACAACTACAACCACACCAACAACTACAACCACACCAACAACTACCAAACCAACAACAACCAAACGGAGAACTTCAACCAATCCAACAACTACCAAAACAACAACTGCAACCACTACAGCAACTACAACCACATCGACAACTACAACCAAACCAACAACTACCACCACACCAGCAACTACAACCACACCAACAACTACAACCACACCAACAACTACAACCACACCGACAACTTCAACCAAATCAACAACTACCAAACCGACAACTACAACAAGACCAACAACTTCAACCACACCAAGAACAACTAAAGGGACAACTACAACCAAACCGATCACTACCCAAACAACAAATACACCCACACCAACTACAACCAAACCATCACCGACAACACCAACAACTACCACCAGAGCGCCTTGTCGGGACAGAAACATGACTTTTTTTGTAACATCCGATGAGAAGAGAGCATTGGTGGATAGTTCTTTCGACCAACAGATTGGATTTGCTGTGGGTAGTCATGTGATTTATAGAAACAACTGTACAACAACTATTACAGTCATAAATAATGGTAAGTATAAAACGGTAAATATCATAATAAAATAGCCTATGGTTTTCAACCCTTTGTGTGTCATCCATACAATGTGTCATACCTTGTAGTACTTTAAACCTAGGCCCGGTCATCCAGGACCATTACGCTTGGTACATATGCACCAGGGATTCTGCTTCATTGAAAACTAGTATATTATTTCAGCTAGAATAATCTGTCAATATCATGATTAATCTCAGATATTATCTCAGCTATAAGTCTCTTATTGCAAGTTGTCAAATTTTTCGGGAGATTTTCTGCCCAATTATTCTCGTTCATTCGACCACACAGCTATCCGCTAGTTGTCACATTTCAATCTCCAACTCGTGTTTAAATTTTCTACAATTGCAACTATGACTGTTTCATCAGGTAAAACATCTAAGCCAGAAGAGTGTCCAGAAGTAATAAGAGGAGTTGTCTCAGCCTCTACTGGGTTATCAGCCCTTGACCTCACACTAGATGGCACTACTCATACACTAGAACTACCTATGGGGGTCTACAATTATCGCATAAGCGGAAAGCGTACAAACTGCTCTCTTAAAGTAGAGATTAAAGGTACAAACTACAGATGTGATTCTTTTGTGAAGCAGAGCTAATTTTATAATCTAATGAAGTGACTTTTTACCGGAAAGATTACCAACATCAAACAGAAACTGCAAAGACCCCATCTCAGTCACACTCCACAAAGTGTTAACTATGAGTTATTAATATTGTAGATTATCTGTTGGTGAGAGAAGTGGATATTGTTGCTAGGTATGGTAATGTAAAGTGTACAGTACTGACTGATAAGGTTGCTCTATCTACTCTGACAAGCGTAGCTAATGGAAATGTCAACCAGATAAAGGAAATATGTCAACACTGTAAGTGCTTTATTTAACAGATTCTCCCCTAGTAATATTGATTTGATAAAATTGATTCCTCTGTATACAAACCTTTGATTGTAGACAAATAATTTGAGGGGGCATATCAAGAGCGCCTTGCTAAATTTTCAGGCTATACTGACAACACTGCATGTCACCCAGAACAGCTGCACCATATAGACTAAAATCTTTCTGAGATTGTGCTAGGTTTGAGGCTAAGCGAAATCATTGTCTATAAACCTGGTGCATTTAGTGCAGTTGAACTAAACCACAAGAAGTGCTCCCACTTTGATGATTAGATTTTTATTTTTACTGGTTGATTAAGGAGTAAATGTGCCAACTGCTATAAGTTTCTTGACGTACTGGACTGCACTGCACTGGATACATTTATGTTATTAAATCGAAAGCAGGGTAAATTTTTATTTCTCTCAAGTTATGTAGATACAATGCCATCTCTAAAGTGCCATATGTTTTGTAGACTGCAGTCCTAAGGTTGGTTCTCAGGCTAAGCTGAGCTGTGACAATGATTCTCTGACAGTAACCTGGTCAACTGATGTCACATATGATGGTACGGTGACAGAAATACCAGAAGGGCTGATGAAAAAACTGACAGACAGAGTCATTGATCGAAGCAGATATCCAACTCTGAGCATAGTAGTCATCAGTAGGATGCCCCCGTAAGCGATTCTAATTTATTAATATTCGTAATTTAATTTAAAAATGTTCTGTCTGCCTTGCAAAAAGGTTTGCTAATATTCGATCCTGACATTCTGTCTAATTGTGATGCTGATTTCAGGTGTAACTCATTTAACATTAATAATTGTTTTTTTTCGGATCTTTTAGACTGGTTTACCCGACAAAGCTAAAGTCTGGCGCTTATGCTGAGCTGGTGCTGACTTCTACATGTCTTCATAATAAGAGCTATGACGAGAAAACAGATTCCTGTGTCTAGTTAAGTCACATATAAACCCAGAATGCATTGCCTAAAGCTAAAAGTGTGCCAAGAAATTTAATTTAATGTTAATTATAACCCTGACAACAATGACTAAGTTTAAGTTTAGGTTCAAATTAAAGGCGATGAATTATCATATATCCTGATTATATTGATTGAAAGTTTGGTTTCTGTGGAAGGAAGGGGGGGGGGGCTGTGCACCCGGTCCTAGCTTCCTTAACCCCTTCCATGGTTCTTCATTCATTCAATTCAGTCAATTGCGACGTTATATTTTATCTGATTGCATAACTTTGATTTTTCTCCTCGGCAATGAATCAAATATTGCAGGCGAGGCTTCTAGTTTTGATTTTCATCATATCAATTTAATAAAAACTTATGATCAGTATTCATTTTCCTCAAGTTATCTAAAACCTTTACGAGACTTATAACTCATCAAATTCTTTGCCAAATAATTCCTGAATTGCGTTACTGTTCTATGTCACGGAGACATGAGCCTACATCGACTGTGACTTTGTCACCGGGCTAATTTTTGCGGCCGCGTGACAAGGTTTTTTCCATCATACAAACAAAGGATATAATGTACTTCAAATCATAATAGGCTACAGTAGAGAAACATGCTTAGCATTGGAGTTGGATGTTGGGTTTCCGTGTGATAGTCTTACGCACATGCAGGCTGTGACAATAACACAGCGTTTGTTGCCATGTATCAAATACTTCAACCGATAAGACAAAGTCACATTAACTATTTTATATTTGATTACAGGCAGTGAATGGTTAATTTTGTCCTCTTATCAGTTTTGTGACGCAAACAGTCGCAAACTGGTTACATATTTTGAATTATGGACCATGAGACGGCATTCTGTCAGTATTACTGACCTTGCAACATTGATAGGAGATACTTACGTCAACACCATTCAATAAAAACAAGTGAAAGGTTAACCTGGTGCTCTTATCAGGTGATTGGCACGCATAGCGCTAAGTGGTAAAATTTTCAGAAATCATGTAGAACAGGATGTGTGACTTTTCCTATTTCGCTTTCTTGTGAACTTTGCATTGATAAGACACCCTCACATCAACAATGTTTAAAACTCCGCAGTGTCCTTGATGCTCTTATCATTAATATGACGCAAATAATCGTTGCCAGGATACATCTACTGAAGTCATGGGATGGTTGGGAAAGAGAGGTCGGATCACACCGGTTGCTGAAGTTTAAGGGAGCTTCATGTTTACACTCCTGAGAGCCTGAGAATAATGAATAACTTCAATGGAGGGGAGGGAGGTGCAGTGCTACCAGTGCTTGCCTCACAGACACCTTTGCTTCCTCACTGTTTTGCATGCATTTGCGTACTTCCTTACTTAATTTTATTGCATAATAATAATTTTCCCCATTATCTGTGTTCGATATTAATTCAGTTTCTTTGGTTCCCAGACAACTCCATAAGTTTCACCCCATTCAATTAGTAAACTACTTATCAATGTTCTCTTGCCTCCAGTTGTTCTAGAAATATAAAATATGAAATGTTTGGACAATATGTTCATGATGCTGCTGCTGTGATTCAAAATTTGCCACACATTGCCAACATTTGGTAGTGATCTTTGTGGACTTCGTGCAATTCTGGTGCAGGCAGTCATTGTGATTTTGGTGGTAACAGGCCTTGTTGAGTCAGACAAAATAGGAAGGGCCCCTGCGTGTTTCCACATCATATGATCAAAGGAAAGTGTAAATCACAACCATTTGCACTTCCTGACACAGTATATTGCCACACTGTCAGATATTCGGCCCACTTGATGGCAAACACCCGAGCAGAGCAGGCACCTCTCTTTTACACTTTGTTGCTCATGTTTATTTTGTCTGGAGTTACCTCTTCCTGTTGAAGAAAGGGGGCAACTTCATACAAAGGTGTTTTGTTTATTCATTAAGATGATGATGATATCCACTAATGACATAGCTGATTGATCAAGGTGATAACTTGGGTACTCAATAATAACTCATAATTTTGAAGCTGGATGTTGTTAGTCAATATTTTTCTGCTTATGTTGCGGGAAGGGTGTTGACCCAACCTGCATCTTAGATAAAAGAAGTAGCCACAGAGGGAAGAAGGCCACTCTACCTGTGAGCTGTTTGAGCTCGCTGAGGCTTGTTCAACAGGTATGAACCTACTATGAAACAGAAAGTGTCTATCGCAGAAAGTGTCAATCGTCTGTTTGGCAGTTTTGTCATGAACACCACATATTCACACTATTCCTTTTTCTGCATAATAAAATGTAAGAAAATAACAACATGAAAAAAAATACTGAAAAACAATTTAAGTGCTCATAACTTAGTTTGATTAATAATCGCCCTCTAACACTCTGATATAAATATATATATATACACATTTTTTATTTGCATCCATCATCACCAGATGTGCTTTCTGACCGGTGAAAAATCAATTTTCCACAGACACATAGCATGAGCTGTAATATTTCAACAGATATTTTTATGAAATTGTATTACTGGTTTTCCGTAGGTCACATGCATTTTTATGAACTTATAGCTGTTGTGATTTTTCATTGGTCTTCATTAGCCAGTTAAAAGTTCCCAATGAGATGAACCGAGAGCTAATATACAATCTCCATGCCTTCATTGTAATAGATGTAAATTTTTAATTGGTAGATTGATTATCAAAATTCTGAAAGTAAAGATTACATCATTTGATTATAGAAATTCTTCATCGATACATGTAACAATCTATAAAACTTAGTATTATCTGAAATGTCTCTTTTTTGACTAGCGAATATAAAAGCCTTCTGTTCAAAGTTATCAGTCAATCAGCCTTCTGCATCTTCTGCATCTTCTGCAAGTCTTATCCACCTTATCTTATCTTATCCATCATGAATGTTGTGGTAGTTCACACTAATTACCAATCAGGTGATGTAATATTACATGTATCTCTGATGGATCGAGGAAGAATGAATTCATGTAGTTTGAGTAACACAAGAAGGCATATGGTGTGACGACCCAATGTTTTTTCATAGTAAGGGGCGGTAGACAAGAGGAAATCTGATAGATCGACTCTAAAATTCAGAGATACACGTCATGTTAGTGTAAGCCTTAAAGGGCAACCAAGGTTTCAAACAACTTCTCATTGATTAATAACAGATTGTACAAAGACAAAATATAATTTGGATGCTTATTCAGCCAGAATTCTTGTGAAACATTTCTTCCATCAGGTACTAAACTCAGCTAAAAGATGATACCACAGAGCATACCACAGAGCAGTTTCCTGTCCCTGTTATTATTTGGCCTGTGCTCTATCATCATTACAGCAATGTCATGGAATCTCCCCTAAACTGATGTGTTACCCAGCTTAGAGTCAGTAACTACTTTTAGTTTTGCATCGCATGATGCACAAAGCTGATGCTGCCCAGCACATTATATACTACCCATTAATGCATAGCTGCGAAACCTTGGTTGCCCTTTAATGTCAACGTGCAGGCAATTGGTACTTTCAGTTTCCGCAGTGAGTTACTCAACACTTTCACCTCTTCACAAATTCACAACTCAACATGTCCTCAGTAATAGGCTGCATTTGTTTGCACAAATTACCATCATACGTGTTTTAGCTCTTCTTAGGAAACTGACCATAATTGCACAAGTTGTGTATACATTTATTGATCTTTTACAAGATAACACTGACCGCAGACTATGGCAAGTGCACCTTTCCCAATTGGCCGCGACAAAGGACCCATAATACACTTGAGCTCATCTAATCACACATGATGCATTCGGTCTCACGGCAAAGTGAATTATCGACTCTAACAACGTCAGTTACTCTTACCATAGTTTCATCCTCTACAGCGCTGCAGTAGACAGTTGTACATACAGCACAAGAGGTACTTGTTTGATCAGAGCATACTCCTTCACATTCCTCACACCCTGTAGCCATCTCCAGTCCTCTACCATATCGACCTCTGCCCAGTCCTCTGTCAATTCCTCTCTCCAATCCTCTACCATATCCTCTCTCCATCTCGTCAATAATATCCCTTGCCAGTACATAATTTCTCTTTAGCTGTGCTGTGAGATGAAACAGAAACAATAATATTTTTTCCATGAAGTCAACAATGTCTATTGTTGTTTGCTTTTGAATAAACTGTGATCAAATATCTACTCGCAAGCAAAAATCCTTATCTCACAGCAATAACTAACTTTTTCTTGACCACACTTTATATTTAAATTGGCTGGTAAATTTGTTCCTCCCCAGTTTTAATTAATGATCCCCAAAACAGCCAGTGAACTGCTGGAAGTTCTGTTTCAGAACAATCTGTTCCAAGTTTTATTTTTCAACAATTCTTTGGAAAACATCTTTAATTTGTAAATCTACAGAGCACATTTTTACAAGATGAAACATAAACAACATAAAATTTTTACACATTCAGGTGGACTCCAGCTCCAGAATTGATTTACTATTGTTTAGGGGCGCTATCAGTCATCAGCAACTGTACTAAGGGTCATATAGTGGTCACTGGCTCACTGGGATGAATGCCTTATATTGTTGACAGCCTAACAATCCCTAGATCTGTAATGTATGTAAATCACTCACCAGAAATTCACGGTAACAGTAAACAGAAAAGAAGAAAAAACTCTTAACAATCAACATTTACTCTGTCTTGTGTTACAGCTGAGTATTTGTAGCCAAATAGTGTGTAAGCGATTGTCCCTCAGCTTTTATAGTCTGGCTGTATAAACTATACTATACGTAATTTCTCACATACATTTGAATGACCTTATTCCTCTGATTCTTTTCCATTAAACATGTCGTGTAAACATGGATGTCACATTTATGTTCTTGAGAAACTTGCTTGATTAATTTTGAATTGATAATTTTGGTAATAACACTTTTCGATGATCAATCATTAGTAGCATGTGGAATGATCTCGTGTTTTTATTGTTCCTTAGCTTTTATAGTCTGGTCATAATTATAACTCTTCACTCCACAGAGCACTGGGGCTTGAATATCCTTCAGACTCTTGTCCTTTTCAGGAAAAAATTATGATCTTGAGAATCACTTGCTTAATTGACTCTGAAGTCATGATCATCACCATGATTGTTATTCTGAAATAATAATTTCAGTGCTAACACTTTTCAATGCGTCATCAGAGGTACTATGTGGGCTGTTCTTGTGCAGTAGTTACATCATCTTGTATAAAGCACCTTATCCTCAAGTGTATATTTCCTAGCTAATAATCTCCAGAGGAGGCCTTAAAACAGCTCATTATAGACTTCAAAATTAGAGTAACACCAAACTATTGTCAACTACAAAAATATTGGCTAAGATTTAAGCAGACAAGAACATAACCGGAGTTGTATCATCTATACCATATGAACTAGAGAAACAACCAGAGAGTGGATTTTGGCCAGTTAACAAGAAATATTGGCTTCTGAGAGTCCATTTTCTTTGTCAACTAAAAATTAATTAAACATTATTTTTCTCTTACCCATATTCTTAAACATTGCTTTGTTTATAAAAGTTGATCTAGTATAAGCTGCTTTGAAATGAGTAAGAATCCTATAGCTTTTAGACTGGGATAATCAAACTCACATAGTTTGACCAGCAGAATATCTTTGAAATGTCGATATCCTCTTCAAAGGATTTATCTGATAGGAAGAGTTGAGGATAGGCAAACGGCTCGATGGTAGATGGAGTAGGAATTATGTCTTTATACCTGAAATCAGGAGCACACCAACATGCAACATTAGACTAGTCACTAAATTGAGTATTAGCGTAATGCAAGCTTTCTGATTTATGTGCAAACTTAGCTGTGCAGGTTTTGCTAAGGAAGTAGGCATGTAATCATCCGGTCTGCATAAAACAACTGTGAAACATTGCATAATAAGCCTCCTGGCCTGTGCATGCGTGAAACTGTACTGAGGGCTTGTACTAGCAGATGACCTGTCAGCTGTGTAGTGGCATGTGCTCCACTGCGTGTTGTATCTCATTCTGATAAGGCCAAACACATCAAACATGCTTGACAATTACAATGACCTGATCTAAGAATATTCTACCAACTTATGTAAAGCAATTATCTACTTACAAAACTACACTTCATCAATTTGAAGACGCCAATCACAATTATTTCAAGGACCTCAACCATTGGGTAAAGGACCTGCTGTGAAATAGAAACCGTGTGTAACTTTTGACAAATAGGTGCACTTTAGGTCCCACCACAGCAAACTCCCAATGGTGTTTGGGATGGTGATTAAGGGGTTGAATGGGAAACTAGGAAACTCTTTTTTGCAATTTATCACTGAGGGGTAATTGTAGGAAAATCAAGGACATAATCGTCTAAGGATATTTGATATCCAAACAACTATATACAGCCCTTTAATAAACAATTTTAAACTTAAGATGTTGGCTGAAGAGGCTGAACTCTATTTTGCCCTGATTGAGACTGCTACGTAAGTTTGATAGATGACCAGAAAACAAGAGATTTCCTCCCATGTGGCCTAATAATACATATCAGCCCATTCCATCAAACATTATGCCAAAATTTTTATATTAAAATGCGATATTTTGTTTAGCGGTGAAGCCAACTCCATGCTTATTTGAATATTTGATGCAACTTATGTTTTTTTAAAGCTATACCGTAATATATATATATATGCTCATGTTTATAGTTTGATTTGATATAGATGATTCTCAGAAAGATCTAGACACTGGTCGAGGTCAAGAAAGAATGACTAACCGCTTAATTGGTACTTCAATCACATACAGTTGACACCACCATCTGTAGTAGTAACTGTGCAAAATTAATCTGAGGTGGGCCAACTACTATGCAAGTTGATGTTCAATCTTATATGAAATTAGAGAGGACATCACTTGAGTACATATAAATGATGAAACAGTGTGCAAACTTTGTCCATCATGCTCTAATTTTGTACCAACACAGACAGTTATGGCCTTACCATACTCAGTGATGAATGGTATGATGATACATGTGTCATTTACACTAAAAATCCATCAGCAACAACACAACAAAAATCATTGCTTGACTGAAACCATTTTCTGTGGAGATATTTAGTGGAGTTTAGTATGACCTACTGTGATTGGTCTAATTTTGGAATTTAGACCAATCACAGAGGCCATATCAATAGAGTGGCCATATTATTTTATCCTTAGTATTCTAACTGGCAACTGAAACATGAGATTTTAAAACAGAGAGTACAAGCACTTCTTCAGAGCTAAACCAAACAAAGTGCACACCATCAGAATCAGAAACCTTCAATCTTATCAGATAATTGTATGTTGGGAGTGAAAATGGAGTTTTTCTGTGAAAATTCAGGCAGCAGTTTGACACTAAATTTCAGTCTTGCCTACTTTAGTTTTTTAGGGTTTTCCATGGTTTTCTAACAATTGCGCTGGGTGCGCATGCTTCAGATCTATATCCTGAAAAAATTTCAAGGCTGTAGGAGGAATAGAAACTGAGATATCTGGGTTTAAAAACCTGTGTTTTCGAAAATCTGCGCAGTTTTTAGGCCCTGTCGAGAGTATAAGAATTTGATGACACTTTTCGAAAACGGAAGTTGGTGCATTTGTAGTGCCTACTTTGGTCATCCCAGGTTGCCAGCCGGCGGAGGAAGACCCAACCACATAATGTTTGCTACACCTTGTGGATTAGAGATGAGATCTGTTTCAGTTCGGTTCTAGTTAGAAGATGGATGAACTCATCAAGCCAATTTAATCGCTTCATCACATACTTTGACCTGACAAGGTCACAAGTGATAACATCATTCAAGCAAGAGTGATCAGTAGAGTGGATTATTATACAACCACGCTGCAAAAGCTAACCGACAATCGCAACCATACTGTCTTGATAAAACCTCAATGCCTGTAACGCAACAACAAGAACATGCTAATCGTTAGAGTTTTTCTTGTCTTGCTGTTCACTGCAAAGTTTCTTTGCTATAATTATGATTTTGAAATCATAATAATAGTGATTATGAATGAATGAAAATATGGATGAACCTATATTGTCGCATGTGAAAAAAATGTTGATGATAAATAAGATTTCAGAATCATCTAAGCAAGATATTTTCAAGAGAATAATTTTGCCTGACCTTACACAAGTTATGAGCTGTTTAAAGGCCTGTTCTGGAATTTATTAGGTAGAAAATATGCACAAGCAGATGAGGTGCTTTTTGCTTTATTTAAACTCCCACTTCAGATAGTGAACTTTGGTGTTAGCCAACGCAACAAAAAGAACATGCTAATCGTTAGAGTTTTTCTTGTCTTGCTGTTCACTGAAAAGTTTCTTCGCTATAATTATCATTTTGGAATCATAATGATAGTGATTATGGATGAATGAGGTCATGGATGAACCTATATTGTTGCATGAGAAATGAAATCTTGATGATAATTATGATTTCAGAATCATCCAAGCAAGTTATTTTCAAGAGAATAATTTTGCCTGTTTACATATTGGCCTATGTTTTTGTTGTTGATAATGGATAGGTGTTATTCTAGTCTTGAAGTTTGTAATGAGCTGTTTTAAGGCCACTTCTGGAAATTATTAGGTCGAAGATATGCACCAGCGGATGAAGTGCTTTATGCGAAGATAGATTGGAAAGTGTTATTACTGAAATTATCATTTCAGAATTAATTAAGCGAGTTTTCTCAAGAATATAAATTTGACATCCACGTTTACCTGACACGGATAAGAGGGTAGAGTAATTCAAGTGTAACTGAGTAGTAAGGAATAGGAATTAGACCAGTCTATAAAAGCTAAGACACAATCTCTTACACACTATCTGGACACAACTACTCAGCTGTAACACAACGAGGAGAAAATGCTGGTCGTCAAAGTTTTTCTTGTTTCCTGCGTACTGTTACCGTGCTTATCAGGTGAGTGATTTAGTGACATTAGAAATCTGGCGGTTGTCAGGCTAGGATTTGTTGTTAACCGTGATAAACCGAAAAATTATGAGTCGTTTATTGTCTTCTAGCTCAGCTATCAGTATCTCAATTTATTTTGAAAAGGGTGAGAATGCTATACGGATTCATCCCACTAGTTAGTGCCCACTATGTCGATGATTCCACTAAGCACAGATGATTCCTAAAGACATTTGCAAATTTCCCATTAGTTGTCAGAAACAAGATCAAAATTTAATTCTGGCGCTGCTGTCAACTAATTATCTGTGAAAACTTTATTTTCGCCAAAGAATCAAGTAAAAACTTATACATCATTGTCTTATTTAATTATGCGATTGTTGATTTTGTTGTGTTATCTACGTACATAAACCTTTTTTGACTTCATGGAACTAAAGACTTTCTTTGTGTGTTTCATCTCACAGCACAGCTAAAAGGAAATCATGCGCTGGCAAGGGATATCATTGATGAGATGGAGAGAGGATATGGTAGAGGACTAGAGAGAGGACTGGGCAGAGGACTGGGACTGAAGAGAGGAATTGACAGAGGATTTGAGAGAGGACTGGAGGGAGAGATGGCTACAGGGTGTGAGGAGTGTGTTGGGCCATGCTCTGATCAAACAAGCAACTCATGTGCTGTTTGTACGAGTGTCTACTGCAGCGCTGATGAGGATGAACCTGCGGTAAGAGTAACTAATATTTGAAGTATTTATATTTTCCTTGTGGTGAGACATTATTCCTCATTTGTAATTATATAAAATTGAGGCTATTTAAATTCTTTTTTTCACAACTGATGTGGTAAAATGGATCTGTTGCAAGGGGACAAAGTTATCTTCTTAAAAATCATTAACGAGAAAACAAAAATTGTAAACAGTTTCCCTAGATATGCTGAAGCACACATCCATGTTGTACCTGCAAATGGGTGCAGTCTACTATTAAGGATGGGACATGAATATCTGTAATCTGTCATTGTTAGAGCCAATTTAGTATGAGTTACCCAATTATACCTGCCCATAATTTATGTAGCCTCATCCAGTATGATGGTACTCAAGCTACATTAATTGAATGAATGAATTAATTAATTGCCTAATATACATGCAATAGTATATATCTTGATTTGTGTGAAGCAGCTTCACATTCATTTGTTCTGTTATTTAGAAGAGAGCGGCTTCTTTAAAAAAGCGATATGGCTATAATGCCTATTATGGCTATAAGAGATATAAGGGATATAAGAGATGATAAAGATGGATGGGTGATTGAGGGCTCGGAACATGAGGCAACAACTTCGACTCGTCAATGAGGAGAGGTGTAGCAAATGTGAGAGCACTTATTGAGAAGCCAATGAGTTACTAAGAATTGAATGTATATACTTATATTTTATCTTAAGCTGCTTAAAGTTCTGTTTTTGATTAAAGCTTACTGATATTGTAACAATTAACAGTTTTATGAAATTCAAATAGTATAACTTTTCACTTCTAGATTGAATTGTAATAAAACTACATATTAATAGCTTACTTCTATTACATGTTACTTCACAAAGTTTTAAGAATAGCTCTTCTTGCATACCATCAATTTATAAGTGACCAACAAAAATATTTGATGGAACATTAAATCAGAATCTATTCACAAGAAAACAGGGACTCACAGTTTGAGAAATAAATAAAGCAAAAGAAGAATAAGTTAACCTAAATACAACTTACAAACAAGATGATCAAAATAACTATGACAGAGATGTGATCGCTTTGATGCATGGTTAAAATGGTTTCGTAATAATGTATGCAAATGTGTAGACAAAGTAAAACAAAACACAAGGTTGTGTTGATCAGCCACTGATATTTCTCTCAATATTTGGTAACAATGATCAGTGGCCCTGGAGAGATGCAGTAATAACAAGCTAACCGGACATATAGTTCACAGCTATTTCTGTCCTGACATCTTGTTATTTCTCTATCTATTACTGTATAGTTAATTTGACAAAATTATGTGATTTTTGCTTCATTGGGTTGGCTCACTGGGCACAGAGCATAGTATTTTGCAGCAGAAGACAACTTAGATTACCGCACAGAGATTGAAAGTGCTGTCTTTGATGAATTGGAAGGAAAGTAACCCTGTGTTTAAAACTTGAATGTTAACGGTACAATACTTGTATCCCTTGCTTAATAACAAAACTATAAAAGAACATTCCTCACAGTACTAGTGACTGATCATCGAAATGTGTTATTATTGAAATATCTTTTCAGATTTAATTAAGCAAGTTTTCTCAAGGACTTAAATTTGACACCTGCGCTAACCTGATAAGGTCATTCAGTAGTATAGTATAGTATAGTTTATACAACAAGACCATAAAAGCTGAGAGACAATCTCTTACACCATTTGGATATAACTACTCAGCCTGTAACACAACAAGAAGAAAATGCTGATCGTTAGAGTCAGTCTTGTTTTATGTGTAATGTTACCATAGACTTAATATACTTTCTAGACAGAACAATGCCTATGCTTCACCGATCATAATAAGTCCCACTTAAATAGCACAACATGACGTAACTATACTGGGTCAAGGATTGATAGGGGGATGGAAAAGTGGTATATATAAAGCTTAAATTCATTTGACTGAATGGAGTTTTCTGCATGGGTGTGTAAAATAGACTCCCCCAACTCACCTAAGTGCCACTCACATTATTGAACCACTTTTATATACTTTTCATACGGATTCACACTCATATAAAAAACAATGGGCTGTATAAATTTGGAGTTATCTGCTCTCAATTTGCTAAAATAATTCATTTGGCTTTTTACCTGCAACCTTTTTTTTGGGACTATGATCAACAATGGAGATATTCAGAAATGCAGAAATTCTCAACTACATAGGAAAATAATTTTAATCTTGGCATTGCTTAGTTAATTTTGATCATCAATCATTGTCATCACTCTTATTCAATGCCGAGATTATTCAAGATTGACAAATAATAAATGTTACAAGGGTGAGTAGTACAGATCATGAATAAATTAGAAATTGCCTTCCCCTGGTTAACCCTTGATGGAGTATAGTTTGTGCTGTGAGCCATAGTTTACTATAAATACCATTCAGTGAAACAATGTGAAAAATCAAGGGACGCTGGGCATGATATCAGCCCCTGTCCAGCCCCTTATTATTCAAACACATAGAAAATTGGTGAGTGTATGTAAAAGACCTTTCCGCACAAGATGGTATTCATAATTTGTCCCCAGAACCGGAACTTTTTATGATAAGATACAATCATTGGCCAATAAACATTGAAATAAATACAACCATTTACCCTCACCACTTCCATCACCACTATAAAAATGTAAAGAATACCTATAGCACAATATCGCAAATATTTTGTTGGATGGGCCAGATCTAATCACCACCACCATCATTGATTTTTTCTTCAAAATTATTCCTAGTTGTGACTAAACACAACCAGTCAGCTCAAATTTGATTGCAAATTTGATTGTGGCTCCACAAGGAAGAATAGATCTGTGCTGTAAATTGAGTATGTAAACTACAGATAGCTGTTGCTCCTGAGTACGTATGATGACACTAGAGTATGTGAAAATAACTTTAAATTATTATAATTCAGTACTGTAGTCAAAATCTAATGGCCTTTACCGTGGCCAAACTTAATTTTGCCGATGTCGGTAAGGTTCTTTGAGTTTATCAATATGATATCGGCGTCAACATTGAATGTCAATTGCTTCCTTGACCTATTCACAGAAGCAGCAGTGTGAAAAAAAGTAGTTATTACAGAAAAATGGAACTACTGTAATAATGAAACTACAGAGGAAAAAGGATGGAAGCAGTGATTCTAATAATTTCCAAGACTGGAAAACAATTGCTTGCCCAATGATCACAAGCATTCTTGTTTGACTCAGCCGAGAGTTGTGTGCTCATATGCATCACAGCTGCTCACAGGCACAAACCTCCGCAGCTTGCAATAAATTTTTGATGGTATGAGCTGAGGCTTAGTATGAATGAAGGCTATTAGTATAGAACCCAGTCTGAGCCACAAAATAACGTTTCTGAACCCTTTATTTAGACAGCCTGAGAAGCTTTTGAATTAATGAGCAGCAACAATCCCTTTAGCAATGAATAAAAAATCCCTCTGTAAGGAGACATTGTCAATTATACAGAAATGACTGTTGAGTGCGCTGCACTATCTTGAGAAGTATGGAGATATCTGCAGGGCTCCACCTAGATCGAAGCTGAAATATTTTGTATGGGAATTATTAACTATTGAATAAGAATAATGGAAATGTAACAATAAGAATAATAATAATGATCATTACAGGAATTGTACTTTTCAAATATCACTCGAATTGACATTCGCTGTTGACGCCGATATCATATTGATAAACTCAAAAACTCAAAGAACCTTACCGGCACCGGCAAAAATAAGTTTAGCCACGGTATTTCATTTTCCAGTTTTGGAAATTATTGGAGTCACTGCTTCCATCCTTTTTCCTCTGGAGTTTCATCATTACATGTAGTTCCATTTTCACAGATCATGACATGTTCTGGTTAGGTTTGGCTTATTATAACAATCATTGTATCATCAGGTGAAAAGATTGAAAATGAAAATGAACATTTCAAATTCTGTTGTGAGCTGACATGTAGTATGGAAAAAGCTTTCGTGTCCTGCACTTTGGTGGGCGATAGATGGTATTTAGACGAGAGGATACCTTTGCACAGCTGAAAACAACACAACTAAAAAGAGGATGGTCTTCGTCGGACACAATTTTGTTAAAAAGTGTTTTAGACATCTCAGTAATAACTTTTTTTTTCATGCTGCTGTTTCTGTGTAACGGTCGGGGAGGCAATAGACATTCACTGTTGACGCCGATATCACATTTATAAACTCAAAGAACCTTACTGGCAAAGGCAAAATTAAGTTTGGCCACGGTAAAGGTTATTAGATTTTGACTACAGTACTGAAGTATGATAATTTTAAGTCGTTGTTACATACTCTAGCTTCAACATACGTACTCAGGAACAACAGCTCTCAGTAGTTTGCATACTCATTTAACAGCACAGATCCATTCTTCCTTGCGAAGCGACATTAAAATAAGTAAACCAATTTGTGCAAACTGGTCGTGTTTAGTCACAACTACGAAGAGTTTAAAGGAAAAAAATGAAGATTGTGGTGGTGCTGGTGCTTAGATCTGGCTCATCCAACAACATATTTGTGATCTTGTGTTATAGGTATTCTTTACATTTTTATAGTAGTGATGGAAGTGCTGAGGGAAATGGCTGTATTCAATGTTTATTGGCTTATGATTTCTTCTTATCATAAAAAGTTCTGGTTAGACAAATTATGAATACCAGCTCGTGCGGAAAGGTCTTTTACATACACTCACCAATTTTCTTTGTGTTTGAATAATAAGGGGCTGAACAGGGGCTGATATCGTGCCCAGCATCCCTTGATTTTTCACATTATTCCACTGAATGGTATAATATAGTAAACTATGGCTCACAGCACAAACTAATTGCGTCATGTCGTGCTATTTAAGTCGGACAATATTGAATGCAATTGGCCTCTCTAGGTAGTATATTAAGTCTATGAATGTTACCATGTACATCAGGTGAGTGATTTACGCAAAAAAGCATAAAGAGGAAGGGTTACTGTTTTCTAGCAGACTCAATCAGTTAGAATTAGAAAATTTATTCCCTTGTCTTTGTATTGGCCGTTTCTTATTTTTGTTTTGCACTTCAGGGAAAACATCTTCGGATGATGGCAAATGCAAATAAATAAAAAATATACATATACATATATATGTATATAGTTATAGTTATGCACTGAGAAAGGCACTAAAACGAAAAAAAAACTTTCTTGAGTTTATAAAACAGTAATTTTCATTGTCAAATTATCCCAGAGCATCTTGAAAATGATATGTGGCATTGCATCAAGCAGGCTGGATGCAACTAAATAATTATCTGAACACCTTTTTTGTTGCCAAAATATCAATTCAAATCATTCAGAGTAGATAGTCATTCAAAGTCTATACAAGAATGAATAAAACTTGAGTTGGTTGAGTTTAAAGAAGAACAAATATTTTCTTTTTACGTTTTATGTGACAGCATTGTGGTATGGTAGAGGACTGGAGAGAGGACTCGACAGAGGACTGGAGAGAGATGGCTTCATGTTGTGAGGAGTTTCATGGGGTATGCTCTGATCAAACAAGTACCTCATGTGCTGTTTGTATGACTTTGTACTGCAGTGCTGATGAGGAGGAGGAAACTGCGGTAAGAGTAACTGTTGTTGATAATGTTTATAACTTACTTTGTGGTGAGACATTATTCTCTATGTGTCATCATATATATATTTAAATTCTTTTTTTAACATGTGGGAAAATGCAGCTGTTGCAAGAGGACAAATTTATCTTGATTTTAATTATCTTATTTTAATTTAGTCTTATTTAAAATCAAATGAGATAATTATAAAATTCTTGCAAGGAATGTATAGACAGTTTTCCTAGATGCACTGAAGCACATGCACTGCAAATGAATGCAGCTTATAAGTAAGTGTTGGGAAATGAATCGTAAAGGGTCTTAAAATGTTTACTCATTCATAATTCAGACTAAAAGTACCAATTACCTCCATAATGACATCAGGATTTTCACTATTATGATATGTTTCTGTGATTGTTAGAGCCAATTTAGAATGAGTACCCGCCCATAATTTATGCCACAGCTTATTCCTTGTGATGGCACTTTAGCTACAAATTTTAATTTATGCTCTTTGGATCAGCAATATACATGCAATAGTATATATCACTTGAATAGGGTGAAGTACCTTTCATTCATTCATTCATTCATTCGATCTGTTGTTTAGAAGAGAGTCGCTTTAACAAGAGGTTATGTGCCCTCCTTAAAAAGGCGTGTTTGGTATGGCGGATACTAAAGATGAGTCATCAATGAAGAGATGTGTAGCTAATGTGAGCCAATGAGTTACTAAGAATTGAATATATATGTATACTAATATTTTATTTTTAGCTTTTGATGTTCTGTATTTGATTATAGCTTACTGGTATTGTATCAATTGACAGTATTATGTTATTGAAATAATGTAATTTTTACCTTCAAGATTGAATTTAATAAAACTACATTAATAACTTACATTTAATACATGTTACTTCAGGAAGTTTTAAGCATACCTCTTCTTTCATACCATCAATTTATAAGTGACCAACAAAAATATTTGGTGGAATAACATATCAAAATCTATTCACAAGAAATCAGAAACTGACAGTTTGAGAACTAAATTAAGCGAAAATAAAATATGTTAACTCGAATACAACTTACAAACTAGATGATCAAGATAACCATGACAAAGATGTGATGCTTAAGTGGTTCAGCAATAAAATATGCAAAAACATAGAGAAAGAAAAACAAATTGGACACAACCCACTGTTACTTCCCTCAATAATTGGTTACAAAGATTAGTGGCCTTGGAGAGATGCTTTAAAGTAGCAGACAACCACAAAACTTATATTTCAATATTTGATGCACAATGATGTACTCCTTCTAAATTTGCATGTTTTATTTTTTTAATTATTTTAATTGCAAACTCTCTTCCACCATTTTGCTTCAGTAACAGGCATACCCAATATGACTGGCCAAGTGTAAATACTCTCGAAATAAATACATTGCTCGAAAAAGTTGATGTTAAACTATTTGATTCTAGAATTGAAGCAATTATCTTTTGTTTGTTTTAATCTCAATATGTGAACAGTCATGTCAATTGAAAAATCATCTGCAAGAACAATACTGTTGCGTCCGATAAAAAGGAATTACGCTTTTCTATGAGATTAAAACAAAACATAGCTTCCCAATATAATTTATTTTTTTGCAGCCATTGGGTCTTTGAGGTTGCTGAGTGCCCTGTGGTGCAGAACCAGAGCTCATATGAGTTGTATTTTTGAGTATGTTGCCTATCTGTGAAGGCAAATTGCAAGTGGATGTATGTCTAGTGGTGCCAGGGTTGTATGCTACATTAATAGCTATCCGGACAGAAATCTGGTTTGCACCTAATCCTGTCCAGATATCTTGTTATATCTGTATCTATGGCATGGCAATGCATGGGTAGGCTCACTTAGGACGCAGAGCACAGAGCCATTGGCCACTTAAAAATTGATAGAATGAAAGAAAACCTAAAAAGTTCATGAAGTAACATGTAAATTTGTTATATATAATGTATTGTCATTAAATCTAAAAACTGATAATAAATAATTTCTTTACTGACTATTCATCGTTACAAAAACAGTAAGCTATAATTGAACACAGAACAGTTACATGAGAAGCTATGAAATTCTTATTACATCATAAGTTTTTCAATAAGGGGTTTTATATTCTCTACTCCTCCCTTTTTCCGACTAGCCAATGTAAAAGCCTCTTTTTCCTAGCCCTGCATTTTGTCTGCCTCGATCGCCCGGCACACCATATCCATAACCTGTGTAGAATACTCTTTTTAAGGCTGCTCTCTCCTAAATAACAAAGAAGATGAAAGTTTAAGCGTTATACATTAATCATGTGATCTAATGTTACATGGACATAACGTAACATAACATAACATTACGTAACATAATGTTATGGATTAATTCAATTCAATTAGTACCATCAGAAGGAATTAGGTGTGGCGATCCAGCATAAACTAGCAGCGAAAAACATGAGTTACTCATACTTGATTGGCGCTAACACTCAGAGAATAGTAAAAATCCCGATGTTTGCGGGGAGGTTATTGTACATTTCATTTTAAGCTGTGAGTGAGTGAACACTTTCTATGTCATGTCTGGACATTTCCCTAGTAATATGCCGCATTTGTATGCATGTATTACATGAATGTCTGCTTTATATTTAGAATCTCCAGTCATAAATCTGATATTTTACCTAGTAGTACTGGCTGCCCACAGGTGTGAGTTTTATCTCCATTTTTATTTTCCATCTACACTGACACGGTTCAATCTGATCACCCTAACATAAGGATATATAAGTATGCTGATGACATGGTTATTTTGGGTCTTTTGGATCATAGCAGTAGTGATGAATTTTATTTTAAAGCCGTAAATGATTTTTCCGAATGGTGCAAAGCTAACTGTCTTATACTGAATACCGCCAAGACCAAGGAGATGACCTTTGACTTCAGTAGATCCCAGGAAGTCACTTCTAATGTTTTTATTGATGACAACCCAGTAGAGAAAGTTCAATGTTTTAAGTATCTGGGTACTATTTTCAATGATGATTTAAAATGGACTGATAATGCCGACCACATTTTTCGCAGATAGAAAAGCAGGTTTTATGCATTGTCTAAGTTCAAATCTTTTTATTCGTCCAATACTCAATGTGAGTATTTTGTGCAATCCCTTATATTACCGATTTTATTATATAATTCAGAAGTTTGGTTTAACTCTTGCACGGCAAAGTAGAGATCTCGATTATTATCTCCTTTTTCTACCTCATACAGCTGTGACATTCCTAATCTGATCTCAGACCGAACTCTTAGTACTGCAGTAAATTTTATTAATGACGAAGACCATATTTTTAACAAACATTATGTTCCAGGTAGGAGAACATTTTTATCAGCTAAGTGCCGCTCAACTTGTTTTTTAAACAGTTTCATACCTTTTAGTATCAGACTCCTAAATGATAACGCCTTCTTACAGTCACTATAATTTTGCTTCAGTATTGATGACAAGCAATAAAACAATCTCTCTCTTTAGCTTATCTGGGGAAACTGTTCACAATCATTGCGAGAATTATATAAATATCTCATGAGTTTTGGAGAGACAACTTGCATTGCAACAGCTGATCTAGCTACATATTTACCAATACAATTTTTCCACTTCAGATGGATTCATAATACCTTCAACCTCATCTAAAGACAAAAGGACGCTTAAGGGATAGTGTCCCATCATGGATTTGAGCTCGCTAACTGTTTTATTTAATACCTCAGGGTATTCTAACAGTGGATTATAAATAAATCTGTAAATCTGTAAATCTGATTTCATTATCAACAACATGGACATTGGTAACTCTTACTACAATTTCATCCTCATCAGTGCTGCAGTAAACAATAGTACACACAGCACATTGATTGGTACTTGTCTGATCAGAGCATACCCCCTCATACTTCTCACATCTTGTATCTATTTCTATCATCAACACTGGCTGTATCATTTTGCCTATAAAGCCAGCAGCACTTTTGGATTCATCAAGGATATCCCTTGCTGTCGTGTAAAAAAACACATTCAACCATCATTTTGAAACACATTTAATTATTTTTGGTAGGTTAATTTTGTAGCTGTATCTTGTATCTTGTAAATTTCATTTATTTTTTTGTTGGTGTATCTGAAGGCTTATCATATTAAATAACTCCGAGACATTATACAACCAGGTTAACATAAGAAGATATCAAAACAAATCAACGATCGTATAATTAAATGTAACAATGTTGTATAACTTTTAATTAAATTTTTGGCAACAAGTAAAGGTTTTCACGGACATTCAGCCATAATTAATTTTTGACCTTGGTTCTGACAACTGGAAATTCGCAATTGTCTCTGGGAATCATCTGTGCAGAGTGGAATCATTGACATAGTGGAAACTAACTAGCGGGATGAATCCATATAGAATTCTCACCCTTTCCAAAATCAATTGAGATATTGATAGCTGAGCATACAAGACAATACACAATTGAAATTTTTACTGTTTATCACGATATACAACAATTCCTAGACTGACAACCGCTAGTTTCCCGATGTATGTAATTTACCCACCTGCTATTCACAGTAACAGTACAAAGAAAACAAGAAAAACTTTAACCATCAGCATTTTCTCCGTCTTGTGTCACCGGCTCAGTAGATACATCCAGATGGTGGGTTATATATTGTGCCTTAGATGTTATATTATGATCTGGTTGTATCAGTCTGGTAACTGATGCTTGAATGACCTTTAAATGACCTTGTACCTTATAAGTATGGTCCTAGTCAGGTAAAATTATTCTCTTGAAAACAACTTGCTTGAATGATCCTGAAATCATAATTATCTTCACCATTTTATTTCACATGCAGCATTGCGACAATAAAGGTTCATTCATACATTCTTTGATTCATTCGTTATCACTATTATTGCAGATTGTCTCTCAGCTTTTATAGTCTGGTTGTATCAACTATACTATACTTCAATACATGTCAGGTAAACGTGGGTGTCAAATTTATGCTCTTGAAAAAGTTTGCCTGATTAATTCTGAATCGATAATTTTAGTAATAAAACTTTTCAATGATCTATCTTTAGTAGGGTGTGGAATTTTTTTGAATTGTTACCGCTTTGCATAAAGCATATTTTTTAGCTGATAATTTCAAGAGGAGGCCTTAAAACAGCTCATTAAACACTTGAAAACTAGAATCGCACATTCCCATTGTTAACTACAACAATATTGGCCAAGACCTAAGAAGACAAGTACATAATTGGAGTTGTGTCATCTATACCGATTGTGCTCAAGACGCAACCAGAGGGTGGACTTTGGCCAGAGAAAGTTAACAAGAAACATTGGCCTCTGAGAATCCACTTTCTTTGTCGAACCGAAGCCAAAATTTATTTTCCTCTTTTCCATACCCATAAACATTGTTTAAAACATTTTTTTGTGAATGTGTATGGCATCTAGGTATGAACCGTTTCGAAGGAAATATCTGATGGAAATAAGCAACCTTCTGACCGGGTGGTAGGCAGAGAAGGGATAATGTACTCAAATTAGATGCACATCAACATCTAAAGGGTTGAATCCAGATGTCTGACATGTCATTGAATTGATCTATGGTGCAAATTTGAGTATTGACATAATTATGACAGTAGGGATGGGTAACTTGCGAATTGTGAGTTTTCTGATTTGAGTGTAAACTAACTTGTGCAGGTTTTGACTAAGAAAGTAAACATACAGTCGTTTGGACAGCGATAAAAAACTGTGAAAAATTGAATAATTAGCTGCCTCCTAGGCTGTGCATGTTCCTACAAAAAATACATACTGTTAATGTAACATTACCAATAATGTGAGAATGTCCTGAGGACTTGTATTAGCAGATTACAACATGAGTCCTGCAGTGGTATGTGTACTATTGTATGTTTGATCTCATTCTAATACGCCCAAACACATCAACAATGAGTGCTATTTACAGTACATTACAATATTCTGATCTAAGAATGTTCTAGAATACTTGGTGTCTCTCTGTGTAATCTCTCACTTGATATATATATATATATATATATATATCAAGTATATATATATATATATATAGAGTTGTCTCCTTCCTCAACAGGAAGGAGGCAACTTTATACAAATAAACATGAGCAATTATGTGTAAAAGAGAGGTGTCTGTCCTGCTTGGATATTCGGCCCCAAGTGGATCGAATATAACAGATACCATATAAAGAAATCAAGCTATGAAAACTCAAGAACGACTTTATTTCATGTGTATCAATGTCTTATTTACAACTCACCTGAATCACATACCTTCCTATTTATAAGATATTCTTATGTCAACAGTAATCAGTAACGTGCGGGAGAAATGTTTACTCGGCTCTCTTATCTCAAGTTTGACGCACATAAAAGATACCAGGTTATATAAAGCCAATTTTGTATGCTGTGAGTTTTTGGTTGCTGAAGCTTTATTTGCCCTCTGTACTGTGATCAGAGTCGAGGTGTAGAGCAAATACTACTATAGTACCATCGATATATTTGGCCTGTTAAGAATCATGGAGCTGAGACTTGCACTTTTACTTGTAAGTACAAAGAGGATTGATATTCCATTAAAAGTGTAAGTATTGAAAGGTTATTATTATAGTAATTGAGATTTTCAGTATAATTTGCTTTAACCCTGACACAAATCTAATTCGATGGGTGTCAATGGTGGATCAGTTTCCCCTTTCTATAGGAATTCTCCTCTCTACCGAACCTAAAGCACCTTGGTAACTTCTCTTCTAACAAATTGATTCAAGGATAGTATTTTGACAGGTGTTATGGTGTCTGACTCTGAATACTGTATGGTGTATGGATCAGGATACACAGTCTCTAGTTGATTGGTGAGTTATTTTCCGCCAGTGACAGGTCTATACAATACACGTATCCAGAATGCTGTGATAAAGAATAGTAGTTTAAAAATATTGAAAAATTCCACGCTAGAAAACCCTCATTTAGAAATATCAGATTCAGGATAGGCCACGCTGGGTGAACTAGTCATATGATAGTATTGGTTCAAAAAGGAACTGCTTGTGAGTTGTAATACTTTATTACTGTTGGTTTGAGCTGTTGGTTTTCTTATGATTCATTGAGTTGGAAACTTTTTTTGTATAATTGATGCGTGCGTGTATTCAATTTCGATTGTTTGGAAATAGTTTCATTTCTTCATTGGTGATCAATGTGTGAAAAAAAGCTTTTTCTGTGATATTTTATTCACCAGTTTATTAATACACAGCAACTAAATCATCAAATACAGAAATTTTGCAATTCATAAATTTAAAAAAGTGTTTTTAAAATTAGCACATGCAGAAACTCCTTTCTTTTGAATTAGAATTTAAAAACATTTTCTTCCCAAATCTGTAACTTTCTTGTCAACTAATTACTCGAATAATGAGATGAAATTAAACAGAATAATCCTTTTAATTAATAATATCAATCTTACAGGTTGGAGAGATCTACAGCTATAAACGTCACCACCAGCACTTGGTATGTTTGGCACATGGAGATCGATCTCTTCAGACCAGATCACATAATCTACACGGCCCAGTCTTCACTGAAGACCAGCGATGGTACGTCATCTACCCTCATAGCTGGGCGTACTACAGAGAGTGGATACAGAGAGAGGTACGGATCTGAGGCTCTGTTCAGTGTTATCTATGGATTCACACAGATCGCAGTTAATCATGTAGTTGTAGCTGACACTGAGAATCACTGTCTGAGAGTGATTGCCCGTCACACAGGTCTCACCTCAGTGTTCTCAGGACAGTGTGGGACAGCAGGAGACTCAGAAGGTCAACCCGGTCAGTTCAACCGTCCCCAGTATGTAATAAGAGACAAGTATGATGACAGGCTTCTTGTCACTGACCGGAATAACAATGCTGTGAGGACAGTGGATATTCACAATGAGGCTGTCGGTACTTTTGTTAAGTCTGACATTCTCTCGTCTATCTATCAGCTGACACAAGATGACAACAGGGACCTGTATGTAATAAATGCAAATCGGGCTCTCTACAGTATCACACACAAAGATAAGAGAATCACACTGATCTCAGGCTCAAGGTATAACGGCTACACAGACAGCTCTCTCATAAACTCTCCTTTCAAAGGGCTACATGGCCTTGTATTCATAGGTAACCAGGCACTACTTGTTGCTGAGTGGGACAACAATAGGATCCAACTAGTAGACATCAACGCAGATAGAGTAACCACACTGGATCTCTGCTCAGGCTGTCTGTACGAACCCACCTCTCTGCTTCTCACTAATCACTCTCTGTACGTCGGACAACGCAGAAGAATCCAGCAGTTTAAATGTGAGTATACAGTATCATAAATGCTGTCTTTTTCTTGTTTTCCCCATATTGAACTTAGTGGCATTACTGTTTATTACTATTTGTCCGACTATGTTTGAATGATATACCGCATGATAGATAAAATGTCAGTTTGATTCTTGTTAAATGTTGCATGGCTTCGCTCACATAAAGAAATAACTCCAACGTAACTCAAAATAATCAAACTATAAAGAAGAACATGACTGGGCGCCCTTGATACCTGATATGACCGACATTGTTGCCACTTACGTTGCGTCCTTTAGTGGATGAGGCATATTATTTCCTTAGCATGACTACACAATTCTTTTACCTAGGGTTTCAATTCTCTTCAACAAATTTACTGTTTAACTCTGTAGATCCCAAATTGAGTACCAGGTCAACAACTAAAACCACACCAACAAGTACAACCACACCAACAACTGCACACACCAACATCTACAACCACACCAACAACTACAACCAAACCAACAACTACCAAACCAACAACTACCAAACCGACAACTACAACCAAACCGACAACTACAACCACACCGACAACAACAGCCACACCAACAACAACCAAACGAACGACTACAACCAAACCAACAACTACCACAACAACAACTACATCCACACTGACAACTCCAACCACACCAAGACCAACCACACCAACAACTACCTCACCAACAACCAGCACCAGAGCACGTTGTCAGGACAAAAACATGACACTGCATGTGACTTCTGATGATGAAAGAGCAATAGTGGAGATAACACCTGATATAAAGACTAGACTTGCCGTTGGTAGCCATGTGATTTACAAAGGCAACTGTTCAATAAATGTTATGGTAATAAATAAAGGTCAGTATAAAAGCAAATAATTTAGCACTAGTTTTATGTACCCTGCAATAATGTCACAGTCATTCTTGATGTACAGAGCTAGGTCACGGATCCACTTTGTTATGGTCTCCATTATCATATTTGTTTAACATGTAACTAGGATTCAATCCCAAACTTGCCTAAGTTGATTTCAACCAGATATTATTAGTACTTCATCACCCATCCTGCACTTGCCTGAATGTGTCTTTCCTACCTGACACATTAAATTTCATCAATATATTGTGGTGTAGACGACAAACATTTTTCTCCACTTTTAGCCAGAACTACCACCCAAACAACGCCCACATCAACAAGAATGGCATCAACACCTACCACCAGAGCGCCTTGTCGGGACAGAAACATGACTTTCTTTGTAACATCCGATGAGGACAGAGCATTGGTGGATAATACTTGTGACCAACAGATTGGATTTTCAGTTGGTAGTCATGTGATTTATAGAGACAACTGTACAACAACCATAACAGTCATAAATAATGGTGAGTATAAAACGGTTAATATCATTATAAAATAGTCTAAGGTTTTTAACCCTTTGTGTGTCATCCATACAATGTGTCATACCTTGTAGTACTTTAAACCTAGGCCCGGTCATCCAGGAACCAGGGGCGTATATTCTCACTGACTTTTTAGAGATGAGCATAATGATCGGGCGCAGCCGGATCCACACGCAGTAGGCGTGGCGGGGAGGGTGTGTGTGTGTCAATACACCGGGCTTTTGATTGGCTCGTTGAGCTCAAGGTCAAAAGTCAAACTCTGTATGTACAGTAATTCCTCATTTATAAGACACCCCCCTTGGGAAAAGTAAAATTGCTCCAGTTATAAAGCACCCAATTGAAAAAAAATCTGCCAGAGTTGGTATTCAAACCCACAAAATTTTAATAAACAGTTATTACCAGGCAGACGCTCTACACACTGAGCTATTCAGCCTTGCTTGCATACAGTAATCACAGATTTTGGTTGACAGATATCCGTGGTCCGTGATTGCTAATATACGCCACTGCCAGGAACATTACCCTTGGTATACATAAGCACTGGAATTCCACTTGATTGCTAACTGGTATATTCTGTCTGCTCGAATAATCTGTCAATATAATGATATAATCTCAGCTCTAAGTCAGATATAAGTCTTTTATTACAAGTAGCCAAATATTTCATGAGATTTTGCCTCATTATTCTCGCTTGACCAAGGAGTAACAGGAGAGAGGAGAAATAACTCCCAATTTCTTCATATACGATATAATGGCATTGTCAATATATGATGGTAACCTCGGCCACAATGGCCACCATTTTGGAAAAAACTTTTCTAAATCTTGTCAGGATGTACACTCACATGCTTGCAAATTATGTGAATTATTATTTTACAGCTGTATGATATGAATTTTCAATAAAATATTGTGAATATAGTCATCCTAAAGCTCTCATACTCACACAATTGAGTAAAGAAGTAGAGATCCTCAGAATTTTGACTGAGAAAAAAATACAAGTTATTGTCAAAAATATGCTTAACAGCACTCACTATTCCTATTTGCTGATGCAATATACTACGTCATACTACGTCATAGTCAATGATGTTGTATAAGTATTGTATTAAACCGACAGAAAATCAACTAGTCCAGATAGGCAATCAGTAAGTGCGCTGCAATCAGTAAGTGCGCTGCAAGAAGATCCCGGCTGTCCGGGTTCGACTCCCACTTGGGTCTCAATTTTAATTTCATCAGTTTCATCCGAGGCGAAGAAACCATAGTCAACAAATATTATTAAGCTATCATTCCTCTTCGCTATTACTCCTTGATTTGACTGAACAGCTATCCGCTAGTTATCATATAATTTCCAACTGGTGTTTAACTTTACTATAATCACAACTATGACTGTTTTATCAGGTACAACATCTAAGCCAGAAGAGTGTGCAGAAGTAATAAGAGGAGTTGTCTCAGTCTCTACTGGGTTATCAGCCCTTGACCTCACACTAGATGGCACTACTCATACACTAGAACTACCTATGGGGGTCTACAATTACCGTATAAGAGGGAAAAGTACAAACTGCTCTCTTAAAGTGGAAATTAAAGGTACAAACTACAGATTTGATTCATTTACAGAGTAGTGATTTTTTATAATTTAAGGTAGTGCCATTTTACTTGAACGATCGCTGATATCAAATAGAAGCTTCAAAGACCACATATAACACTCACAGTCACACTCCACAAAATATTACCATGAGTTATTAATATTGTAGATTACCTGTTGGTGAGAGAAGTAGATATCGTTGCTAGGTATGATGATGTTAAGTGTACAGTACTGACTGATAAGGTTGCTCTATCTACTCTAACAAGCGTAGCTAATGGAAATGTCAACCAGATAAAGGAAATATGTCAACACTGTAAGTGCTTCATTCAACAGATTTTCCCCTAGTAATGTTGATTTAATAAAATTCATTCATCTTTATACAAACCTGTAGTTCAGTGATCACTTTGATTGTAGACAAATAATTTGAGACGGGGGGGGGGCATAAAAATAGTGCCTCACTAACGTTTTAGGCTATAGCGACAACATTTCATGTTTCCAAGACAAACTGCCGCAAAGCTGCACCATAGGCTAAAATCTTTCCGAGATTGAGCTAGGTTTGAGGCTAATCAAAATCATTGCCTGTACACAAAGTGCATTTAGTGCAGTTGAACTAAACCAAAGGAAGTGCCATCCCTTGGATGATAATATTTTGTTTGTTCTGGTTAATTAAGAAGTAAGTGTGCCAATTGCCATATGTTTCTTCATGTAGTCCCACCCAACTCCACTAGATAAATATGCTATTAATTCAAAAACAGAGTAATTTTTAACTTCTTTCAAGTTATGTAGATACAATGCCATCTCTAAAGTGTAATGAATGTTTTGTAGACTGCAGTCCTAAGGTTGGTTCTCAGGCTAAGCTGAGCTGTGACAATGATACTCTGACAGTAACCTGGTCAACTGATGTCACATTTGATGGTACGGTGACAGAAGTACCAGAATGGCTGATGAAGAAGCTGACAGACAGACTCATTGAACGAAGCAGATATCCAACTCTGAGCATAGTAGTCATCAGTAGGATGCCTCCGTAAGTGATTCTAATTTATGGAATTTAATTTGAAAATGTTCTGTTTGCCTCACAAAAAGGTTTGCTAATTAGATCCTGACATTCTGTCTAATTGTGATACTGAATTTAGGTGTGACTGAAATCATTTCAAATTTTGGTATTTCAATTCTTTTAGACTGGTTTACCCGACAAAGCTTAAGACTGGCGCTTATGCTGAACTGGTGCTGACTTCTTTGTGTCTTTATAATAAGAGCTATGACGAGAAAACTGATTCCTGTGTCTAGTAAAGTCACATATAATCCCAGAATGCATTGCCTAAAGCTAAAAGTGTGTCAAGAAATTTAATTTAATGTTAATTACAGCCCTGACAATAATGACTAAGTTTAAGTTTAGGTTCAAATTAAAGACGATGAATTATCATATATCCTGATTATATTGATTGAAAGTTTGGTTTCTGTGGAAGAAAGGGGGGGGGGGGTGCTGTGCACCCAGTCCTTGCTTCCTTAAACCCCTTCATGGTTCTTCATTCATTCAATTGCAACGTTATATTTTATCTTATTGCATAACTTTGATTTTTCTCCTCGGCAATGAATCAAATATTGCAGGCGAGGCTTCTAGTTTTGATTTTCATCATATCAATTTAATAAAACTTCTGATCAGTATTCATTTTCCTCAAGTTATCTAAAACCTTTACGAGACTTATAACTCATCAAATTATTTGCCAAATAATTCCTGAATTGCGTTACTGTTCTATGTCATGGAGACATGAGCCTACATTTTTGCGGCCGCGTGACAAGGTTTTTTCCATCATACAACAAAGGATATAATGTACTTCAAATCATAATAGGCTACAGTAGAGAAACAAGCTTAGCATTCGAGTTGGATTTTGGGTTTCTGTGTGATACAGTCTCACGCACATGCAGGCTATGACAATAGCACAGCGTTTGGTGCCATGTATCAAATACTTCAACCGATAAGACACAGTCACATTAACTATTTATATTTGATTACAGGCAGTGAATGGTTAATTTTGCCCTCTTATCAGATTTGTGACGCAAACAGTCGCAAACTGGTTACATATTTTGAATTATGGACTATGAGACGGCATTCTGTCTGTATTACTGACCTTGCAACATTGATAGGAGATACGTATGTCAACACCATTCAATAAAAACAAGTGAAAGGTTAACCTGGTGCTCTTATCGGGTGATTGGCACACATAGCGCTTAGTGGTAAAATATTCAGAAATCATGTAGAACAGGATGTGTCACTTTTCCTAATTCGCTTTCTTGTGAACTTTGCATTGATAAGACACCCTCACATCAACAATGTTTAAAACTCAGCAGTGAAATGTGTCCTTGATGCTCTTATCATTAATATGACGCAAATAATCGTTGCCAGGATACATGTACTGAAGTCATGGGATGGTTGGGAAAGAGAGGTCGGATCACACAAGTTGCTGAAGTTCAAGGGAGCTTGATGTTTACACTCCTGAGAACCTGAGAATAATGAATAACTTCAATGGAGGAGAGGGATTGCATGCATTTGCGTACTTCCTTATTAAATTTCATTGCATAATAATAATTTTCCCCATTATCTGTGTTCGATATGAAATCAGTTTCTTTGGTTCCCAGACAACTCCATAAGTTTCACCCCATTCGATTAGTAAACTACTTATCAATATTCTCTTGCCTCCAGTTGTTCCAGAAATATGAAATATGAAATTTTTGGACAATATGTTCATGATGCTGCTGCTGTGATTCAAAATTTGCCACACATTGTCAACATTTGGTAGTGATCTTTGTGGACTTCGTGCAATTCTGGTGCAGGCAGTCATTGTGATTTTGGTGGTAACAGGGCTTGTTGAGTCAGACAAAATAAGAATGGCCCCTGCGTGTTTCCACATCATATGATCAAAAGAAAATGTAAATCACAACCATTTGCACTTCCTGACACAGTATATTGTCACACTGTCAGATATTTGGCCTACTTGATGGCAAACACCCGAGCAGAGCAGGCACCTCTCTTTTACACTTTGTTGCTCATGTTTATTTTGTATGGAGTTACCTCTTCCTGATGAAGAAAGGGGGCAGCTTCATACAAATGTGTTTTATTTATTCATTAAGATGATGATGATATCCACTAATGACATACCTGATTGATCAAGGTGATAACTTGGGTACTCAATAATAACTCATAATTTTGAAGCTGGATGTTGTTAGTCAATATTTTAGCTGCGTATGTTGTGGGAAGGGTGCTGACCCAACCTGCATCTTAGATAAAAGAAGTAGCCACAGAGGGAAGAAGGCCACTCTACCTGTGAGCTGTTTGAGCTCGCTGAGGCTTGTTCAACAGGTATGAACCTACTATGACACAGAAAGTGTCCATCGCAGAAAGTGTCAATCGGTCTGTTTGGCAGCTTTGTCATGAACACCACATATTCACACTATTCCTTTTTCTGCATAATAAAATGTAAGAAAATAACAACATGAAAAAAATTACTGAAAACAATTTAAGTGCTCATAACTCAGTTTGATGAATAATCGCCCTCTAACACTCAGATATAAATATATATATATACACATTTTTTATTTGCATCCATCATCACCAGATGTGCTTTCTGACCGGTGAAAAATCAATTTTCCACAGAGACGTAGCATGAGCTGAAATATTTCAACAGATATTTTTATGAAATTCTATTACTGGTTTTCTGTAGGTCACATGCATTTTTATGAACTTATAGCTGCTGTGATGTTTCATTGGTCTTCATTAGCCGGTTAAAAGTTCCCAATGAGATGAACCTAGAGCTAATATACAATCTCCATGCCTTCATTGTAATAGATGTAAGCTTTTAATTGGTAGATTGATTATCAAAAATTCTGAAAGCAGAAATTACATCATTTGATTATAGAAATGCTTCATCAATACATGTAACAATCTATAAAAGTTAGTATTATCTGAAATGTCTCTTTTTTGACTAGCCTTCTGTTCAAAGTTATCAATCAATCAGCCTTCTGCATCATCTGTAAAGGCGGGGCACGTTGAGCCATTGGGCATGTTGATCCACCACACTTATTTCAAATACCATTTTATGTTTTGAGTTTTTCCCTCCATCAGAGGTCATGTGACCAAAGGCACCCTTTTTAAGCAGACAAAAAGAAAGATAGCTACTAAGGGAAGAGAATTATTTAGTTTTTCATCGTTTTTAGCGTCAAAAGTAAATAATGCGCCAATCGACGGAAATGTCATTTATTCCCAACAAGGCGTGACTGAGAAGTTGCAACTTTTATTATGTGATAACATCATATTTAGTCTCAAAATCACATAATCTAAACTTATCTCTGATGGAGAGATTTTGTTGAACTTGAATTGAAAGTGAAAAACAGGCTGTTGGGGCGCGTTGAGCCATGCCCGTTGGGGCACGTTGAGCCATGCTCCGAAGTATATGAATATTATATGATGAAAGTGTATATGAATATATGTACACAAAAACAAAAACATTACAATTGATGTTTCTTTAATGAAGTCAGCAATTACTCTGAGTTCACTTTTCCCTTCACTTATCACCAAGTTTGCCGTGTGCAAGTTTTCCTCTACCGCAAAAATTTAAGAGATTTATTTGTGTTGCGAATTATATTCTATAGTTCACTTGAGTGAAAAAATGCGCTCTTGCAATGAATTTGGTTCCTTTCCTTTATTTCTTATGGTTGCAATGAATTAAAAAGTTATCACCAGCAAAGAGATGACCATAACACAGTGGCTCAACGTGCACCATTTAAAATTCGGACCCGGCTCAACGTGCCCCGTGCTTGGGGCACGTTGAGCCGCTTCACGTTTCTTTTTGAAACAGCAATATTTCCTTTTCTAACTGCAATAGGTTTCTGACCTCATTCATGTTGATGGAAGACATGAAGACCAATTTCAGTGCCAATTTTTGTTAATCTGGCACAATTCAACTGCATGTTACAATAAAATATGTAAAAACTTGCTCAACGTACCCCGCCTCCCCCTATCCGACTTTTTAAGGCCGCTCTCTTCTAACTAACAAAGAACATGAATGTTGTGGTAGTTCACACTAATTACCAATCAGGTGATGTAATATTACATGTATCTCTGATGGATCGAGGAAGAATGAATTCATGTAGTTTGAGTAACACAAGAAGGCATATGGTGTGACGACCCAATGTTTATTCATAGTAAGGGGCGGTACACAAGAGGAAATCTGATGATCGACTCTAAAGTTCAGAGATACACGTCATGTTAGTGTAAGCCTTAAAGGGCAAACAAGGTTTCAAACAACTTCTCATTGATTAATAGCAGATTGCACAAAGACAAAATATAATTTGGATGCTTATCTAGCCAGAAATCTTGTGAAACATTTCTTCCATCAGGTACTAAACTCAGCTGAAAGATAATACCACAGAGCAGTTTCCTGTCCCTGTTATTATTTGGCCTGTGCTCTATCATCATTACAGCAATTTCATGGAATCTCCCCTAAACTGATGTGTTACCCAGCTTAGAGTCAGCAACTACTTTTAGTTGTGCATCGCGTAATGCACAAAGCTGATGCTGCCCAGCACATTATATACTACCCATTAATGCATAGCTGCGAAACCTTGGTTGCCCTTTAATGTCAACGTGCAGGCAATTGGTACTTTTAGTTTCCGCAGTGAGTTACTCATCACTTTCACACACTTCACAAATTCACGACTCAACATTTCCTCAGTAGGCTAATAGGCTGCGTTTATTTGCACAAATTACCATCATATGCGTTTAAGCTCTTCTTAGGAAACTGTTTACCATAATTGCACAAGTTGTGTATACATTTATTGATCTTTTACAAGATAACATTGACCGCAGACTATGGCAATTGTATCTTTCCCCATTGGCCGTGACAAAGGAACCCTAATACACTTGAGCTCATCTAATCACACATGATGCATTCTGTCTCACAAGAAAATGAATTATGAATACTTTAAACATTAGTTAGTCTTACAGCAGTTTCATCCTCATCAGTGCTGCAGTAGACAGTCATACAAATAACACATGAGCATACCTCCTCACACTCCTCACACCCTGTAGCTATCTCTCTCTCCAGTCCTCTCTCCAGTCCTCTCTCCAGTCCTCTCTCCAGTCCTCTCTCCAGTCCTCTCTCCAGTCCTCTCTCCAGTCCTCTCTCCAGTCCTCTACCATATCCTCTCTCCAGTCCTCTACCATATCCTCTCTCCAGTCCTCTACCATATCCTCTCTCCATCTCATCAATGATATCCCTTGCCAGCGCATAATTTCTCTTTAGCTGTGCTGTGAGATGAAACAAAAATATTTTTTCCATGAAGTCAACAATGTGTATTGTTGTTTGTTTTTGAATGAACTGTGATCAAATATCTACTCGCAAGCAAAAATCCTTTACCGCACAGCGATAACTAACTTTTTTCTTGACCACACTTTATATTTAAATTTGCTAGTAAATTTGTTCCTCCCCAGTTTTAATTAATCATCCCCAAACAGCGAGTGAGCTGCCGGAAGTTCTGTTTCAGAACACTCTGTACCAAATTTTATAATGAGGCATTTTTTTAGATACTTATACTTTTTATTTTTCAACAATTTTTTAGAAAGCATCTTTTATTTGTAAATCTACAGAGCACATTTTTACAACATGAAACATAAACAACATAATTCAGGTGGACTCCAGCTCAAGAATTGATTTACTATTGTTTCGGGGCGCTATCAGTCATCAGCAACTGTACTAAGGGTAATATAGTGGTCACTGGCTCACTGGGATGAATGCCTTATATTGTTGACAGCCTAACAACCCCTAGATCCCTAATGTACGTAAATCACTCACCAGAAATTCACGGTAACAGTAAAGAGAAAAGAAGAAAAACTCTAACGATTGTCTCTCAGCTTTTATAGTCTGGTTGTATAAACTATACTATACTTAACTTCTCACATACATTTGAATGACCTTATTCTTCTGATCCTTTTCCATTAAACATGTCGGGTAAACATGGATGTCGCATTTATGTTCTTGAGAAACTTGCTTGATTAATTCTGAATTGATAACTTTGGTAATAACACTTTTTAACGATCAATCATTAGTAGCATGTGGAATGATCCCGTGTTTTTATTGTCTGGTCATATAACTCTTCACTCCACAGAGCACTGGGGCTTGAATATCCTTAAGAACTCTTGTCCTTTTCAGGTAAAAATTATGTTCTTGAGAATAACTTGCTTAATTGACTCTGAAGTCATGATCATCACCATAATTATTATTCTGAAATAATAATTTTGGTGCTAACACTTTTCAATGCGGAATCAGAGGTACTATGTGGGCTGTTCTTGTGCAGTAATTACATCATCTTGTATAAAGCACCTCATCCTCTGGTGTGTATTTTTTAGCTAATAAGTTCCAGAGGAGGCCTTAAAACAGCTCATTATATGCTTCAAAATAAGAGTAACACCTATATAATGTCAACTACAAAAATATTGGCTAAAATTTAAGCAGACAAGAACATAACCGGAGTTGTATCATCTATACCATATGAACTAGGGATACAACCAGAGAGTGGATTTTGGCCAGTTAACAAGAAATATTGGCCTCTGAGAGTCATTTTCTTTGTCAACTTGAAATTAATTAAAAATTATTTTTCTCTTACCCATGTTTTTAAACATTGCTATGTTTATAAAAGTGGATCAAGTATGAGCTGCTCTGAAATGAGTAAGAATCCTATAGCTTTTAGACTGGGATAATCACACTCACATAGTTTGACCAGCAGAATATCTTTGAAATGTCGATATCCTCTTCAAAGGATTTATCTGATAGGAAGAGTTGAGGATAGGCAAACGGCTCGAAGTTAGATAGTGTAGGGATTATGTCTTTATACCTGAAATCAGGAGCACACCCGCATCTAACATCAGACTTTTCACTAAATTGAGTATTAGCGTATTGCAAGTGTTCTGATTTATGTGCAAATTTAGCTGTGCAGGTTTGGCTAAGGAAGTAGGCGTGTAATCATCCGGTCTGCGTAAAACAACTGTTAAACATTGAATAATAAGCCTCCTAGCCTGTGCATGCGTGAAACTGTACTGAGGGCTTGTACTAGCAGATGACCTGTCAGCTGTGTAGTGGCATGTGCTCCACTGCGTGTTGTATCTCATTCTGATAAGGCCAAACACATCAAACATGCTTGACAATTACAATGACCTGATCTAAGAATATTCTACCAACTTATGTAAAGCAATTATCTACTTACAAAACCACACTTCATCAATTTGAAGACGCCAATCACAATTATTTTGAAGGACCTCAACCATTGGGTAAAGGAGCTGCTGTGAAATAAAAACCCAGCCTCTATGCCATGTGTAACTTTTGACAAATAGGTGCACTTTACGTACCACCACAGCAAACTCCCAATGGTGTTTGGGATGGCGATTAAGGGGGTGAGTGGGAAACTAGGAAACTCTTCTTTGAAATTTATCACTGAGTGGTAATTGTAGGAAAATCAAGGACATAATCGTGTAAGGATATTTGATATCCAGACAACTATACACAGCACTTAAACTTAAGAAGCGGGCTGAAAAGGCTGAACTCTCTTTATTTTGCCCTGATTGAGACTGCTCCGAAAGTTTGATAGATGACCAGAAAACAAGCGATTGCCTCCCATGTGGCCTAATAATACATATCACCAACACAGACAAGGGAACAAACCTTTGCCTTCTGCTCAAGATTCAAAGATTTTGAATAAAATTCAAATTGAAACACAAATCCCACAAAAATGCACTGCCATCTGATCACTGCTACACTCAAATATAACTTCCCTATGACCCTGTGAGATTTGATGAAGCCGCTGTTGTAGGTTGATGTTAGATACATCGGAAAACTAGGGGAATGGAGATAATGTATTTTATGGGACTTGACGTTTTGGCGTTATATAACAACCTACCTTAGTTTGTTGATATTTCAATTGTTCCCATTTAAATGGTTTGTTCTTGCGACAACTGGAGATCAATATCTCGCGGAAAGTGTTGTGGCTGGAAGGGGCTTATGTGACACCCTCTGATTAAGATCTCATAGTTATCATCATATCATACCAGAAAACATAAGTTTTGTTTTCTGTCTATATTGCAAGGCTTTGATGGTCCTTTTCAGTTAGCTCACGATGATAGTTCTGCTAGATAAGTTCTCAAGCTGTGATATACAGCTATTATCCAATTTGATTTGACATATAAAACTCGCAGATTGAGAAAGTGCTATGCGATTTGTGAACAAAGGAAGGAAGCTAACAATAAATCCTTAAAAACATCAGGTAGTTCATACTCCGGTGTTCACGGACAACCATGAACAATATAATTTAGTGATGACAGCCATTCACTGAATACACTGATTATCAGAAGAGTTGAAGAGTCACAAGGGTCTTCAAGGGCACCCAGATGCCTGGATATCAACCTGAAATGATGCAGCACTCATTTTGTTATTTATTTATTCTTTTATTTTTCTAATTGATTCACTGATTAAGCATGTTCATATAAGACCATATGCTACATTAATAAGTAAGGCCTTTGCACACAATAAAGAGGGAAAATGTTTTTCATGGTGAAGTTTTTGACATCAAAACATATTTTCTTGTCAGGAGACAGCATTTAAGTAGCGATACGGAAATATAAGACAGGGTTTAACTAAAATTTATAGAAAATCTTTTCTCAAGCAGTGCCATACAATGCTTTGGCCTCGATAACGCCAAATGGTGGAGATAGTCTTTATCAGGAATGGCAGGCATCAAAGTATGTAGTGGATGCTTTCTGTCTTGCCTTGATAGTGCCAGCTGTTGTTCGTAGTCATAGTCATAGATGCTATAACCCAACTGCCTTTTTAAGATTTTACTTCCTAGTGTGTATTAGTGTGAAGCATTCTTAGATGAAATGTTTCGCTTTTTTATGTATTTTATGTTTTTATATCCGGCCTAATTCACACAGAGTAACAATAATGCAATACATATGCATACACTGATATGTCTGACATATATCTTGAGAGAAATTCCCACTTCCCCAGACTTTTCCTTGCTAAATTATCAAAATAGATCATCTTTTTTTTGGGTCACCATTTGAAATTTTACTGGAAATTATGATTGCAGTAAATAAAAATGAAAAAAAAAGTTTCTTTGAATAAACTGGTTTGAATTGAATAACATTATTATGAAAGCATTAGGCCAACAGACTCTAATTGAAACGGCCATTTGGTCCCTGCTACCCTACTCATGGAAATGAACACTGAAACTTTTTTACCTACACAATTTCTCTCTGTATCGCGTCGAGATTTAGTGAAGCTGACTTTGTTCAGGCATTGGAAAACTTGAAGCATTTTAAGGAGCTTGACAGACTTTGTGGTGCATTATAACAACCACCTTTGGCTAAGTGATGTTTGATATCAAGTAGTACTGAAACATAGCCTTCCCACACAGTCCCCTACTCTCATTATTGATAGCAATTGTATTCATTTTCAAGAGTTTTGTTTAGGTGACAAATAGTGATCAACATCTTTATAAGGATGAGTGCTGAGTGACTGTAAGTGCTATTCTTATCTCAAAACTGCTGTTTAAAATCTTGAGCATGAGTGCTATGTCTGGAACCGGCTTTGGTTATTTTGACCAATGTATAGCTCTTTATTGTTGCTGTCACATGTGTAATAGGTAATAATTTTGTAATTTTTTCAGGGTCAAGAAACATATGCACTAGACACGGTCTTGAATTCCTGTTTGGCTAGAATGATGCTCCTTGAATGTCAGATCGATCATCATGAAACTAATGTATGATCCTATGAAAGTGAGTTTGCTATAATTATCGTTACTGAATCTATGAAGCATCTTATTTTCAAGAACATAATTTCAACGTATATGTGCCTTTAAGCTCAGGGTCAAGCTTCATTCAGCAAAACTACAAAAACTAAAATAAATCCTCAAGCGCTGCATCGTGACATACTACTTGGCTGTGATACAGCAGGAGAAATATGCTGCTTGTTAAAGTTTTTCTCATTATCTGTGTGCTGATACCTTGCATATCATGTGGACTTGGTGAGTGATTTGCTTACATTAGGAGTTTGGCTGTTGTCAGGCGGATGATATTTGCTTAAATTGATGGAGCGTCTTACCAATGGCACCTATTACTCTCTGTCACAAGTTTAAAATTAGACTGATAACATGAATTATTGTCAACCTTATCCAAACATTGAACAGGATTCCAAGGACAAGAAAGAGGACTGTAATAGGACTCTATTTTCAAAATAATTTTCCTTTCAGCTCAAGTTGTATCTGATTTCTGTTTAATCCAATCAGAAAAATGTCAAGACATAACTTTTGATCTGGTGCTGAATTTGTTCATGTGTGAAAAACTTTGGTTGTAAAACATGGATTAGAAATTTTCAAACATTGTTGATGTGAATGTCTGTGACAAGCAGGATTCAATTTATTTATGAAGGCATGTGAGAAAAAATTAAAAACAAAATTTTGAATTTAATTTAGAGAGGATGACCAGAGTCCAGCTGCACCATAAGTATTGATCTCAGTGATAACAAAATTCGCTAACTAAAAAGATCATGAATTTGTTCCACACTTTAATGTTATGTCTAATAAAAATGGGCAGTTGTGCACTTAGGGACCTATCCCTTTGGAAAGATTGTCTCTTCACAAGTTGACTAACATTTACAAATGCCTTTTTGATATGAAAATAACCTGGAAACATTTATAGAGATTAGAAAATATGTATTCAACCACCTTAAACCACCGCTGCCATACAGGCAAATGTATGCTTATTGAATTCTGTATAGCTCAAAACTAATATTATGAGGCTGCAATCTCAGCATTGTCACCTAATGTGCAAGTAATTTGCACAAACTGATTGCCAAAATCAGGGTATGAAATTAGACATGAACAAAAATAAAACTGTCTCTGCCCCATTCTCAAAAATTCATTAATGAAATGATCATCGTCTTCTATGTATTTGATGGCAAGTGTTTCAGTTATTTTCTAAAAGTGTGAATCTATGTTGTGATACTCAATACCAAGTTCAGCACAATCTTTAAAAATATTTCTGATAGCCTGTTTATCACTGGCATAGATACTAGTAAAAATAATAGGTAGGCTAATATGATATTTATTCATCTAGTGTGTTGATTTCATACCTTGAATTTGAAGAGTAGTCTGTGCAAATTATTTGCCCACAAGGTGATAACTCTGATATTAAAGCCTCAATTAGTAATCTTGAAGCTATACTGAATGTAATGAGCACAAATCTGCCAGAGTGGCAGCAGTAGTTTAACGTCAATTTGTCAATTTGCCTCTGATTCATTGACTTTCTTCGCTCAAATGGAAAACAATTCGTTAATAATGCCTCAATATATACAACAATCAAATCGGAGTGAATGTAGTTCAAGTAAATAATTTTAACCATATGTTTCATATCAAAGCAAGAAAAATGCAACCATTTTATTAGACTGAGAAGATGAATTACTGTCAAACTTATCCAAACATTGAACTGGGTTCCAAGGACAAGAAACGAGGACTGTAATAAGACTCTATTTTCAAGATAATTTTCATGTCAGCCCAAGTTAGTATTGGTATAAGTATTTTATTAAATGTGTTGTTTTTAATCACAGCCAAGTATGTCGCTGATGAATCTAGAGCAGCTGGCCTTATAAACAAAAGGATACAGTCAGTGTTTGAGAGCGGAAGGGCTACAGAATGTGAGGAATGTGAGGGGGTATGCTCAGACCATACAAGTGAATCATGTGTTGTTTGTATGACTGTCTACTGTAGCACTGGCAGTGATAAAGCCACGGTAAGAGTAACCACCTACAGTCAAGTTCTTAGTCTCAAATTTAGTTCGATGATTTCGAGGCTGTCCAATGTCATGCGCTTTTAGTATGGGGGTCTATTGTAATGAGGAGAGGGACTCAACTTTTGTACCCTCATCTTTCCCTTGGATGATTTTGACTCATAATGTTTATCCAATCTGTTGTCTCTATTTATAAAACACATGCATTTGATAAATTGATGGTAATTAACAGTAAAAAGAAAGTTTTCTGAGCTGAAATTTTAGCCTATCTTGGAGTTGTCCTCTCTGAATTTGAAACTTATTAACCTGCGCAGCATAGGAAAACTACTTATTGTATATTTAAATCTAAGATTCAGTAATTACATCACCTGAGATTTTGCAGTCAATTAAAATGTTTTTTTTTTCAAATCAGTAGGCGCTCGAAAGCTGATTAATCTTAATTTAAGTCACAAAATGCATACAAAATTCCAGTGATCTTGCCAAAAAGAGTTAGATATTGATATAGGTGAGCTGTCAAAATACAAAAATAATTCTGAATCAAAAATGATTTGTTACTTGCGATGAGCCAGTTCCAAGTTAAGCTCCTTTCAGCTCCGTTTTCCTATGCTTCATTCACTTGATCGATAAAATAACACTTTAAAATCACACTCAAAGCTTCAAGCTCAGAAAACTGTCTACATTTTACTCGATTGAACTAATATAAGCCGTATAAATGAGCTTCCCAATATGTACACGTCCAAGCTTTGATTGTAACATGCAATGTATTACTGAGAAATGTTGTGACATATGTTTGTGTAGTAATGTTCAATGTTTTTATACCTGAAGTGCAGACCATAGATACTCAATGCCTATACATAAATATTTTTCTTTGAAAGAGAGGAACAATGAGAAAAAGACAATCGGACTTTCAGCGAGGACTCCTCAGAGCGCTTAATGACCCAGATCCAGCAGTAAGAGCATCCCTCAGAGCAGTTAATGGCCCAGATCCAGCAGTAAGAGCATCCCTCAGAGCAGTTAATGGCGCAGATCCAGCAGTAAGAGCAGCCCTCAGAGTAGTTAATGGCCCAGGACCATCAGTAAGAGCAGCCCTCAGAGCAGTTAATGGCCCAGATCCATCAGAAAGAGCAGCCCTCAGAGCAGTTAATGGCCCAGATCAAGCAGTAAGAGCAGCCCTCAGAGCACTTAATGGCCCAGATCCATCAGTAAGAGCAGCCCTCAGAGCAGTTGATGGCCCAGATCCATCAGTAAGAGCAGCCCTCAGAACAGTTAATGGCGCAGATCCAGCAGTAAGAGCAGCCCTCAGAGCAGTTAATGGCCCAGATCCATCAGTAAGAGCATCCCTCAGAGGAGTTAATGGCCCAGATCCATCAGTAAGAGCATCCCTCAGAGGAGTTAATGGCCCAGATCCATCAGTAAGAGCATCCCTCAGAGCAGTTAATGGCCCAGATCCATCAGTAAGAGCAGCCCTCAGAGCACTTAATGATCCAGATCTAGCAGTAAAAGCAGCCCTCAGAGCAGTTAATGGCCCAGATCCAGCAGTAAGAGCAGCCCTCAGAGCAGTTAATGGCCCAGATCCAGCAGTGAGAGCAGCCCTCAGAGCAGTTAATGGCGCAGATCCAGCAGTAAGAGCAGCCCTCAGAGCGCTTAATGACCCAGATCCAGAAGGAAGAGGATACCTCAGAGCACAAAATGATCCAGATCCATCAGAAAGAGCAGCCCTCAGAGCACTCAATGACCCAGATCTAGCAGTAAGAGCAGCCCTCAGAGCACTTAATGACCCAGATCTAGCAGTAAGAGCAGCCCTCAGAGCACTTAATGACCCAGATCCAGCAGTAAGAGCAGCCCTCAGAGCAGTTGATGTCCCAGATCCAGCAGTAAGAGCAGCCCTCAGAGCAGTTAATGGCCCAGATCCAGCGGTAAGAGTAGCCCTCAGAGCAGTTAATGGCCAAGATCCAGCAGTAAGAGCAGCCCTCAGAGCAGTTAATGGCCCAGATCCAGCAGTAAGAGCAGCCCTCAGAACGCTTAATGACCCAGATCCAGAAGGAAGAGGATACCTCAGAGCACTAAATGACCCAGATCCAGAAGGATGAGCATCCCTCAGAGAGCTAAATGAACCCAGACCAATTCTCTTTTGATGATTTATGACAAACAAAACTTTACTTGTTACCGATTTCTACTGAGTATTTTTCTTTTAATTTGTATAAATATATATATATTTATGTCAGTTTTCCATTAAACAAAACAATAAACCTCCGGAATTTAAATTTGACAATCTCACTTTTAAACAATCAGACAAAATTTAGTACTTGGTTGTGGTTCTTGATAACAAATCAAAATTTAAATATCATATTACCAGTAAAATTAAACAAATCTTTATCCAATAGTCACAAAATTTCAGCGTAACAGGAAATTCCTGACACCCAAATTAGCCACACTTTGGTACATTGGTCTTATACGGTCAAATCTGGAATACAGCTCTCCTCTACTTTTTCAACAAACGACTATGTCAAAAGAAGAATTTTTTTTTAAATTGGGAAAAAGATGTGTAAAAATTATAGACTATGTCAGTTCTAAAGATAACACTCGAAAGACCTACAACATCCCTGTTTTAACTCTGCAGTTCAAATATTTATTTTATAAAATTGTTAAAAAATTTTGTTCCAATAATGGATACCAATCTGCTACCAGAAAAATTAACAAGTAAAACTCGGCTTACTAAAACTTCTTGGTGTAGACTATCCAAGAAAAATTTTTATATTTGCTATAAGCATAGACTCAAAAATAAACCTAGACAGGACACTATATGGAGCATCAGCATTGAGACACTGAGGCCTTTAATTGTGCGATGCAACGAAATTAGAAGGTGTAGAAGCAATGATGCTATGATTGATTTACTGTCCACGTAGGCTTGATATACTACCTAGACAGGACAATGCTTCACTGATCATAATGTGTCCCACTTAAATAGCACGGCATGATGTAATTAGTTTGTGCTGTGAGCCATAGTTTACAATATACCATTCAATGAAATAATGTGAAAAATCAAGGAACACTGGGCATGATATCAGCCCCCTTATTATTCAAACTCAATGAAAATTGGTGAGTGTATGTAAAAGACCTTTCCGCACGAGATGGTATTAATAATTTGTCCCCAGAACCGGAACTTTTTATGATAAGATACAATCATTGGCCAATAAACATTGCATAAATACAGCCATTTACCCTCAGCACTTCCATCACCACTATAAAAATTTAAAGAATACCTATAACACAATATCACAAATATTTTGTTTGATGGGCCAGATCTAATCACCACCACCATCATCGCTTTTTTCTTCAAAATTATTCCCAGTTGGGACTGAACACAACCAGCTCAAAATTGATTGCAAACTTTGTTGTCGCTTCACAAGGAAGAATATATCTGTGCTGTAAATTGAGTATGAAGCTAGAGTATGTGAAAATAACTTAAAATTATTAAACTTCAGTACTGTAGTCAAAATCTAGTGGCCTTTACCGTGGCCAAATTTAATTTTGCCGATGCCGGTAAGGTTCTTTGAGTTTATCAATGTCATATCGGCGTCAACATTGAATGTCAATTGCTTCCTTGACCTATTCACAGAAATAGCAGTGTGAAAAAAGGTAGTTATTACAACAGAACACGTTATCATCTGAAATAATGGAACTACATGTAATGATGAAGCTACAGAGGTAAAAGGGTGGAAGCAGTGACTCTAATAATTTCCAAGACTGGAAAACAAATGCTGGCCAAATGATCACCAGCATTTTTGCTAGACTCAGCCGAGAGTTGCGTGCTCATATGCATCACAGCTGCTCACAAGCACAAACCTCCGCAGCCTGCAATAAGTTTTTGATGGTATGAGCTGAGGTTTAGTATGAATAAAGGCTAATAGTATGGAACCCCGTCTGAGCCACAAAATAACATTGCTGAACCCTTTATTTAGACAGCCAGAAAAGTTTTTGAATTAATGAGCAGCAACAATCCCTTTGGCAATGACTAAAAAATCCCTCTGTAAGGAGACATTGTCAATTATACAGTAATGTTGAGTGTGCTGCACTATCTTGAGAAGTATGGAGATGTCTGCAGGGCTCCACCTAGATCGAAACTGAAATAATTTTTATGGCAATTATTAATTATTGAATAAGAATAATGAGAATGTAACAATAAGAATAATAATAATGATCATTACAGGAATTGTGCTTTTCAAATATCACTCGAATTGACATTCACTGTTGAAGCTGATATCACATTGATAAACTTAATAACTCAAACAACCTTAAAAATACAAAAAATAAGTTTGGCCACGGTATTTCATTTTCCAGTTTTGGAAATTATTAGAGTCACTGCTTCCATCCTTTTTCCTCTGGAGATTCATCATTACATGTAGTTCCATTCTCTCAGATGATGACGTGTTCTGGTTAGGTTCAGCTTATTATAACAATCATTGTATCAACAGGCGATAAGAATGGACTGGTGCATGAAAATGAACATTTTCAATTCTGTTGTGAGCTGACATGTAGTATGGAAAAAGCTTTCGTGTCCTGCACTTTGGTGGGCGATAGATGGTATTTAGACGAGCAGAGGATACCTTTGCACAGCTGACGACAACACGACAAAAAAGAGGATGGTCTTCATCGGACGCAATTTTGTTAAAAACAGTTTTACACATTTTCAGTAATAACTTTTTTTTTCACGCTGCTGTTTCTGTGTAATTGACATTCTATGTTGACGCCGATATCACATTTATAAACTCAAAGAACCTTACCGGCATCGGCAAAATTAAGTTTGGCCACGGTAAATGCCATTAGATTTTGACTGCAGAACTAAAGTATAATAATTTTAAGTTATTGTCACATACTCTAGCTTCATCATACGTACTCCGGAACAACAGCTAACTGTAGTTTGCATACTCATTTAACCACACAGATCTATTCTTTCTTGTGAAGCGACAATAAAATTAGCAATCCAATTTGAGCAGACTGGGTGTGTTTAGTCACAACTACGAAGAATTTTAAAGAAAAGAATGATGATGGAGTGGTGCTGGTGCTTAGATCTGGCTCATCCAACAAAATATTTGTGATCTTGTGTTATAGGTATTCTTTACATTTTTATAGTAGTGATGGAAGTGCTGAGGGTAAATGGCTGTATTTATTTTATTTCCATGTTTATTGGCTAATGATTGTCTCTTTTCATAAAAAGTTTTGGTTCTGGAGACAAATTATGAATAGCATATCATGCGGAAAGGTCTTTTACATACACTCACCAATTTTCTTTGTGTTTGAATAATAAGGGGCTAGACAGGGGCTGATATCATGCCCAGCGTCCCTTGATTTTTCACATTATTTCATTGAATGGTATATAGTAAACTATGACTCACAGCACAAACTAATTACGTCATGTCGTGCTATTTAAGTGGGACAGTATTGAATGCTATTGGCCTGTCTAGGTAGTATATTAAGTCTATGACTGTCCATAATCCAGGTATTTTGTTGATAACTCGATCAATTTTGATCGGATTTTGAGTTTGAAAATTGCTTTATAATCACCAGCATCTTGTAATCAACTTGATACTATTCTTTCTTCAATATTTTTTTGCTCACAATAAGTATTAAACTGTTCAGAACAAGCTGACGTTACATCGCCCCACAATTAAGTGCCTCACTTCAGCTGTATATGGTGTCCTGTTTAGGTTTGTTATAAAGTCTATGGCTATAACTAACTTAGGTGCTCAGAAGTTTAATGAATTACATAATCATGTTAGGCTTCTTTCAAAAATTTCACCAGGAGTCATGCCCCAAACTACTCATCCAATAAGTCAGTTGTTATCATTTCATTTTAGCCTACTGCTGCATTTTCCAACATTTTGTTTTCCATGCTATTGTATATTAACTTGTGTAATGATTTTCTGCTAACTAGTACCTGTGTACTTTGTAATTTTACCTGTCATTGTTCTTGATTTAATTTTTTTACTTACATGTCCTTTCAATACCACACCATATTTTATCGATATTTCTGTTTTCTAGGTACAAGTCATAAAAATGGAATATATATAAGGTAATAGTTTTATTTGCAGTAAGTCAAAAGAGTTATAATATTATCAAATTGATGTGTATTATTGTATGGTACAATTTTATTTTCGGAGAGGACTATATGGTCCGGACTTTTCCTTGGTCACTCTCTTCTCAGAATTTAGATCAGTGGCAGAATGGCGTCCTCTGTCAAGCTAGGTTTTTACATACTGTGCAGATTTAAGTTCACTAATCACAGAGCCTAGAATGCTGACAAATATTAGTGCAGATATATTGGTCATTGCTAGCCTGTTTCTTTTTCTTTGTTACCACAGTGTTCATCACACTAAATTACCCTCACAGTCTGCTGTGCTGACAGGCATACAGTTGATGGCATCCTGCAAGCCAACTTACATCCCCTCTATCTTTCTTCCTCCTCTTGCCACAAAAAGGTTAAAATCCACAAGCACCTGATCTTCTTCTAGTACTCTTGTCAGGAGCATTTTTGTAACTCCTCACAAATACCATAGTTATTATACTGATATTTATTAGTGTAGGAAAGCAGCAACCTTATAGGCCCTGTATTTATGGACAGCACAGTGCAAATTAAGGGTTTACAAACTGTGCAACCGCTGAAAGCATGCTTGTGTTATTCCATGGCTTACTCAGAGATGTTTTATTTATTTAGCCTTGGTCTGCTGAGCTAGCAAAATGTAACTTATTGTACTATCTTAAATAATCTGCTGTACAATGCAAAGTGTAGCACAAAGGAGCCGATCATTAAGGCATAACTAACTCATTATATCAAGCACTAATCCTTGGCGTGCTAATAATAATTGAAGGATGTTTGATTTAGCTTCAGTTTAATTATTATGACACGAAGATATAATTAGGAAGATAATTGATTAGTAATGTGTATTATTCAGGCAGCAACTATTAGAGACACAACTGCCTCGACAAAAAAAAATAGTGTTCAACAAGGTTTATTGCAACAGTGACCTTTTAATCAATGCGATTCTCCCCCCCCCCCCCAACCCATTTTATTAGCCATTACACTATTCATGTACAATTGTTGTGTCTAGTTATTTACATTACCACAATTAGCAGTAGAAACTTGTGCTATGATTATTTATTTATTATTGGTTTTTAGTTGTGACTATTTATCTGGTCATGGAAAGCAGCATTAGAAAAACTGATGGCTGTAGAATTATTATTAATTCTATGATTAACGTAACTTATACATACTGGAAACTTCAGAATAGGAGTAAGATCATTTTTATGTTTAATAATTATTTATTATCAAATAAATGACATACGTAGCAATGCCATGTGCTCACCAATATTTATCATATGTTTTATAATTAATCTTGGGTTTATGAGTCATATATAGTCAGCAAACAGTCAGCATCATTGCAAAATATCGACCCTAGCAAATGTTCTACTTATCAGCAAACGGAATTTTTTATGCGCCACCTCAACATTATTGCACCATGCCAACTCAACAATCTTAACACCCTATATAAGGCAGGGCCCACCGTAGTAAGTTTGGAGTAGCAATTAAGACTTTGGCAGCAAGGGTTTGTCAGGTAGTAGCACTTTAGACTTTGGCAGCAAGGGTTTGTCAGAGGAGTAGCATTTTAGACTTTGGTAGCAAGGGTTTACCAAGAGTATCAATTTTAGACATTGGTGGTAAGAGATTAGTGAGAAGAATTACAGTTCAAGATTACGAGTTGAAGACACGGTGACAGAGACGTACACAAGGAGGAATTACAGAGTTCAAGATTACAAGTTGAAGCCACGGTGACAGAGACGTACACAAAGAGGAATTACAGCGTTCAGGATTACGAGTTGAAGCCACGGTGACAGAGACGTACACAAAGAGGAATTACAGAGTTCAAGATTACGAGTTTGAAGACATAGTGACATAAGCATTCACAAAGAAGAATTACAGACTTCACTAGAATATAGCAAGTACCGTATTATTTCGTAAGGCAATTATTTTTAAGACCTTGAAGATTTATTTATATCTCAAATTTTATGAAGTTAAAGTGTCATCTGATTTTGTTTTCAATAAATTCAAAATTCGCAAGAGGCTAATATTTTCTAGCCGGGCAGGTGGCACTTCAGGGTATTTATTGGCATACCTAAAGTGGGGCGTAAAGCAGTTTATTTTGGCTAGTGAGACTGCTTCGCTTGGGTCAAATACTTTAATAAGTTAACATAACTATTGGAGAGCTTGAATTAAAGTCATCCTTTGATGTAATTGAAAGTGATTATTTATAAGGCTGAAATTTAATTTTGTTATCATAAGTAGACTATCAAATTATATGTTATGTAATAGTAAAGCTAACTCTTTGAAGTATCATTTCCCCCCCCCCCCCCCGCAAGTCAGGGTAAGGATAGTCCTAGTTCTATCAAGTAGCCTTTTCTGTTCAGAACTGTGAATGGTAGAACGAAGTCTATTTTTGGGTTGCCTTTTGTTAAACAAAGCACTTGATTATTGACATAATAGACTAATTGAGATATTAATCTGGTTTATTAACATAGTGTGTAGACATAAACATAGACAGGTCATACATAATTTGTTGCATTCTTGTAAACTTTCCTAACCACGTCATAATAAGGAAGTTACAATAGGGTTTCCCCGTGAAGTTCCTTTGTAATATTGAGGAGGGAATTCCCTAAGTTAAACTATCTTGAGTAACTACAGTTGAATAGTATTAATTGACCATAGAATTTAACGCTTATTATTACATTGTATTTTGAGATATTACCCCTGCTATGAACCTGAGAAAATTAGTATTTACTAACGGCGTAAAACCAAAAGCCCACCTTACCAGCCTGACACTCTGAGTAGTCCACATAGACTTCTGATGTGGTCGACACCAAATGAGAATTTTTGGCATAGTTTAGAGGCCAAGTAGTTGCGTCAAGGATAGATACCTCTTCTATTAAGACTTCGTAGTGAGTCTCATTCACCTCAGCTTGAGCGGCCAACTCACCCCTCATTGACACCATTGTCATCATTCGCCCCTTGATTGAATTGGCCAGCGACCTAGAGAACTGGCGAAAAATGATAGCTGGTATATTCATTTTGTTTACTTCCTGATTTCTAAAAACGTTAGCCTCCACAGCTACCTCCACTTCCAGCTGTTTTTTGCCTGGTTCGGAAACTAATGATTCCAGGGTTTGATTGACTTGTCGATGAGGCGATGTGCCACCGCCATTGAGACTGTAGACTGAGAGACAACCTAGAAACTTCTTCCAGTGAATCATGTATAATGCCCAGGTTGGTGATGAAGTTTTGGGATGTCAGTGTGTCATAAAGCCCTTTACACTTAGCTCTTCTAGCCATCTTCTCCTGTGTGGTTGGAGAGAGCGTGGTGGGAAAGCCACACTGCACTGACAACCAGGAGTGTGGAGGCGCTCCACAGAGTAGCGAGAACTTGACCAATTTTTTTTTTAACTCAGAGGTCACATCCTTAGAGGACTCTTCTAACTCCCAGGTTAGCATTGGAGACTGACTATAAAAACTGTATAGTGAGTCCATAAAAACCCTGAGGCCAGATACCTCAACAACAGCATCTCCAACCGCCAACTCAAGCCTATGTGTGGTTGACACAATGCCACAAAACCAGGTGAGGATATAGCTCCTTAAGTCTCGTAGCCATCCCAGACTTGCTACCAGTCATGACTTATGGCCATCAGAAGCAAAGCATATCAATTTTCCTTCATAAACTGGTCAGAGAGGCCATGTTTGTTTCCTGTGTGCAAAATAGCTATGCTGATAGAAGCAGCATGAATTAACTCTCATGGTGGCGAGAACATTTATAGTCATAGTCAGTGTACTGGAAACAGAAATCGCTGACGCTTTTGTCAAACTGACATAATTGGCCTTTTGTGTCGAATTGTGTATATATTTATTACGGTAGGATATTTTTCTCAACTTTTCTCAACCACTAAGGTTGTCTTCTCCTTATTCTTTAACATATAAAGATAAAGAGGGGGCAACATCAGTAAAGCTAATGCTTTCAACTGTGTCCAAAGGTTACGATGATGCTCTTAATTAGACTGAGACCTTCATTATGACTCCAAATACGAGGAGGGGCAACTATAGCTGTAAGTAGCATAGTTAAGCGTTTGCATTTTGAATTGCGGTTTTGGTCCATGTACGAGAAACAACCTCATGAAAATGCATCTCCAATTATTTGGCCAAGAGATCGCCTTGACAAGCACTGGTGAAGATTCTTTCAACTATTCCTACTTTTTTTTGGACAGGGCCTTGTTGACTCTGATATGCTGATATGAATAGGGGCGGTGGATTGATTTTTTGCAAGATTATTGGTGGAAGTGACAGTACAAGACCAAAATGGTTTAATAAATTGGAAGTTTTAGTTTCTGCATTATTCGGGGCGCATGTAATGAGGGGTCAGAAATGGCCCTATTACTATCGCATAAATCAATTTCAAGTCTCAAAGACAGGAGGCCTAAACTCATAACGTTCCACTAAAATGTCACTCCTCATGTTAGTGCCATGCCTCCTCTATATGGTAAAAGTATAAAGTAATCAAATACCTCACAAACAAGCCACAGAGGGCTCAATTTAAAAACGATACTTTTTGCACCAAAATGAACTTCCAGAGGTCGCTGCGTCAAAAATTTGGGAGGTTTCAACTGTGAAAATAACCAATTAGACATGATCATGAATGCAATATTAAAAAGTTTTAAAATGCGATATATCACGTTAAATGAATCCCTAGCTGCAGTCTGGTATATAGGGTTAATAAAACGAGCCTTGTATAGTGTGCACCACATCTTCATTGATCTTATGAATCAATTAAAAAAGACATTCTTAGAATCAAGAACCGATGCTCAAAAATCATTAAATCGAAATTGCCCAAAATTTGAGACAAGGCAAGAGTACAATATTCATTTTATAAGCAAGCGATATCATTATTTAAAACTTTTAATTTTTTTTAAAATGATAAACGAATTGGTCCAAATTATTTACGCCAGCTTTGTGCCTGTCAAGTTTAAAAGCGTTACAATGCATGGTAAAAGTGAGGGTTTGATGCTTTCTAAGGACAATATAGGTTCTCCGTAGCGAAATTTGGTCACAAATTAGTTAATGAATTGCCCCTGACCCCTGAGCTATGCAATGATATCAAATATTTCAAGTTTGCCATCAAAAGCCACATTTTTAGTGTATCAATTTTTCTACTTCTTAATACTTGCATTCTGATACTGCAATTTCTCAGTGAAATAGTATTTTTTATTGGCGACAACCTCATTTACCTGTATTCTCTGTATTTCTATACCTTTGTGTGTCCTAGTATGTTCAAACAAACACATAAATAACTTAATTAGCATTTTTCTCTTGAAATTAATTTTTTTTATTATCTTTGTTTTCATGACAAAATTCCCTGGACTTATTAATACTACCAGAATAAATATGAAATATATAGAATAGAACCTAGTTGTAGATACAGGGCAAATACATTCGCTGAGTCCTCTAAACAAACAAACCTGGCAAAGGTATGGCAGGTATGAATTATTACAAATTGAACAATCACTCCATGACAGAGAAGATTAGAATAAGGTTACATAGAGGCTGAAGATAGGTTAAAGGTTAAAGGTTAGTATTTACTGCAGGATTAGATTCACCTACTTTGTCTTTTATGGATCGTCTTTGCTACGTAACTATCATCTAGATTCTCTATGACATCTTTTGATAGCGTCTCACAATATGACCAATCAGCTCCCCTTTTAGTGCCTCAAATTTCTGCAAATACACACACATGTATACATATTTATATAAATATATCCATGGATTTACAATAGATATTATCAAATCTGTCATCATCAATCATAATGCAAGTGTGTCAAGGCAGGCCGTTAGTGCAATATAAAAAATCGCTGAAATTCATTTATCAAAACTGAAAGATGACCTAGGCTGTCGTTAAGCCATCTCAAGGCGTTGTAAGGTAGTCTTGAGGCTCAACCCATAGAGGGGAATATCTAGATGCCCTAAACAAACGACACGAGTGCAGAACAACACGCCTTTCAGCTAAATTCAATCGAGCTCATGCTACGTACATTTCAGACATTATATTTTGGGTGTAACGGAAAGCAAAAAACAACCACTATTCATATCAAAGTATTATCATAGCAATAGACATTATAAAAAAATTACTCGCACTAGCACATTATTCAGTCATTGAGCCAATTTGAAAGTGCAAAAACACAGTGTCTAGAAGGGTTTGGACTCATCTAGAGTATGTTATCTCCCCTGTTACAGGTTGAAACTAAAATCTACTAACAGTATTACAGTAAGCCTAGCCCTGGATCACCTAGGACAGCCACCAGCTGTCAAACATACACCAGAAGGTCGAAGGTAGCCTAGGCAATGATATCTGGAAATACTCGACACCCTTCTAGAGCCTGAGCTTGAGCCCTTTGAAACTGGTTATATTATTCAATAATGGCCTGGTGTGAGTAAATCTAGTTTCTGACCGTTGTTAAGAGATTATCTTAATATGAACAGTGATTGTTTTTGCTATATTTACCACTTAAATGTAATAATGTGAACATTGGTTATAACAATTGCCCTTGATTGGCCATCAATTATAAGATCAAAACAAGCTTGCGGGGGGGGGGGGGGGGGGGGGGGAGGGGGGGGGGGTATCCAGCTATTAAAAAGATATCAAATTTATCTAGTTTGCATGTTTGTTGTGCCTTCCCTATGATGATAGTGATATTATAATAATTGCGCTTCATTGGCCATAAATTAAAAGATCAACAGTAATATAAGCTGAAAACAAGCTTGCAGAATATCCAAATATAAAAAAGAGATTAAATTTATTCCAGCATTTCATTATCAAACACTTTGCCCACCAAAGTGGTTGATAATGTTTTGCTATATCGCCACAGTTTAAGCGCTTAAACTACTTTAATCCTAAAGTGTGATAAAAAAACACATTCAGTAGGTTTGTTGAATGTCATTTATGAACGCCCGAGAAATTTTCTAAGTATTGTCATTCGAAACCCAAAACCAGCATAGAGAGAAGGGGTGTTGCTTGTCACCAGCAAATCATTAAGTATGACTGATCTCCGGTCACACTCTGCATGGCCCAGACCTAGTGGTTATATAATATGATTCCAGAAGGCGAATATTATGGAATGTACTCCACTTATTTGATTAAACACAAGAAACCTCTTTACCAGACTATGTATCCTGTGAGGTGAGGTATAAGTGACCACAAAATATTTTTATGATACTGCAGGAAAGGCGATTTGACAAGTAGTGTGAATTCTGTAAGATAAGATAAGATATTTGCATGATAAGACCATGATGAATGAGAAATTGCTGTTGCAGTTGGCCCGATGTTAGGTTTTGCTTTGACAGGGCAAATGTTTGTAAATAATCTTTATTTTAAAATTTTTTATAGGAAATCGAAATTTCTTGACATAATGAGTGGCTAAACATTTGTAATTTCTGGTAGTATTGCAAAATGTCTTTGATAACACTGTCACTAATTCCCATGTTTACCATCATGGGCGTCACTAGGGGGGCTCTTGGGTCTCTGCAGAGCCCCCCCCCCCTGAGAATTGCAAAACAAAATTGTTACTACTCTTTTTTTCAGTTGTTTACACTTGTTGCTATGACTTCTAGATCGAAGCTAAAACCTACAATGTGATTGAAAGCTTGGTACTCCCCAAACATCAGTAAGCATGCTGAAGATTTACTGGCTAGAAAACATTGATGTCTTTTAGGTAGAGGTAGAGCGTAGGGTCTAAGGAGCGGACTAGTTTGACACACATGTTGAGACTGTGTGACAAAGATGTATACCCCAACATCCACACTCTTCTGCTTATCGGTGCCACACTCCCTGTCACAACCTGTGAGTGCGAGCGCTCCTTCAGCTGTCTCAGGCGTCTCAACACTTACCCGAGGTCAACTCAGACTAGCTCCCGGCTGGATGCGCTCGCACTCATCCACATCCACTGCGACAGGGATGTCGACACTGATGTAGTGATTGATAGATTTAGCAAGGCTTACCCCACCCGCATAGAGCTTAGCAGTGTTGTGTTTGAGTAAGTTAATGTTGAATCCTACTTGACTTTCTGAGAACTTCTTTCATGTGCGTATGAAACAAACTGATAATAATAATGCTGGAGAACCTAGTAATAGCTGAATTAATAGTAGGCCTAATGTTGTGGTTGTATTTACCTTCAATTTGTCAATAATAATAATGCTCATTAAAATTTATAAAACAAACATCAGACATCAAGGTACCTGCAAGCATTGTGTCAAGAAGAGAATCATGTGGAAAATATGATAATTTATGTAGCTAAAGATCCAACGAGTTTACTTCCAACATGGCATTTAATCTCAGTTGTCCCACTAAGTGCATCCTTCAGAGAGATTACTGTAAATTAAGGTATGGATATGGTGTTGGTTAATTTTCATAATGCCTAATCGGTTAGAAAGGTAATTTGAAAATATTGTGTGATCAAAGTTATTTTTGCAATATCTTTATCAATTTCTATTCTATTGGTAATTACAGTATTTACTACATCGATTATTATGGATCAGTGCGCGAGAAAATTATTTACCTATAAAAATATTCACACTTTGCGCATGACGGATCACATAATACCAGGAGTGTGTAAAATCAGCTATCAGCTTAAGGTGGAGGCACGGGGGTCAACAAATATCAGCTTTCTATACACTGTTATAGAGCTGCCCTGCCACTGATTGTTACCAGCACATCATGAATGTGATTGGATGACGCTGTGTCATTTTATCAAAAGAATGAGGAGGCAAAGGCTGTCTTTAGCAAAGTGGATGGCTGAGATAATTTGCTTGCTAGAAATTTCGAAACAGGTTATATTTATTCTTAAAGAAAATTTCATCCTAATTTTTGGTTCAAAGTAATATATGAAGAGCCCAAAGTGGCTTTTTAATTCACGTCATGATGTGTATGATTTTTTAAATTTGATAATATAATGTGATTTTTCAAGCAATGATTTTAGACAGATCGAATAAGTAAAAGCGAATTTTCAGGGGCTCTCTTTACCCCCACCCCTTTGTTATCAGTTGTTTTACTTACATAATTTATAATCAATCAAGGCTCATGCCTTCTATATTTCAAGCAAAAAACCGCTAAGACCATGCCATTTAACAAAAATCATAGAAAAGAAACAAGGGAATCTTACAAATAGACTCATAAAGTTTAGTGAAGTTTATGCAAAATTATTGAGGAGGTGTCCATGATGACACAAAGCCATTTCCGACCATATCACATCTTAGATATCTTTCTCCAACCTTATATATCGCTAATATTTCGAAACCTTAAACTTTGTCAAAGGTTTGAAAACGATGTGAGCACTAGGTTCGATAAATGATTTTATGGGTTGACAACGATGCCAACCCTACAGATAATTAATAAAATAAGGTTCTTAATGACAAACCATGAAGACTGATCAAAGACATTACTTTCATCCCGAACAATAACAATTATATACTAACAATTACAGTTGGAGTTCATGACATGGATTACTGAAAATGTTACATAATGTTGTCTCAAGAAGCAGGGTGTGAATCAACATTAGTACAAAGATCTCAAGATAAACTGTTTCAGTTACTCGTTTGCCAGCCAACGCAATTATACAGCTTCGATAAATTGCCATCTTTTCTTTATCAAAAATGTTCTATCCTTGTTTAGGCAATTTTCTATTTCTCTACAATTCTCGAATGATTAATCTCAATGCCAGTGAAGTGATTGAAACACACCAAAGTTTACTCACCAGAAATCGGTAAGTTGTCTCCGATCCTGACAGCATTCTCTCATGTGATATGCTTCTCAATTTTTGTATGCATAGTCTAGTATCATAGTGGTTATGAATGATGAAGAGATTGATCCTTGCTGCAAGCTGAGGGCGTTTAGCTTGAATTATAAATTGTATTATAGTGTATAGCGTACATCATCAATAGACAGTTTTCTGAGCTCCGATTTAGGCCTCCTTTTGGAGTTTTCCTCTAACCAGTTTGGTACTTTTAACCAAGGCCGCATAGGAAAAACGTGCTGAAAAGAGGGTTATCTTGATAACCGCTTATAATAGGATAAAAATTATTTTTGATTCAGAATCTGCAGCATTGAATACTCATATGGTAATAGTTTGGAAAATAATTTTAGTATTTGGATAGTCAATTATAGCATTTTCTGCCTATTTTGCGGACAATTTGGCAGAATTTTTCATGAGTTTCGTCACTAAAATTAAGATATATCAACATTCAAGCCTCCAATGATATGGAAACCCTGTCCTACAGGGTCTTCAATGGCTCAGACTCTGAATCAAATTTCATTTTTATCCTAACAAAAGCGGTTTTCAAGATAACCCTCTTTCAGCAGGTTTTTCCTATGCGGCGTGGGTTAAAAGTACAAAACTGGAGAGAGGACAACTCCGAGTTGAGGCATAAATAAGAGCTCAGAAAACTGTCAATTGATCTATTGAATCAGAATATCTCAATTTGGTTGATAGCATAAAACGGAACATGACATGAAAGTTTTTTTTGTGTGCAACAATAGCTATTACCTAGATAATATAAAATCGCAAGTCTATCTAGCCTGCCATATTCGGTGTCAAGTTGCTCTCAATTTGCAGGCAGGTCGGGGGACACCTGGGGCGTTGATTGAGACCAGTAGTCGATAGACTGCAGCGGGATTCAAACCCAAGTCCTCCAAAGGCTACAGATTAGAGGGCAGGCTCTCTAATCCACTGAGCCACCTCCTTCAAAAGGCTGGTGAACTGTGGTTACCCTAATTGTTCAGCTGCAATTTTAATATGTGCGCATATGTTGGTTGTCTTGGTCAAGCAGCTCTAGTGTGATGAAAAGATTAGATCCTGAAAAGTCCTGATTTTTGACTTAGAGTATCTTCATTCTGAAATCAATTTTTAGTCTATTGCGCTGCTGATTTCACAGAATATAAATTGACTATTTAGCTATAAGCTGGTTGCAGATAAGTTTAATGCAGGTAGCCATTACTTATTAAGAAACATTGATTTGATTATAGCTCAGCAATTTAGGTTTGTTGGTTTCTCCCATCCTACAAAAGGTCCTAACTATCCTAGCCTAGTGGAACTAGGTCAATGAAAGGTAAACCACTAACATTTGCTGTGACAAAATCCACTACTATTAATGATAATCATAAAAATAATAATATACAGTTTATTTGCTATCCAATGCCCCTCTCGGTGCCAAGGAGAATATGCTCAAATAAGATTAATGATGAAACACATCTAGTCAGCGCACCATTGTACAAGGAAAAGGTGGGCAAGCTAGGATAATTTATGAAGAGATCGCACACATTGACAGTATTGATAGTGACCACCCTACTGTCCTGCTGCCCTGCCACCCTAATAGTCAAACACCCAGAGATTAGGGCAAATAGTGTAGCCTCAAAACCAATAATACACAAATTCATTGTCTCCTAAAATAAATGTGTACCTCTCAAGACTGTAGCTATAGGGGTGGCAGGTTGGTACTGAGAAATAGTCTTATTGCAAAAACTTACGCAAATTATCCGTTAAGTTATAAGATATGCTTGGATTTCCATTCACACTTACACACTCTCAAATACTTTGGCGGCTGGGACTTTGACCTAGACGCTTGCAACGCCCCGCACACTAGCTTGTCACCCAGGTACTTAAGCTCATTATCAGGTGCTTTTCACTCTTACATTCTGAGATAACTTCATCACTTCAATGAATCAAACACTCAAATGACTTTCAGGTAGGTGATTTCAGAGAAATGGCAAGGAAAGAGCATAATTATATTGAAGGGGTAACCATTATAGTATGATGGAACACAAGTCCTGTCACGCAGCTACTTTTTCTTGTTTTCTGGGAAACAAAACAGTAGCGGCGTGACAAGGCTTATGGTACATACACTTTATGAATTTCCATTCAGAGGGTACATCCAATTCAAATATACCAAAATATTTCTCTGTTATATTCAATCATATAATTCTTAATCTGACAAAAGAAATCACTATGCATTTTTTTAAATCTTCCACAAAACTGTTAAGTATTACGTGAATTTTCAAAACATAGAATCATGCCAAACTAATGTTATTTGAAGATTCATCATTTTTAATCAAAATTTCATTCCAACAAGAAAAGCAACTGCAATGTTATCAACAACATGTATGAAACTAAAACAAGGAAAAGTAAAAATAATTCATTAAAGTCGGTTAAAGTCCGAACCGAACCAGAGTCATAATAAAATATCCCCTAACTTGGATTGGAATACGAAGTCAGCAATACTTCATTACAATAATAATATTATTTGCATATGTTATACCCAATACCTTAACGACGGAATAATTTTGATCATAAGTCGTTATCAAATATAATTTTATTGATTACATGCCGTGTGAGTATGTACAAAGCTGTATCGTATGTAAGCAATCCAAACTGCAAACAATGATCGTTCCCCTTACAAAACAGGTTGTGATATTCATTAACGGGAAAAAACTTTGCTTTTTGCATTTGATATGAAATATCGTCGATTTTATACAATGTATGTGCCATTGTTTTCGGTTGGAATTGTAAATCATTTCTCGTTGTATTAATTTATAGCTCTGCGTTCTATTTCTTCAAGTTTTGAAGTGGTATGTTTTGACTGAGGTTACATTTGCTGAATGAAGATCAATTTTCTAATCTCACCACTACACAGCTTAGTGACATTGATATCAAATACAATTAAGGAAGTTACATTATGATCTATGGCATGAGCACTCCATAGGCTTGTAATTAAGCCTCCAAAATGTCCTGGGGCGACTTTAGTTTAAAAAAACAACTAAGAAGACCACAACAAACTGCCCTACACTGAGCTTCATCTCTTGCGTATTATGATTCCATTAATTGCACATGAAAATGGACTCACAAGCAGGTTTCAGATCTTGGTAACTTAAAAGCCCACAAGAGCATGGGCAACATCAGAATACCTGAAAACGAAATCGCGGGTCGACAAGTACACATGAAAAACAATTTTGAGAAGTAGATATCATTGAAAACTTATGATATAAAGAATCAATAAATAAAGCTTTGCTGAGAGTCTCCGATGCTGACTGATCTCCTCAAATTCTTTTCGTCTCAGATCACAAGATTCTTGACTTTACATGTGACATGAAAAAAAAGCATGTTGAAGTCCCCCCCTCCGTAATGCTTGATTTGAAAATTATTGGTAAGGCTTAATCTTAGATGTGAGATATCATGTTGGCATTATTTGATCTCAACACGGACATCCTGTAACAACTACTGGAACCCACAATCTTCATATTATCATTAATAATGTACATATCATTTTGCAAGTTCCTCTATATTTGGTAGTCTGCATTGGGGGGAGTGATTTTAGATGTACAAATTCATAACATACAAAACTCTAAAGTCAAGCTACCTAGGTGGAGCTTATCATTAGCTTAGGATCACACGAGCCAATGAGGTAAGACATTTATAACCTAAGGGAGGGGCTTGATTAAAAATAAAGAAAGGAGTAATGTGAATGCATTTGTTACTTAATGTATTAAAAAAGCCGGCATCGAATCGGCTTATCTCTTACATTGTTGATCTCAAGTGGGTTCTTGAGATATTGTCAGACCGAGCTTAGCCCCCTTGAGTGTTACATCATTTCTTCTCATTCCAGATAAATGTATATCTGTCATACCAGAGAGCATTACAGGGTCTGGTAATAATTTTGTGGAAATCAATGCCAGTGAGGTCAATTTTATTGCCAGCCAAGACGTGGTGATTGGAGGTCAAAGAAGAACAGTTCAAGAGATAATGCTCTATAAGATGAGCTGGTTGAGGAAGTATTATCTCAACCCTATAGAGAAGCTTGTAGAAGCTGGTAAGCATAGATAGCGGTAGTATAGTTACAACTTACAACTTCAAAGGGAAAGTAACTCAAAGTGAGCGGACAAAGGTGAAATGCCCAAGTGCAAAGAAAGGGTATCTAAGTATGTGCCATGTTTAAAATTCGTTTCCCTTAACACATCCTATTCTGTGTCGCAAGTCTACATTTCTTAGTTGGCAAATTAGGTGTAACATTCTTTCACATTCCAATGCTCTGGAACAATTGAAAAAAATCAACTAATACTTTTCATATGATCAAGTGACACATTTTTCTAAAGCAAGTCAGTCAACCTTGTATAAGGTATTTTTGCATTACTTTACTTAGTATCATTTCCGCCAGAGATCTCCAATTTCCAAAAAATCCGTAGTTAAAACCTTGGCATCATGATCAACAATTTGATACTATAGGCGGAACGGTTCCTAGATTAAATTCATAGGTACTTGTAAAAGGCAGAGAGTCAACGATTCATCAGTAAAATCTGGGGATCTGTGAATTTTGATGAAAGATGAAGTGTTGCACTGATGACAAATTCCTACAAAGGATGTTGATTAGTAAAAAGTTCAGTAATCCATTACGTACATTGTGAGTATATACAAGGCGGTATCAAATCTAAGCAATCCCACACTGCAAACAATGATCACTCTCATACAAAACAGGTTGTGATATTCATTCATGGGAAAACAAACTTTGCTATAATCCGTTGGATATTAAGTATCAATGATTGTATACAATGATTGTGCCATTGTTTTCGGCTGATTTGTTAATCTTTAATTGTTTTATACGATTAAAGCTCTCGCATTATATTTACTTAAGTTTTGAAGCTGTTTGTATTGGCTAAGGTGCAATTGCTAAATGAAAACCAATTTCCCAATCTCCCTCTGTTAGCAGCCTACTGCTCTCTCCTTGGATCATACTTGTCATCCCCATAGCAGCAGCTTAGTGACATTACAAACACAGAAGCTCCATTATGATCTATAACATGGGCACTTCATTGGCTTGTAATCGAGGTTGATATAGTTTGTGTACTTACAGGTTTTTGGTTTCAAAAGAAATCATAACAAACTACCCTACACTGACCTTCATTTTTTGTACATATGATTTTATAAAGCTCTCATGCAATGCTTGGTCAACCATAGATACAGTGTTTATGCATGTTACAAATGTTGTTATATTTTAGAGCCTACTACTAGTTCTATGTGTAGACTTGGTCTGTCACTTTACTTGTATGAGACCATTTATGATGTGCCACTACAAACCATTCACATTCCTTAACTAATGAGTGCCCGCACTACAAAGATCTATTTGTTTTGTTTCTCCTAAAAATAACAGCTACTGCGAAACCACGGAGCGAAACCCATGCCATTACAGTCCTGAAACCAAAAAGTTACAGAAGTGACGACACAACATCTGTTTGCAGTCGGCTGTGTATGACCTGGCACTTGATGGCTGAAGCTCGGGTGAGCTGGTGCTGGAGACCCAGGTCTATGAAGTGACGTTGTTGGCAACACTGATGCATACTGATGTGAAGATGACCAACCTGGTGCTATGGGAGTACCTGGATATTGCTGAGTAGAATATGCCGGTAGATCTGCTGTGAGTAGCCCTGAGTGTGAAGTTACTGGTTGTCTGCGTTGAGTGATGAAAAACTGTTGATCAGCACCGATTAGAGGCAGAGAGCTAGGTGTCGATGACGCACTCGATTCCATCTGAATGACTGGTTGTGGTGGCAATGAAGTATCAATAGAAAGGTTCAATGATGATGCTGCCGGGCTGAGTTGCGTCTGACGCTGATGAGCATATATTTCATCTGACTGGTGTCTGGGAAGTTCGTCTGCTATGGTTTGGTAATAATTCCATGCTCTGATTGTGAGAGAGATCAGCTGTTCCAGAAGTGTGATCCGCAGCTGTAGACGTGTACCTGTTGTCTGGTGCTGCCGGAGATTGGAGTTGCCGACTCTGCGCCATCTGTTGAGCAGTGAATTTATTTTCATAAAACTGTTGAAGTCGTAGTAGCAATAGAGATTTCTCACCACTGGAGTCGATGCCATGACGCCTGCACTCATCTTTTAAAGCTGAAATGGCCCAGTTTGACAGACTACTGAGGAACATTTGTAGCATGTGATCCATCTTTATGCTGAGATGGACAGTTTACCAAGAGAGATTAACGAGGAGGTTTCACTTTGATTGTCACGCACACGCCGCTGCAATACGCTGTACACGCACCCCACCAATTGGCAAACTTGATTCAATGCTGTGGTATGATTGCGTACACCCTTTTACACAATGTTGTATAATGAAAAAGGCTATACTCGAGTCGTTATTCAATAATTCAAAAATAGACTGCGTTTTTACAGCAGAATATGATACCAATAGAAACGATCACTGCAGTATTTTTACGCAAGGTTCACATATATATATATATATATATTTAATCACTTGATTGATCAGATTAAAGATTCAGATTTGACGAGAGTTGATCTCACCACACTAGGCTGACTGCTGTATCAGAGATTCTGCTTGACTAGACGAAGCTGAGAGTAATACTGCTAGCTGATATAGAGCGAGAGAGGTTGAGCTTCGCTGCTGATTAGGAGTTGTGTGACCATGTGGACTAGACGTCTACCATTAGCACTGGACGTCTACCATGAGCACCTGACGTCTACCATGAGCACTGGACATCTACCATGAGCACCTGACGTCTACCATGAGCACCTGACGTCTACCATGAGCACTGGACATCTACCATGAGCACTGGACATCTACCATGAGCACCTGCCATCTACCGTGAGCACCTGACGTCTACCATGAGCACTGGACATCTACCGTGAGCACTGAACATCTACCATGAGCACCTGACGTCTACCATGAGCACTGGACATCTACCAATTCTTCGACGATGTGCGGATGACTTACTCTAGGTTTTAACGTTCTAGAGTGGTACGGGAGTAAGAAGTCTAGGCTGAGTGAGAACTGTACTAGTATTAGGTCTCCAGTACAGTTTGATGCTAGGAGTAGGACGTGTAGCAGTACGTCTGAGTAAGCGAGTAGCTTGGGTTAGCTTAATTGTCTCTGCATTATTGGAACAGCGACGCTTTGAGATTGAATAATCATGCGCGTATTATTCAGGATAGCCTAAGTTCTTAGTGTTTGTTGAGGGTGATCATCTTTACTTGATGACGCTTCTCGATCATAATCCACTTGTAAGAGTAAAGTTTTACTGTATTTACACGCGTAGTGCAGGTGGATGGTTTTGACGTTGGACAAGTTATTTATTATAATCCAAATTTGCCGTAAAACTACAAATAAGGCAGAGAAAAGGTGTTGATGTGGAAAGACATTATAGTGTCGTATATCGAAATAACCTCAGGTATTGAAACAAAAGCATTGCGACTTAATCGATTAATCAAGGCAATTAAGCATTACTAACAAACGACAATCAAGGATAAATCTCAACAAGATGAGATTCAATAGTCAGCTAAGCATTGTGACAATAATCATGATTTATATATGCTACTGTACATCAGGATACGCAAGGATTTAAGCATAATATAACAGATAATTCCAGGCTCTATGAAAAGAATAATAGAACATACCTTTAGTCATCTAATGCACTTGTGTTACGAGTAAATAGCATGATTGTATGTAGTTAGTTTAGAAATGTGATAAACTATAGCTTACTGTTGCCATGTTTATCATGAAAGATTCAATTTGACAATGTCACAAAATATGATTAGCATCTATCAGTTAGTGTGTCATGTGATGTCCCAAATATGGTAACAAAAGTGGTAATGCATTCATATGTAAATTAACTAATTTAGGGGTCTCCTAAAATTGCCAAAGGGGTGGAATGCGTGCACAGCGTACAGCGCGGCGATAGCGCAGCTCCCGCAGCTACATTGCCTGCAATTTGGATTTGTTATTTCGCAAGTGGCTTTGCTTTTTTTCTTGCATCAGTTATTCAAATAGCGTCTTTGTTGACCAATTTGATTTCGTGTTTCTTTGAATGAACTAAAAAAATTAAAGGTTATTTCATACGTACATCATATTTGAATATACCTGTTTTACAAATAAGTTGAACAATAAATCAATAGCGAAGACGTTTACAGGAGCATTCCATACTCCCTAAAAGGACAGCAGTAGACTTTCAGCGTTTTTGCAGCTGACCAAAACTATAAAAAACCAATGACTGATTTTAGTTATAAACATCAGCTAGCTATACTATTTTATCGACTTGACCAACATCATTGATGATATTATTTCCTTTCTGTTTCTCCTTTTTTTCTTTTGAAATTTTTTTCTGGCAGTGAGTGCAAAACATTTCGAATGAGATGACTTTGGTTGCCAATAAAAGTATATATAAATATATCAACCTGCTTTGTTCGTTCGCATAGATGCAATTTTCTGTATGATTGGATTTTGATTCAACAATGTAATATGTTATGAGCTATGTAAATCAATCAACTAAAGAGATTCTGCATCATACATACATCAGAATTCATTGTCTCCTAAAATAGATGTGTACCTCTCCAGACTGTAGCTATAGGGGTGGCAGGTTGGTACTGAGAAATAGTCTGCACATTTTCCGCTAAGGTATAGGATATGCTTGGATTTCCATTCACATTTACACACTCTCAAATGCTTTGGCGGCTAGGACTTTGACCTTGACGCTTGCAATGCCTCGCACACTAGCTTGTCACCGAGGTAACTTCATCACTTCAATGAATCAAGCACTCAAATGACATTGATATCAAATACAATTAAGGACGTTGCATTATGATCTATGGCATGAGCACTCCATAGGCTTGTAATTAAGCCTCCAAAATGTCCTGGGGGGGATATTGCTAAAGTACTTACAATATTTTGGTTTCAAAAAACAACTAAGAAGACCACAACAAACTGCCCTACACTGAGCTTCATCTCTTGTGTATTATGATTTCATTAATTGCTCATGAAAATGGACTCAAAAGCAGATTTCAGATCTTGGTAACATAAAAGCCCACAAGAGCACGGGCAACATCAGAATACCTGAAAACGAAATGGCGGGTCGACAAGTACACATGAAAAACAATTTTGAGAAATAGATATCATTGAAAACTTATGTTAGAAACAATCAATAAATACAGCGTAGCTGAGAGTCTCTGATGCTGACTGATCTCCTCTGATTCTTTTCGTCTCAGATCAACAAGTTTCTTGACTTTACATGTGACATGAAAAAAAAAGCATGTTGAAGTCCCCGCCTCCGGAATGCTTGATTTGGAAATTATTGGTAAGGCTTAATCTTAGACGTGGGATATCATGTTGGCATTATCTGATCTCAACACGGACTTCCTGTAACAACTACTGGAACCCACAATCTTCATAATATTATCATGAATAATTTACATAGCATTTTGCAAGTTCCTCTATATTTGGTAGTCTACAATGGGGGGAGTGATTTTACATGTACAATTCCTTATCATACAAAACTCTTAAGTCAAGCTACCTAGGAGGAGCTTATCATTAGCTTATGATCACACGGGCCAATGAGGTAAGACATTTATAACCTAGGGGAGGGGCTTGATTAAAAATAAAGAAAGGAGTAATGTGAATGCATTTGTTACTTGTTGTATTAAAAAAGCCGGCATCGAATGGGCTTATCTATTGCATTGTTGATCTCAAAAGAGGAGAAACCATAAGAATAATATACCAAATGGCTATAGTGGGGCAAAGGCTGCAACTTGGCATAAAAAAAACAGGAGTGACAGCGACCGTACCTGACGATGACAGAGCAAAGTTGATGTACTATCTAAACTGTAGGTACATAATTGAACAGTCTAATGTTAGAATTTCTCCATCCTTAAAAGATCTGAAATCAAATTGGACTAACAAGTTATCAAGATGCATGACACTGATTGGTTTATCTTTTCTCAAAAAAAGTTGTAATACTACCTGTTTTCCGAAGTTATTGAAAAGGGTGTGGGCCCTTTAAGGGGCGTCGTCATAAAAATCAAGCCTGGCAATATTTGATTATTTCGGAAGAAGTTTGGTTATGCCTCATAACTCGTGCGTTCACAGCATAACTTCTGCTTTCTTATATACATATTCTCAATTGCTTGATTTAAGTTTTCATAATTATTTGCACGCTAGGTATATGTAGTGTGTTGGATTTGACAAAAGAGACTGGATTGAAGAGACTCACAGATTACAAGAACTACTTGAGGCTGAGCAGCGATGAAGAGAAGGCTTTGATAGCTTTATGCGTCTTGCTAAACCCTGTTGAGCTTAATGGTGAGATGATGAGGTTTGCCAGAATGGTGCCTTGTAAAGGGATGTTATAGTGTCTACCTCTAATTTTTTAATATTGTGGAATTCATTCTTTATACCCTAATGCTATTTGCAAATTGACTAAAAGTTAACAGTTTCAATGCTAGGGATCAGAGGAAAGTAACAGATAAGGTTGGTACTGCAAACCAATCATTGGCAGTTCATCCCTCTAACAACTCTGTTCAGGCAGTTTATGTATTGAAGGATATTATTCACATATCTCAGAGGTTATGTGGTACACAATATTCAGACTCCGACACACCCGATGATAGCTTCTCCTTTGTCTAACGCTTGAGATATTGTCAGACCGAGTTAAGCACATTTGAGTGTCTCATATCTTCTTCTCATTTCAGATAAATGTTTATCTGTCATACCAGAGAGCATTACAGGGTCTGGTAATAGATTTGTGGAAATCAATGCCAATGAGGTCAACTTTATTGCCAGCCAAAATGTGTTGATTGGAGGCCAAAGAAGAAGAGTTCAAAAGATAATGTTCTACAAGTTGAGTTGGATGAGGAAGATTTATTTCAACCCTTTAAAGAATTTGGCAGCTGCTGGTAACTATAGATAATGATCGTCTAGTTTGTTACAACTTTGAAGGGAGCGTTGCTTAAAGTGGTCGGACATGATTGAATTGCACAAATACGAACGAAAGCAATCTAGGTATTTGTCATGTTTCAATTCATGTCCCCTAACACACCCTATTTTGTATTGCAAGTCTACATAATTATTATCTTAAACCTCCATTCTTATACATTTTGATCCAATGCTCTCAAACTATAAAAAAAAACATTTATACTGGCAATGGGCTCACGCATGCGGGTGCCAAAATTCTCAATAGTAAGTCAGTCAACCACGTATAGAGCACAGAAATACAAGATAAATTCGCAACACTTTGCTATGTTTGTGCAAGACATCTCCCATTTACAAAATTCAGTATAGAGACGATCAATTATATTCAGATGTGGGCATCAACCACTTGATTGTATATGACATCAAAGTCATCTTTTGCATTTTTTTTAATGTTTCACCCAGGCTCTGCGGGCTTTGCTAGACAAGCTAAAGCTACTTTGTGGTTGGTTCCTACGCAGAATCTTGTTAGAATTTGATGTTTTGAGAGAGTGGTAGTTTAAACCAGATCATAATCACTTTATACACTACATTTATTTTCTCAGAACTGTAATATCACGATGTTGACCACTTGTTATGCTGTCAGGCTTTTGATAAGGCCTAAGGTTATCAATATTGCAACAATGAAAAATACTGGATCTCCTTTTGAATTTTGCTTCAAGTAATATTGTGGAATGGAAATAGGAATGAGTATAGTTTAAGAGATTTCACACATAAATCAACTGTCAATTATAAATTTTGAACGAGGAATTGCCTTTCTACCATAAAAAAACTAGTGCCTACTACTGATTCTTAGGATGGACTTGCACTAGAGAAAGCTGTGTTAATTCTGCATAGCTAGAAGACAACTTACTTCAATCTAAAAATTGTAACTAATATGTGATTTTTCTGCTGGAAAAGATTGTCGAAATTGTTGAGTGATATAAAAAAAACTAAGCAATGAACCTGACTTGTACAATAGATAATAAAGTGAAAAGACCACTCATGAACCATTTTCCATGTTCCAGTTCCTAGCACCATGTGAAAGAGTGATCAAAGTTATGACATCAAACACCACTGATTGATAAAGTAATTTATTGATTTGTCCGAACTTTGGTGTGTCGCTTTCCTTGTTTGAGATCATGTACCAAAAGAAACCATTAACAGTCAATCACCAACTAATGATTGTTTTTTCTTAAAACAACAGCTTCTGCGGGAACACAGAGGGGAGCTCGGGCCATCCCTCCTCCTCCTACCCCTGTCCCGAAACCAGTAGTTGACAACACAACATCTGTGCGAAGCCAGAGATTGAGAAGAGACACAGAAAACAGGAGGAGAAAATGTGGGATGCCTTCCTACAGCTTTGCTCCTTGTTGTATCACATTTTGGGTAATATTCACGTTTATCTGCACTGCTGCAGCATTTCTTATTGCCAATGCAGTTGCTACTTGGAACATCGGCGACGACAACACTACTGTTAATATGAATTTTACTTCCATGATTACAACGGTCGCCACTGCAGTGTCACCATGATTAGCAATTGGCCTGGTATTCCCTAGTTGGGAAATTGCCTTTATATTTGTTGCTGCCCATAATTTGATTTTGTAATCTCACGAATTGCTTTCTGGTGAGCAATTTATATTTATCTTTTATGAGTATTTTATTTAGCAAACTAGCTTTGTTCCTCACATCTATATGTTTCTTTGTTGACCAATTTGATTTCATGTTTCTTTGAATTATAAGTTATTTGCGTACATACATCATATTTGAATATACCTGCTTAATAAATAAATTAAACAATGGAACAAATAGCGAAGACCATAGAGGAAGTTTACAGGAGCATTAAATGTTTTCTAAAGAAATCAGCAGGAGACATACAGCGTTTTTGCAGCAGGCCGAAATGATAATAAAAAAAACCTGTGTACCTGTGATGTATACTACAGCTAGCTGAACTTCATCTATCTAATTTGTTTTTTTTTTCTACTTTAAGATCAATGAATTCATATATTAGCTTCAACTTTCTGTTTGATTAGATTTTGGTTTTATAACGTAATATGGTATGAGCTATGTAGCTCTTTTTTTAAATCAAATTCTGCCTCACGCATTCAGCAGTATTTCTTGTCTCCTTCAAGAAAATTATACCACACAAGCCTGTATTTCTAGGGGTGGCAGGGTGGCACGGCATCCCCTGGAAATCTAAGGCTGCCTGTTTTGCACACAATCATATATACCAAGCACAAGAGATTACAAAGCAGAGTTTATAACGTGTAGGCGACCTCGATACTAATGTTTAACAAAGAACTAAACCCACCATCATGTGCTGTTTTGCTGATGAAGATCACATCATACACTATTTTCTTGAACTATGCCCTTCTGGTTGTCCTAGACATTTTAAGTACCGCAGCTCATTGGGCAAAGACTGTTTAAAATGTTGCAATGTCAACATTTAGGGGAAGGGGGGGCTAGTTGAGACGTGGGGCAATATTTCCCAGGGTTTTCCATGCAGAACTTTCTACCTCACACACAAAAGAACTCTTTTATGGGTCAACTAGCAGACACATTTGTTTTGCAGCTGAAAGGCACATGTTGAATGGTAAGTGAACTTTTGTGTTTTTGCATACCCAAATTAAGTTTTTACAATGTAATGTATGTTATACCTAACAAAAGCTTCCAGGTTAGACAACTATGGTACCAAAACATGAGTCAATATGTTAAGTGAATGCATGCCAAATGTCATTCTTCCATTCCTAACAGTTTGTCTTAAATTTTTCTGTTTGTCTCCAAAGATGAGCTGGGGCAAGTTGAGACAAAATGAGTGGGGCACATTGAGACAGTGTCTCAACTTGCCCCATTGCCAATTTGATGTTTGAGTTTGACGGATAAAGTTCAGCAAACAATGTAGATTTGCTTGCTAAACAGTATGCATATCATACAGGTATTTCAAAATGTCAATTGATGGCATTTTTAGAATCATGGTGCGAGTGTATAAGAGAAAAACGAAGCGGGGTGAGACCGGTTCAATGGCCGAAGCTTTGTCACTGATGAAAGAGGGTTACACACTGAGGCGGGCCGCAGCAGAGGCGATAGTCGACAAGATGACTTTGTCTAGGAGATGGAAAAATAAGGACCACGGTGGATACAAGCAGCCACGGATTGTTTTCACAAAGAGAGTTCAAAAAGAGCTACAAGAGTACTTAATGACATGCTCCAAAATGTGTCATGGCCTGACTGGAGTTCCCCAAAGCAAAAAATTAGCCCCGTGACAAGGCTAATGACACACTATATAAATAACCATCCAGCTCATCCCAGCTATACCAATATAATTCTCTGTAATATTCTATCATATAACTTTTAATCTGTCAAAAGAAATAACTCTATATTTTAAAACTTCCACCGAACTCTCATGTCATTTTTAAGTTTACAGAACATATAATCATGCCAAATTCGTGTTCTCAGTGAGATCAAAATCGGCAATTATCTGCTCTTGCTTGCAGCTAAAATCAAAGAAAAGAAAGAAAGAAATCAACAAAAACAGCCGTTACTAACAAAGTAATGTATCGCACACCTACTTCCAATAGTCTGATTACTTCCAAATTTCTTTTGGTTATACAGAATAGGGCTGTCCAGATATGCTGATTTTTGTATCATTGTAATTTGCATGCAAGCAAAATGTAACATGTATATCTGTTTTTTGAAAGTATGCCTGATGTGTGCTTACGATTGCGCAATACACCAGAGACCTTAGCCTTTGATATACTCTCTTTGTCTAAACAAAGCCTCTTCTATAACAAGCTTTCAATTCAATCAATGTATGAGGCACAATAATCCTATGTCCCAAATGCAACAAGTACAATTATAATCTGCTACTGGTAGCCTAATACCTTGATTACCAAATTGTTAATACTACATTTTACAAAATATTCTGATCATGAATTACTTACTTACTTGTACTTGTAGACGAAGTTCGTAGCGTGGCTACATCTCGTATCAGGTTTTATCGTCTACTGTCTTCGCCACCATTGTACGCCACACTTTCCTGTCCTGAGCCAGATCTAAACATTGATCAAAGGTTATATTAGTGTATGTTTTAAGGTCTTTCTATACCGTATCTACCCAGGATGTTTTCTTTGCTCCTCTAGGATGCTTAGCCAGGTGGTGGAGGGATACATCTAGAGCTTGTCTAGCAGGTGCATCTTCAGGAAGCCTGAGGAGGTGTCCCAGCCATCGGATTCTTCTGGTTCTGATTGTATCCGACCATGGATTCTGTTTTGTTCTTGCGTAGAGGTCCTCGTTTCTGATCTTTTGAGGCCATCGTATCTTGAGTATCTTCCACAGTATATTTCTTTGGCACACTTCGATGGCATTGTTTCTCTCTTGGGTGATGGACCACAGTTCACTGTTGTAGAGGAATATGCTGCCTATGAGTGCATCGAATAGTCTCATCTTGATGTTCATACTTATGTTCTTGTGGGTGAGTATCTTGCTCAGACTGTTAAAAGCTGCTGTGGCCAGCTGGTTACGTCTAGCTATGTCATTTTCTGTTAATATGATGGAGCCCAGTTATTTACATTTTTCCCATTCTTTCTTCTCTCTGTTGATGACATACTCTTCAGTCTTTGCTACGTTTATGTGAAGGTCACGCTCCAAGAGTCTAGATGGAATTGTAGACTTTATGTTCTCAATAGCATGGCCGCAGTTTCCCGCCACCCAGCATATATCGTCTGCATACTGGAGGCTTATCAGAACACCGGAATCACGGTATGATGCGTATCGGTGATCATCTAGGGCAGATGGTAGTCCAGGTCCTTGTGCAGTAGAGAAGTAGTTGTGATCTCCGAGAGCTGCATCTTGATTTGACATAGATTTTTCATAGCATAAGGCTTTTGCGAGGTAGAGAGTGAAAAGAGTGGGACTAAGGCAATCGCCTTGTGGTGAACCAACATTTGTTGTGAACGGTTCTCCTCGTCTTCCTTCCACATCTACAATCAGCGTGACATCTGCTATAAGGGTCTTTATCATGTGCAGTTCTCCCGGATCAAGTATGCTGCGTAGGTCTTGTTGCAGTACTTTCCTATTTACTGTGTCAAAGGCTCTGGACATATCCAAAACCAGGATGTGGCTCTCGAAATTAGTGGATCTTACTGCTTTTTCGGCCATCATTTTTAAAGTGAAGAGCTGCTCCGTGGTGCCTGTGATCATGAATTAAATGATACAAATTCAGTAATTTAGCAGGAAATCTCATCATTCAACATCAAATGTGGAAATAAGTCTTAGGCACAAATGGTCTTGATGTGTTTCCCATCTTATTTCAATGATTAATATCTCAACAAAATTTTTATTCATGTGTAGTTTAGTTGTAATTTCATGTATATATAGGTTTTTTCACCTTTGTCAAACATCTGATCGTCCAGAAAGTGCTAGAGATTTATACTATTCAATCGGCTTGCTCCACGACCAGTAGAGCCTCCTGAGTCAAACTAATAGAAGTGCATGGCAGGCTAGTGCAACCATGATGTGAATGGCAATTATTATTATTATAATCTCACATGACACATGCCTCCAAAATATACTGACTCCATGGGTTTGGAAAGATCTTCTTTGTAATTTTGTGATGGCTTATTTAGAACGGGTGTGAATCTTTCAATTTAGAAATTGTGGTTCAAATAGATTATATTTTAATAGCTTCAATTGTTTGATGCAGAAAGCGTGCTATCGAGAATGAGATGGATGTTGGTGACATACGTTAAGAGTGTCAGTCGCACAGCGCGCATGCGTTGGAGGGCATTTGTTTGGTTAGCCCCAAGGGCTTGTCAATTGGGGTATATGGATTTATCTTTGATTACAGAGAAGAGAAGCTGATCTATGAATACTGAATTCTAATCGACCTAGGTCCACTATGCTACGATCGATAGGACCTTTTGTAGGATGTTTGCCGATCCCAATAGGGCTGTCAGTGTGTATCTTCACACATCTACTCCAGGTAGGGTAATCCAGTCTTCAGTTCTGTACTTATCATTAGTTTTTATTACTATTATTTAATTATTGTAAATTATTATATTTCACTGGTTACACCACAACTTCTTACACACTATGCAATTGACCAGTCATTAATTTCGATCATTCCAACTTATTGGAAGTTTTTGTTATAGCTGTGGTTACCTTTGGATAGAGGTGACTGTGGTTTTGCAATGACTCATATAATTTAGAACTGACTTCATTGCAAGAAGTTAAATTTTTAGACACATTGTGAGATATTTAGTTTAGTTTTATTGGCTTCATTAAAACTTCTAGGGAAAAAAATGTGCAATGTGCCCATTACTCTTTATTGCTTTTATCAATCATACCGCAATTTTAGAAAAATTTTATCGGTTCGCTGATGACTGTCTCATGACATTCACTAGCTTTAGCTTCTAACTGGTACAATTGTAATACATTATTACTCAATGCATCAAAGACATGTGTTATGACAGTCTCCAATAATACTAATGTTCCCAACTTGAATTTTCAGGGCATATCATTCAAGTAGTCAGACAATTAAACTATTGAGGAGTAATTTTAGATAAAAATTTGAATTTCAATTACCATGCCAAAAGGTTTAAACAAAAGCTATACCCAATCACAGCAGATTTTATGGGAGAAATCGGGAGTTTTTAACGTGATATATCGCCTTTCCAGTTTCTCGGGAATTGTACCATTTCAAAAATTCCTTCACTGACGCGTTGCCAGTAGTATGACTAATGTTTAATATCGCAAAGTTTTTTAAGCCGCATGTTTCTAACTTGATTAATTGTACATTAACTAAAACACATTGAAAATATATAGGCAGCAATGGGCAAAATGATGAAGTAAGTTACGTTATTCAAAAGTGTGATGAAAATCTATGCAGTATTACATGCAAAGCACATTGTGTACAACAATGGATCACCTTTTTGGTGATTGTTTAGCATCGAAAGAGAATGTGTATGCTCATAATTTCTCTACTATTGAATCTATCATCAAACGCCAGAATCGAAACCTCGGAAATACTCTCTAGTTTAATGGAAGCTAGTGTGTAAAACCTATTTTCAGTTTTATGGCTGGAGTGGAGTGCATGTTTTGTACCAATTAAAGCTGGTTTAGCCACAAAAATCCAAATATCTCAAGATGTAAAGCCATAATCAACAATCACTTCAATCAAAACCTAGACAATCTCCTGCTGTTCATCATGCTGACAACAAATTTGACTGACATCTTTCTGAATTTCTGAATTTTGGCTGGAAAACTTTGACCTAATTTAGTTAGATTAGCTAGATTATTATCTGTTACAGTTTTGACAACCAGGATCTGTTAGCTGGTAAGATTATTGATGGAAGTGACAGTACAAGACCAAAATGGTTTAATAAATTGGAAGTTTTAGTTTCTGCATTATTCGGGTCGCATGTAATGAGGGGCCAGAAATGGCCCTATTACTATCGCATAAATCAATTTCAAGTCTCGAAGACAGAAGGCCTGAAATCATAACGTTCCACTAGAATGTCACTCCTCATGTTAGTGCCATGCCTCCTCTATATGGTAAAAGTATAAACTAATCAAATACCTCAAAAACAAGCCACAGAGGGCTCAATTTAAAAACGATACTTTTTGCCCCAAAATGAACTTCCAGAGGTCGCTGCGTCAAACATTTGGGAGCTTTCAACTGAGAAAATAACCAATTAGACATGATCACGAATACAATACTAAAAAGTTTTAAAATGTGATATATCATGTTAAATGAATCCCTAGCTGCAGTCTGGTATATAGGGTTAATAAAACCGAGCCTTGAATAGTATGCACCACATCTTTATTTATCTTATCAATCAATTAATAAAGACATTCTTAGAATCAAGAACCGATGCTCAAAAATCATTAAATTAAAATTGCCCAAAATTTGAGACAAGGCTAGGGTACAATATTCATTTTATAAGCAAGCGATATCATTATGTATACCTTTTAATTTTTTTTAAATGATAAACGAATTGGTCCAAATTATTTACGCCAGCTTTGTGCCTGTCAAGTTTAAAAGCGTTACAATGCTTGGTAAAAGTGAGGGTTTGATGCTATCTAAGGACAATACAGGTTCTCCGTAACGAAATTTGGTCCCAAATTAGTCAATGACTTGCCCCAGACCTATGCAATGATATCAAATCTTTCAAGTTTGCCACATTTGCCACATTTTTAGTGAATCAACTTTTCTACTTCTTAATACTTGCATTCTGATACTGCAATTTCTCCATGAAATAGCATTTTTATTGGCGATAATCTCATTTACCTGTATTCTCTGTATTTCTTTACCTTTGTGTGTCCTAGTATGTTCAAACAAACACATAAATTAACTTAATTAGCATTTTTCTTTTGAAATAAATTTTTTTTATTATCTTTGTTTTCTTGGCAATATTCCCTGGACTTATTAATACTACCAGAATAAATATGTAATATATAGAATAGAACCTAGTTGTAGATACAGGGCAAACACATTTGCTGAGTCCTCTGAACAAACAAACCTGGCAAAGGTATGGGGCTCCCCGCGTATTTCAGAAGGTTGAAGATCAAGTGTTTTAGAGTTGAAGAATTTATTTTCCTAGCTTGAATAAAATTGAAGAAAAGATTTTCCTATTCTAAAACAAAGTTGAAGAGAAGATCACCTTGAATCATTGTTGAAGAGAAGATCAGCTTATTAATACATGCTTGTTTGTATAATAAAGATTGAAGCCTCTTGTTTGCAAACAAGAAAATTGTTAATATTGTTGTTTACATGTTCTGGAAACTGTATCCGGTTTCACTTTATTTATGATTGGCTTATTTGGCTTATTTTGGCTTATATGGGAATGAAAGCCAACTTGCTGTGTTGAGCTTTATTTTGTTTTTGTCACTTGCTTATGGTTACAGTGCTGTCTTCTCCTGTTACGATCCTGTCTTTCAAATATGCTAAAGATAATGATCACGTTCTTTCATCTTTTATAGATGGATGTTTATATTGGTATATTGTCTGCAGAGAAAACAGTGGTATTTCAATGTGTGTCACTGATTGCTTCGGACCCTAGTCATCAATGCTATCAGAACGTAAAGAATTTGAATGAGCACCTCAAAAGTATGGTCAGTGACCTCACGAAACATATGGAGATCGGAAGGTACTTATAAACATTAGCCATAAAAGATAAAAGAAAGAGCGTGACATACAAAATCCCAAACGAAGAGACCTACACAGCGATTAAAGAGGCAATGTTCTCGGGAGATCCTGATTTTGCTGTGTATTGTAAGTTAATTAGCCTACTCAGCTAAGAGTCGTAATCTGTTCAGCATAGTTCTCAGAGAAGTACCACCTTTAAAATGCGTTCAAATTATCTATGTGTTGGCAGGCTGTGAGGATGAGGGTGATCTATTTGTTCTCTGCTAGCAACTCGGATTTGAGTTTGTACCCAATGCATACTTGAGAAATAAACTCGCTGCAATAATTCCCTCTTTTTTTCGTTTCCTTGCTTTTTACATAACTGTTGAGTTTGATTGCTTACGAGTCAACTGTTTATAAATCCACATTCACTTTGAAATGCGATGCTGCAATTGAAGATTTTAGACAATACTGATAGGGGCCTGCCAATTTTTGGACTTTTATCCAAATCAAGACATGGTCAGACATAGTCAAGGGCCTTATTTCCATATTTCTCAAAGAGAGGAATTTCTAAAGACACTCAGGAGGATCTTCTTTTATCTGCAGCAATTAAGGCACTTACAGTCACATATACATCGCGAGTGCTGCTGAGGGGGCAGATTGTACAAAATTGACTCACAATCGTACAGTGTGTCAAAACTACAGGTAAACAACCAAGAGTCGAGAATCTATGGAGTATGCTGTAAGGACAACGAAGTGTATTTCACTGATATGAACGGTGTCTTCAAATATACTGCTGACATGACATGTATTTCTGGTACGGAAGCTTCTATTTCAATGACAGACCAGAAACATGCAGCTAGAGATTACATGCACAATGTGGACCAATATTCATCACGAAAACACTTCGACGGTGGCTGACATTGCCTCACTAAGTGTAAGGCTTATCTCTAGTGTGAGCAGTCTGCTGAAATACCATGCTTCTATTGACAAACTGTTTCAAGTTTTCAGCATACATAGTGGAAAACTAGGATACAGAGAGATGTTAAGTAATAATAATATTATCTCCACTCTTCAGTCAGTTGTCACTATGTACAACAGCATGCTTTCTGATGTACGTGATATTCATAACAACCCTTCTCTGAAACCAAATGAACCGCATGGCAGCCTCCCTTATATTACTATGAAAATGTGCAACGAGTTGTCTAATAACATAAACAACCTTATACAATAAATAACATCAGTGAACGATAACTATCCACTCCATTATAACGCTCTACTCTCTCTGCCATGTGAACACCATTTCAGCACAATGAGATCAAGGTACCAAATGCCGACTCTGTTACAATACTGCGAACAGCTAAATGATGTCATGAACGAAAGCTTAAAACGCTTAACAGTATCATCCTATCATAATTATACCAACAAGCATTCTTACTACCCTAAACCGGAGCTGAAAGGCATAGATGTTTACATTTCTTCTCGCCCAAACCAGCCATCAAAGAGATCAAGACTATCTGCTAGTACTTCAGCCCTGATGAGAAACTGGAGAGTCGATTTCTGCGCAGGTATAAAGTTACATCCACTTGACATGATTCTACATAAAACTAGCAATTTGTTTACTGGATACCAGTCCCAAATTCAGAAAGATCAATGCACTAGCAAGCCGGATGCAAATGACTTCAACTCTGAAAGCTTTCATCCCCCAGCCAATAGGAATATAACAGTTGTCAACTAAGAATATTCTGATATAAGAAATTGTCTTTACTTTGCCAAGCTGGAAAGACAGCTAAACCTACTACAAGGGGTCCCAGCAATGGGCCATGTAAGTCCAATAACCCTAACACGTACGCTGTGTTTCATAGGGTGGCAATGGTGGATTGGAATGTGCTGTGGGATGAGAGAAAACAACTCCGAGTAGTGAATAGCGGGCTATCTAATTAGCGCCATCGACCCATTCTTTTTTGGGGATGGTGAGATGGCGCAATCGGTTAGCGCGCTTGCTATTCACTGCCAGGCGATTAGTGCCGCAGGAGTTGTGGGTTCGAGTCCCACTGGGGGAGCTTTCATTGTTGATTGTTCCAGCCCCCAGCACCCTCGGGTGTATACCTCTCCTGTGTACTTGTCTACTGACTGACTCATGGAAAGACATGTGACAGCATGGAAAGACATGCTGACAAGCTGGAAAGACAGCTAAACCTACTACAAGGGGTCCCAGCAATGGGCCATGTAAGTCCAATAACCCTTACACGTACGCTGTGTTTCATAGGGTGGCAATGGTGGATTGGAAATGTGCTGTGGGATGAGAGAACACAACTCCGAGTAGTGAATAGCGGGCTATCTAATTAGCGCCATCGACCCATTCTTCTTTGGGGATGGTGAGATGGCGCAATCGGTTAGCGCGCTTGCTATTCACTGCCAGGCGATTAGTGCCGCAGGAGTTGTGGGTATGAGTCCCACTGGGGGAGCTTTCATTGTTGATTGTTCCAGCCCCCAGCACCCTCGGGTGTATACCTCTCCTGTGTACTTGTCTACTGACTGACTCATGGAAAGACATGTGACAGCCTGGAAAGACATGCTGACAAGCTGGAAAGACAGCTAAACCTACTACAAGGGGTCCCAGCAATGGGACATGTAAGTCCAATAACCCTAACACGTACGCTGTGTTTCATAGGGTGGCAATGGTGGATTGGAATGTGCTGTGGGATGAGAGAACACAACTCCGAGTAGTGAATAGCGGGCTATCTAATTAGCGCCATCGACCCATATTTTTTTGGGGATGGTGAGATGGCGCAATCGGTTAGCGCGCTTGCTATTCACTGCCAGGCGATTAGTGCTGCAGGAGTTTTGGGTTCAAGTCCCACTGGGGGAGCTTTCATTGTTGATTGTTCCAGCCCCCAGCTCCCTCGGGTGTATACCTCTCCCCTTCCTGACAAAAAGAAGACAACTTATAATTATCCCTCTAAAAAATCGCTTTTTTGAGCAAAAGCTTGCATTTGCTTTGCTTACTGCATACCACTGGCAACATTCATGGTAAAGTTTTCTTGTCTAGGATTGTCCCCTTAGCTATCAACAGAGAACAATTTAGTACAAGGCCACCTGAGTTTAATTGTTAGCACTGATTGTGAAGTTATACAGAATATTAAAGCAGGCCATTTGATTGCATCTTCAGTGAGGAACGGAAATTGTCGTCCTGCATATACTTTAAGAGAGTATATGCTGTGAAGAATGGAATTGGTACTATCCTATACTAAAGTATATGCTGTGTACTATTAGTATGTATGGTTGTTCTATAACCGTCCTACTTTCAAATTTGGTTCTAACTATGGTTCTAGTAATGGTTTTAAATCTTGCACTCGGGACACTTCTAAATATCACTTTATTGTTGTGTAATTTATTTGTAGTTCTAATTTGGAGTTACCTCCTCTTTCATGTACTGAAGAAAGACACAATCGCTCAAATCTATTAAAACGTGGTTCCCATTGGTAATACTAGCACTCTGGCGAGTACGAGGTATTTAACTTATTAATTTCTAGTGACGAACAGCTGGTTCCCACTACTCCACAAAGTAATTTACTAAGGGGTTGTTATTGAGCCTGACCTTTTCTTAGCTTCACTAGAAGTTGCCTTCAAGCTGTTTAAGAAAGGTTCCTGCCGATAACCTGCTAAGACCCCTGTCTTGTTCTAACAGTAAAACTCTTGATGAGTTTTGAGACAATGCTCGTGCACCACAAAGTCAATATTATCTTTAGATGTTAGTACGACACAATCACTATTTATGAATGTGTTCAGGTGCGCTTGATATTTTTGTTATTCAACTTAGGTGACTGATTTTAATTATGAGCACCTACTTGATCTCTGTATAGCGCCTGGAAGCCCAATCAGGTAATCAAGGAGGTGTATCAGTATCACAGTATAAGGGGACTTAGTATCGTTTGATTTTCAATTTTGCCCACGGATGCTGAAAAACAAAAAACATTTCGTTTTTTTGTTTTCTGTTCCAAAACAACAAACCAAATTACGAAAATTGAGTCAACTTTGGTTTTTTGATTTTCTTATTGACGAAAACCGAAATATTGATATGAATCCTATTTTCATATTTCAATTTTGAATCACAAAAAACAAAAATTGAAAAATGAATTGATTTTTGTTTTTCATTTTTGATTCTGCAAAACAAAAACGAAAATCTAATTCCATATTTTGTTTTTCATTTTTTTGTGTTGAAATATGCTTCTATATACCGGACATGGCATGGATCTGGCTTTTTCATTCATTCAGATTTTCTATGAATTAGATTTCGCCTATTTTACGGCAAGACAAGTCTGAGGCGGGATGCTGCATTGACATGGAAATATTTTAATATCGAAAGTCTCATCATTCAATTTGGTTGTCTCAACCAAAGAGTTTGCCGGCTACCCCTAGCCACAATTTTTGCATAACTTCTTTCACCGCAGTTTTAGCTTTACATATAGGGTCAAAATGCTTATTCAACATGTTCAAGGGTCCATGGTGTCGAAGTCCCGACCGATTGTACGTTTGTATTAGGTGAGATGGTCGAAGTGATTGAAATGGCTGGAGTGCTAGCTGTAGTTCTGACATCACCCGCTGAGAGCGGAGTAGTGCTATCCTTACGAGACACTACAGTATTACATCCGCCTGTGCTGATATGTGTTTTCGCCGATGACTCTATCACTGCTACAAGTAAAAAGTAAACATAAAGTGTTGCCGTAGTTATTAGTACGCCTCAAAGCCACAACATCACCAATATGGAAATTCATTGCATCATTCTATATCGCTGTGGCGTAGTATAATATGAGTATTCAGCTGCACAAGGTCATTCCTAATTGGATCAACTTATTATGCACTTGTGCGATTTTGTTTCTGAGTAACAAGTATAAGAAACAGTATGGCCATAACCGGACTCCGGAGTACATGCCCCCCTCCGCATGATGCACATGCGATTTTCACATGCATAAAAACAGCTGGTTCTTATACATTTAATCCCTTCATTCTCAATAAGCTCTCAAAAACATGCTAGCACTTGGCATCTGATTGTTGAACTGCAGCGTTGAATTGATGTCGCAGAGGCACTGGGTTGTAGAATTAAAAACATGGTAATTCATCATTATAGATAATAGGTAAACATTCAAATCATACATTCTGAGAAAAGGATTGTCACCAACCGAAGATTGCTAATTATTGGAATCGGAATGTTTCACAGTTTAATCTATTATATGAATATAATAAGTACACATCAAACTAACATATCTAATAAAACACAATAATTACAATGTTGAGGATCATCTTAATTATTTAGGATAATCCTTAATGATTAAACAGCTTAGTATAATCATGAGGAAAGGCTCAACCACACCACACCACACCACATGATTTTACATCTCTATTGGAAAGATTAAAAGAGCAAAAGCTTAGGATTATATTACAATAGACCGACGCATAATTTTCATCATACGCTGCTCCACTACTTCAGTGACATATATGGGGGCATTATTTACTTAAATGGGTGTTAGCAGCATCGTATCAGGGTGTGATCAGACTGAGTGTCGTTGGTGCTGATTGGCACAAGTTACCTCCAATTAAGTCTTTTATGTCAATAAATTACCAACACTTGACAGATAAAACTGGTAATATATCCATTTGGCGCTGATATCTAATATATGTATTTATGAAAATACTGGTGCTTGTTTTCAGTTTACATAAAATACTACTCCCATCAGGAAAGATCCTTTCATTGTATCGTCCTAGCACAATGGAAACCATAGGCTTGGATATCCTTGGATTCTTTAATTCTGGACAGCAAGTGATCAAACAAATGCTTGCATAAAATACCTATCAAGAAAACGATAATGATGGCCTCTTCTGGTGTAAGGAGATCAGCTGAATTGAAAACCACAATCCATAATTTAGAAAGTGCAGCAAACAATCTTGGATCGGGGAATTAGAGAAAGGCGAAAGGCATATAACTATCAGTGTGACTTGCTTAATATTTGGTAACACATCCAAACAGATGCAATCCACTGTCAAATCAAAGATATAAATATTTATTACAATGATCGTAGCTCCTGTGTCGCAACTCATTGAACTAAAACCCTGTCTCTTACATACAAAGCAATCAATAAAATAAAAATCAATTGCTATCAGAAGATAAGTAGCTATTATTTATCTATCAATCATCCAGATATATTTACTATAATCGATCAGACAAAAGATTAAGACACCACGACGTGTGGCACAAGCCATTACAAATGACCCCTCGGGGATTAAGATGCGTCAGGAAGGATGTTTTTTTCATGAGACAAACTGACGGCTATTTATAGTCTCGATACCCTGTGATACTGTGTGAGAAACCTTGGTGAATGCTTGGTTTTTTGTTTCCGTCTACGGACTGATCCTAATGGGGCGCAGGAGCATTTGATGTCGGATGCTCTTCCTGGCACCATCGTGATCCGCCTGGAATCGAACAAGGGACATCTCAATTGAAAGACCCATGCCTGACCGATTGAACCATTATAATATCATCTTGCAAGGAAGAGACACAAATACAAAATTATTAGCATTTTCTTTCAACTACATATCAAACGATATTTATCTTTACAAACAATTTCTTCATGTTTTTAATGTTGCAGCTGCATCGTTGTTTTGGAGTTCCTCTTGGTACTGGGTAAATGGTTTTCGCCAGTTCATTTGTGCAGTTTCTAAGCATAAATAACAGCATTAGCTCTTATCACACGCACTGATCAGGTGGAATATAAACCAGCCCCTCCCATCTTAAGAATTGAGTAGAGCTGTAGCTGGAACTGTATTCTCAGCTACAGCCAAACGGTCACCACCAGGGTATTACACTGGCTCAGGCACCTCATCAGGCAGACATACTATGGAGAGGGTTTCCGTGGCTGAAGCTTAATCACCAAGGACTGGAGAGAAAGTTACTTCAAGTATTTGCAAGATGTGAACTTAATTTGAAAAACCAAGGAATTTTAAAATAGTATAAAAAGTATTGTTCTTAATTTAACTGCGCTGCAATCAAAGTGAAGATTTTACAATTTTGATTCCATGAAATGATGAAAGAAATAGCCTACCCAGGTATTTATTCAGTAATTCAAAGAGCTGGAAGACTTTACCACTTCCAACAACAGTGGAGGGGTTGGCAAACTGTAACACTGGACTTGGACTTATACTGTGACACGTGACATCTGCCATAAACCATACATAAATACCTCTAATGAACTGTGATTGCTTTGATGCCAGCATCCAGATATCTTGGGTATGAGAATGGTTGTGAAATCAACACACTTATCATGTATGCATGGACCTGTGGAGCGGGATTGGCAAGAAGGGGACTGTGAGTGAGCCAACTGTCTGGCCCAAAGACTTAAAAACATGATTTGTGCCAGGATGCTAGTGCTTCCTAATGGTACAAGTAAATCAATTTAACCTCTAGCTGTCACGTTTATTGAGCAACCCCAATTGCGCACCTCAATTGAGCACATCTCTCAGAAGAATTGTCTGATATGGCCTTTGTAGCAGCCACAATAACTTTTATATAAAAGTACCATAGAAGAAGCATGAGGCAAATTTATCAATCGAATCAATCAAAAAAGCACTATAATTCTTTCATTCATCCTTCCATTGGAGATTTCCAGACTATGCACTGGTATGACAGCGAACACCTAAGAATCGCAGCCAACAATCGGATGACTTGTGTAGCAAGGGTGTCACAAGCTTTGCAAAACTCAACAATGCCATAATTCTTGATATTTTGTTACTTTCAATTGGATCAACTTTATTCTGCCAGTCTGGCAGCTAATGCACAACAACCTGACAACTACAGGACAATGATGTATGAACACACCATTCAGTTCTCCGTTCTATTATAATACATTGAGGTAATGTCAATGACCGCTCCAAATATCATCATATTCCACTGGAAAGCTGCCCAGCTACTGATGAACCTCGAAGAAAATCTCTTTTCTTTCTCTTTTTTTTGTGATTTCTGGCAAACAAGGTGACATCGCCTTCCGTACGAATAAAAACAACAGTTTCTACCTGCAGTTGTGAACTAGCCTTTGGAGATTTGTTCAGTATCAGTAGTCTGCATAGGTTTTCATAAAGGAAATGGGACAAGACAGAAATTCTCTTTTAACCTAGACAAAAGTAAAATTCAGTATCGAGGCATTGGATTCGTTACACTCAGTGGTTATTCATTCTATCTCTAAAATAAAAAAGCTACACATGCCCTTGTTACAAGGGGACCTGGCTGTTTACGATTTTTTGCAAACAGCACTGCAAAATTATGATGACGCCTTAATGGGTCCCATAATGTGAAAATCTGTACCAGCTCAAACCTGACACAAGAATAATTAATGTTGGCAATTAAGAGGGGATCACTGGGAGTTATTCAGGGTCAAAGATCCCTAACAACTGCCAGTGATCCCCTCTTAATTGCCAACATTAATTAGTCTGACAGAATAATTGTGTTGGAATGAAAGAAATTGAAAACCTAAAACAATAATAACCAATAAATTTCTCCTGCTATCTTTTTCTATGCTAGCTTTTATCAATCAGCTAGCATTGCAAAGCCACATTCAAATCTATTGTCAGTGACTGAGCTTTGTTATGTTCCAACAAAAAAATGACACTGAAATTCACAGTTTGTCAGTATTTGTGAACCATCGTTAAAAGTGATTTATTTCAGATTATGACAGTTGAGTTTCTTGCTGAACAGTTAGGGAGTCATTGAACTCTTGACTTTGTTATGCAAAAGATTTCAGGCTAGAAAATTACTTGAACCACTGCTGCCACACAGCTAAATGTGTGCTTATAGAATTCTGTGTCGCTCAAAACTAATAAAATGAGGCTGCAATCTCAGCATTGTCACCTAATGAGCAAATAATTTGCAGAAACTAATGTCAAAATTAGGGTATGAAATTAATTATCTACCGCATCGGTTGACGTCTTACTAGTGCACACTGTACAGTGATAAGCTGGTGGTAGATTTCATGCCCTGATTTTGAAGATCAGTTTGTGCAAATTATTTGTCCATTAGGTGACAATTATGAGATTTAAGTCTCAATTAATTATCTTGGAGCTATGCAGAATTCAATGAGCACAAATTTGCATGAGTGGCAGCCGTAGTTTAAGAGGCTTTTTCCTGTGATGTGAATATTAGTTTATCATATTTACTCTTGATGATGCACTTAGAGGAACATTAAATTTTGAGATCAACGCTATGCTGAAAAAAGATTTTGTAGAATCGCAGCTATGGTCATTGACCCAGCTATAAAATAAAATTAAATGCCTCTAGAGTTCTCATTGATCGCTGTAATGTTATTAAGGATGCTAGAATGTAAATTTGTATCATGAAAGATGAGTTTTCCTGGCTCAAAAATAAATAGTCGTTAACGGAACTATCGTGTCAAGCTAGCACAGCCCAAAGATATGAAATTCATATTAACCTCCCATGCTCGTGACAGTTCGCTCGTTTGGGGACCACAGCACCCCCCCCCCCCATGCTGTGTAATCACACACCTATTCACCCGGCTCATAGTTCATCCATCATCCTTCTCAAGCATATTGTACAAGTAGGCTATCAATTTCACAGTTACCCCTAGCAACGATATGATATGATACGTTGGTGTTGTGTTATTGTAGTCACATTTGGAAAAACCTTCTGGTGTTGGCCGCTGTAAAAAATCAATCAGGTTAGTAGATATAATAGTTTTTAGTGCATAAACATTTCGATACTTCATAAATCTTGCATTTTATTCTTTATCGTCTCCATTAAATAATCTCATTTAGCTGTAATCTTTGTATTTCTATACCTTTGTGTGCCCTGATAGTTCACAATATAATAAACCTAATAAGCATCTTCTTTTAAAAGTGATCCTTTTTATCTTTGTTTTCTTGACAAAAGTCCCTGGACTAATTCCCTAGCAGAATAACTATGTAAAATATTTATAATATATAATTATGGATTATCTGTGAACCCCAGATATAACTCCTATTCCTAGGTTTAGACATAAAACACATACTATTATGATAGGCATAGAAAATAATGAGCCAAAAAGTGGGGGAGAGGTTTTTTATGGGTATTCCTCATCATTTGTATCAAAGTTTCTAATGCAACAACTGACCAACAAGATGTAACTGAATAATCCTGACTGATAAATAATTTGGCTTATAGGCTCATTTCTATCAAGCCAAGATGACAAGACATGACCCGGCAGCGCATCGCCAATCCATTAAATATTTGACCAGCTTAACTAACTCCAATCAATTTTGTTTGTTCCCAATATGATTTATTTGTCTGATACTACAGGCTGTTCACAAGCCTTCACCAGATTGAAGTTCAGTCCTGCCAGGCCATGTTTGGTTTTAAAGATCTCAAGCTGAAAAGTCATGAGAGCATATGAAATAAAACAGCCTGTGAACCTAACTGCAGTACAACTTGCTGCTAAGTCTGATAATTGGGATCATAGTGACAAATTAGCTCTTCCTGACCACTATGATCGACTATGATCCTTGCTAATAATTATCTTTTAAAAAAAACTAAAATTCTAATTTCCACCATTTTATTTTTCCTATCAATTTTATTTGCCCTATGAACTCACAAAATTCTATTTACTGGGGTAATATATACTCTTATCCAATAGGAATGACCCTTCAACTAACAAAACTGGCACAATAACCTTAGATATTCATCTATATTACAGAGCGGGATGAAGAAAACGAGAGGAGACAATCAAATGGAGAACACTTTGAGATGTGGCAAAACAGGCTCACTGCATTTGATCAGTTTCTTGTTACATTTAACCACCATTATGATCGGAGTGTATCTTACTGTCAGTGCGAGACACAAACATGATATTCTACAACAGGTTGGATATAACAAACATCACATAATATAAATATAAATATATATATATATATATATATATATGTATAATTATGATGAACTCAAGCGATAAGAATAAATTGCACCTGTTCTAAAATTTCTAGCAATCATCCCGACTTTACCAGCTGCATTAAGGTCATGCCTCGCCAAAATCTTTTATGGGGTTTCTCAATCCACGGGATCAAAGAAGTCTATACCCAAAATTTGGCGACGTTACACCATGACGTGACATCGTGACGTGTCACTGAATTTCAGCAACATGTCAAAACATATTGTCACGATTGTCCATATTGAAATACATTGCAAGTTCTTGGAGCAAAAAATGCAATTAATACATAGAGACTACCCTTATATCATGCAGCCATAACAACAATAATGTTCAATATTTGATTTTACTTGAAAAAAACGGCATTCAAATTACATACTGATAGCTAAACCATAAGTGTTGACAATGCTATAAAGAAAGTGAGCTTTGTCAATTGCTGTCCAATGTGGAGAAATGTGATTACCCTAGTGCCCTCACTAGCCCAGTATTGATGAAAAAAAATTGATGTGCCAGTTGGAAATTTTGAATTATCTTACTCCTAAACTAATCAAAATTTTGACTAGCATGCCCCTTTGCTGTACAAAACGAGAAGTATGAATATGTGAAAGCAGTACTGAGACTGAAATATTTTTTCTTCTAGGGCATCCTCCAAAGCCTTGGTTAGGGCACTGGGCATTTATTGTGAACCAAATCAAATCTTTGTGTTGGAGAAGGGGTATAATAAGAAGGTCCATCATGCAGTTTCCCAGAGGCAGGTTGTAAAATCAATATTCATTTTGCAAAGCTACCTTCAAATAAAATATATGTTGAGTGAACAATTGCATGGGATATACAAACATATCTTTCTTGTATATTCCCTAGTTTCGAACCAACATCTCTACTCGAATTGAAATAAATGCCTCATGAATACAGACGAAAATCCAACCATTCGTGGTTTTTTGCCTAATATTTATTTCTGCACCAGATTTGGCGTAGTAATATAAGTCTCTAAAATCCAGTCATTTTAGTGCATTTTACAACAGTTCACAAGCTGGCTTATTAATTCCTGTCTGTTATTATAGAACGTTCCTTCTCTAGTACTTAAAATTCATGTAAAGGCTTGTTCCTAGGATTAATTATCACAAATTAATTTTATTGGGACTACTTTGCGCTGCCAATACTGGTTTGATACGAATAAATGCTTGTGAGGCGCCTGAGCCAGATGCTCCCAGTTATTGACAGCTCCTATTCTTTTGCATGGGCAACGGTGGCTTAAATTTTATGAATTGCCATCACATACATAAGAAATTAAATTAAAGACAATTGAGGGTTTGAAAATTGCTAAACAAGGAATAGCCTCAATTCGAATGAAAAATCAAGGAAATCGGAACAGTAGTTCTCATGTTAGTATCCTAGGCGAGGCATGACCTTAACAAAAACCTCGTTTGCTCTATACAAAGACACAATGTCATCACATCAAGTTTCAATTTCTATTCAGTAGCTTGGCAGCTTTCCAATAGTATATCACAGAGTAAGGATATACAGAGGGGACAGTTCAATGATAGTTATAGTGCCTGCGGTTTTTGATTCACTGGGGGAAAATTGTGCACAGCTGGATGCCAAAAACTCATTATCTCTATATGTTATAATGGCATTTTTCTTGCAGACATCCCTACCTTTGATGGGCCATAATTCATTCTGTATTTATCCTAAAGACTGATTTCCAACTTTGCTGGAATGTCCAAGCTTCAAGCTATACACCATATTGTTGTCATTTTTCGCTAGGATTCATAGGCTAAGAGTAATCCATGTTTTTTTAAATGAGTTTTGTCATAAAGATTTACATGTGGCAATTGATAGACGGCTGGTCATCAAAATTAGGAAATGTCTGTGCATTGACCTAAGCCCTATGTAAATCTATATGATAAAACTCATTTTAAAAACCTGGATTACTCATAGCCTATGTATCCTAGCAAAAAATGACAATAATATGGTGTATAGCTCGAAGATTGGACATTTCAGAAAAGTTAGAAATCAGTCTTAAGGATAAATACAGAATGAATTATTACCTATCAAAGGTGGCTATGTCTGCTTGACAAAACTCCACTGTAACTTATATATATTCTGAAATTGGCAGGTGGCCAGATTGATGAATTTCCCCAAGTGGATAAAAACCGCAGGCACTATAACGATCATTGAAGTGTCCCCTCTGTTTATCCTTACTCTGTGAGTATATGTTGTGTTAGTATTCGGATTTGTCATTGACGGTACCTTAATGTTGTTACTATGAGTTATTTTAAGATCACTATCATCATACAGAAGGCTCAATAAATTTGATGTAGATAAATTTAATCTCTTTTTTATAGCTGCTTTTCCTACAAGCTTTTCTTCATCATACCCTTGATCTTATAATTGATGGTCCCATAAAGTGCAATTATTATAAGTCAATGTTCACATCATAACATTTTAACCAACATTTTAACCAATAAAAATACCACTGTTCATATCAAAGTAATCTCATAGCAACGGACAAAAAAGCTTAATTTACTCGCACTAGGACATTACGGAATGATATAACCTATTACTGAGTGTAGAAACTCAGGATCTTTTAGGGTGTAAAGTATGTTATCGCCCCTGTTACAGATTAATCTAAAATATCATTGACTAAGCTACCTTTAACCAAAACTGATGAGTGATAATCTCTTGTATAGGTATAACAGCCTTTTAACTGTCCTAGGGGATCCAGGGCTAGGCTTACTGTAATACTGTTAGTAGATTTTAGTTTCAACCTGTAACAGGGGAGATAAAATACACTAGATGAGTCTAGTTAGACCCTTCTAGACCCTGTGTTTTCGCACTTTGAATTTGGTTCAATAATTTAATAACGCGCTAATGCAAGTAAATTTAACTTTTTTTGCCTGTTGCTAAGATAATACTTCGATAGTTGTTGTTTTTGCTAGCTTAAACATTTTAACTAAGGTCTGAAAGGTTCTTAGCATGAGTTTGATTGAAATTATCTGAAATGTGTTCTCCACCCGTGTCTTTTGTTTACGGCCTGTGAGAATTTCGGTCTATTGGTTTAGCCTCAAAACTCCCTTACAACTCATAGAGACTGCTTTACAACAGTAGTCCAGGCCATCTTTCAGATCTGATAAATGTATTACTGCGCTTTTGCATATTGCACTTATGGCCTGCCTTGACACACTTGTATTATGATTGATGATGACAGATTTGATAATATTTGTAGTAAATCTATGGACATATTTATATAAATATATATGTATTTATGTGTGTGTATTTACAGCAAATTGAGGCACAAAAAGGGGAGCTGACTGATCATTGTGAGACGTTACAAAAAGATGTCATAGCGAAACTAGATGATAGTTACGCAGCAAAGACGATCCATAAAAGACAAAGTAGGTGAATCCAATTTCTTTTAAATTACTCCTAAATATTTTAATTTTTCTGAATTCTTGAATGATATGCCCCGAAAATTTAAGTTGGGAACATTTGTATAATTAGAATTGGAGACTGTCATAACATCTGTCTTTTATGCATTGAGTAATAATTTATTACAATTGTACCAGTTAGAAGCTAAAGCTAGTGAATATTGCATTTTTTATGGATATGATGAGACAGTCATCGGCAGACCGATAACAAATTTCTAAAGTAGTGGTATAATTGATAAAAGCAATAAAGAGTAATAATGGGCCCAAAACAGACCCATGAGGAACCCTTTTAGGATTTTCTTGCTGTCAGATAAAATAATATTAACCTTATTGATAGGATTATGATGATATTTTGAAATGCTGTAATCACCTGCCATATTTATCCTGCAGCTTCACAATACAAAAATTGAATTAGCACCTTTTGAGCATTAAGATCAAATCAAGTAGATAGATATGATATAAATCACTAGTTTACCTCGGCTGTGGGATACAGAACTCATAGGGGGCAAAATATTCTTACTGCATACAACGTGTTAGTTTTTTCAATTTACGCGATAACGTTTAAATATACACTACAAAAACACTCTTTTTTTACAACACTTAGCTACCACTTTCAAACATTTACCATTCCACATAAGATCAAGTCCATCCATATCACAGTTTGAGAGATCTTCCAGATTATACTTCTCATCAATTATGCATCAACATCTTGTGATTTTATTTCTTTCTTTTCATTTGAGTATTCTTTCAAACATTTTCAACCAATGAGTATTATTCAAAAATGAGTTTCATACATATATATATATATTAGAATGTGTAAAAATAAAGCTAATGGTAGACGATTAGATACAAAACTCATTTTTTGATTAAAATATACCTCTTATGTCAACAGTGGTTCATCTATAACTGCAATCTTACCCACTGATATGAATTCATGGATTGGTGGTGAAACAGTATGGGAAATTCTGATTCTTTCCATCAGAATATAACTTTCTATCGGAAATTGAATCTAGCTAAAGATTTGGCAGTTTTTACGTTACCCATTCATTGACAACCCAGTAACAATCATCTAAAAACTCAGGCAAGCTGCTTTATAAAAGTGGTCAGCTGTAGCATTACTGAACTTTTTGACCAACCAATATATAACCATACAAAAATTGAAATGGTTTTGTGGAAAGATGATATATGTATATGGCCATATTTATATATTTATATTTATATACCAGTGTTCATACCAGACACCTCACTCAAAGCCAAACATTGAGTATGCCTTTGAATTTTTTTATAGTTCTGCCTAGCTTGTTTGGCAGCTCAGCTGGCAATGCTCCTCAGGGTCAACAAAACAGTGGAAACAGAGGCAATAGGCAACAAAATAGAGGGAGGGTCACAAGACAACCTCAACAACAACAACAACAATCAAGACGGAATACAAGGCCGAGACAAGCTCAGAGACCCTCTGGAGGAGGAGCAAGGTGTAACTGTCCTAGAGGTCTCCCAGGACCACGTGGCCCTCCTGGTCCTGCTGGTGCAAAGGGTAAGGACTGTCATCTGAAAAAGAGCCATTAATATGTTCATTTTTTTTATGACAGGCAGTCTTTGAAGTCAATCCAGTGGTCTGTGTACAATCCCTGGGGCAGGCAGACATACCTGGAGGCCAACTTTTTGTTTGCACGCCCTTCTGCCTCCATGATTGAAAAAGGCAGGCATGACTAAAGGATGCTGCATGAGAGCTATTGGTTTCAGTGCCTGAAGGCAAGAGAGGTTAACTCTACGTTTCATAGATTTTCTTGTTGAAGTTAGGCACTTTTACTACATATCTGGTTTTATTACCTTACAGGAGAAGCAAGCTTCAATGGAGAATTGCATCCTGTCGTGGGTCCTCCAGGAACAAAGGGACAGAAAGGTCAAAATGGGGCTCAAGGATCCAGGGGATCACCAGGTAGGTCTATAGTGATAGACAGAATTGCTCTGCATGATTTCATCCTCTCTATAGTTGAGCTCCCTACACACAAAGCTGTCTTCAACTTCTTCAGAGAAAAATAGATCAATCTTCAAATTTCAATACTCTAATCTTCAGAACAAATTTTGAGACAACTGGACAGGACAAAAATTGCTGTTCATAAATACCTATAAGGACTGAGCCATCAAGTTCAATAGTATATTAATGTGATCATATTTTTCTAGAGAAACAATGCACCTGATGGGGCTTGAACCCGGGACCCCGGATCCCAAATCAGACGCCTGTAACAATTTGTTGTTGTTGTGTGGAGTTATCTACACACCCAATCTGAGGAGATAACTTCAAATTGTTGGACTGAATCTATTGATTTTTTGATTAAACTGATACAATACTTTCTTCAATTTTAAAACACTCAATCTTCAGTAAAATACGCGGGGAGCCCCATAGTTATTTTTTACGCATGCAGCAAAAGGAAAGATAAAAAATGACTCCTCTTAAAGTACCAACAGTCATATTATATGTAATAGATTATATGATATCTAGAATATGTACTATTAAAAGCTTCTATAAAGACATTGGTGTTCAATGTTTGCTAATGGTTATCATGTGACAATTTGTAGGTATTGGTGGATCTAGAGGTGATAGAGGATTTCCAGGAAATGCGGGTAGAGATGGCACTCCAGGAAGCAATGGATCCCCTGGTACAGCTGGAAGAGATGGAGGTATTGGCGCCCCAGGCTTGCCAGGAAACTCAGGAAACAATGGACAAACCGGAGCACAGGGATTGCGAGGACTTCCTGGATTTTCTGGCGCTGAAGGTGTGCCTGGTTTGCCCGGAATCGGAATTCAGGGGCCACCTGGTACAACAGGTGGGAGGGGATCAATCGGAGAACAGGGTTTACCAGGAATAACTGGACCATCTGGTCAAAGAGGATTAAATGGAATCCCAGGCACAGCTGGAGCCACAGGAGCTCCAGGCACAGCTGGAGCCACAGGAGCTCCAGGGTCACCTGGAGTTCAAGGACTGACTGGATCTACTGGTCAGACTGGTATAGGATTTCCTGGAGAGAAGGGAGCTCCTGGCTCAGCTGGATCTGATGGTATAAATGGTATTAGAGGTCGGTCTGGTCGTATTGGATCGACTGGTCCTATGGGATTAACTGGTTCTTCGGGGTCACGTGGTGCTATTGGACCGACTGGTGCTATTGGACCGATTGGTGCTACGGGATCAACTGGTTAAAATTAATGACTTGTCAATTGCATAGTGTGTTAGAATTTGTGATGAAACCAGTGTGACCAGTGAAACATAATTACAATAGTTAAATAAAAATTAATAAAAATAATGATAAGTACAGAACTGTAGACTGGATTACCCTGCCTGGAGTAGAAGTGAGACGACACCCACTGACAGCCCTGTTGGGATCGGCAAACATCCTACAAAAGGTCCAATCTAGCCGAACCTAGTGGAACTAGGTCGATGAAAGGTAGACCACCAACATTCGCTGTGACAATATCCACAATTAATAATAATAATAAAAAAATAATATATACTTTATTTGCTATTCAGTGCTATTACATATTTTCCAAATGTATTTTTGTTCCGATATCACTGACCGGTTTGTGTGTGTCATAAACTAATCTGTCTAATTCAGTGAAGCGACGTTACTGCGCTATTCACTTTTTCACTGTAGCGCATAGTCCAGAATAGGAGTTATCTCCAAATAAATATAATGTGTGAATATGAGACCTTCTTATTTCTAATTATGACCACTACAACTGGGTATAACCGGCGAATTTTATAGAACATTTAGTAATTAAGTATAAAATGTGATCAGTATATCGTGCAATCAAATATTGTCCGTGCAATAACAACTTACATTATAGCTGTTTCTGGCCTGAAGAATTTGTATGAAAAATGGTGCATCGACTATTGTAAACCTCAGGTTTTGCTCAGCATTTTCACTGAATTAACTGCATCTGATCTTTCCAACTGTCAGACATACAACCGTAAGATGGATAATACTGATGGTTTAATTTCAAATGTATTTTGTCAATTAAAGGCTTAAAATCGGAGCTCAGAACACTGAGTCTTTGCTCTTCATATCGATTCAGTGATTTTGCATGATAATCTTGTTGAAGATTAGCTACTCCTGGATCAATCTTACTGAGACTTTAAACAAGCATAAGCTAGAAATTTTGGTCTAAGATTGACATGGTAATCCTACACATCCCTCGCTGATACACATGTATCAATCTGTGTAAAAATCAACAAATTATAAGCAGTGGAATCTTTCAATAACGTTGAGGGTTTATAATCTCACATATGACCTGGATGTCTAGTGTTTCCCCAACATTTGGTGGGTATTGAGACTATATTTTTGAAGAAAATTAACTGGCAGAACAACAGGTCTCTTCATCGCAGAGGAAATAAGATTTGATAAAATACCACAATTTATCTCACCTTGTGGGAATAATCCGCTGGCTTGTGACAGGACATGAATAAAATATTGATAGGGATAAGAAATTGAACTATTATCATGGATGATTTAAATGCAGCCCAGACTGGCCCAATCAATCCGAAAACTAACTTTTGTTAAGTTAAAGACCTTCAAAAATTAAGCAAGATTCTTGTCGATTAAAAAAATGGCCCAGACTGGCCAAATCAATCACATAAATATTGACTTACATGTGCATGCTGTAGAGAAAATAAAAGTGACTCAGACTGGCCAAATGAATTGGTAATTTAGTAGCTGTATATTTACCAAGACATATCTTATCAGACATGGCTGAATATAGAGAGGCGGGTCATTTTGGACCGAATCAGAGTGTTTGCATCCGCTTTCAAAACGGCCTCATGATGAGCGCGGATCCTTATATAGCGATTGATTATTTCCCTCACACCGCGGCTTGCATGCTCAGCACAACTGAATAATGAGAGATGGCTTGACTCTATAATCTTTGATAGACTGTGCAGCCGGGCAAGTTCTGGGAATTTAGGACCCAAACCTGTTTTAAAGACTTTGTTTGAGGCACATCTTATTCTCCATATTTTATTCTATCATGTGAGCGATTTTCAGCTTTAGAATCCAAATATTGAGGAAGTTATGGCCTCTCAAACTTCCAAGGTGACGGCAATTTATCGGCAGTAAGAATCAGCCGGCAATCCCTAGGGTACGTCACAACCATCATACTTATTACGATACACTAATAAATATGTTGATGATCAAAATGTTCAGATATGTAACGGTCTCGAACCCAGGTCCAAATGGCTTTGCAGGCAACGCCGCTAAGACTGATCTATATTGTCTACTGGCTAACCTGGTTGGTCCAAGTGGCGTGATGGTAGCGTCGTTGCCTATAGGTAAGGGGACCAGGGGTTTGATTCCCACCCAGGTCTGAATTTTGATCATCATCTTATCTGTGTGATTATTAGTGTATTAACTAATAACTCATAATAAGTATGACCATAGACAAAACACATGTCTATGGTTGTGACCTACCCCAGGGGAAACATCCGCTTATTCCCAATGCCGATTGAAGGCAATCACCCTGGAAGTTTGAGAGGCCATAACTTCCTCAATATTTGGATTCTAAAGCTGAAAATCGCTCACATGATAGAATAAAATATGGAGAATAAGATGTGATACAAGAGAGCAGCCTCAAACAAAGTCTTTAGGCAAAGATCTGATTACTCTCTCTGACAAAAGACACACTCTAAAAACTGCTTCGGAAGGGGTTTTGAGTCCACCACGATTCTTAAGTTTGATTAGTGTCGGCATGTCACCTTCCCTCGCTTTGGCCACATCCTCGACACAGAGGCTACAGCTTAGTTGCATCGTTCTGGTTATGAAACCTCCTATCAGAGAAAGATGTACGCATTGCGTAATTAGTAGTATATATTTAATATATTTAAATATGTATTTATGTGTACAACTGGCTAATCGATTTGTTACTTTATAATGTTTTCATTATATTATCATGCCTTTGCTTTCCAATCCAAAAAACAAACATTTAGAAACTGGGACAATTTTCATTCTAGATCATCAAGACTCAGCATTTTTGTAGATAAGTTGAAAAGCTAAGATCTTCAAGGGTACTAAGATCGTGTAAAATTGCAGCATTTGCACTGTTTTTTCAAGAGTTATGCTCACTTACCAATATACTCAACAATATCTGTGACAGGTTTCGATAGCTCAAGCTTGATCTTTAGGTCTTTTGAATTTAGTTGAAGCTCGACTTCGGTTGATTTAGTTCTTTTTTTCTTTCTGAGAAGCAGTTGGGAGTCACTGCTCAAGTCGAGACAGTTGGCGTTGCTAGATGGGGTTATTTCATGCTTGATCAGAAGCCTCTTCAGGGCGGCAGTGAACTGCACTACATCTGGATTGTTATTGAACCCCCCAGATGACCTAATTTCCGATATGATCCTGTGACAGCTTGTATCCCAATAGGTACCAATGATATTATACATTGTGGATTTACAAAATCGATATTCATTAATGATTCTCTAGTAAGTTTTCCTATTCTTGGCCACGTCGCTAAATTTAAATCAGTCAATATTTATATCCTATAGGGTATTGTAGATATGGGTATAGGGAGCGAAATGCAAATTCTGAGTACCAGCAGCTGGAATCTAACGTTTTCTGTTTAATACATTAGGAAGTCGCAGACAGAAGAAAAATCTTCCGCCTTTCCTACCTTAGAAAACTTGAATCAGACGAAGCCGCACTCATGTTGTAGACTTAGGTCCCTGGACAACTTTGTAGATCTTGGCTCAATATAGACTATACGACTATACATAGGTACAAACTGATTTGATACACAGCTTTTTAAATATCCCTCCACCACCACCGTCCTCTGAGGGAACAAACTAGTGTTATTGACGCACCATTTTTTAACAAATGTTAAGACCAGAAACATGCTATAGCATATGTTGTTATGGCACACACAATATTTGATGGCACGATATACTGATCACTTTTTATACTTTATTACTATATGTTCTATAAAATTCGCTGGTTATACCCAGTTGTAGTGGTCATATTTAGAAATAAGAAGGTCTTATATTCACACATTACATTTAGGTGGAGATAACTCCTATTCTAATCTATGCACTACAGAGAAAAAGTGATTAGCGCAGTAACGTCGCGTCACTGAATTAGAGAGGACACTGAGCCTGTGTCAAATAGCCAATAGTTTCGAGTCTAGAGTATTTATATGTTTATGGTGTGTGTATTTGTATCGCTTTTTAACCTTTGATACTCCATACAATAGCCGCATGTAAAACATGATCTTATTTGCCTTCGAGTACAGATCAGTTTAGTGTTAAAGCTATAGTTGCTGTCACAAATTCTGTGCAGTGACAAAGATGACTCATATAAATAGTGAGAGCATCAAGATACAAAACATTATTATACTCAAGACAGTTGATCAGTGATGTTGTTTAGTGACTGTTTATACTAGACAATAAAAATCAGATAATTCTAAAAATGCTATTTCTCTGCTCTGGAAGACAAGCTGTATGTCATATGTAAAGTGTTCAGCTCTGACTACCAGAATTCTCGAACTCGTCACACAGTTGTAATAATTTTGTGACAGTTGCTCCTCTCCATATTCGGTATCATTTGGAAGGTCTCAGTCTATTTAAGAGCACAATAAAAATTCTTAAATAGCCTATTGATACAGCTGGAACCATTTGCTTTTCTAAAATGTAGATTATTCTCATCTTTTCTCAACCATCAAGGTTGTCTCCTCTTTATCGCTCTATAACATATAAATATGTATGAAACGCTAAAATTGCCAACTCTCTAAAACAAGTGCGCCGACTCTATCTAAGTGGAAATGTATCGAGTACGCCGACTCTATCTTGCCTGGGAATATACCGAGTACGCCGACTCTATCTGAGGGGGAAGGTGACGAGTACGCCGACACTATCTGGTCTAAAAATAAAGCTAGCATGACGACTCTATCTTGTCTGGGAATATAATTGACCTGGCCTTGGGGCTGGCTTTGGGGGGGGGGGGGGAAGATATGGACAAAGACAATAGGCTTATTTATCTGGCAAGATAAATGGGGAGAGGGAATGGCTCTGGGTTACAACTATCTGTGCAAGATAGCTGAGAGGATAACTGGACTGGAATTAGGGGGGAGGGGATGGCTCTGGGTTACAACTACCTGTGCAAGATAGCTGGGAGGATAACTGGACTGGAATGGGGGGAAGGAATGGCTCTGGGTTACAACTATCTGTGCAAGATAGCTGGGAGGGTAACTGGACTGGAATGGGGGGGGGGGGGGGTGGTGAGGGAATGGCCCTGGGTTACAACTACCTTTGCAAGATAGCTGGGAGGATAACTGGACCGGGAATCAGGTCAATGGTTGCAGTGGTGCAATGGGGGTTTTCACTTAGCCTCTACCTAATACCCAAGGGAGGCTACAGTCTAACGACAGAGTACAACAAGGCAACATTATGTCAGATCTCAAGAAACTTACTTCGGTTGGTTAAGTTGTGTAGGAACTTTTATTTGTTGCGGACTAGTTAAAATTTAATGAGGTGTTGCTTCTTCAGCTGCAAAATACTAACCAAAAAACTTATTCCACTCGAGTTTAGTTATAAAAACCATGGGCGTCAGAAGGGGTGCTCAGGGTGCTCAAGTGAGCACCCCTTGGGAGGTTTAAATTTTTTTTTTTAACAATTGGAGTTGTTTATCCTTGTCAGTGTCAGAGGAACTCCTTGTAGCCAATAACTGGGCCAATCATTTTGCCCTGTTGTTGTCGTTGCCCGATCAACATTAATTCTTAATATTTCATCTGATCAATTATCTACATTTATCAAACTTTTATAAAAAAAAAAAGTTTTGTGGGAGAGGAAGATGTGTGAGCATAGTGTAGTTACTGGCAGCTTTTGCAGATCCCTATGACTATGACCCAATCACCCAAGGCCTATAAAATAGCACTGACCCACTAGTGACCAGGAATTCCATGTGTGAAACCAGGGGGAGGGGGTGGCTTCCACATTCCCTGGTGAAACACTAGTCCAGTCCCACCCAGTCCTCAACTAACTTGACTCAACTTCCACATATAATAATAACATAGGGAAGTGTAAGGCTAAGTCTAATGTAAACCAATGCTAGTGAGTTCATGACTAGTAATCAATCAAATAAGGCCTAATAAATAATGGTCTTGCAGGTTGTAGAGTACTATGTGACTAATGGTATTACCTTAGTAAGAGTAGGCTTGATCCTAGTTCAGCTGTACTTCTCAGGTAATCTCCAGTTACAAGTTGCACCTTCAGGCTCTGCACATAGACTGACATTCTTCTGTGTTTGTCCTTGACCTTGTTATGATGACCTCATACACAATCACGTGATGTTCTATCACTACACAGGTGCAAGAATGCTGTACGTATTTACTGGTAGTTCACTAAGTACTCTTTAGTCTGTTTTTAATCCAACCATTTTTTAAATTTGTTCACGAATAAACTATCTAACTAGGCTACTACCAGGCAACTCAGTGTTTTCTTTTATCGCTAGAGCTTTCAATCAGGGCCCGGGCAAGAGGCTGCTGCTGTTAAATATTTTTGGTATCATGCTTGGTGTTGCTCATCCATAAAAGTTGGCTGGTATGTACCAGAATGTCTCTTTTTGGGTCTTGAATTTCAAAAAATTTCGGCGGGAAGGCACTTGGGCGCCCCTCCCCGCTTACACATGCCACTAACTACTCCACAGCTAAAAGGAGCAGCCCTTGGTAAATCCTTCTGACGCCCATGATAAAAACATAGTAGGTCATGTGATACTAACTGTGGAAATTTTCCACGGAAAATTCCATAGATGGCTTGTAAGAGTTAAAATTAGAAAAGTTACTGAAATGATGAGATGAGAAAACAACTAATAATAATAAGAAAGCATGTAAAACAAAATTTAAATGTCCAGGTGTGATGGAAAATCATCATAATTATATGTGAATACATCGATAAACCTGTACCATTCTCAATATTTTCAATTTTACTTTTTACTGTGAACTTTAATTTTTATGAAGGGACCAGTTAAAGCAGATCTCATCGGTGTAAACATGTCGTGAGAGACAACTGGTCACGATTGAGTTACTCAGTTGAGATCATTATACAGGAATTGGTGTGGGGTAATACTTATTCTGAATGCACCACAGAGCTAGGAAATGGTCAATTTTCTGAAGACTTCAGCTGGATACGCTATGAAGTGACCTATTGAGACTTTCAGATTCTCTACGCCTTGATGATCATTTAGTCCGGTGGCAGCCCCTGCCTATCTTGTCACTTCCATTTGCAATTTTGGATGGATAAGGTTTGTGAGTTGGTACAGTTTTTCACGCTGATCGCAATGGTAACAATGTACCTTACACTAAGTTGCACAATGGGCTGCTAGTTGCCAAAAACGCTACCGGTAAAAGGGAAAGTGATCAAAAAATGATGATATTGTTTCAAAACATCCAAAATCTAAAAGAGCATGTCATAATTAGTGGATCTACAACTTTACATGGGTTTGCTATCATAAAAAGCTGAGATGCGGCCAACAACGGTTGCAATACCCATTTTATCACCTGTGTACAACTATCATTAAAGCGAAACTACTTTTTCAATTATGCTGCTGCCTAAAAAACAGGCTTCGAATGTTCGTATTGATCTGATTTTTTTATGGTGACTGTGCATTGACCCTCCCATCGCATAACACCAGATTTTAATGCTCTGAGTGTGGCGTTTTTCAAATAATGCGTATTTCTAGGTTTCCTTTATAGTATCATAAAAATCGTCTCCATAAGGTTATATAGTGTGTAAAGCCAAAAGCCCTTCAGGTATCACATGAAAGGTGCGTAGTGCTGAAAAAATTTGTTTGGTCATTGATAGAGTCAATACAAAACCAACATAAAAAAATCAGATTGATACAAACATTCGAAGTCAGTTTTCGAGGCGTCTGCAAAATTGAAAAAGTAGTGTCGTTTCAATGATAGTTATGTACAGGTGATATAAGGGGGTATTGCAACCGTTGTTGGCCACATCTCGGCTATTTATGATGGCAGACCCATGTAAACTTGTAGATGCTCTTTCAGATTTTGGACATTTTGAAACCATTTATCATCATTTTTTCATCACTTTCCCTTTTGTTGGCAGCGTTTTTCACTTTATCACTTTTTATAAGGTTGGTCATTCACTCAATATTTGAGATATCATGCTGATGTTATACCAAAGACTGACCAAGGAATGTATGAATCTGATTGCAGAGTTTGAGTAGCCCAACTCATAAGGTGAGCACAAGACAGACCTTTGAAATCTCAGAAAAACAGCATAGTTTGGAATAATTTGACGGTCCCAGTTTCCACACATTAGCTGTTCTCTCAAACTCTCAAGGTGACGGCAGTCAATTGGCATTAAGAATCACCGGGCACGCGTGTGGGACGTCACTACGTGTGTCAGATTTTGGTCTGTTTATGGAATCCAACTGCTCTCGCAATAGCTATCAATCTCTTGTCTCATTGTTTACAATCACAATTGAGCTGATTATTATTGTAACAGCTTGGGTTTAATATCATCACTAAAACAACATTCAGTCATGCATACTAATCATCATCGCTCCAAGCTGTTTTTCCAGTTGCCTTTATGAAATTGTTGGCAACAATCATATCTTGAATCATAATCCTTGATTTAGTACATGTTACATAATATGCAATATCATGCTGTTTTTGGTACAATTTTAACCTGAATTCACATTCAATATTATCAGCTACCGAGCAACGTGTTGCATTAAGCTCGCTGTGACTTTATTATTTAAAAAGTCAAACAGCATAAAACGATCAGAAACAGATTACAGTAACATTATCAATATAATACATATCTAACTCCATCCCTGGAAGCTAAACAAGGTATTATTTAACAACTTTACTCTTGATTCCATAGTCGTTTTGATATTATTGATGATAATGTGGTATCGAGCAAATAAACAGTGGTTATCCCCCTTGACATTAAACAAAGTATACTAACTGGCTCAGACATTTATCTTAGTACTCACTCTTGTTTTGTATTTGTATTGTCTATTATTTCTTACCTTGTCAATATGTATATATATTCTGTTTTATTCCAGTAATGCTTAGAGTGACAATCAACACTTGTCATTGTGTAACAAACCTTTACATTAGTGTTAATACAATTTTATGGAAGAGTAAGGTTTGTTGTGCCAGATTTGCAGTTAAGCAAATAAAAACACCCAAAATAAATATTCAGAATACTTATTTCTGTGCAATGTTTATTTAATATCAGTCTAAGGAGGATTTCTGGGATATCGGAGTTTGTTGATAGTTTTGCATCGAGGCTAAAAAAGGATATAATCTCGGAAACTAAATATCGATCTAAGGAGGATTTCTGGAATATCAGAGTTTGTTTTGCATCGAGGCTAAAATCGGATATAATCTCGGAAACTAAATATCGATCTAAGGAGGATTTCTGGAATATCAGAGTTTGTTGATAGTTTTTGCATCGAGGCTGTACCAAAGTCGATACCCAATCGAGTTATATGTTCATATAATCTCAAACAAGTAGTTATATTAATATTTGTGCACTATAAGTTTTTATAGTTGCTCGTAAATATTTTAGTTCTAAAATATTAGCCACAATTACAAGACAGTAATAAACACCTGCTATAAGTTTCTATAGCCAGGTAAAGCAAGTCATACACAAAATAGGAAGGATAGAACAATAATTACTCATGCTCGTTATTCTAATGTCATCAATTTCATTCATTTTATCAAGAAGTTTTCAGAGCATTAACATTGCAACAATTTTACCATTTTAGTTTTCACGTCGCTATTAGAGATACAATAACACCAACAATAATACCAACAATCTCAGCGTCAGTCCGATTACATAAGCACTAATCTGGGGAGGGAAAGTAACAAAGTGTCATACTTACTATGAGTATTTCTACTAATAGTTCCACAGATAAGATGATGATCAAAATTTAGACCTAGATGGTACTCAAACCGAGGATTTTTACACCAGCAGGCAACGCCGCTAGCATCGCACCACTAGGTCTAGCTCTGTGATACAGTAGACAATATAAATCAATTGTAGCGGCGTTGCCTGCTGGGCCATAAGGACCTGGGTTCGAGCCCCATCCAGGTCTGTATTTTTATCATCATCTTATCTGTCGAATTATTAGTAGAATATACTCATAATAAGTATGATGTGTTGTGATGTCCCACACAGCGTGCTCGCTGATTCCCAATGTCGATTGAAGGTGATCACCTTGAAAGTTTGAGAGGCCATAACTTCCTCAATATTTGTATTCTACTGCTGAAAATCGCTCACATGATAGAATAAAATATAGAGAATAAGAAGTGATGCAAAATAGCAGCCTCAAACTAAGTCTCTAATGGTATATTATGTTGCAAAAGTACAGCTGCTGTGACTGGTAAATTTAGCGTTTTTACGCGCTATCCGGATCTGATGCGAGGTTGAACTTATGGACCGATCCAATATCCGATCCGAGGTTGCCTCACCCTGATCCGTTCCCCCCCTAACCAGGGCATGGCAATGTTATAAAAATTGGCATTTACAGTCTATTTATAGAAAACAAAAACCACTAATCACAGACCGGTGAACAGATGATGACATCATGTATTGTGAGCGCCAAATGGTTGACTATAACTAGGCAGCAGTAGAAATGTCATTCCTGCTATGACAAGAAACCATGTCAACAACACCAGGTGTTCCATCTCATGTTCGAATGATCGACCGACAGGTGACCATCAGAGGAAGTGAAGCTGGATTTGAACATTTCGTCTAGGCCTAGTTAGCCCAGTTAGAATACCGCTGCTATCAGGATCTTATCATACATTTTGATAAATCATTGCCATGACCAATCACCTCCTCTTTTAGTAACTCAAATAGGCAGTTATTTGAGCTCAAATTATTGCTTATTTTGAGTATTGTCCACTCTCCATTTGGGTACTGTTTAACACACCAAGCGTAGTCAAGTAGTGTTAAAATGACTTAATCTGGAGAACCACCTACTATAGATAAACAAATAAAAATTCTTTCAGATTCGGCATCATTGAAAACTCAGAGGAAATCAATTAGGGGTTCAAATTGTTATGTTGATATAATCAACGGCACAATCCTAGAATTGATTGATTCATTTATTTCTATCACTAACATGACATATGTTGTGAAAAAAGGTGTTAAATACTGATGCCCATATTAAAAATGATTACAGTATAACATACATGGCTTAAATATAAATGTAAAAAGTCTCTGTGGCTGGAAGTGATTTAAACATAAATTATTACATTAGTTTATTTAGCTTGATTGCTGCCTGCTGGCGTAAAGAAAATAATCTCTACCCCATGTGCTTCTGTATCTTAAGGTTTGATACCGTCCTGATTGGCATTATTCAAGAAAGTCATTAAAAAATGTTCATCGTCATGAATATATCGCAGCAATATGATCTTTTGTTTTATACTGAATTAATGTGAGTTGTCCTTGCAAACAACGATAACCGATATTTCTAAACTGAAAATCAAACCTCAGGTTATTTTGCAATACACTGTTGTAATATATTGGTTGAAGTCTGCAACGATTAGACTCAAGCATTTAAAAAATTCCTCCTTGTAACGATACTTATCCGGTAAAGTGCCTCCTACACAGCTAACAAAGTTGATCTGGTTGCAGCTCGGCAAGATGAAATGAAATGATTACATTGCTTGCGCTGATATAAAGCTGATCCATCGGTGAACATTTTATTGAAGGAGAGAACTTGATGAACTACTAATAAATTTACCCAGGCATATGCTTGATAGAAGATAGCTTTATTGGCATCTATATCATTTTGCAAAGATTTTTCTTTAAAAAGTCCTATTAAATAAGAAACAAAAAAGAGTGAAACAAAAATAATATGAATGGTTTTAGAATGCTTGATAGAATATAACTCCGTATGAAATGATCAAACAGTAATGAGCTGCGGCCTGAAAATCTTGCGCTAATGATTGTATCGCTGTGTACAGTCTACTATATCAATCATGTTTGTGTGCGGCATACTTCTCCATGCTAATTAGGTATGAGCACTGATATGTATTATATGGATTAGAGGAACATATCCGACCCTGAACAAGCATTAATGGTTATTTATGCATGGTTGCTAGGCCGCAATTCTCATATTTCATTGGTCCACAAGTTGAGAATCATAATATAGCTGACCCTTGTAAGCTTTTGTCAAGCCGCTTGCCTGAGTTTTTGAAGCTTGATGCTGGGACGTCAATCAATACATAACGTAAAAGCTATCAGACTTTAAGCTTGATCCAGTTACTGACACAAAGTTATATTCTGATGGCAAATCTCCACAAATATAGCTATGTAGTCTAAGTGCTCAGACTCCAAGGCGCAGGGAGTTACTTGCGCAAGCTATCAAACTCAAAGGGGAGAGGAGTTTGATAGCTTGCGCAAGTAACTCCCTGCGCCTTGGAGTCTGAGCACTTAGACTAATAGCTATGCTACGTACTTGACCACACATTCATGAATTCATATCAATGGGTATAATGAGCTAATATATAATGGGAATATGATGTCATATGATGGGAAAACCCAGCTGGGCTTAGTGATAATTATGATTGGCGTTGCTAAACTTTAAATTATTCTTCGTAATGAAATAAACTACCATCACTGTATGAAAAGGTTCAAGGACCACATCATTTCAAAAAGCTAGACCTGATCTCATTTAACACTGGATGTGGCAACATTCAGGAATTTACAGACACAGAAACGATTTAACACTATAGTTGTTGCAACATCATAAAATGAACATAGAAACATTTACCGCATATCTTCGAAAGTAAATAATGGGGTTGTCGCGCTATGGTTATACGGGTAAGAAGAAGCGAACGATATTCCGACTCAGCCCGGACTGTAGCTGTGGCGATTACTGGGCGGACATGCTGACAGCGGGAGTTATTCTTTGTACTGTGATGAATGTGGTGGTGATCGTGTCGGTCAGCTACATCTGGTACTTAAACATGGAGAGGCTGGATATCATACAGCTAGAGAATGAAATACTTAGGCGTCGAATCGAGCTGCTCAGCATATCAGAGGTAAACCAAACAAAAATTGTGATAATCCTATTACTAGTTGGTTATTTTTACAAACCTAGTAGATGAGTAAATGTGAGCTAGAGTAGGTCTCAAGGTGAGTAAATATAAGTTAGCGTTAAATTTTGGCTAGCATAGGTGAAAGTACAAGAAAATGTCATCTCCTATTAAAATTAGCTACTTGAAACTTCCATGAACAGGCGATCTTTTCCTTCTGCGTATGCTCTAACCTACAACAGTATACTTAGCATGTCAATCTCTGATCGTTAATGTGAATTTGATATGTGTGCCGTGTACCCCCCCCCCAACCTATATACATCACTTCTGAAAACATACTATGATGGCTACACAAATTATCCATTTTTTTAACAATTAGCTGATTGATAAAGAAACTAAAGAGAAAGACAAGCACATCAAAGAGATAAAAAGACTAAGAAGATCAGCTGACTTTTTACTGCAATACCCTCTTCAACAGAACCAGACACAGTTCGGGGAGCTGTCTGCTTCTATATCAAAAACTCAGCAGGAGATCGGAGAGTTAAAAAAAGAGCTGAAGTCTTCCATCAAGCTTATCAGGGACATGGCAACAGGTATGTCGATTTTCCTGCATGGCAGTTGCCCTATACTCCTCTACTTACAATAGCGGCGGGTCTCAATAGAGGGGAGGGACGCGTCCATCGCTGCCTAGTTGGATCAAATTCGCTAAATCATGTCACAAAATGTATTCTGCAATAAATAGAATTCTTCAAGGCAATTCTCACATTGATCTGGCAATATTTTTAATAGAATTGGATACACTTAGCAGAGGACTGAATCCATCATGGTTGCGATTGAGTTACGTTCATCCACTCACTTTGTCACATTTTACAATGACACAGATGTCAATATTTTGATAGTTCCAAAATTCTGAACAGCAGTATCTTAGCTCCCTAAGGAACAAAATTGTTCTTCGATGCGCCTTTCATTGTAAATATGATTCTAAAATTACTTTATTTCAAACCAATTGCAGTGCCGAATAGTTCTGCTTGCTCGTACCCATACAGACTAAATCCACACTCCCGGACATGTGTAAGGTTTGTCAGATCCTCCCCTCTGAGCTGGTTTGATGCTCTACACCACTGTCAGCAGGTCGGAGAACATCTGGTCACTATCAACTCTGTGAACTCTGCTACCTGGTACAGACAACAACTTCTCACAGAAGGTAGGGAACTGTAGGCATAAAGAGGCATAAACAATATTGTATTTATCAGGTATTGTCTGTCTTTTATAAAAGGATATATAACTCTGCAGTCGTTATTTCAGGTAACGTATTTGAGCAGCGAGTTTGGGACTTATGTGGAAAACTCCTACTTCGAGATATGGCGTGGAATGGTGGCTTTTCATTGTCAATCACATAAGATTTGGCTGATAATGAGGGCCATGTCCAGCAATCTGGCTGGAATTTGAGCGTTTGAATTGATTGTAAATAAGGTGTTACACATTTGGAGTTGCCCGCATTTAAAAGCTGTTATGATATGTAAGATTGACTGGTGACCGTAAGCCTAAAAAGTGTCCCAGTGTCAAATAGAATAGATTTCTCTGTTAAAGTTATCCACAGTCGTGATCACAGATGTGTGTTTTGTCTATGGTGGTGACCATTAACTACAAATAGGGTGTTCAAAGACCCGAAATTCTCTCCTCATGCAATATCTAGCATTGTCATTGCCAAGGAAGCATGGAGTCAGAGTAATAACATGACTGTAGACTGGTCTCTTGATGGACAAGACAACTCCCTTAGATTGCATCACAGAAATTTTTTTAACACATCTCCTTCCTCTAATTTTATGAATAGGATGGTCAGAAGGTTTCTGGATTGGTGGAAGAAGATTATGTGGAGATAAAGCCTGGAGATGGTACGGTCGACAAACAGGTCAGTCATAACAGTAACTTACATGTTCACCCTGAGGAGAACAAAATACAAGGAATATCAGTTTTCCATCACATAGATTCTCAACTAAAAAAAGAACTTACAGTGGCCAATAATTCAATTATCAATATCAACTAGTGACCAAGCAAACAACGATTTTTTATATAGGTTTAATTTTAAAATTTTAATTTATATATAATTAAATTTCACTTATATAAATTTAATGTTTTTATATAAATATAAACATATACAATTTAATTTATAATTTTAAGCTTGCATAATCATGCAATTTACATATTTCCAGGTGTGGTAGACATAGCACTCTGGGCAAATGGAGAACCAAACGATTCAGGAACATGTATGATATATCAGCCTCAACTGTACTACTGGGATGATTATTACTGCAGCAGCAAGTTTAACTTTATATGTGAGAAGAAGTTCTCAACGTGATGTGTATTTTACTGAATAAAGAAGGCTAAATCACCTGATGTTTATCGGCTAACATCAATACCTGAATCGTTTTAATTTTTGTCTGAATTATGCCAAAATCTTCTGTCTAAATTTTGATGTGGCTGATAGGTAACCGGTCATTCAAAACATTCTCGAAAAAAAAACAGCTTAAAAAATGCAAAACTTTTGCGCTCAGAACATTTTCTGTTAACAAGACACAAACGTTAGCTTGCCTTAATTAAATCTCGCATGTCAAAGATCTGTTATCGGCAAAATTATACTCCTGATAATACTTTACATACTACTCTAGGTAGATGGGGCAAAATTAAGAGCATCATTCAATTCGTTGCGAAGTATATTTATGAACAAAAGTGATGACATTAGTTACATAATAATATTTACAGAAAGAACATGAATACATAAAACAATAATACATGATAGCATCGATCATGTACTATACGAGAGGGGACAATTCTACAGGAAGTAGATTCACTACATTCCCCCTTTGCAGTATTACGGTTAAATACAGAATCAGTAATTAGTTAACTAAGCAACCTGTCGAGATGGGAAAAAAACACGCTAGCCTACTGAGCAGGGTTGGAACAAAACTCTAAGGGGTGAATAAATTTTTTTACATTATTACATGAATATTACACTAAACGGCTAAAGGTCAGACGATAGCATTAGCATGGGTGAATAATCAATGGGGATGTTTACATTAATGTACACAGGTTATCGTAGAAAGATATTTACTGTTCAGTTTAAGACTATAGCATCACCTACAAGGTGGCCAGCAATTATCATTGCTGCAATGTAAATCATAAAAGACAAAAAAAAAGGAAGGCATGGTAAAATTTTTGAAGGAAAAAAACATTATTTTGAAGTTTGAAAATGTTAATGTTTATGGACAGGATTTTAACATAGAGTTTAGCAAGCAAACGAAGATGTTGTAATATCAAAAACAGTCAATCTGGCGCCAAAAATACAGTCCATAGAAAATATCAAGTTACTTTTTTGTCAAGGGCACTTTGGATGAAAACAATTCTTTTCTCTTGAACATTTTTTACTAAAAAAGAAGGTAGTGAAAAAAACTAGCAAAAATCACAGCTTAGCTCCGCTTATAATTAATCATCTTATATGGCAACCAGAATTAATAATGGCCTGACCAAAGAATACTTGGTAGGCCTCTCCAAAGTTATCACAGACAACAAAACTTTACATTACAAACTCTAGGTCAAGGTCGTTCTTTCTCGATACATCGATAACCCAACACTGCCAACGCACAAAATGAACCGTAAAATTAGCTTTCACAAAATAGCAGCCCAATAAAAGCATACCGGTACACACTATCCCAAAGTTGATAAAAGCCAGTCTGAAACCAAGCGGAAGTCTCAAACAATGAATTGGCCACCATTGACTCGAAGGTCAAGGCCATTGACCCGTTTCTAAAGCAACCACTTAACAATTTTTGTCGTTTTTAAAGATTTTTTGCTAACAAACATTCAACTTTTGGCACTTTTGAAGATTTACAAATTACAGAAAAAGACAATGAAGCAAGGGAGACTAATCCTTAAGCCCTCAAATCAAAGTCCACATATGATAAAAACAATCTGACCACTTTGTAGGTCATGTTGTAGTCCGAGATCTTATTCACTGAGGCTGCATGAAAGGGGGCGTTACGAGTGATGTCCCCTCTCGACAACACTGGCATTTACATACACAGGTTAATTATACTACTTATGAATCACAGCCCTGTCTATGAAACTAAACTAACGCTCCGTCTCAAGTCGATAAAACCAGCATTGAGCTGGGTCTTGAGGAGTTGAGTGCAAGGAATAAAATGTAAGACATATACAGCTTACAAGCATAGCAAAAGAGGCAAATGAGCTGAAATAGACATTGAGATCATCAATATAAACTCCTGTCATGTTTAGGGAACACAACTCAGCTATGCATTGCATCAGGTCACAGCTGATTGGTCGATTTGATGAAAGCTGTTGGTTGATTGGCCGGTTGGCTATGCGCTCGAGTTGTCTGATTGGCTGACATTGTTTGAGCTGAGTTCATTGTTACTGTTTGAATGATGGGCAGGCTGTGGGGTACCGCCCCGATAACTATTGCCGTTTGAATAATGAGAGGAGAATGTGGTACCAAGACCAAACAAATGTCCACAGTATTTACTGTCATCAATGTTGTCTTCGAAAAACATCTACAAATTGGAAAAATAAATTATGTTTGTTATGCTCCGAAATAAGTGCAAGATAACTATAACTGACTCAACTAAGAAATGTCTGTTCAATTAGTTGAGATCGACATCTTCAGAAAAAAAACTTATTTAGTCACAACTAGCTATGACTTAGGTTTAAACATTTGAGGCTTTAATCATAATAGGAGGGCCATTTATGATATCTGCACAGTATCAGTTAGACCAGCTAGATATAGCCTAAAAAGCCAATACAAACAGATATCCCAACTCTGTCATCTCTCTAACTTTCAGTCCAAAACAACATCATGCGTTCCGTTTAAACGACAAAACCTATTCACGAGCTTTCTTAGTCACACTGATAACGTGATATACTATTGCATTTATATCTCTGACCGATAGAGAGTGAATAATTCATTTAGCAGGAGTACCATCACTAAGAATTAGGTGTGACGACCCGTGCTCAATTTCATTAATTAGGGGTGGGTACATGTTAGGTACTGTGACGAAATTTACTCCAACGACAAGAGAAACACATGTTAATAGTGTAATCTCGATGTCAGTCTGATTCTGAGTTACTCACCTCTCTCATTTTGAAGAAGGCCAGACCAGTTAATCGAGCGTCACTTCCTGCCTGATGCTGAGGTCCCAGTCTCTTCAGCTGTAATCAATCATCAATCGAATTGAAAATCAACATCAAAAATAGGGTAAGGCTAAGATGGATTAAATCTAATCCGATTGTTTGCATTTTTTTTCAATGTTTTTCTACTGGTAAGCCGCCGGCTTGAAGGAAGTAATTGCAGGCAAGAAAGATCAAATTCAAGTCTCATAACATCTGATGATGAGTTTATAGATAAACGACATGGTGTTACAAAGAGTTGTCTTCCCCTTGAAGAGGTAAAGACAACTCTATAAGCCGAATGCATTCTCTATTATTTTTGACTCAGTCAAGTGCGTTTGATTGAGGTGCAAACACTAACTTTGACAATAGCCTGTTGGGGTAAAATATTAACAAGGGGAAAAATTTGCCTTTTCACACAGGCTGTAGATAGTCTCTTAAAGCTCAAATTTATGCCTACTCAACATCATTACTTCAAATCAACACCCCCCTCCGTTAGCTAACTCTGGTGCTAGCAAACATCAAACTACCCCATATTCATGTTGCTGTCCGTCTATTCAGACGATGACTGCACCGAGTTGCTAGCTAGGAAGAGGTTGTAGAGTGACGACTAGGTTTCCAAGTCATGAGTGCCACTCAACCACTACCAGCTTGAAGCATATCGCTACAACGCCGGAAATGCAGTTGTTGAAGTAGTGCTCACCTCCAGTTGTTCGGAGACTTCCTGAAGTCCTCCGTGTAGGTTCTTACAGCTCTTCATGAGATACTTGACGTCGTAGATATTAGGGAAGAAGCTCTTGATCATCTCAAAGAAGTCGGCCTCAGTGCTCGGTAATTCTGTGCCTGTCAGGAGCTTCAACAAGTATCCGAAATCATAACCACTGTAAGAAAGATAAGGCAAGATTGATGATCAGTACAAAATATGGCAAAGACTAACCTAGAGTTGACCTGTCTTGACAAGCTTTGTTCAGGGGGGGGGGGGGGGTTCTTTCTTTCCACCGAACAAAGCTTGTCAAGACAGGCGAAGCTAGAGTGCTTGATTAGTAGTAAAAACTATCGGTACAAATTATTATACAGAGTGAATTTGATTTATCATGGTTCTGAGGAAGACTTTGAACTCCTAGTCTGAGCCCCTCCAAGACTCTTGCCCCCCCCCCCTTGAAGGCCCCTCTCCTTGCTCTGAATAATTACCAAGTTGATTTGACCTGAATTGAAAAGGGAATCCGGTTTTCATCATGTTACTTTAATCTTCATTAGCTATCACTATTACCATTTCAGCGGGTCTCATTTGAGATTTGCAGTTACTTTTCTGGGCGCTAAAAATGGCAGTCAGTTTTCTAGGACTTTCTTGATTTTGGATATGGATAGAAATTCTCCCCCTCAATCATTTACTGAAAGATACATCTCTGAAATAACAACAGATTACAAAATCGGGATTATGGTGTCACTAGCTTACCAGAAAAAGAAACACTGACAAATATCAGTGCATATGATAAAATGAAAAACTGATATGCAGGTCAAATTTTTATGAGGCTTGCATTAATTCTACTCTCACATTTTCATCAGATCCTCATTCTCATCTTAACTACAGACAAAGCAAATACCAGGATTTCTGGTCAAGGGGGTCTTTCAAGTAAAAACATCTGATTGCTCACTCAGTAAATGAGTTTTGTTCACGAATCGCACACTCATTGATAAGACTAGAAACATTGTGAGTGAACGATTTCGGCACAATTTTGTCTAATTGTCAGGCTGAATGAGCAGTATTTTTGAGCCAATTGATAGTGAGAGAGTTTCAAAAGTATCGCTCATTTTAATTGATAGACTGACCCTCCCTATATGACAATTATCTACAATTAGCCTACCCTAAGACCAATCTATGTTATTATCTGGCAGTTATTTATGATCAAGTTATGTCAGAATATCACGGTAAAAAATTCAATGCTCTACTTGGCATGATATATTGATGGTTGGAAGAATGCCTTCCATAAGGCAATGTAATTCTCACTCCCTGCATTATTATTTCACAGTCTCCAAGAAGTGCATAACATGCTATAACATGCTATAGCATGCATTGGTATTTGGGTAGTCTTCAAGTGATATAGAAAAAGACACTGACCTATGAAATGAGATGAACCTGATGTCATCGTTTAGTACGATACCGGACGTGGTGAGCAGCTCGGCAAATTCGTGCATCTCAATACCTTCTTCATCGTGTCGAGGAAACTGAATACCCGAATTATCCAATAGATCAATGGAGTCCTGTGCGTACATGTCCTCTCTGAATAATAAAAAAAACTAAAATTGAGAATTTTTAAGCTTCTGCTTTGTAGGCTTTAACAAATTCAAAAGTTTAAAGAGTGTTATTTTATATTGCGTTTAAGTATTTGTTTTAATATTTTTATTTTAAATATTACAATGTGATTTTTGTTCGAGTTTGTTATAAGTCAATTGATAGTAAGGTTTGTTATCCTATTGCTTGTGTCAAATTGTATTTGCAGTTCAGGTCCTCTCTGAATGCCACATAGCAAACATTACACGCAAATGAGTAAAGCTGTGGCTACACACGCCATAATTTCCATAGGAATTGGGCACTTTTTAGTATGGCTAGTGGCATAGGATAGCTAGTTTAGAACTGCCAGATGCCCCAGATGGGCTAACTAACATGTTCGCTTCATTCCCAATCCTATGGAAAATATGGCCCGTGTAGCCAGACCTTGTTTGCTTTATAAGCAATTTATGAAAAACTTAAACCATTGCACATGAGTTGGATAGAATAACAGTCAGATAGAATATTTTAATTGGTTGTCACAGCTAAATGGCCCTCAAAAAAACCATTGGGCTCCTGCACCACAGCCGAGACTACAAATATGAAGTAACGTGTCTTAAAATGAACTACCACCAGTTAGCCCAATAAACGTATAATATGCTTATGGGTTAACCCAATTCTGGTAAGAGACAAACTTAGTGCTGAGCAGTGTTACAAAGTGTATTGTATCTAAAGATTTCCCAGGGCAGTACCTAGTCCTGAGTTCTCAGATTATAAGCCTAGATAAAACAGACCTATCCCTAAATACTCAACAGACACTGCTGATTTTGATATACATCAGCGGCCAGAAAGAAATGAGTCAGTAAGTTTACAGCCAGTTCAGTGGAAAAAAACTTAATAGTCTGCCAAGCCCAAAATATAACACATTAGGTTTAGGCCGAGTATTTGCTTAGTTTTGGCTTCCTGCATAAACTTGAATAATGTGACCTTGAATATTGTGGTTAGAATTAAATTTGGTACTACTTTCCAAATAGCACACAAGCAGGACCATTATTACTGTACATTGACGATGTCAACTTAGGAGTTTGACATGTGCTATCAAATCCTTGAATGATAAACCAGTTTCGGTTCAGTTTTGCATAAAAAGGTGTAGATGGTGGCTAAAATCCTTCTCTTATGACACAGCGCATTTAGTTCCAAATATGATGGCCCACCTCTGTACATAACTATAATTCCAACCACTTTGTATGTCAGAATTTGAATCATACCTTACACCTCACCAGGAATTTAGTAAGCACAAAGCGTAAGTAGCCCATTGAAGCAAAATATTAAAAAAATTCAAGCCTATTGGTATTTCATTATTACATCTTTTATCTTATCAGTTAGTGCCTATGAAAACATCAGAACATTCCAGCCTTTGTGAACACTACATTTAATATTGATCAATCAATCACCAGATCGTCCAATATGTGACTAAAATTCAAGACTCAAGATTCAAGGTTACCCAGCATCTATCTATAGGCCCTATGGTAGTTATTAAATCTATTCCATATTGAGAATTGTAACCACCGAAAGGTCCCGATCATAGAGTTATTTTTTTCTCTATAATGACTCTATGGCCCCAACTATAAAAGGCAGATAAACAAAATAGTTACAAACGATCAAACCAGTTGGAACCCATCTGACAATCAGTATTCTATGCCTACATGTGTATATTTGTCCATGAAGTATAAAGCCATAAATACTATATAAAAACTCTTTAATACTGTAGAAATACTATATGTTATAATATTGTAATCATATTACTTACGTGAGGCTGAACTTAAAGTTAAACTGCCAGGTGGTAATACCCTGTGGTAGTTCTCCCTTATCGTTCATGAATGTAAAGCCAATCTGTATAATTCTGAGTATATCCACATTACACCTGAGAAGCTGATAGGAATAGTCAGACTGTGACCTGAACTCTCCCACTGGTCGAGCTACAACTCCGGGAAACTCTGTGTCCTGTAAGTATCAAACAGAAAGGTATAGATTATAGTAGTTATGGTCATCATAGCCAATAAACGACATGGGTCTTCACTGGTGTCAACGATGGGACCTGGGGGATTGCATGAAGATTTGATTGTTTGCAGAATTGGACATTTTGATGTTTGACATAATTCCGATCGCTGTCAGTTCTGATTTGCTGGTGAAATAAGAACTTTTGAATGGTTTTGTGATCGGGCCTAAGAAGCTGATGTAGGCTTATGAAAAAGTTTCCCCTACTCTAAGACTAGCTGACTGTGACCTGAGGCCTAGACTGTACATCAGTGTGATCATATTATATCTGAACGGTCAAATCATCCCCTCACAACAAAAGTGCTAACTGTAGCCTTACAAAGGAGGAATAGGACGATTTATGGTCTTCTGGTCTCATAATATTGAGCAGATTTCGACTTGGAGTTTGACAAACATAACATCAAGTGATGGGGGTTGTACTCTAGTGTGCCAAACCAGGGCCAAACAGTAACCTAGACTTTTCAATTTTTTCAAATACCATTGTAAAATGGTAGACTTTGGATGCCTGATTAACATATGTAGACTATTTGGAATAACATGTCAGACAAGCCTAAACTTGCCTAAGGATAAGTGTCAATGTGCCAGATATGTTGATCTAGATGTTACACTATAATCAGTAGGTTACTACATAAAAGAGATTATGGTCGAAAATGTAAGATTGCTCAAGATTATCCAACTGCCAACCATTGACCACATAGGATCTACTATGTATTGTGGCAGACAGAAGGTCTGTGTGTGTCAAGATTGGCATTGTAAGGAAGTCAGAGGAACATGACAATAGTGTCCCTCCTCTAAGCCTTTGAATATACTTTCTCATGTATAAGCTATAAACTAGTGGAAAATCAAATAGCTGACAGCCACTGAACCCATTCCTTACCATAGCGATATAAGGATACCGAGTTACCAGCCTTCTTATCACTTTAAACTCCTCCTCTAGGTTACCTGCCCACACATCCTTGATTCCTACAAACAGCAGTGATAAAAGTGAGATCATGTAGAATGGTCAGGCCAAGCGTAAGCCATGATGGCAGACAAATATATCATGTTATAATGTGGTACTAAAGTAGTTGAGATGACTTTTCAATCAAGCGGAAGACAGCAAACTTATTATAATGTCACAAAGTTTTACTAGAAAGGTTTTGTTGATTGTGTGGCTGGTTATTGGTAATAGCTTATAACTATCATGCAGACACAGTGAAATGTCTTTGGCAGGTCCAGAGAGGCCTACTCCTTATGTACATAGGCATCTCACATCACTATACATATAGATCTGTCCTCAGGAAAGCCCATAGTGAGTATGGGTGCAAAATTGAGTGTTTCATCTCTCTCTTTGGAAATCATGGATTAGGAAACAACAGGCTATAAGTAGGCATCAGCAAGGTGCTATGTTTGAACATGAAGATATATCTTAGGGAAACAACCAACCGTATGCCAGCTGATCGACAGGTTGTGAGATGTTGTGCACCATATTGTTTTGGTATTTATTATGATGATGACCAGCTCCTCTTGATGAGGCAGATGTAGAATTATAAAGCTGATGTGGCTGCAGCGAGTTTGGAGTGTGAAGTACAGCTCCTGGACTCGGCGACTGATGAGGCGATGCTCCACCTAAGTGGCTCAACGGTCTTGTTTGTCCTCCCTCCGTCTTATCTTCTACAACAGTAAGTAAGTGGTAGAAAAGATCTCAATATATGAGTGAATTTTGGAAAAGTTTGGTTTGATATAAACATACATATAATAATGGGCCTAATCAGGTGTGTAGCTCACCTGCAAACTTTCCTGAGTGAAATTTGTCTTGCCTTTGTTCATCCATTGTTATAATAAGGTATTATTGTTTGTTGAGGCAGTTACATAGACCCCATCACTGATCAGAACTAAACCTATGTAAGCCTCCCCATTAAATTAAAAGATCAGTTTTTATCAAGGTTTTACAAATTTGAGTAGTACCTAAGTTAAGTAGTTAAAACAGGCCTGCTGTTGTTAACATATTCATATATACTGTGTTAGAATGGGGACTTACAGAGACTTCAATAGACCAGCTTTCATGTATGTGAGCAGTGATCATCAACTTCAAACACACAAAAGTTAGAAATGGGGAGCAAATCTTTTGAACAAACAGACAGTGAGTGATGACTGAGAGTAACAGTAATTTATTCAAAAAAATTAATTTTATTGAAAGAAAATTTTGAACACTATGAACAGCTCAACCATCACTTCTTCAATAATGCTGATGCCCAAAGCCAATTCATAGACACTTACTTAGGGTTTCACATATATAGATTAGTAACAACAGTAGCTTTGTTCCTGACTTAGAGCATCACCATGTGTTGCCGTTTTCACACTGTACACCAGCCAAGACAAAATTCTTTCTCAGGAGTTATACTGAATTTACTACTTCCGCTTTAAGATTCCCCAAGAAAATCTAATTCCTTCATTTCATATTCTCATTGAGGATGAAAATCAATTTTTGGTCATTTTCAAATTTTGTTGCAATTATTGAAGAAGAGAATCCATCCTTCAAAAACAATTCTTTGCGAATAAATATAAAAAGCTAAGGATTTCTATTAAAATAATCACAGCAGAAAAAGGAGTCATCTTCTATTTAGAGAAGGTATGACAACACAAGAGATGCTTGATTCATCTTTCTAGCTATCCGAGTCAAATTGATTCGACTCCATTCGAGTGATCATTCATTATATTATAATCATCATACCAGGAGTTGGGTTGGTCCCAAACTCCCTGATTAACTAAATCCACCCCTCAGTTCACTAACTCAAGGTTCTTTTTTTATGTGATTTTTTATGCGAACCGTCTACTGCATGTAAATTCCTATCATTATAATATTCATGTAATTCCAATATCTGTCCTTCATCTCAAACATTACAGTAAAAACGCATTTCTGTGTGAAATATTAAGTATGTAGTATATACTAGCCAATGCGTTGGTTCTGATCGATTTTTTCTCTGTGGCTTTGTACTACAATCTGATCTTTCGTCACCACAGGTTTAATGCATGTTCATTGGTCACTAGGATAATAAACATGGCTATTACTAATGAAAACACTATTGGGACATCCAAATCTATCCGCCCTTAAGCTTTTGTCATGTATCTGGATATGTTTAACAGATAGGTAGCAACCAGAACTTAGTAGCTGGGCCAGGCCCTAGTATTAACTCGCTATCTGAGTAAGCCTGTCTTGATAAGCTTTGTTCGGTGGGGGGGGGGGGAGGTTGGGGCTTTGTTCCCCCACCAAATAAAGCTTGTCAAGGTTACCATTCTGAGGCTCTTAACTTTCAGCGGTGTGAATGACAAGCCACAAGATAAATATTCGGATTCAAAATCTTACCATTACTTTGCCGCAAATCCTTGCCAAGAGGCAAATTATCGACCAAATGTTGGTCATAGCAGGTTGTCTCAAGCAGTGAGTTTTTCTTAAGCACTGACTTAATCATTTCTAACATTGCGGATTGGAATGTTTTTGTCTCACCGGTCACAGCAAGGAGCATTAGCCTGCCCTTTCTAAGAAAGGGTCAGACAACCAAAATTAAGGAGTTGCCTCCTTATTATTTAAACATTTTAGTGAGAAAACTCATCCAAAACAGATTGAAGGCCATTGGCCAATCAAGCAAAAGACCGCTTTAGTATAAAGTGAGCAATACTAGGAGAGAGTTGAGTGAGTGACTCAGTTTGAAAAAGAAAGTTTACTGAGACTTGTTAGTATTTAATGCATTGACTTACTTTGATTATTGTACAGCTACTCAATGATGGCACAGGATGTTGAGCACCTCACCAGACTTCTTATTCAATCATCTCTTGGCAGAGATTGTGGTAAGTTAACAGGCAAATGTCATGAAATACCTGAGTTGAGAATCAGAATGAGAATAATAATCATATATATAATAATGATAATTAATTATGATGATGATTGGTTGGTTGGTTGGTTGGTTTATTTTGTCACAAACATTAGGTATGCTGCGAGATTGAGTGTTTATATTGTTACATGAGTAGGGAATACCAAAAAGAAACATATACAAAATGAGTAAAGTAAAGTCTGACTTCTAGTGGATTAAAAAATATCTTGTAATTTCAAAATCAAGTGTCTGAAGAATGAGTCTTTACCCCAGGCAGTTCTGTATTTAAGGCTGCGATATCTGCCTGATGATGAATTGTTCTGTTGTCGTTGCAAGAACGTTATAGAAGATGGAATTTAGTTTGCCCAAGTAAATAGTTAATGATATTTATTTAACTTAACTTAATTAAGCTAGGCCTACCCACCAATGAACTCCCTCTTCCTCGAGGAAGAGGGAATTCATTGTACCAGGGAGAATTCTCCCTGATTGTACCCACTGATATATTGACTGACAGTGAATTGATTGACTAGAGGTTGTAAATAGTAATAGTGATTGCTGAATTATTGTCATGTATGTATGTATGTATAAATGATAAACTGCAGAGTTGTAACACTTACTTATTATTAACTTCTCACAGGACAAGTGTGCTGTCTATTATTAGTTGTAGGCTAGGTCTAATGGGCAGTTGCTATCTATGGCTAAGAAGCATTGTAGAGACTATGTTATGGACTGCTGCAGCAATGAACCCCCTCTGAGGAAGATGGAGTTCATTGGCTGCAGTCAGTCAGAAAATGAGCTTCTTCCTTGTTGTCACCCATGGGCCCATGCTGTCACCACATTATGTTCCTTACCTGCAATGTCTATCTTTTTTTGCTGTTTTGTAGACAACAAACTAACCACTGACTTACAGAGGCTCTGCCTAAAGGTGATTAGTGGGTGAGTGACAAATAAATCACCTCAGCCTATGTGACTGAGTATACTACCAATGCAAGCCCTGGTAAGGTAGTCGAGGGCAAGCTCTCGATCGAAGGGTTTTTCATTCTTATTAAAATTCACTACCTTTCTTTCAATGTCCATCCTGAGATACAACACAAAGCTCTTACTCTTGTAATAATATGTCTACAGTCTCAATTGCAACTCAGATTGTAGGGCAAGAAGCTAACAAGTGCCCTTAGCCCGAACTCATGTTTTTGGTGGATGATGATGTTTATTGTCTTATGTTTGTGATTTCAGGTCCGATATGGGTGGAGATTTTGAGACATCAAAAGTAGAGAAACATTGTGAGTTACAAAAACGCTACCATTGTTTGGGTATCATTACCTTATACACAATGAAGTGTGCCTGTTTTTAATCAACTTGGGTTGCATATATCAAAATAAAGCAAGTGGTTTCTATTTTATTGCTGTGCCTTGATGATCATAGAACAGTCAACTTATACATTGAGTAAAAAGATTATGTCATGCGGGGACCTTTCAAAAATTGGTTTGCTAAGACTTTTAGACTGAAAGGTTTTAGATAGTATATAAAACAAATATGATAGCCTGAAATTCGTTTTCGCCATAACTGTACGTTAATAGTATATACTGGTTTTGTGAGTGAGTAAGTAAGGAAGTGCTGAAATCTACATTCCGATGACCATTTTCTGTCTGTATGGTGTGCAGACTGAAACACAGATATTTTTTGCTATGACTGTTTAGGCCTACTTATTTTTTCCTATTTTCTGTTTCTAGTGGCGGTGCAGAGAGGTGCTAAAATAGCAGCTGAATTCAGCAAAAGATACAAACAGCTTTCACAGCAGGTATATAATAACTTATAAGAAAAGTGAAAAACTCAGGTTTAAGATTGTTTTTGGTGAACTTTTGACCCTGTTTTGACCTATAGAATATCAATAATTAAGGAGTTGTTGCCTTTTTGAGCGTGGGGCAGCAACTCATCTCAAGGTATTTGGCTAATTTCCAATTGAATGCACGCAACTTATCAGCTGTTCAGCTTCATTCATTTCAATTGTATTGCAGTATTTGGTAGTACTACTCTCATTTTGTAATTGCTCTGTTGTGTCTTTTGCAGCAATCACTATCACAGCCAACAAACATAGCAGAATTTCTGCATAGAGTTGCAGTGAACAATGAGCGAACGCAAGTATTCAACTCAGGTGTCAAACTAGCCTCCACACCACTGCATGCACAGCTGTCACACCTGCAAACACCTGCTTCCTTACGTCAGGTCACCCACAGTGACACCAGACCCTCCACACTGTCTATGAGAACACCTGCCGCAGGCTATGGTGATAGCAGAAGTGCCACTCAGTTACCTACAGCATTGAGAGAGGTCACATCACTACCACCCACAGGGCGATATGGGCAGTCTGTATCCGGCAGTAGCGGTCTAGGTACCAGCAGGTATGATCAAAAAGCAATTGTTATGATACATACCTTAATCATCTAGGATAACTAAATATCTCTCTTAGTCCAAGTGCTTATATTTACCCAAATTGTCATAAGCTTATTTATTTTCGAGTCTGAGTTACCTTTATAATAAGTTTGACAAAATATACTGAACTCAACCAACTATTCAAGGATTACATGCTGTGGCTCATGGTGCAGATAACCTCATATGTGCAACGTCCTCAAATGTTAAAAAATGTTCCATTGTAACACTTGGTCATTTATGTTTCGCTTTATATATAGTATATATTGCTTTCAATTGGAATAAAATATAGGTAAATTTATTGACACCTTTGTTGTATAGCAAAGAAGCCCCAAAAAAGGTGACTCCAAATAATGTAGCCCTGAAGAGCAGTGGCCTGGCTAACCCTAGTGTGCTCATCGAATCCTAGCCTTTCTTGACAGTCGTTGTTGGTGAGAGGGGGTCGGTTCCCCACCAACAAGTAAGTTAAATCTATACTCAGAACCATAAACATATAAATAATTTATATGTTTATGCTAAGAATTAATGGTATATCATACTTATGTTTGCGGTTTAGGGGCTCATTGAGTCGGACGTTGACAGCTGTAGACTCGGCGACGACATCACACCATCCCTCCACACTTAACCCAGGCAGCACTATGCATAGTACACCAGCTGTACTCAATATAACCAATCAAACATTCACTCAATATAAACAATATATGAAAGGTATGTGATATACTGTATATCACTAAGCTAGTTTGAGTGCTCAAACTCTGCTCTGTGGTTGACAATGAACCTATACCAGCCATCGGACCAGAGTTTGAACTCTTAAACTTTAAATTTTACTTAATTTTACTACTTCCAGGTTATGAGATATATATTGTTTCATTTCCCTCTAACTTGTATCTAAATGGATGTATTTGACAGAGTATGCATGTGTCCTCCACCTCCAAATTACCAAAACACACCAGGTCTGTTCAGAATTCAGGTATTGGCTAAGATGTGTAAAGGTACACACTGGTTGGCTGGAATACATGAAACTTCCCTAGTGGGAGGAGGTAGAATGGTAGTTTTGTCTTTCGTGATATTTATGGCCTTCTCACACTTCCCAACTTCAGTACTGCCACCTAAGCTAGCTAAAATTTGTTCTTGCCGGCGATCAGTCACCATCAAACAATCTAAACTAAGTTTGAGCTAATATTCGCTCCTCGAAGTTAAAATCTTATTTGACTTATTCCACTTTCACAGAGGAAGTCACAGAAGCAGATTTAGTACGAGACGTCATATTCGTTGCTCAGGGTATAGATGGTAAACTGGCTCAGTTTGATCCTAAAGCTGACGCATACAGACTGCCTGAAAATGTGAGTCCGCTGGTATAATATAATGTATTGTACATATCATAATGATAAAGTACAATAATACAATATCATAATGATATGATATAGTGTTTTGTGGTATTGAAATTCAGTATGTATATCCATGTCAAAGATCATGACACCAAATTGCTTAGTTGCAGGATAATAAACCCATATAGCTGTGTGCAGATTAACCACTCAATTTTGATGAAATGCACTTGACTGATTGTTCAATCAGAGCATATCTCTGTTTTAACACTATGTCCATTGCTACCTGCCCCTCTTCTTATATCTATTCTAAAAAACTTTTTATACAACAGAGATCTGATTTTTCCATGTTTTTCTTTCTTGTCAGTATTAACAACGTATTTCGTGACAAATTTTGTCTATGATAGTAATAAATCCATCCATCCATCTATGTACATCGCATTCAGTTGCCAGCAACATTCCTAAAGCTATCACCTACTGTAACAGGTCACAAAGCAGAGCAATATTAAGTTTATTTTGTAATACAGCTTTGATCTATGCATATCGCTTGTCCATTACATCATCTTATGGTTGTAGCTTGATTCATCTCCTAATGACATCATTTTCTAATTTATTTCGAAGGTGCGGATACCCCAACATAAGCGTGTAGCGTGTTATAAACTATTCGAGGCTGGCTGGTTGTATAATAAGATCAGGACTTATGTAGATCAGAAGAAAGCAGACTCTACGTTTGGACCGATCGGTCTGAGCTTCTGTGTGGCTCTACAGCATGAGATACGCTGTTATCTCAGACTCATATCCGTGCTAGACTCTCAGGCATGACCATACGCTTTACATATGTTAATATATATTGGTAATATTTTGATAAGTCTGTAGGTAAGACACTGGAACCTGAATGTTTAAGGCTGTGCTTAACAAGGACAGGAGTAACCTGTTTGTAGCCTCTCCATAGCAAAGAGCATTCAAATTCAATTCCACATACAAATAAAAGGCTCAAATTTTATTGGCATGAGCTCATTTCGCTTCAGTTCTTCTGTTTTCAGTCCCTGTTCCGTATAGGTCATCAAAACCCAATTATATGCACAGTGGTGGTCCAGTACTCTTGCACTATCAACTGTCACAAACTCACATTTCGTAGATTACAGAGTGATGTTGTCATTATCCAGAAATTATGTAAATATCCCCATAAGTGAGAGTTACCTACTCCCTGACCATAAGGTACAATGAGTAGGTAACTCTCAGTATATTCATACAAAATATATTTTTTTGCTACAAGTCCTTACGATTACAGGCATGAACCCTGATGTTCTGTCTGCCATCTCATAGTTTCAAGACTTTTTACCATTTCTTATCGATATCGTATTTACCTGCTACTGTAGATAAATGCCACTGACAGCGATGTATCTAAAGGTCTCACACTTCTTCGTTTGCTGCTCTGGTTCAAGGAGCCCATAGAGAATCTCAAACTAGCAGCTTCACTTGTCGATGTGGCTAAAGGTGAGTCTGCGTCCATCGTAACTAATGTGTGTTTGCGCTTATAGCCCTAGCTTTGTTTTTAAAAATATTCACACTTATATCCAGCGACTCATCTTAGATGTTTTGGATGTTTTAATTTCCTAGACAAGCCCCTAGAATGCTGAAAAGTTGTAACTATTTATAATTATTATACTAAACTTGACTATGATTGAATAATCCTTGTCACAACCAGCTCATTTGGGACTTCCATTTGCTGTTTATATATAATATTGTATATAGTTATACATATACAGTATTGCAGACTGGTGCTTTGACCCAGAACCCCCCCCCCCCCCCTATCCCAGGAGGAGATAACAGCACCTCACAATTTCGCCTCACCTCCAATTTTTCTCAAATACAGCCGTACCATACCATTGCCAAATTTCAAATCTGTTTTCAGGCAGGAAAGGAGGTGCACTGCTATCCACCATACACTCGTACACATTTCACGGAGCTCTTAGTCATACTTCTCTTGTTACTAACATGCTGACGCTCACTGTACGTCCTCTGTTCTCTGTCATCAATCGCTGGATATATACAGGATCACTGGAGGATCCTTATAATGAGGTAAGTGTTACCAATAGAGCCATTATGTAATATTGAATTATATGATAATATATTATTTATAAAAATAAATTGTCGGATTACTCAGATTCTGCCTTAGTTGCTGATACTAGCATGCCATTATTGATCACATCCCAACAGTGATAGTGGAATGACATTACCTGCAACCGAGCGATTGGTTGCATGTTTGTTTCATTGGATATTTTTTCAATTCTGAATCGTTATTTATTCCATTTACATTTTTTTTATTTTTGCATTGTCTTACTAGTGGTGTCATGTGTTGTTAAATGGATAGCAATGATTATAAACCATAATAATGGGATTACCCCCTGTGATCGTTTGCTTCTCCCTAGATGTTATGTGATTTTTCACACTCGCTGCTGTACATGAACCAACATCAACTTATTGTTCAGCTCTTATAAGTGGTCAGAATTTAATTGAGTCTTGCTTTGTTTGTAGTTTTTTGTCGCTGCTGATCCTCAAGTGAAAGATGAGAACTTGTGGCACTTTAAGTACTCGTTACGTAAATCTATGATACCCACCTTCCTCTCTGCTGATATGGCTAGGAAGATCATGCTCACTGGTAAATCAGTGGTGTTTGTACATCGAGTGTGTCACGATAATACTCAGCTAGACCAGCGAGAAATCGTCAAACAAGCAAGGTATGAGAGTATTCTCCCACTGAAAAAGCCAAATGGGTTGGCTCTGAGTGATCGGTTGAGTGAGACCCAACCAACAAGAGCCAACACATTGGCCCAAAGATATTGTGTCAAAGCTGTTTTTCCTCAGCCTAAGAATCTGAAGCCTTTTGGTTAGAGTTCTTGTGGTATTTGGCTTCAATTCTAAAGGTGTGATGATTGTAATTAAATAGGATCTCTTGGCTATTTTTATCAACTTTGCAGTAACTAAAAATGATGTAGTCCTACTAACTTGGCAAATTCATAGGTATCATAGACGGATAGTGTGTAGGTCGAATAATGATTGCCATTATAGATCAGTTTTGTTGTGTCATACGACGTAACATCACATTTAATTACATAGTCAATGCAACATAGTTAATGTTTGACATCAATTCATGTTCTGATCTTGACAACCTTCCCGCAACTCTTAAAGCGGTTATTGATAAAATAAGAATTGTACCCCTCTTTCCCATGTTTCATTCAACACAGCAACAAGCAAGCAGCAAACAAGCAACGCCTGTGTAAAATTTTCAAGGATGCTATTAAGTTAGGCATTGAACATCCCGACATTTATACCATGATGGACAATCAGACACAAACACTGGCCTTACGCTATATTCACGATGAGGATAATTTCATCAATGATTTGTTGAGTAAATGTCCATCTGGCAGATACCGTACAGTAAAACATAGAAGCTCACTGGGGAGAGACTGTTTTCTGCGTCATATCACTCTTATTTTAAACGAAATACTTTTTTAGACAGAGATTTGATTTTTTATTCCAAGTGTCTTCGCTTTTTCTTGCTGATTCAAACTGCCAGCAATTACACTGTATTTCGCGACTCATTTTTTCTTTTAATAATGCTGTCAGTGATAGTAATAAAATCCATCCATCCGATGACCTTGCATCAGGAAGATTTGAATATACACCTTACCAGATTATGTAGGACATTATACTACTACATTGTTGATATTTTTTCCCTGTGCCCATTTTACAGGTTGGAGGATGGGAGTGCTATGTTCACACAAGATAATGATGATAGTTTCAAGAACATGATCGATGTCGCTTACAAGGTCACATCTAAACATCTAATGGAAGTTCTATACACCAAATATAATTTCATCAACCATCTAAAGGTGTGTGAAAACTCAACTGATATGAATGACGTTATTACCCGAATGTGAGATGCGCTTGTATTCACATTCACCATGTTTCCATGTGAATTTTGAGGTCAGCCTAGATCGAGCTGATTTGTCACCTCTTGGCTCGCCCTTGACATATGCATACGTTCCCATGTACATCAAACAAAATCTGCCACGCCAGTCAAATTCATTGTTGCTAACCGCTGAGCCACTCCAGCCTGCTGTAGCTCGCACAGCTCAGTGCGAACCGGGAGGTATTTCTATGGCTCGATGAGCCCTGTAAATAACGTCAGGTCCATCCATGGAAATGCAGCAAATGTACGACATTTGCTGCTGCTGCTGCTGCTGCTGCTGCTGCTGCTGCTGCTGCTGAGGGCAATGAGATATAGGACATTGCAATCACTTTGCTGATGTCCACTTCCCTCCAAAAAAACTTGCTTCCTGAATTGAAACTACTATTGTTTAAAGGAATTGAATATTAGGTATTGAAAGTTCAATATTTATTTTGTAGTTTGTCATATTCCATGAGATGAGATAGGTGAGTTATGTATCACTTTCACTTTTTTCTTCTTACTCCAATTCTCAGGCAATGAGACGATATCTACTGCTAGGACAGGGTGATTTCATACAGCAGCTTATGGATTTACTAGTAGGCGAGTTATCTAAAGACGCTAACTCCCTGTACCTTCACAATCTGAACGGTATACTAGAGACGGCTATCAGAGCCACTAACGCACAGTACGAAGATAAGGATATCCTTAGCAGGCTGGATGTGAGACTGCTGGAAATCTCTCCTGGTAAGAATTCATTCCTAATAATCCAATCTCTTGGGTGTATTTAAAAGTAATGTTACACAAGGTGACTTTATGTTATCTTATGTGACGTTGCGTTATACTATATGACATTATACAATTTGCCTGCCGCTTCACAACGGAAGGGGAACAAACCCAAATTCAGGAAAACTGGATAAAACTAGCCAAGCCAACGACGACATAATCAACACAGAAACAAAGAAACCCAGTGGAGGACAGAGATTAACATGGGTGAAACGCCTTCAGAAATACCTTGGGAAAGTATATATATCCCTAAACCAAGCTCTCGAGGTGTCACAAGATAGATTGGAGTGGAGATGAGATGATTGAAAGCTCTCAGGATGTCTGAACAGACTACATCTGTCTGCCAAGTCAAGTCAAGATAAAACTTGATCTTACTTACACCATGCATATGATCCAATTTCTTTGCTTCAGGTGACTTAGGTTGGGATGTGTTTAGTTTAGACTACCGTACTCGAGGCCCGATATCTACAGTATTCACTCAGGACACTATGATATTTTATCTGAGGATATTTAACTTCCTGTGGAGAGCTAAGAGGATGGAATACGCGCTCGCTAATCTCTGGAGGCAAAAACAACACTACAGCAAGCTACTGAGGTAAGATGAATTATATACCCTAGGGCCATGATGACTTAATCCAAGCTTGTCTAGTTAGCTAGTTTAAGGCCGACTAAATGTTCACTAGCCACAATTTTAGCTAGCCGAGGTGGTCCTTTGTATGAAGTCAAGAGGTGGGAAAAAATTGAGCTGGCCTTAAAAATGCTCAAGCATGTGCTAACTTTCCCTCCTGCAGATACTTTACTCTCCAAGGGTATAATGTCTTCTGAGTGGGAAGTCGAGGATGATGTTTGCCTCATTTGAGGATAGAAAGAGCTATGACTTGGCTCATAAACCCTCACTCACTCACACTGTAAGACAACCCCCATGAATATGTTATGCATCCGTAACCTAAACCTATAGTTGTTTTTGTAACTTTTGAACAGGAAAGTGACAGAGTTAGATGAATTACTTCACTCAGCCCATGTGATCGCCTCAGAGATGATACATTTCACCCAACAGATCGGCTACTACATCAATTTTGAGGTATGAAGGACATCGGGCTACTTTGATTTTCATTGGCTCCTGTAATCAGTTTGATCAGGTTAGTTGTAGTAGCATTTCATTATCAACAACATTTGATTGTTCGATTAATCTATTTATTGATTGATCGAGTGATTGATGGATAGAGTTGATTTATTGGAATGTGGTTGATCATGAGATGCTACTACCATCAATCCGATCAAAGTTTGAGGTCTTAAACTAGTAACCTACCTTTGTACAGGTAAGCTCTAATACACAGGTGTATAAGAGGTCATTGGGTCAGTGCCCGAAAGGCACATTGTTAATTAATTTTGCTGTTCAGTCATCAACATCTTCAACAATGCCGCACAACTTAATCAGGCTTATATCATCAATAATGCTCCGAAATTGGCTTAGTTTCCAACTGCAGAGATATAACATGATGGGGTTAGAATACATTTTCCATATCCATCCTTTTCGTACCATTTTATTCAAACTCAATCATTTATCTACCAATTTGTTTTCGGTTCTGTTTTAGTTAAAAGAGGTGGTAGTCATTTGATATGTTTGTTCTCAATTGTGCAATTCAAATATTCATGAAATTTCAACTTTGTTTGGGTTTTTTACCACTCATCAAGTTATTTTTAATGTTACTGTAATCTAAAACCATCAATGGCCAAATGTAATCCCATCATTTATAACCAGTGATACTCCAGCTCACAAACAGTGTCTTGTGATTGATTGGCAGTTGAAGCACATTATTCTTCCCATGCATCATATGAAAGCTAGAAAAACATTTATATTATCATATACAGAGTTTGACAGAAATTCTTCCAACATGCGTAGTGAGACTTCTGCAGTTCTCAGCACCTAGATACTTAGATTTGAGGGATGGGATGGTTTTTTTCTGCATTGGTTGCATTGGGTTCAAATTATTTTGTGGCAAGTGTAGAAAAGCCATCATGAATAAAGTTTGTTGCATTATGAGTGATTGATAATGTTACGGCGGTTTGACTGCAGACAGTGATATCATAGTTCAACATAGACCTCAACATAAACATCAACATAACATCGACCTACACACTAACATCAACATCAATTCCTATGCTGTAAGAAAGCCTCGTCGCCATAGACATCTGTTCATTCTTTGCCCTGTGACTTACAGAAGATCTTATTTCACTGACAGGTTATAGAATGTGCCTGGGATGATTTACTACAGAAAGTTAACAAAGCTGAAGACTTGGATCATATAATAGCTGCTCATCAGCAGTTCTTAGATAGTATTATAACTCGCTGTCTTATGGACGAAGTGCACAGGGTAAGTACCTTACCTAATGTGGAATAGCATGAACCCACTACATCACAGATTCATTTTAACCCATATCCAAAGATATGGTCCTTTAAACTAATCTTTGATGAGTACTTGTCAAAAGATCTTTCCCATGATAAATTACCGCCAAATCAATTCAATCATCAAATTTTGGCAAAATTCTATGAACATTCACACATTTTCTGGGCATGGATTATACAAATTTGTTGCTTTGGATCTGGGTTTTATTGTTGCAAAATTTATAGTCTGTGTGCCAACCGTAAAACCATTTTATGCGTACAGGTGACGAACAACTTAAAATGTTTTTGAGTTCAAATATTTCCTTGTAACCAAAATTCTGTTACTAATTTGTGGATTTGAAATTGAATTTTTAGGGGGTATTCTCACAGCTCAGGACTATATTCGATCTTATCATCAAGTTCCAACTGATTCTCGAAGGTTTCTTTGAGAAAGCATCACGAGAGAACGACTACAGAGTGGAGAATGACAGAGGCAAGAAGCAACGTAGTAAACAGGTATGTCTATCTTCCATTCTCCCCGATAAACAGGTCCTATAAAAACTGCTTTACAACAAAAACCAAGTGGATGAAACTGTAGCCAATATAAAACTTTATCGTCCGGGAATTATTACTAGGCGAGCTAAATGTGATGGGAACTTAGTAGTCCTATATAACATGAAATAGTATCAATGTAGTATCCTTTTTATCCTATTCATAGCGCTTCTATACTCAGCTTTGAAGCCATGCGTGAATAACAATCAAGTTTATTAGCCAATCACATTGCTTACTTCTATCAAACGATCAATAAACAGCGTACTGTATGGCTTTATATATCATAGTTACTTCATTGCAATCACCGAAGCCGCTATAGCTCAGTGGCAGAGCGCCTGTCTAGTAAACAGGAGGTCATGAGTTCAAATCTCATTGGTGGCTAATCTTTTTCCTTTTTTTAATTAAAAATTCAATCTGTACATATATTGTCGACTTTGCTTCATGATTGAAATCCTTATCAAATTAATGAAAACAGCATAAGATCAACCCAAAGTGTGACTTCTTAACTGCATAACCAAGCTTTCTAAAGCCGGCTCTGATAACGCCAGTAGCCTACCACACTCTGCTTAGCATGCATTACACACACAACCTCTGTCAACAGAAAGGTTGGAGTGCAATTCAACCAAAGCACAGAAATCATTGCATTGCCAACAACATGCTCAACAACATGCAAATTTAGGGTGCTGATAGCAGGTGCTCTAGCATAGTTTGTACATGATGGGTATGAATGTTAAATATTTTTGCAGGCTGACTGGGCGACGGATGAAGATTTAGAGACATTAGAACGAGAGAGGAGAGCTGAGTTTGTACAGCAGACTCTCAAACCAACCAGGAGTCAACTCAAAGTGCTCGCTCAAACATATCAGGTATAAGTCTAGATATGAGAAAAAGCTGATATGCTTTCATAAGCGACACTTTAACACATACAGAGGGGGTGTTTCAATTATAAACAGCCGAAATTACTTTCTGACCGCTCACTCATTGATGAAACTGTACTGTATTGAAGTTTGGTAGGCCCTGCGCCAATATTTTGACAACCATTGTGGTACATCTGAGTTTCAGAGGGGAAAAATAGGGACAGTAGACAGGGCAATTTTGACCACCTAAGGGATTCAGAAATATCCTAGTTATCAGCGAATCAGAGAATGGAGTGCAATGTTTAGCAATATGCCGTCTTCACACCTGTCTGGTGACTGCTCAGTCAGGCTTGGGATGTAACCTTGTTGAGTTTGACAAATTAATCATAGATAACATTGGGCAAGGCCAAACATCGTCACCCTAAGAATCAGACTAGCTTTGATGGAGGCTATAATTTCTCATCACAGTGCCGCCAAGAATTTATACCTACCACGTCGACGATACCAGACAATGTACCACTCAAATTATACTTCATATTTTTCCAGCTTCTTTAACACCTCCCTAGTTCAATCAGATTGGTCGCGTCAATGGCTAGACTTTCTATTCATGTTAACGCCAACGAATAATACCCTTTACTACCGCAGACCAGACAATATACCGCTGCACATTTTTCCGACTTCTTTAACACCTCACTATTTCGGTCAACAAGTTATCCAGTGTTCCAGTTAATATACTCATTGCTGCGTTCTGGCTTTTTAATTATGATCCCTGGACGGGTATTTTATCATTAGTGTTATCAAACCACTTGATATGTTAAGGGAAAGGACAGCCTTGCCTAGAGTGCTGTTGAGATTTCCACTGTGATGCTTCCATTTCGAACCAGTGGTCATTAGATTGGTCTCAAGGGCTCCTAAGTAACCAGTCAGGGGTTAATTTAGCTGTAAAATTTGAAAACTGGTTTCCACAAAATTGTTATAATCTCACATTAAAATGCTTGATAAACCTCAGATAGAACGTTCAAGATGATCTATTGACTGGTTAAAATGTCTTTTTGTGGTTTAAAAACCGTTCTGAAATGATGATTGATGTTGGAGCATCACAACACACCAATTACGCCTGTTTAGAGAGCAATTGCACTTTACTCATGCGGCACTCCTGATGAGAAGCTCAAATATTTTAGTGTAGGACTGTAGGTTGTAGGCAATAAGATTTTTATATAGGGCCTACAAAGAAGTACAGTACAGTTGTAGTTGTACAGTTTTACTCTTTTGTGTGAGTAAATATCAGCTTTGTTTGTTTTAATTGCCACATTATAGGATTATTGTAGTGTTTATCAATAGAAGTCCTCTTTCTCTCTGCTTTAAAAATCGCAAATAGCTCAGTACAGCCCTACAATGTGGATGAAACCCTGACTGTGATTCTCCCTGCTGTGATGATAGTTGTTTGCTAACCCTTGACCATTTTTGAAAGCAATTGATACAGTTCTAGACAAATACTTGCTTTCAAACGAGAAGTTAGTCAAATAATAAGATTTTTGTCAGTATTGGGGAAGTAAATTTTAAAACTCACGGGAAATTAAAAACCTTAAGCCCATGCTGTCTGCACTCAATCATACATTAGGGTTTTGCAATAAACGATGAGAAGTTAGTTTAGTGAATTAGCCTCAAGTTAGCTACTACCAAATTGGATGCAACTGCCAACAGCAGTCCTGGTACAAACTTGCTGTGATGATATGCACCCTCCACCGCCAGTGCTGATAGATCCAGTAAGAATAAGGCATTTATAAGAGGATTTCGCCGATTCTGGCGGACTTGAAACAAAGTATGACAATTTTATGGCCAGCTAACAAAACGAGCTTAACTAAACTCTAGCTAAAATTTTATACCTCTAGGGTCATGTGATATATCCGTTGTGTATTTCAGGATATGGTTACAAAATTCCTGGTGATGTTAGCGACTCAGTCAGATGATAAGCTGCAGGCTCTCAGGTTCAGACTCGACTTTAATGAGTATTACCAGGCTAAGGAGCCGATACTAGCCAGCCCTCAGGTAAGAGTCTGTGTAATCTGGAGAATGAGATTTGAAATGTTAGTTTTGTCTTTGAGTCTTTCAACGAGAATGAGCAAATCATTGCTCGAAGTCCTCGCTATTTGTGACCTTCTAGTGGGCAAATTTGATGCCAAGTTGTTCACTCAGAATATATACAGTTCCATCAAGCAGTAAGTGTATATGATAGGTATGGTTATGATGACGCACTCAGGTAGGGCCCTCTTTAGACAGCTGTGACTGTTCCCCTTGTTACATGCAGTTAAGTCCAACTGCTAGGAGCGACTTTTAGGGCAAAATCATCACAGTCATCTGTGCAAAATCTTTCATTTTAGTGACAAGTACGTTCCCAAATCATTCACTCTGAATTTATATAAAAGCGTCAAGCAGTGAGCCATTTATGAACCAAACATATAACTGGTCCCACTCCTACTAAGAGGAAAAATATCAGATAGCAATTTCAGCAGCGTATTATTGAAAAACTCTCCAATATTGTTGTTGATAGCTATGAGCAATCGGCTATCACAATATTAGTGATAGCTGTCCACTATAAGCTATTTGGCAAGGACTAGATGATAATAACAGAAATTTGTCATCAAAATATGAATATTGATATGAATATTGGCTCAAATTGAAGTTCAAAAATGATAATGAACATAATATATGATGTTCCACTAGTTTGTGTGAAAGACTCAGGAAGCTGTGTTGGTACCAAATGTGTCAGATGCAATGTTTTTCATTGCAGATCATCTTCTCTAAAACTAATATAATATAAGCCCCAAACACCTGCAAAACCTGCATGTGATAATGATAAGTAATTTCCCTTATATGATGTGGTAAAAAGGTGTGGGGGTTTTTCAATTAACAACTGCTAAATTGATATACCTGATCACTCCGCAAAGGATTTGGCTTGTTCTGAAATCACTCACCAATTGATGGACCTATATAATCTGAATGAATGATTTGGGAACAAATATGCCAAATTGAAAGACCAAAATAGGGAGGATGTTAAGCGAAGTGATTGTGATGATGATTAGCTCTAAAAGTATTGCACATATCCCAAAACACTCAACTTCGATCTGCAAAAAACCTCCTCTCCGCTAAGATACTTGTGGTGGAGTGAGTAGTTAACTTCCTTATAATCTCGATACAAAGTACAATAATTCATCTCATATATAGAGGAGTAATGTATTCGCCAGAGGAAAAAAAAAACATATTGTAGATACTTGAACTAGCTAAGTTTTAGGCTAGCTAATATTACGTCCCGCAAACTTGCTTTACTCAACTCTAGCTAACATTTACTCCTCTAGTTCAAATCTTGTCCAAGTTCAAATCTTTTTATCCGTCCAATACTCAATGCGAGCATTTTGTGCAATCCCTTATATTACCGATTTTATTATATAATTCAGAAGTTTGGTTTAACTCTTGCACGGCAAAGGAGAGATCTCGATTATTATCTCCTTTTTCTACCTCATACAGCTGTGACATTCCTAATCTGATCTCAGACCGAACTCTTAGTACTGCAGTAAATTTTATTAATGACGAAGACCATATTTTTAACAAACATTATGTCCCAGGTAGGAAAACATTTTTATCAGCTAAGTGCCGCACAACTCGTTTTTTAAACAGTTTCATACCTTTTAGTATCAGACTCCTAAATGATAACGCGTTCTTACAGTCACTATCATTTTGCTTCATCATTGATGACAAGCAATAAAACAATCTCTCTCTCTCTCTCTAGTGTATTTTAATTTTATTTTATTGTTTCTCCTAGGTGCTAAAGAAATACTATCCCCGTACAGGAGGAGCAGGGCTACAAGAGATGACTATTAATCAACCAGTGGGCGGGCTTGTGGGCGTGTTAGGTGGGCGTGTCCCAGAGACTGTGGGCGGAGCTGGAGCATCTTTCACTGAGTGACTGACGTAGACATAGTCAGGTATCCACTGTAATAATCTGAAATGAAACAAAGTCTTCTTGACAATATTTGACCCCATGATGGGCAATTCCTGGTTTGTGTCTCAAAACTACAACAAACATTGCCTCAGTCGATTGTGAAACAACTTTGTTGCTTTAAAGTTTAATGTGGCACTTGCTTTCACTGCATGTGACCTATCATGCGATACGTTTTACTCTGGTTAGAATGCTTACCAATTAATTTGTTGTCCATCTCCATCGATTGGATTTCAGTAACTTGTTTCAGAAATTTCATTCCAAATTCATATCTTCCAAATTTACGCAGTGGCCTTACAAAGCTTTTACTGAGTCTGTCTTTATTAACAAGCTTTCCAAGTCCACGGGTTTTTTTTCCTGTTGTGTACATAATGATAATGTTTTGCTCATTTTTGCAGTGTGTGGTATTGCAGTTTGTTTGATATTGTGCTCCGTAGCATAGGCCAAAAACAGCGACTTTTTATGACTGATGATTTTTTTTCCATAGAATATAATGCTATCAACTCTCAAAGCTGGTCCCCTCCGTGATGAACTACAAATCAGAAGATCATTCGTTTTGCGTTTTGACATTTGAAATTTCCCTCTCCAAAGCTTATGGATGTGTAGCGGGGAATCAAAGTTAATGGGAGCAATTTTGTACCAAAGAGTACGCCACTCAATAAGCTGAAATATATTTCTGCTGGAAGAAAGTTTGTCTAGGCTTGGTCTGACAAAGACACTGTCAGACCTAGGTTGGGTGGGTCCAGGTCTGGTCTGGTAATGTATAAAATCTTTTTCATTAAGCCAGGGATTCCGCCATATCTATGTATGCTCAATACCTAAAGATTACAGTCACATGTGCAGTAAAAGAACGAAATGTTTCAATGCCTGGAAACACTTCAGATGATCAGATGCAGGTGCAGATATCCAGCCACAATAATCTTCAGAATTCAGGCAGATGTAATAATATTTGTCTGATTTAATTGTCAAAAAACATTTATTTGGTCAATAATGTAGTAAAGTATTTGCATAAAGAAATGTTCGCCTTTCCGCACAGGCTAGAAATGCTAAAACTTGTGGCCAGTAAACACTCAATTACTTTAAAATTAAGATACCCCCAAATTAGCTAAACTACACGCTTGCACCTAATTCAGTGAGGAAACTGTCATCTCGATGTAAAACTGTCTATGGTCGATGGCAGGCTGGCGACAGATATATATGTTACTCAGCTGACATAAATTCTGCTCCACTCTGTAGGCCTGATAAGTCTCTTTTGGAGGGACGACATCCTGAAACTCAATTCTGTAAAGTAAGGTAAGAAGTTTAAATCTTCCTGTTACTGTCTCTATAACCATGTAACGGTACATCATAGAGTTATTAATTAATAACTCTATGAGGTACACCTATAAACATATTAAATACTTGAGTATGGTGGATTTAAGTCTGACTTAGAAATCACACTGCCTGACAGAGAAATGTGCGCTCATTGTATTCCGTATAGCTTGAGGATAACTAATCTAGGGTTTAGTAGCAGAATTGTAGCCTTATAATTTGCACAATCAGATTGTTGAACTAGGTGAAATAGTGATGTTTTGACAGTGTTACTACGACATGACCCGGTCCATTTTCTACACTGATTTTGATACTAAGTATCTGCAATTTGCCCAATTAGGTGACAATTCTTAGATTCAAGACTCATTTAGTTAATCCTGAGATATACCGAAATCAATTAGCGCACATTTCACTGACTGGCAGCAGAAATTCAATATTTCACAACTCTTTGCAACATATACATTGTCTTTTCAGCCAAATCTCAATACATTCCTAGGTCTTTTAGTTAAGACTTTGGCCAACATGTAGTCCCCCAGAAGTTTAAATTAAGTGGCATACATTGTTTATAAACAAACCTGCTCTATTTAATAAGCCACTCTAGCTGATATGTCTCTCTCTCTCTTCGCAATCCCTCTGTATAGAGTATGATGTCTGCTTGCTATTTGTGGGTCCTTGAGTGACTGTGTAGTCCTATCCTTGATCTACATAGTTTTCCACAATGGGTGCATTTGAAGGCGTCACTCTCGTATATGGATGAGCTCTCTTGATAAGTAATTGCCCCATAGATGCCCTAGGATAGGGACTAGATGCTATCTATGGCAATAATATAATGTATTGTTGTAGTACATTGCAGAAAACAATGAGAACTTCTCAATAAACTTGTCAACTCTTTTCTGATATGCTAGAGTGTGTTGCTTGGCCTGCCTAAATTGATAGCATTTTATGAAACGATAAATATCACCATAATCCCATCTCAAAGTACTTGCAAACTTTGCTGTCAGATATTTTACTGTATGAGTGGAGATAATACATGATGAAACATGAGTGAGCTCCATGACGTAGAAACCAGAATAGGCATAGGCTCTGCATAGGTTGCTGGTAGTGCATACCTGACAAGTCTCCCTTTTTGGTAGGGAGGCTCCCAGTTTTAAGGGTCTTTTTCCATCCCCTCCCTAGTATCTCCCTTTTTCCTCCCTTTTTTCAGCTTCCTTTACCCAGAACATTTTTGAAGCTTCTTTTTGCAAGGGAAGCTATGTTCTCCTACCTCAACAGTGCATATACCTATGTAATTGCTTATTACCATGACTGCTTGTATGTAAAATCAGGTAAAATGAAGCAATTCATACTATGGAAGCTCAAGTTTTGGCTTAGAAATATGACAAACGAGGGCACGAATTGCACCCGCACTGCGTGAGTATTCCGGGTTGGGAGTTTGTCCGCGGAGACCTCCTGATTTCTGGGTCTACCAACTTGTCATGCATGTGGTAGTGGCATTCCTAGAACAAGTTTGTTTGTGGCGGCGGTGGGATATTGCAAAGTTGGGTATCAAGGCGCCACACCTCGATACCAGACTTTGCAATATCCCTCGGCCACCACAAACAAACTTGTTCTAGGCATTCCCTTGTCAGTGATATCCCAATCACATCGATTACTAAAACAAGGTTGAACAAAATATTCATATTTAATTTGCGTGACATTTTCGTATCATTTCAGGATAAATAAGTGGAAAACACTGCCACCACCTCGCATAATGGGAAATAACAATGTGAGGGGCACGTGTTTTAATTTTGGGGCTGACATATTCGCCGCCAATTTGCAGGAACGCACCTCGGGAACAGAGCACAGGAGTCGGTAGGTAGTTAAAGTTGGTGCCAGCTGACATTGAGTCACCAAACTAAAACTAAAATCTAACTAATATTTACTAGCCTTGTCATGTGGCTGCTTCTTTTTTTGTTTTTGGGATCCCCAAAACAAAGAAATAGCCGCTAAGAAGGCTTAATATTTAATGATCTAGGATGGCCGTTATTCATGTCATGTTGTTTAGAGTGGTACTTTTCCCAGACAGGCCTTATGCTTATGTTTATAGTCATTAGTATTTTCAGACTTTGTGGTATGATAATGATGTCACAGCCTAATGACAGTTCCAAGACCTCATCAACAACACTCAAGTATGTACCAATCACTGCATATGCTTACTACTTCTGCATCAATGTAAAAAAAACTTGATAGAAGGCGTTTCACTGATTTTGTCCAAGATAACACCTTGATTCCACTTGACAGTAAATCGACAGAAAATCTATGTCAACAGGTTGGATTGATTTCAAGCGGCTTTTATGTGATATCCACCAGTCGGTTCTTGATGGTTTAATTATCGGGCTTGTTCTTATTTGGTAACGTTGCGTGATGTTCCAGTGGTCCAGGGAGGTCCTCCTGAAGGCTACCCGAAAAAATGTTGCATCATCAATTGGAACTCGAGTGTTTCAATTTAAACAACCTGTTCTCATGAATGACAACACTTGTAATGTTCCGTAACCATCCTGTACCGCCCCTACAACTTGTCGGTCGATCCGCTCGCCTGGCACCTCCCTGTTCAATGATTCAAACTTTGATGTATCATGACAAGTGGTCTGATAATAAATCCAGTTCAGTGAATAGGGCTTCATAATCACTTCATAACACCACGGCATAACGCCACACATGTCAGCACCTAATTATCATTTTCGGTAGTTTACGTTAAGTCATTGGTCAAAATATCCTAACACTGCCCCTCCCTGTTACCCTCCCGTCTAGGGTTTGACACTGTAAACAGTTACTCTTCTTGTCAGGGGTGGATAGGGCGCCTCCCAAACCCCCTACCCTGCTGTGAGCCATATCAGCCCTCTAGGACCAGGGAGATTTCTCCCTGCTAGGACTAATCTGCATAGAATATATTTCGGCTTTAAATGAAATATCTAGTACCTCCTTAGTTTAAAGGGGAGACAATTCATAGGCTGTAATATCTGTATGCCTGCAGCGAGGCAGGGCAGTACATCTTTGAACTTGTTAGAGGGAGTGTGATGATTGGGGGAGGGACGGTTTATCCTACTTTCTTGCTTCGTATTGGCCATCGTAAGTGTCATTGAAATCGCGACAAGACCGTCCCGATGGTGGTTTCTCTTCGAATTGGCGGTACATCTTGTTATAGAGCAATAAAATTGGTCTCTCTTTACCAGAAGATGATGAAAAGCAATTAAGATATGCTGTTGTTCCACTATTAAATCAATCAATGAAAAGTATTTTGTGTCTTACCATTTTCTTCCCATCGCGCCTTATTGCCTATCAAATCAAAATATAATCGTAAATCGGAAATATATGATACACACTGTGAACGCCCATGAGCATTGCAACTTTCTAGTACCGCAACTTTATCAGAATTGGGTGTGATCGCTAAATAATTCATGTTCATCTCCGTCATGGAACACGGAAACAAGTCCAATGATGATTCGCCGCCTCATTGATTAAATCTAGATGTTTAACTTTACCTGATCGGAGATGGGTGTATTCTCTAATTTCAGACTGATGATGGAGAGAGATATCATTGTGAGTGCCTGTTTAATTTGAGACTGGGAGAGAGAACAACCATTACAGATGGCTGGTCATATACGGGTAATCATGAATGTACGAATGGTCTGTTCATTTCTAGTCTGAATATTAATGCATACTGCGGTCTATCATCTCGTAAACAACCCTTGGTAAAGTGATAGTTTGAAATTCCCAATACCCTAGAGGAGCAAAGTATTTGCTGGAGAAGAAGTTGGCCACTTCATACAGGTTTGAAATAAGGCAACTAATGGCTATAGCTAACAATTACTCATCCTCATTACTTTCTAATTAGCTAATAAAAAAATTGCTGCTAGCTAATATTTAGTCACTCCAAACTAGCTGATAAAATTGTCATCTTCAGTACAGTTTGAATTTCCCAATACCCTAGATCAGTAATGTATTCGCTGCAGGAGAAGTTTGCCACCTCGTGCAGGCTTTAAATGGCAAAATTAATGGCCATAACTATCATTTACCAAACCGCATTATTTTATAACGGACTCCACCTTGCCACAGCTCGCCACAAATGGTGCAAGCTAACATTTAGTCATCACGAAAACACGCTAAACTAATACCTAGCTTATATGTACTCCTCTTGGGTACTTGCTATTTGAATTTAACTACTAATGCAAATAATCCTAATTTTGGTTTTTCATGTTGATATTTTTAGTTTAGTTGCTGTTAGCGACATTCTATTTTCAAATATCTGTTATGGAATGCCGCTAACAATAATTCAGGTCATAGTTTAACATTTAAATCACGCCTTGAACAAGATTTTTCCATGGATTGGTAGCAGAGGATGCAAGATCGGGTATTGAGTCACTCCGTACCTGACTTTGGTGATATCCCTCCACCACCAAACCAGAGGAATAAAACTTGTTCCACCATAGGCCCTGATTCTCAGATAGATTCACTTGTTTGGGGGGGACTTGAACTGTGTTTATAAATTTTTGATGGTTAATTTTTAAAAGCTCAGTTTATTATTTATAAATTCACTTGCTTTCGTTTCAGTGGCTGTGACGCAGAGACATGATAGGTCCGGTGTCAATCTGAGGTGAACAATGTTGAGAACTAGCCTCATCTGATGGCTGGACATTTCATAGCACATTTCGCAAGATTGAACTGGATGCGTTCGTACGACTCCGAAAAAATGCAGTGAGTTGATTTTTTATGTTATGTGCATTGATGTACAGTTAACATATCATTGGATAGGAGATAATTCTCCTTTTAACAAACAAACTAAACATACATAGTAGCCCTTTGGATAGTAGCCTTCTGGGTAGAGGCCTTTTAGGATGTGACTTTATGACCAGTGGCTATTTGACAGTTGCCATTCAGGTGATCGTTTTAAATAGCAAACAATGACGAAAGCAGCTGGCATTCCTTACTGCCGTCCTTACATGTAAAGCTGTTTTAAGCTTTCAATTTATAAAAATGCACTATTGAGGTTTGTTGTTCTCAATCAAATTCTAAGAAAATCTATGTTTTACTATTTCCATTATAATTCTGTAATGAGTAGAGCCCTTTTTTTTAATTGAACCAATCAAACAATAATTCAAAAATTTATACCATACATCATACAGTACATTGCGCTTACAGAATTCCCTGAATTTGATGTTCCACGAAGGTTTAGTCAAAGGTCATAATAGCACACAAACTTTCATCCTCTTAAAACAATACAAATGTACTTATGCTTCAGGCTCATTGTCCTATCTCAAAATTCTGTGTAAATCAAATAGTTGACAAATGTTTGTGCAAAATCTTTTAATTTCAATATTAAGCTTTGCTGCTCATTGTTTCATCAACAAAATTCTCTGAATTTATATCACATCCCTCAAAGTTTTTATTTAAAAACAATCATTTCATGATTAAAGAACTATTTAGGGAAACTTGCCTAGCCTTGAGACATGAGCATGGCCAACTTTTTGCTTAGGTTGGCGGCGTACCAGCATTGCCAATTTTGAAGGAGTTTGGTCGTTGAGAAAATAAGTTTAAATTTTGCTTAGGTTTATACTATTCAGCTACAACCTCTATGAATTTAAGGCGTGCTGCTGGTAGAAATTCTTCCCATGTTTAATCATAAGTAGGCCTACAGTTAGCTCCAAATTCCGATGATTCAATTCTAGAGCTTGAAGGATTTCTCTACCCTTCAAACTAGATAATTAAAGCAAAAACAAGAGTTGCTGTAAAACGTCAGCAATACTGTTGAGTGATGACACCTTTCATGCAGTGAAGATTTAGAGTCACTGCGTATTCAAGAGTCTTCTAGACGTATGTTGACCTGTAAATCTAAAATGGTGGGTGGAGTGGTGGACTTGTACAAATAAACATGAATCAGTTTATCTTGTAGTAATATCTCTGATCACTGGCAGGTTAATTGGAACTTTATTGTGTGTTGTCGTTTGTCAGGCCCGTAGCTTTAGGGGAGGCAGGGAGGCACGGTTTCCCCTAGAATGCTAAATTAAGTGGCCTAAAGGCAATATACTTGAAGAATAATCGATATCAGTCTCGGCTCATCTGAGACTTATAATCGCTTTTTATATACCTTGATTTGACTCAGAGGGTTGGGCTTTTCCACAGCACCCTACATAAGGAGCTTACAATGTGGTGTACTCCGTACCTCAAGGAGTTTTACCTCCCCTACCATTCTATCCAGACTCCGTCCCTGTTATGGTAATTCTTGTTCCTTGTGAGAAAAGGTGTGGTGATTCAGGTTTCAAATCTCGGCTAACTTGAATATATAATTCGCCGACTGTTATGTGTGTATTATCATGGTGCAGCTACTGAATTAGCTGTGCTTTGCCCTTTACTCAAAATCTAATCTCGAAAAGTGCTATCGCCTTTCCTCTGTTAAGTGTCGAAATTCATCAATCTAACTTTAAAACTGTAATTATGTAGATTTAGATCATGCCTTGGCTTGGTTGCTTGCAGGTTATTTAATCTTTGAGGCAATTACTCAGAGCTTTGTTGGTTAGCTGTGTATTCAGCGGTGCTTTGGCCACTATTTTCAGCCTTCCAAATAAAAGCTTCAAAGATCATGTCTTTTAAATCATTAAAAGCTTCAAAGATGTTGCCCGTAAAATTGGTAAGGAGGGTATCAAGCTTAGTTTTATCCACGGATGCAACAGAATTTCTATGATCTAAATTCAAATCCAAAACTGCAAGAACTTGTAAAGACTGAGGGGGGGGGTGGGGTTTTATAAATTCAATAATCTACTTCTAATACACAGAGCCACTGGTAAACTCAACTTTATACCAGTTTGCTCTCCTCTATATATGGATTAGATCCACTATAGCAAAGATTGCCTATAGGCTGATTTCGTACTCAATTCATAGCTGTGGTTGGCAGCTGTTTCTTGAAACACCGCAATAGACTTCCTCCCTACCCTAGAAGACCCTTGCTTAAAAAAATTCATCTTTTCAGCTAGCCAACATTTACACCCTCTCTTTACTCATGATCTCCCACCATATCTAGCTAAAATTAGTGCTAGCTAACATTAGGTCACCCCTGAATAAGCAAACCTAATAATTACTCCTCTAGGATATTTGGAGAGATCTGGTTTGAAATGTATGCGTAGAGGTGTGGAAAGCTGTCCCAGACCTGTCCCCGATTTCACTGCCCTGTTATTTCATAGCTGACGTCTCCTTTCACATGGTGTGATATCTCGGGCACAAACAGCGTGGCTCATGCTGTGATTAAAGATGGAACTTAACCAACCCTTCAACGATTTCCGTCGATTATCAAGTGCCTAGCTAAATATATCACACTCCTTTTTTTAACAACAGCAGAAACACGAATCATTGGTCCCAATGCAGAATCATGAACTGCCCACATGAGCCGAGACAGCCTCATAGTTGGGGCAATTGAATGATGAGACGAAAAAAGAACAGAAAAATGTTGGTTTCTAATTTTTTTTCATTTTGATGGTTATTTATTTAGCCATTGCTTCTTTCGGGCCAGGGGGGGCCAATTAATATGGTACTTTTATGGTAACCAGTATCGGCATTCAATTTACATTACATTTTCAATCTGTTAAGATTCGGATGTGCGAACTGAAAATAGCTTTTATCAATTTTACAAGGCTGTATATAATATCTGTTAGAATATGTACACGGCCAAACAGAAAACTTGATGCACTCAGTTTTAAAGTCAGCGCTATTTAGTTGCTGCGCGTGATGTACCATGTATAGAGTTAAGCATGTGTTTGCTGGCTTGTTGGAATCATACTCAAAATCATATATTTTGAGAAAGGGCATACACAAATCAACAATTTCTTTTGGTATAATTTCAATAGTATAACTTTAAAATATTCTTATTGGTTAGTAAGTAAGAGCATTGTGTTTTATTTCCCTACTCACTATTCTAAACCTTAATTTCTGCTTTCCATCCATGAGTCTGGTGACACATTATGGTCTCTCTGTATGATTTACTGGGTCGTACCAAAGCCCCTCCCCAATTAAGAGTAGAAAACTTAGGTTATCTTGTTAGGGCTAGCTTTCTCCGTTAACCATTCATACAATGCTCGCTAATTTCTGACTCGCCGCCGAAGCAGCATCTAGTTATGATGAACATGATTAAACATTGGGTGTAGCTGGCAATCGCCTTTCATTCTCAACCAATAATTATCCCCTGGAACCGGTTTGCTTTCAGCTTGCTTTCTCAACAGCCGCATAAAGCGCTCGTTCTGAGAGACTATTTTGTTCAGCCGTCGTCTTTGTTGAGTTGTCAGTTGTGTCGGTCTATTCGTAGAGTCTGGCAGTTGGTCGCAGTGCTTCGTGTGTGATACATCAGCTCTCTGCTTGCCTGTCGCTGTATCAACTCTCCACCTGCCATAAGCTGACAGTGGATATATAAAGACAAAGTGCCAGCAGGTGCTTGTTAGCTTTGGAATATTTACCATCTTCATTTCTCAGAAGCTTCATAAATATCTTGCAAGGCGTAGGAAGCAGAAATTGGAGTCATGTTAAGGTGTTTGGTGTTAGCGGCGCTTGCCGTGGCATTGACCCAAGTGAAAGGTTGGTAATAATTGTTTTAAGCTCTTAACTCCGTAAATATGGTAATCGGTAAACTCGGTAAGTATGGGGTTGTTGTTTGCAAAGTATAATTGCAGGATAATCATCCACTATTGTTTTTGCCTTGGGCAATTTACCCCAATCCTCTTCAAATTTGCAATGGATTTTCCCATTTTATTTGGGTAGCATATCCTACCTTGAAAAAACGCAATTACATCCAAAATGAATTTTAGACAGATTTGCTTTGACAATGAACATGGAGTGGGGTGGGGGGGTATCTCAATTATATAGTGAACATTGTGTCAAGCAACTTGGATTCTGATATTAACCAATGTTGCTTGTTTTATTCCTGAACCATAACGATTTTATCTTTTAATTTCTACAACTATTGATCCTTGGAATTATGTTGTTTTCTCCTTGGTGACAATTGAGAAGACAGGTTTCCGTTGGTTTTGTTGGTAATTGCAGAGTTGCGCCATGTCATGACATTAATTAATATGGGCGTGGTGGTTTTTACTCTCTCATTAAACATAGCTGTCGACTGTACATAATTCAGGTGCTATCCACCCCACTCAAATTATATACCTAGGTCTCGGAATCCTTGATAAACGATTTTATGCTGGTTCAAAACCCAACAATTAATTTTTAAATTTATACCAGCTAAAGTGTTATTAAATAACCCGTCTATCAAAGTCGTCAGTGAAAACAGTATCTCTCTGAATATCTGCATGTCAATTGATTGTGAATAGATGTAATGGCAGCTATTTAATATACCAATAAAAATGTTAGTATGCTTCTTTATTCCATTGTGTACTTGACCTAGTGAATATTACTCGGGGGTCTTTTCTGTATTCATAGAGAACACATGTGTCCTCATTTGTAGTATTGTCAAAACCAGTTTCCATATTGGACCTGCATGGTGAATAACATCCATGCATAATGTGCACCATATTCTTTCCTTTGCAAGCCTAGACTGTCAAGAGACAATGTTATCCTATTTTTATTTGCAGGTCAATCGGTCGATGCATTCAACAAAGATTTCCGTATGGTTTTCCTGGATAACTTTGTGGATTGCCCAGTAGACCGACCAGTAGACTTGTATATTTGTAACAAGGACGGACAGCCAACAGCAAACGTTAATGTAGACTTGCCGTACTATCACAGCCAAGGATGTCCCGCTAACACACAGGTCACCGTCGCTGCTGACGAATGTGAAAAGGTCACTCTGTGTGAAACCATCAGGTAGGTTATCAGTATGTAAAATGGCTTTTGCATTATAGGTACTATCTGGCTGCCATGGTTTTCTGATACAAAATTTTATTCTAGGATTTAAGTAATGAAGCGCATGGCCTTATTGCTATTTTTTCTCTAGAACCTGCCTTAGAAATACCAATGCATACATTGGCTTCAATATTCGGTATGATATCATAAATTAATTGACCGGAGCATCCAATTGCCTGCATACAGTTGCTCCCTTCCAATGGGCGTGATCAGTGGATCGGGAGCATGAAAATGGACCAAACTTGGTCTAGGAACACCCTAAACTGATACATTTGCAATCCCTGACTTTAATGTTTGACATTGACATGAACCTGGAATACCCTCTGCTGTTGTAGGCACACATATGCTGATGGATCGATCTCCAACAAGGTAGTAGACATCACTTCTGACCAGGACGTCTCCGTACAGGGATTTAATGTGGAGAAGTTCTCCGCCGATTCCTACGCCATCTTACCATGGGAGCTCGCCGGACAGATTCACTACATCCTGACCTACTCACCACAGCACATCCAAACTCAGTTCGCCATCACCACAAGGGTAAATAAATCTCGGCTCTCAAAACTCGGGTTTTAGATTTTAAACTATTGCAGTCCCCAACTTGATTGCTATTTGATTGTACCAATAAATTGTATATACCTTGCTATGGTGATGCAACTTGCTTTTTCTGTCTTGTATCCACTGCCTCAACAAGCAATTTAGTTGACAGTGTATATTTTTGGACTTTAAATAATATTGCCATGTCGCACCTTTCTTCTTTCCTCCACTGTGTCACAAGCCTTGGCTGTAATTTATTTCTGCTCTTCAGGAAATGAATCGTCTCCGAATTGTGATCCCAGATCGCGAGGGTGAAACCATCACTGTTGACTACAATGGACTACGATACAGCAATGGTACGCACATTGTCATGCCCATGTGTTGTCTATTTGTTTATATTTGATAATTATATCTATGTTAATGTTGATGATTGTAGAATCTGACTAGGATTAGAATAGTAATCCCTAGTCGGACAGGGGAGACCCTGACTGTGGATTATAATGGAATACGTTATAGTAATGGTGAGAAAACTGCTTAGACGTGGCTAATATTAATATACTGCTTATACGTTACTAAGGGTTTAAGGTGCACTAACTGTTATAGCTGAACATTCCCATAATGCAATTCTTAGGAATTCCCAATGGGGCTGAAATATTAACTCAAATTTAACCCAGTATTGATTCAATACTTTAACGAATATTTAACAAACTTTAACCATATTTCAACAAATTTATTTTAACCATGGTTTGAAAACATTCGAACCCAGAATTTAACCCAGTATTGATAGAATAATCTTGAACCAGTATTAATCATAATTTTAACCCAATTATAAAGAAGTAATTTTAACACAAAATTTGTGTGACCATGATTATGACTTTCTGGGTTTGGCACTGTATTTTAAAGCGGAGGGCATCCATCGAAGACTAACAGTAACCTATGCATATAAAAATTAGGAACAATGCTGAATTATCACCGTGTCACTTATTGCTACAGCACCACTCCTGCTACAGCTTGCACCTCACATGTTCATATCACATGGTCCAATCATCATTCACTTAACATGTATTAGGCACCTACTCGTATTAGGCTTGGTATTGTACGGACTTCACAGCCATGTGACATATTATCACAGATCACTCAATTCACACTGAATTTAATATCAGGCTCTATCAACCGCACGGTGATGGCACTGTGTCTGCGCTTGTGGTGATCCTTTCTCAAAATGTAACCTTGACATTTTAGGAGAGACAGTACAGTTTACTCTTGAGCCCGGAAACACCTTCCTCGCCCAATCAGCTGGTGACCTCACTGGAGTTCTCGTTCAGTCCGACAAACCAGTGGCCGTATTTACTGGAAACGTCAGATCATTCAACGACTTCACCAAGAAATCCCGAGACCATCTAGTTGAACAGGTAGGTAGGGTTGGGTACAAGTTTGATGCATCACTTGCTATCACCTGTGTAATAAACATCTTTTGTGCTTCAAAACGTTATCAATTGCACGCCTAGTGGTCAAAAAACATTGTCGGTACATATGCTACACAACGTCATCATTTTCGGTATATATGCTGATGGCGGCCTCAGATGATTCAAGTAATTTAAAACGTATAACTGAATAACATCCCTTCAAATTGTAGGTACCATCTACCACCAAATGGGGACGAGACTTTGTGTTTGTGCCAACCCCACGTTCTGTACCAGGAGATACCCTGAAGATCATCGCTAGAAGCGCCAACACCAACATTGATGTCATCACTGATACCGTGCAGAGCTATAATATCCCATCTGGTGGTGAGCATTCCAAATCAAAAATTCCACAATGCAATCTTGCATTCCGATCATGCAATCTTCCATTCCCATAATGCAATCTTGCATCCCTACAATGCGGATTCCTGTAGTTTCCATTTGGTTACTGTTGTCTTATCATCATGGTTGTTGGTATGATTGGATACTGTGCCCCAGGTGTCCCAGGTGTTCTCCGACCTGCCTACAAACTGAAAGCAACCCCTAGGTCCCTCTATTAAACAGTCTTCAAATGCCGACTTGCTATTTGTTTTAACCGATTGATGTATCGCATAACTAGGCCTGCTAAATAACCAATAAAATTTACTTGGCCAGTAGATTCTTCACAGAAACAATTTTACCCTAATACATAACTCGCTACCGTTACAGGAGCATTCATTGAGCTTAAACTCTCGGAGATGGCACATATCAGAGCTAATGGTAATATCCTGGTAGCTGTAATTGTCCGATCTCAAGATGGAAAGTCTGTCGGTGCAACTGACCCTGCCGATCCCTCACTTTACTTCCTGCCTGCCGTTACTCAGTATGATGACGACTTCTACCTACCCTCTTTCATTGATGCTGACAACAACCCATACGCCAAAGTCTTTGCTGTAGTAAGTGTCAAGCCATATTATTTTAAGCTCTCTAGGTGTTGAATTTCAGATGAATTCCCTGATCATATCAATGTGTGCGCCCACATATTAACACAGTCCTTTACTACTCCTTCTGCTACACCACAAGTGAACATGTATACAAATAGAAACCAAGCGTTGCCAATCACCAAATGCAGTAGTTCTGGTGGCTTCCTGTACTGGTAGGCTGTTGGGCTACTAGTCGTCTTTCTATACAGGTTATTCATAGAATAATGTGTTTTGTATAATGCATGTTGAGTATTGCATAATGTGTGCTGCATAATGTATATTGCATATTGCATAATTGATTCTTCTTTCTGTAGCTTGCTGTACCAGATGGCTCTATGAATCAGCTGAGAATAGATGGTGGTGGACTAGGAGTCTCTCCTCCATTCCTGGCCAAGCCTTCTTCTGGATCTTCTCTCGGCTATATGGCTGGAGTGTATGAGATGAACCCTGCCTCCCCACATAGAATCCACATGGCTGACGGATCGGTACGTTTCATAAGGAGAAATGAATATGTTGAATATGGAATATGCATCTGGAATCGTTGAATAGCTAAATACTAACTCTGTTGGGAAAACAGCTTCAAAATCTGAAATTCCAGTTTTAACTTTGAAATTGTCAAATGCAGAACTTGTCAGTTTTTTAATCCATACATTCTCGATTTTATTTCTCACAGAACATGATGGTGATTGGTTATGGAGCCAGCGATCGCGAGTCCTTTGCCTCTTCTCTCGGATACGAGTTTGACCTAGCCTGCTCGGAGACCACCATGGTACCCCTTGATGGTATTGACAATGACTGTGATGGACTCGTAGATGAGGAAACTTGTGGTAATGATGTGGATGATGATAATGATGGACTTCTTGATGAGGACTGCACAGGTAAACAAAGATTCTCATTTTTTCAGTTCAAAATTCAAAAATATTGGTTTGGCGAACTAAGTTATTTTATCGTTACCCGAGCTGATAGAAGGACCTTGCCACAGCTTGAATATTGGCATCAGATTTCCACATGCATGTTTGGGAGGAACAATGCTTTTTGCTTTTTTGAAACTTATGCAGATAGCTTACTAAATCATGTACGTGATCTTGATTGCATTGTATTTAGATGGTGAAATTCCACTGCCTGGTGTGTAAATATACAAGCCATATATAGAATCCCTCTCCGCTCACAACATCCCCAAACCCACCCCACAAACCAGATTGTGCCGCATTCATCTGATCGGCATGCCATAACCTCCAGACATTGGTCACGAAATCCCTTGGGTCATGGGTATATTCATTTTCATTGGCTTCTCCCCCCCCCCGACACCCTCATTAGCTTGAATCATTAAAACCACAGAAGCATATCTGGTTTTATGCCAGCATAGTTTACTATATTAACCTGCTGTATTTAGATGTCGACTTCGTACGACCACTACCTGGTTTGTAAATTTTTTTTTTAGTCGTCAATCGGTTTATTGTCGTCTTGTTTGATTTGTTGTCCTTTGTTATTTGTTCCGACTTTTGCGGACTTTTGCGGATGATTGGGTATTGGAAAAGTAACGATCTTGCTCGAAGACCATCTGTTGTGTCTCCCTGTAGTCATGTTTAAACGTTATTAAAGTTGACAAAACCATTAAATAATCTTGTGGTTACTTCAACATGTCCCGTCTTCTGTTTTGTCCATACAGGCGGTGAGAACACTGCACTTATTCGTGATTGTCTCCTACTATTTCACACTTGTTACCTTTTTATGGGGCAGGAAACTCTGAAATACCCATACAAACCACTCCTACCTATCCGCACTTGTAGAAAACTTACACACGTGGCAAACGGCAATGATTAGTGCTGGCAATTTCCTAGTAGAGAATTGGGTGATTATCATGGTTCCTTTGCGTATTGTAATGGCGGCAAAAAACGGAGCAGCTTGGATACTCCAGAGATGTACCTAGAATGTACAGGACACTTTGTTTTTCAGATGTTGGCTCATGATTTTGTCTCTCTTTCCCGAGCCTGGCAATAACATTTAAGCGTATATCGATGCTCACTGACAACTTCTTTTCTTCTAATCAATCAACTTGTTCTTGTGTTGTAAATGCTAAATGCTTTGTAGGTACTGCCGATGCCACTGGTAATGAGTTTGCCATCACCTTCCAGAGCAACATTGTGAAAGATGCACCCGTGTCTATCAATCAGATTGAGCTGTATGTGTCCGCACTGGAAGATGATACCACCATTAGTGTAACTGCTCCAGCTTACACTGGTAGCAATGGACCAAACGTAAGAAATCAAATTTCAATTTGGTTAATTGGTAGCTTTTCATCCGAACATGCTTACAATTCTAAAAAGTACATCGTAAAATCGCATTCTAAAAGATGAATTGTTAAAATTCAAAAATTTTTTCCCTTGGTAGATTTGAAAAAGTGAAGAAAAGTAGTTTGTTGCATTCCTCCATCTGTTGCATATCGTCACATTTTTTAATTATGGTTTCAACATTGGCGTTAACAATATTTCGCCCCGAATCTTTCTTTTCTAGCTGATGAATGTCAACGCCAGCCTGAACAGTGTGCTACAGATCGAGATCAACCCAGTGATGAGGATTTCTAACGAAGGCAGCGACCTCGGAATGTCCAGAGTTGTAGATAAGGGAATCAAGATTGAATCCAACAAGAACATTGTTCTGTACGGTATCAACAAGAAGCAATTCTCTACTGATGGATTCCTGGCTCTTCCAACCACTGTCATTGGTATGTTTTCTGGACAAATGTCTTGAGTTCAATTTTGTCTGACATCTATGATGGCTATGGCTCTGCTAATATCACATCTCAATAAATCTATTTACTCTGTGAAGCCTCTCCTGTAACCAATGTCACCTTTCCTCTTTGATAGGTAACAACTACTTCGCCTACTGTAACTTCCCAATTAACCTGAACGACGATAGATGTCAGTTTGCTGCCGTTGCCGTCGAGGATAACACTGAGGTGTTTATGGATCTGGCTGCTGGAGTATCAACTGAGCCACTCGATGGTCAAACATTCACCGGACCTGTACGTATTATACTCCCTCGTATATTAATATAAATCTTCAAATTAAAATATTGAAATTGAATTTAAAACTTTGTCGGACTGTTGGAATTTTATACTGGTTGGGTAATGATCTTTTTGTAAGGTGTCTTAATGGCTACACTAATATAGAATAAATTTTTAATACAATACAATTTAATACAAATTAAAACCGCGTCGGATATATCCAACTGCTGTTCAAGAACTGTCGTCTGGTTGACAATTGTTGGGTCTAATGGCTCTTGGTTTGTTTTCTTATAGGGAACCTTCAGTGTTGTGCTGAATGCTTACCAAGTACTTGAGATCCAATCTGAGAATGACCTCACAGGCACACGAGTTTACACTAACGATGACAAGAGATTCTCCTTCTTTGCCGGAAACGTCAGAACAAGGCTGCCACTCTCTCGAGGATCCAGAGACCATCTCGTCGAGCAGCTGCCTCCATCAGAGACATGGGGAAGCGACTTCTCTATCATTAATACTCCTCGTAAGTTATTGAGATAGTCCTTGCAAATGGCGCCTTCAATTTAGAATTTGGTATTCTAGTTTTAAGTTGAGATTACAAGACCCAAGGGCAACATCATAGTGCAACATGCTAGTGCAACATGCTACGCAAGAGAAAATAAGTTCTGTATTTGGTAATTTTTATTCCTCATTTTTGTACAGGTGACCAGGATTTGGGAGATGTATTCAAGGTTATCGCTCGCTCAGCTGACACAGATGTAACTTACAACTACATACAAAGCGGTAATAACCAGACCAACATGTTCACTCTAAACGCACCAGGAGACTCGCAGGACATCCTCCTCGGCTTCGGATCACCCATGAGTATCACAGTAAGCGGATTTATGCATTACATGTACAATGTTTTGTTTTTATGGGAATTGCAAGCAAAACATATGTGGGTATTTGATGAAATTCGGTGCATTTTTCAAGTCACTCCATATTGTGGGAGTAGGTCTAAGCAAAGCACAAAAGCACAAACGGAGGGATAAACCGCTAGCGAGTTCGCTTCCAAATTCGAAACGGAAATATTAATGGGCGCAAAATTTTTAAATTCTTTGTTATTACAGACTAACAAACCAGTACTAGTGATCCAGATTTCTCAGTCTGCAACCAGCCGAGATACTGACCCAGCAGCTATCGTAGTCATCCCCGAGACTCAATGGAGTAACAACTACAGATTTGTCACCCCTCTATCAGGACAAGTGTAAGTGATCCACCCCTTGTATACTTCTTGGTCATGACCGGAATCGCCTGGGATTAGGATAGTTTTAGTGATGAAATCTTGACGATAGATTTGCACTTCCAACCGCCCCCCGCCCTTTTTATGTCAAGGATATTGAATTAAGTTGGTTTATGGCAGTTGATTTTTCCTTGTGCTGGCAAGTTGGCCGTCTTTGTGGAAAAACCTGGTCAAAACTGTCAAAACTGTCAAAACTGTCAAAACTACTTTCGATAACGGGTGGCGTCACTTTACAATCTTAATTTTAATGTTTTATTACAGTAACGGAGACGGACAGCAGATGCCTTTTGATAACTCAGTGCTGCTGGCCATCCACAGAGATTTCAGACGAGGACTGAAGTTCACAGATCAAACTGGAACCACCATTGACATCGGAGAGAGTAATGACTGGTTGGCCATCCCAGGAACAGAGAATGAGGGACTCCTCTACGACGTACCAACAGGTGGGGCGGCGCCTAGCCAACCATTGTTGAAACACTTTAAATTTGAAATTGAATAAAACTTTCACTAAAATTGCTGTATGCCTGGGTATGATTACTAGAACCTGCATAACATTGGCTTGGAAAATGATGTTACAGCCCTCTTGACAAATCTTGAGCAATGATCAACATGGCTAAAATTGGTATCCTTAATCCCTTATTTGAATCTCTTGACATTGACATTATTTCTACATTTAATTTTACAGTCTTCCAAACAGAACTGGGTCTCTTGATGCTTAAATATTATTTGTTGCTTGAATGTGAAAACATCCCAATCATCTAAAGGGCCCCAAACCTTATGTAAAGTTGTTGGGAAGTTTGGCAAACGGTCTTGTTGCGTTACTGTTTACCGTTTACTGTTGCTTTTATATTATTTAACCTTTTTTGTGTTGTAAAGATTCGCCAGGTAAACTCACGAAGGACCCCCCATTCACTTACCCTTGTCCTTCACATCACCTTATTTAGATCATAATCCAGGGTATTACAATGATTTAGTATAGAGAATGGCGCGAAATATATAATACACGCAAGTCATCCCTTAGATTATAGCTGTACCGATTGGGCAAAAATGCCCCAGAAAATATGTGTTAACCGTGTACTAACCGTGTATTGTGTTTTGTCATCATTGTCAATAGCCCAAGGACAAGGTTTGTATAGCCGTATATGTGTAGGTCTTACTCTAGGATTCCAGGGCGTGTTCTAGAATTCCTTGGAATTCCTCAAAATTCACATCCTAGAATCCTAGTGTGTCTTTGAACTCTTTGTCTATCTTTTTTGTTGGGTTATTTTGGCAGCGGGCCGGAATCGACAGCTGTGGAGTCTGGCTGAACATGATGTGGCATCAATTTAGTACCTTCGTCTAGTCTTTCGCACCATGTCTCTTAGTTGCATTGTTAGATTACCATTTAGTTTTGAATTCTAGCTTTCCACCAAAGTAGAATACGCCTGTGCACTCTCCTATCAAACCAAGGACAAATGTTTCTTTCTCACTTAAAATCGACAACCATTTTACAGCTAGCTCAAATACGAATCGCTACATTGCATACCATTTCTACACGTTTTCTGTTTGCGTTTCTCGCTTGGGAAGTTTTTGAATGAGCTCTTTATTGTTTTCAGGACAGAGCGCCATTTTCCACGACGATCAATCGGCAAGATTCATGGCTCTGATTTTCGGAAGAGCTGACAGAGAGACATACGGAAACGCTATCGGTCTCAGACTCGCCAGAAATCAGGTATGACATTTGCGCCATCTGCTACCCGACTCCGCAAAATAAGATCTGTTATTGGCCAAGGATATTATTAGATCAAACATGATCCAAGTTGCCTCCCTGAAGAACGGAGACGACCTGAATGCAGGTAATTTTGGTCGAACACTATGTTACCACTATTGTATTTGCGGCCACCCTGCCCTCTCATTTGGCATTGCATTTTCAAAATATGGCATATATGAATTTGAAATTGTTCCACTCTTTGGTCATATTTTCGAATGTTCTCTGTTTGATAGTGTGAGAAGACTGACCAGGTCACTGGAGATGGTATAGATAACGACTGTGATGGATTTATCGATGAGGAGGCATGCAACTCTGTGGATGATGATCTTGATAACCTTATTGATGAGGATTGTGGCATTCCACCTTCAGGATACAAGTACTGCATGGTAGGTGATGACGAACCGGTTTTCTCTGGCTATGAAGTCGTAACTTCAGTTGTTGTACACTCGTTGTACTCGTTGTACACTCGTCTAGCCTTAGTATTGAGCCTGCATTGTATGAGATGTACTGCTTTATAGATACAGATGCCCAGGTCAAGGTAGCATCTTAAATTTGTTACTTGTCAACATACCCTCATCAGTTTGTCATATTTTGGGTATTATTAATTTGGTCACAACTTGTTGTTCCAGGTGTTCGAGGAGAACGTTGTCGAGTATCCCCGTAACTATGCTCTGGAGATTTATGTTGGAAATCCTAATGATGAACAGACATTCTGCAGACTTGAGACTCCAAACATGAGAACCCCTAAATATGACGTCACCACCGCCATCAATGCCGAGGGCATGCAGGTAAGCAGCAATGTTTTTATATTACAGCTTTGCTAACTTTCACAGAAAATTTATGCCGCTGTTGTCCAAGGCCCCTTATGTATGCGACCCAGGCTTTTTGATGACGATATGAAAACTTGTCGGACCACTACTACTAACGTTTCTTTTTCTAGAAATTTGCAGTATCCGCCGCACTGAGAGCTCTGGGCACACGAGTATCGACCAACTCCATAACAGTAACTTGTGATGGTCCAGTAACAGTGATGGGAGTCAACAAAGAAACTTTCTCTAACGATGCATTCATCGCCTTTGAGGAGCGACAGATGGGTAGGCGTCTCAAACCATTAGCGACTGGTGTAGCTTGATAATAGCTAATAAGATTGATTTTAAGGCAGCAAGAGATTATTACAAATAAGAATATTCTGGCTTGGAGATTGAATGAAGAGATTGAAATAATGGAGTTCTTGGCAAAACATCTAGCATTAGTATAGCATTTCTGTGTTCTACCCTCTGAGCATATTTCACGCTGGTTATTCTCCATATTTCAGATACCGAGTACTACTCAATCAGTTTCGGACCCGCTACTATCCAGACACAGTTTGCTGTACTAGCCTGTGATGGACCCGGAGTCACCACTGTCACAATGGACTTCACCGCTCCTGTCGTATACAGAGAAGTTACCGAGAACTCCATCACACTAACCCTCAGATACCTCGATGTCTTCCAGGTAAGGACAGGATTTAAAGCATCCCAAGAAACAAGGATTGGGATTATCTAAGCTTTTCTACCACCCAAACCCCAAACCCCAAACAGCTTCATTGACGTAGCATCTTAAGGACAAGTGTGAGGGATCTCCTTGTGGAACAAGGTTTTGAAATTATCTATCCATATTAATCAGTTGATATTTCTTTTACTTTTCATAGGCCCAGAGTGAGGGAGATTTGACTGGCTCACACATCGTAGCTAACAGACCAATTGCTGTGTACTCTGGAAATATCAGAAGTAAGGTAGCCCTGTCTGCATCTCGAGATCATCTTGCCTCTCAGATTCCACCAGTCAGCGCTTACGGATCAGAGTTCAACCTCGTACCCATGTACTTCAGGTAAGACATACATAATTTCTCACAAGAAAAGTGAGTTCGTTATTTACTTGTTGCTTGCTGTGTGTAGCTTGCCGTTTGTTTGCATTTTTTTTATTGTTGCCTTCAACTAAACAAAATTGTTTCCATTTGACAGAACGGTCGGAGATCTGTTCAGAGTAGTCGCCAGCCAGGACAACACACAGGTGACCTTCAGAGACAACGCACCAATCACTCTAGCAAGTGCCGGAGACTTCGTAGAACTTGATGTTGCATCTAACAGCAACGGAAGACTTCTCTCAGATAAGTAAGTTTCTCAGAATGGATCTTGGTAGAAACCCTCAAAATGCGAGTGCAAAGGAAAATTTATCTGCGGATTTGAACCTTACTTTGTAGTAGGCCTAACATTGGCCGTGTAGCTTTCAAAACTAACTTTGGAAATAGATCCTTCACAGATGTTTATCTTTAGCAATTTATCTTTTCTTATTGCAGGCCAGTTATGGTAATGCAGATCATGAAATCTCAGCAGGCGCCTAAGATTGCGGAAGCAGCAGATCCTTGCTTCATTCTCGTGTCGCCCACTAATCAGTATGAGGAGAAGACTACCATCGTTACACCACTGTATACCGAGGGAATGTACACATCTGGATCAGACTACTCTAACATCATGACTATTATTGTACCTAATGGACAGACTGCTGGTAAGACATTACGCATTACACCATGCATTTACTAATTGCATTACGCATTGCTATATTGCAATGGTATGAATTAGTTTTCAGAGAATGGCTAATTTTTGTGGATTCTTTTTGAGAAAGGTTTTCGAAGTTTATGTCCTCTGCTGCTAACCTGTCTCATGATTTTTACAGGCATCCGGATAAATGGTGAAACCATCGCAGATGCTGACTTTGTCACCCAAGTAGACACCAGAACTATCGACTTCTCTGGATACACAGCCCTGGATCTCGAGCTGAACGAGGGAGGTATCCATAGCTACACCCTGTCCCACACTGGATCATCAGTCCGGTTCTCAGGCTATCTGGTCGGAATAGCTGATCGTGAAAGTTATTGTGTATCAATTGGACCACACCTGCCAGACAGAGCATAGATACCTGAATCTTAGCAAATATTTTGATCAGCACTTTTGATTTTTATGTTTATTCACCCTTTTTTATATCATTGACGTTTATATTATTTTTTGCTCAGTTATGTGTAGTTTGTATATAAATAATTAGCATTGTCGACTGTACTTGGTTTTGGATCACTACAGGGCGGTCTAGACTTAACCCTGATCCCAACAGGAATTGTCAGTACATTGTGCACTATTGCAAATTACCGCTTAAAAATACTATTGCTCTGGAATTTAGCCTAGGGTGTTGAACTTTTTTCAATTTATTTTATAACAATGCTTCTATGTTGGACTACACAATGGAATCTTTCTCGTGCTGCTGCTAACGCAAAGGGGATATTGTCTGCTACTATTGATGGAAACCTGCCTTGGTTCAAAAAGATCACAACAATACTCGTCATGTTAACATTATTGCTCAAATACATATTGATCTGTTATGTTATAGCCTACTGGTACTCCCAACTCTACCACCATTTCCATCAAATAAACTAACTCTAAAACCTACTCGTCATTTATTTATTATAAAATGCTTCCTACATGATTCAGGATTGTTTGAATCTTTGCCAAAGCTTTCACTATAATATAAATGCTTTAAATATCGGATTACACATGCTACAAACTGCGTTGTTTGCAGAAAATTGCTGGGTGCTGTGCCAGTGGCAAAGACTTGACTGGTCGTATTACTAATGGTTCATGGAGACCCCAATCATGATTCCAGCTTTTAAATATAATCCAACAGCAGATGGGCATATTTGCAACCAACAGCTCCTCCTTTTGGACCTTGACACAAAGATTGCATGCATCAAATACTTCTCATGTGATTGGTCATACAATTTGATAACTGTAGGCCTGATACATAAAAACAACTGACCTTGTCGCATAGCGTTAAGCTGATGATATATAGAGGTCAAAGGCTAACTTATATACAATCTAAAAAGATATAAAAACATTGCACAATCAAAGAGCAGACTTTGATTCATTGTGGACTTAACCTCAACACAGCGCTATTTTAAATTACTCCTGTAACTATGGCTGGGGCTGGTAAGACATGATCACTTTGATATCTTGTGTAATTGTGTTCAGAAACCTTCTTTTCTCAACAAACCTTAGAAAATAATTATGCGAATCAATTTTCCTTAGTTGGTAATGGATATCTGCAAGTTTACTTTTTTGAACAAACAAAACTATAGGAGTTATGGTTCTTAGCCAACAACGCTATTGCCATCGTATGTCACTTGATGTCTATGAGATATGCTTTGTTTTGTAGCTATATCAGGCGGGTTTAGCTTTGCAGGAGCCTCAGGTGGGTATGAAATAAACTCGACTGCTAACTGTAAATGCTAACTGCTAACTGTAACTGCTAACTGTAAATGGCTGAACAGGCTGAACAGCTTAACAGAATTTCTCAGACTACTATTTATTTGATTCTTACATGATTGGCTAGTTTTGCATAAGCTTGGACAATTCTTTATTTCTTTTATATTCTGCTCATTAATTAATTTAGTTTGCATTCACCTTGGTTTCTTTCAATTTTATTCACAGTAACTTTTTCGGCATAACACTACTAGTGAATGGATGGAAAGTAGCCATCCCCCTCCCCCTATAACAAAGCTTGTTAAGACTGGCTAGCTGGATAATGTTTCTGGTATCCAGTTTCCAGAACACCATCAGATTTTGTCAGAATTGGCACATTGATTGCTTCATTTGCTTGCCCTAATTTGGTTATATTAGGTGCTAACAGGAACTAAGTGACTCATTAAATGATATGGCTAGGATGAATGTGTTTGCAAAGTGATAGTCAGCCAGAGAAATGATTACAAATAATAATTTTAGTCGGAGAAATTCTGTTCAGCTGTTCAGTCTGTTCAGCAATTTACAGTTACCGCCCCAAGTCCTCGCTTGATGATCAAAAAAGGTGACCCAGTCTTCACACACAAGATATATGTTAAACCGCTGAAAATATCATTTATGACTCTTGTGAAGGTAGAGTTTCAAGTACAGAGACAAGATGGAACTAGCGTCACAATAAGTCATATTATACTTTCGTGGCAGGGAAAAATGTAAGGTAGCCCATCAAAACTTTTCAGTGATCGTTTTTACTTCCATCACATCATATTCCATAACTTGTAACGCTTTACTTTGAAGCTTCGCTGAGCTGCATCACTGTTGGGAGCACAGCCACTGTGGCATGTGAGTAAATTAAATGCCATCAACATTGAGTTTTTAAATTTTGACGCCTGACGGTGTTCTCCAACTTGTTTGTCTTGGCAATAATTGCAAAGAAGTTATGTCGAGATCAGCTCCATTTGAATTTCCATTCAAATTTATACTTATACACGCTTTGGAAGGTTACGATTCCCCAAATATTCTTGCGTCCCCTATCAAGTCTTTTTACCCTTGGCCCTCAGGTTATGTTCAAAGCTAATAGATTGGCGAGATCTAAAGCAGTTCGGTCACTTCCAGACCTATTTCATGACAATAGCTACATGACAATATATAAAATAAATACAAACGTTCGCACCTTTCAAAAATATCACCGTCTTTTACAGGTACTGGTGGATTGATAGTAGTTGTCGTCGTGGCTATCGTTGCTGGGATTGCTTATTGTAAAGTATCAGGAAGTAACAGCTCTGCAAGGCAACTACAGATAGCTTCTCATAGCTATGGAGGCTATGGCTTTGTACCGAGTGCTGGCCAGATGATTCAAGTGCCTCTACCTTTTGCCTAACTTACATCGCATTCACAACACTTGCTACAAATTGGCGCAATGTGACAAATTTTTTGGTACTTTCCATGTTTTTCCGTTATGAGAGATTGAATTAGAGTACTTCAGTACAATTCATCAAACTAACCCTTATTGTATACGTAAAACTAAGATTAGCAATAATCTAACAACTACAATTTATTTTATGTAACATAAATAATAAAATATCCTGAGAATATAAAACAAATGTGACACAAGTCTTTGATATTCCTGATTTACCTTTAAACTTGATTGTATGATACTAGAGAAGTGGTTTATAATGGTATGCTACTACAAGCGCAGTAAAAGCATATACGTTATCATGTTACACTGCCTGCAGACGCAAACCTTGACACTTTGGGCTGCTTACAGCCAAGGTCATTATGCGTTCAAATGCCCTTGTTTCATGAAGGATATTGCTCCCACGTAATTTCACCGAAACCCAACACCACTTTATTACTTCCCAGATTGTAAAACATAAAATGTTTACATAATGAGGACAGTAAATTAGTAGAAAGCAGACAAACTATAAACATGCAGATCAATGATAACATAAAAAAATTTGACCTCGCCTCACAAGTAATTTGAGACTATGTTATGTCATGAGGAAATGTGGTAAAATTTGCAATATCGAATTGGGAAATAACGCAGCAAAGTAATACACAACTTTATGATGTGAGGATATCATGCAGCTGTTGTCCTTGTATGCTACCCGCTGTCAACAACAACGACCCCTGAACAACAAGTTAAAAGTTTTTTTCTCAGAGCTGACATCTAAATTGAAATATTGGCTGAGTTATGTGCACAGTGAAATGAGAGGATAACTTTACAGATATATCTATTGGTTTTAAGCATTGGCGCGCTAAATGCCAAGTGTCAAGGCGACATGATGCTAAACTGTCAACATGTAATTGATTGGGCCAAAATCACAAAGTGAGCCAATGACAGTAGTCATTGCAAGTAACACTAAGGGAGGTGTGTCAACAGGAAAGAGTTTCCAACAGGTGCTCCTTGAGCAAACTGAAACTGTTGGCAGTTTAGTTAGACACACTACTAATCTCAGCTACTGAAAACTTTACTACTACCCTAATATAAAGGCTCCAAGCACGCAAGTATATGAATAAATATGTGCCGCCAATGCTTATGGGAGCTGAGAAAGCTATTGGGAATTCATAAGGCCACAGATTTGCAGATGAGTAACGCTGTTACCTTGGGGCAAGCCTTGGTCTCTCTGACCCTGCGTTGTATCTCTGATTATGCTTTCTTTTGCAATGTTTTTGTTCACTGGTGAAGCTTGGGTGAGGGGCATGGGCACCTGGGACCTGCAATTGAGATACGTTTACACACCATTGGCAGTAATTAAGTAATTAGACAAACCATAGCTCTCAACTTTGGCAACAATGACCTGAGTCACTGCTCATAATTACCGAAAGCTATTCTTAGCTTTCAAGTAATTATTTACAGAAGCCTAGGCCATAACGCATGACATACCTGGACAGATATAGGACGGGGCTGAGAAGAGAGACCACCCTGACTTACGGATAGACCTAATGTGCACAGATCCTACATGTTATATCTTGTAATTATTTGTGAACACTCAGCCTCATTTTTGATAGATATAAATCTTAGCTGGGCTAAGTTGAACCACCTTGCGATTGCTTTCAACTACGTATCACAGCAATCCTATATTGCAAGCCTGTATAATGGACATGGGCAAGAAACACACCAGGCTTGCAATTCTGTTTGTAATGAATTGAGACTTCTTCTCCATGAGACGCCTGGGACTCTAGAAGCCTGTAGGTTGATCCTGGACAAAATGCAGATTTGTAATTTCCAGAGGCCCACGAAGAGGCGAATCCATTGATTGCTCATAGTCACACATACCAAAACATAACAGGCCTACTACCCTACCCTAGTAGTGGCTGAAGAGCCAGTAATTGCAGTATTGGTCCTGCGTACTATCATCTTCCCCAAAAGGCTGTCAAGTCTCATTCTACCACTGTGAGGGCATCATGTAGTAGTCTGTAGAGATGTGGTGTTCATTGTTGGGTAGGACATCTGCCTTCATTTCAATTGTTTGCCTGTTCTGACAGAGAAGACTAATGACCTTCCTAGTGTTAACTCATAAATTAATTGAAAAACACATCCACTATAATGAATAGTTAGTGGCACTGAGTGCATGTGTAAGTCATGATGATGTCACACAAGGTGCACGTATTTTAGTTTTACTTAGGATACACGGTCTTGTGTAGCCAATGTCTTTCCTCTGATTGGTTGGGAAAAGTGAGAGATGACAAGTCATATGGTACTTTCCTGAAAGTAGCTATTGACATTGAATAGAAGTTCATTGTTGAACCATCTTCACATCAGTGTTATATGCAGTATTACACTTTTTATCAAAATTTACTCTCAGGAAAGTACCATTATGAGCAGGCATTCACTCTCTCACTCCATCAAACCAATAAGGTACAACCCATTGGCTAAATCTTTCTGTGTGCTGCGGGCTTGGGAAGCTGTCTTGAAAACTGAGAGGTAGTCACAATGAGATGTGAGACTGGGGGCCTGGGATGCTAGGATGCTATGAGACCTTGTTCTAGCCAAGACCTTTCTACACAAAGGGCATCAAACATGGAGGAATGCCAATGCATACCAAACCAGTGATTTCCTATATTGCTAGGTTTATATCCTACCCTATATGGTTCGTGGATTGCCCCTATCAAATTGAAAAAGTAGTGCTGGTAACTTAGGGTCTCATGAAGCCCGTCTTGACATGCTTTGTGGGTGGGGGAGACGTTCCTCCACCAACAAAGCTTGTCATCACAGGCTAGGAATGATGATGAATTGACTTGTAGTGGGCATGGTATCTTCCTATCAATATCTGCATACTAATTGTTCCTCTGATAATGGTAGTAGCTCATTTCACGACATATCTCTGTGGTTACAGCAACAGAAACTTTGTTTGAGTGCCCGTGCAGTGCATGTAAATAACGATGAAGATTATCTGATATCATAGTGCAAGTCAAGAATTGTACAATTTAGATGATCATATATGCATAGAGTTGTCCTGCATCCAAATTTTGATTCAACCCAATATATTTTAATGTTTGAGCTATTGTTAACCCTCCTGAAAATCAAAAGATGTGGTCCTCAAGCCCAAGCAAGAATGGCTAAGTCAATGATCGAATTGTTTGTTGATCGAACTATTTGAATACTCGTATATGCCTGCAATGTTAATAAGTACATTGAACATTAAAAGTGTTTAGGAAAGCAATCTGTAACAGGGGAGATATCACACTCTAGACCCTTCCTGACCCTGGGTTCTTGCAATTTGAAATCGGTTATATCATTCAATAATGGCCTTGTGTGAATGATTTTTTTTATCATTGCTATGAGATTACTTTGATATGAACTATGGTAGTCTTTCGCTTTGCTAAACATTAAAGAAAAATATAGAAAAATTGCAACGATCTGCAGGTGAATCCTTTAGAAAGATCTCATTACTCAGCCTCTGTCTCTTAGTGCTCTGTTGTATTTTTACTTGTTATCTATTGAAACAATCACTCTATTACTTACAGTTGTGGTCTCTTTAGAAACCAGTTGCTAATTATGTGGCTTTCAATCATTAAACAGGCAGCTGTAGTGTTTCCATGTGATAATATGGTTTGGATTACGGCCTCCTCCTCCTCCGTCGGGAATACAGCCCTGAGTCTGACCTAACAGCGGGCAATGATTAGAAATCGTCCACCCTTGGTGCACTCTGCACACATCACAAAAACTGTTTGAATGTTTTTGTTTTCATCCTTGTAATTTCACGTAATTTCCTTAAATAATTTAACAATTTCAATTGTTTTGACATTTGCAAACAAAGAGAAACCTGTAAAATGAAATGATACACACGTAATATTGATTTAGCAGAGATATTTTATGACTGGGGACATCATTTCAGAATTAACTGATAGCACTTTTATTGAGATTGTGCACTGCATAATTTATGGAAATATTGCTCTTTTCTATGAAAATCACCTGATTGTAGAACGTGACAGCAAAGCAGTAATGGTGCTGTTGCTCCAGTAGACAATTGTGTTGATGTAATTGTGTTGTCATTTTCAGAGTGACTTACTAATGAAGAAATGAAGGCAGCAAACACAGCCTGAGTATTGATAACGTTAAGTAGCGCGTGAGATAACTGACTCAGAGTCTTGCACAAGTACAGAGTATACTATCAGGTAAGCATATACAGTGTTATCTACTTTCTTCAGGCCTAATAGTAAATCAGACACTTTACGATGGGTCCTGGAGCCGAATCTCAATGCATTCTAATGCAACTTCATTCAAATTTTGCATAATTAGAAAAAAAATTTGTGTGGTCCACAGAATCATCAATTATGTGGCGCTATATTCTATTTCCGTTGTGCTAGTTGGTATAGTAATAATATTGGTACCAGGACAAATGCTTCTTCGGAAATAAATTGCCAATAATTTTGCTCCGAAGTCGTACCCAACCTTCTCTGAATTCCCATATTAACATTTGGATGAATTGGCTGAAAGCTATGCACTACCTTGGATTTTTTCTTCTTCTAAATATCACCCAAGAAACACCTGCGATGTGTACAGGTTATCAAACTTTTAATACCGGCCAGGATTTAATTTGTTTTGAAGTGTTTTTTTAATTAATTACAAATCAGGTGACTTTTTTTATCCTCTATTAAACCAAATCAATAATCTTATACAAAGGACCACAACTCCTGAGAGTTGATATACTGCGACAATGAACCTGTGAAATGTCGCTGTCTAAGTTGCAAAGATATCTGAAGAATGTTTCACACATTGTAAACATTGTAAACAAAACCGAAAAATTGCTAAATAGAATAAATACGATTCTCCCCATTCTATATCAGACTCATCTAGGTTGAAAAAGTGATCCCTTCCCTGTTCTACCCATCCCCACTATAAAAGTCTGTTTTTTGGCCACTTCTATCCAGGAATCTGGAATCTTTTCTTTTTGCAAGGTGCTCAAGAATACTTATTGAGAATCTAATCTAAAATGCCCTTCTCAAAGTCAATAGTTGGCTCTTGATACAACAACTCCTGACAAAATTAACTTTGCAGGGTCACAAACTTCTCGAGTGGGTCAACAGCTTGTTAAGCTTCTATACCAAGTCATAACATCTGTTGTAGGCTAACTACACTCCCAATCAAAGGTGTGAGTGCAGAGACTATGAAAATGCTGCCGACACTGTTACATTAAGAGCTAAGGACAGCGCCAAAATCAGCAGGACTGATAATATCTATCTTAAATGCTCGGCAAGAGAATGCCCGGAAGGATATAAGTTGTTCGTGGCAATTTTGTTTGGTGAGTTTTACGACCAGACATTGTTGTCGATGCTGATGGATGATTGGCTGTTTGACGCTTGACATCAAACAGCTACCAAAGCCTGATATTAAATAGGCAAAATTCTGCGGTAGGCAAAGTGATGCATACTTTTTGAAGGCTTAAAAACTTGGTGAATGCTGATTATTGATGGTTCATTGAGAGCCCTAAAGAGTCAATTGCTAAATATCTGCTACTGAAACAACCTAGTTTTTTTATTTTGTTTGAGAAATCTATACTGTAATAGTTTAATATGATATAATATAGTAATAATACGTCGGATCTTGGTTGGGGATGGAAAGGATCAACTTTGGATCGGATCAGCCATAGTTCCAAACTCAGACTGAATATATGACTCTGTGAGGTTGTATGACTCTGTGGCGTTCCGTGATGTTGTGTGACATTTTCCATTAGAGATCTCCTCTATTATAATGACAGACCCTGTGTTGTGTGTAGTCATCAGCGCTCGACTTAGCAATATTGAATATACCAGCGTTGTTTCTAATTAATTTTCAATGATCCACAAAACTTCAGTTTTGTGTTTATGATAAACGCACCTGTATAGAAAAACCCAAACCAGTGCCCCATATCACTTTTTCAGAAAATGTTTTTGAAAAAAATAGAAGTACGGCTGAATCACAGTCTTGTGTCCTACCACATATGTTTAGTACAACCAGTTGAGGGTGTGCTATTAATATTTTTTTGTCTGATATGTGCCATGAAAGCTTGAAATCAATTAAAAATTAAAAAACAGCTTACTTTACCTATATATCTCCAACATACATCAATGAAAATCAGTAATCAGTGGCTGAGTGGCTAGTTAGTATATTTATTGCTGGTTCAGAGTTCATCACCATCATGCCTAGATGCTAAACATCATTGATTTACCCTGTGATTATCCTGTGATTATAAGCTCTACTATGTTCTGTAATTATCCTGATAAGCTTTGCTATGATCAGAGCTTGCAGAACAGGATACAAATCGATTACAGATTTTTTTCCTATTATGTCACACAGCTGTTTTATTCAATGAATGGTAGGTAAATCAACACCTAGCTTTTTTTAAATGCATTAGAAAACCGAAAACCATCAGCATCGGTTCAACAAATTCAAGGAAATTGTTATATCAACACTAGATCAAGTTTAATCAAATTGCCTGCATTCCAGTTGCTCCCTTCCACTGGTCACGTCGCAAACAAAGGCCCTGATCGGGAGGGACTCGGAATGCAGGCAAATGGACCAAGCTTGGTCTATATCATCACCTATTTGGATATTCCATTCGACAACAGAATGCTGCCTCAGTTCTATATCACCCACAGCACTGTTTTTGAGCAAGAATAACATTCTCATCTCCCTGGATATCTTGTTGTAGATGGGAGAATAGGGGTGAGTTCTACAGATTTGGTGAAGCAGTGATTGTATTGCTATAATGACTACTGTCAGGGACTGCACCAGCTTGAGTTTACTGATTGTGACACTCATCACAATTACTACAGCGGAGATACGTGAGTTTGCCACCATTGTAGACATCTATTTCAAGAGTTTCAAAATTCTGTAGGCTGATGGACTTATCAATGATGTTTTTTAAGCTGTGCAAGTCGATTGCCCCTAGGTATATGGTCAATGGTTTCATTGTCCATCCATCTCTGGCCTATCGTTAAAATGTAAAAGCTCATAGTAGACCATAAACTGTTGGCTGAGCTCCTTTTATGGAGACACTGCAGCAATTTAATGTATGATCAGCTGGAATTCCTCAGATGCAACAATCAATGGTCTTAGTTTGACCAAGGTCATAGTCTCATTTCTGTTCAATTGTGAGCACCAAAAAGAAAAGCTTGTCAAGACAGGCCATGCTCTTATTACCAGAGCTGTGCTCTTACATACTTCTCCTCTCTCCCATACTGTGGCTTGTTAAATAAAAATAAAACTTCTGTCCGTTAGGATATGATGCCACCAACTTCACATGTACATATATATTTGTAGACTGGGTATCCATACCAACAGCAGAGCTGGTAGTTTGGATGGGTGACACAGTCAGACTAGACTGCTCAGCATATGGAGCCTTTGCTAACGAACCTCTAGAAGTTACATGGAGTAGATCAGAGGCTGAGGGCGTGGCCGACAGAGATTCAGAGGATGGAGCAAGCACTCTTCCAACAGTGAAGACAACGTTGCCGAAAGCTGTGTCATCTAATGTCACGACAGCGCAGTCATCTACTGTTGGAGACCCGATTGGCAACATTTTTCCGAACGGGTAAGATCTACTTATGACACCTTATTCGTCCAATGTTGATGCTATAGTAAAATAAGGGACCGCATAACTGCGTAATGATACTTTTATAATAATAGCAAAGCAATGGCTAATCATCAAATTCTGGTCTATTTGTAGTTATTGTTCAAAGAGGGCATAACTCCAAAAAATAAAACCCATTTGTTTGTTAAGACTTATCATGCTTTTGACATGTGTACATCATGTATTATCTTGTTTGTTAGGCAGATTTATAACGCTGCGCTTTCCTAAGTACTATCTACATTTTATCACACTGAGGACGTGATATGATATTGCCTGTATATCTCTGATCGATAGAGATTGAATTAGCATGACTCAAACGATCAGAGATACACATGTTCATAGTGTAGGCTCGCTTTGTTTGCTCTGATCAGCACACTGTAACTTGGTGTAGTAATGATCGTCCATGGTAGTGAGATGGGCAATAGCTTATACCCTGTATGATCTCTTCACATAATTCTGTTGTTCTTGCTATTCAGCGATGAGAAGATTGCTTTTCTTTGTGATCTGGATTTATAATTATTGGAAGTGTAGAAAGTTATCTGTGTGTAGTCCAGAAACATAACTTGCATGACAAAAGAAATTTTGATGATGTTTTATTGATCTCCGTTTTATTTACCACAGCTCGCTAGTGATTAGCAGCGTTGAGATTAACACACCAGGTATATATACATGTAGTGTGGAGTATAGAGGTAACTCTGACAGCCAATCATCAGAGATCAGAATGGCATGTGAGTTATATTAAACTGTAGTGGAATATGCTAGTAGCAATTTTATACCCACAATGCAACTGTAATTTAGAATCTCCGGTGCTGTGTACTTATTTTGTTTAATCAATAAGGCGGGCCGTTGGAAGATGATTAGTCATTAGCATTGGGCAACTCTGAACTTCAATTTTTTTCTTGAGTGATATGAGAGATGATAAAGTATGGGATCCGTGCTTGTGAGTTCAGGTCATTGCAGGATTGTTTTCATGGAAACAGGCCTGATGATCTCCTAGTGAATTTTAAAAAAAATGCATAATGTTATAAATTCTCACATGCCTTGTAACTTCAAGTTTGCTATTGATAGGCTCATGGATTAAGACTGCTGTGTTAAAGTTCAACTATTTTATATAGCCTAGCCCTATCCCAGAGGCTCTGTTTTTGTTGATTTTTGGGCCGCTGAGATGAGGCTAATATGGCCTAGTTTGAGTGATCAAAATTTGCTACGGTTGACTGTAGTAACATTTATCATCAACCGCATTCCATTATTATTAGACAAATCAAGGCTGACTGGCGTTTGTTTTCTTTGCTTGTGATCGTTGCTTGAATTAGTTAAAATATTGAAAGTAGGTTGAATACCAGCTGAAAGCTGTGGTGATTGGTGATGTCTCACCTTCACTAATATTTTTGTATACCAAATTGAATCTTGCCGGGTAGAAAATCTTACAGTGATTTGACAAATGAGCATTTAGCCTTTACACAATTAGAACTTTTGAAATTATGATTTTTCTGTCATTTCCATTTTAGATTTAAGCGACTTCAGGATATCCCCCCAAAGTGTTGAAGGATACACTAATGACTCTGTGTCCCTTGAATGTGTTACGGGTCCAGCGTTACCCACCCCTGAGATATACTGGTTACGGGATGGAACTCGAACTAACATTGGTAGACAGACAAATGCGACTTTCGGAGAGTATGGTGAGTTTCATTGATTGTGTGTACTTATTGTAGGAGTCGGGGAGTTTGTGGGTGCAATTTTCCCCCAAATCTGAACATATTAGGGACTTAGGTTATTGGAGCTGCGATGCGAAATATTGGTCTAATTTTATACTGGGTTGTGCTTGGAGAAACAAACTTGTAAAATTACTTGTAAAGTCGTTTGCCCCTTGATATTGAGAAGACGATTTTAAATTAAAGCCGCTTTTTAAAATCTGAGCATTATTTGGTAAATACCACCACGACTGAAGACTGATCGATCTTTTTCAGATGACTACACAGGTAGGGTGTCACATTTAGCTGGATGTATTTATGGTTGTTTCACTTTTTGTACTCTAAATTCCCAGTGCTATGAGGAAGAGCATCGCATCATTATACCCCGGTTACAAATTCATTTAAAACCATTCTTTTTCCAAACTTTATCACAACCTTGTCTAGTCTACGACGGCCTTGCTGGCTGTTGGGTTGGTGTTGGGTCATCTAAGGTTTATCAAATCACTTGAACATGTGATGAGTCTATATAACATACTAACATGTCTTCAGCATGATTCACTTAAGGTCAAATACATAACCACATGCACAGTAGCCAAAACAAGATTGAAAGAACAAGCAAGGTGCATTTATTACTTAACATTCGACAAAATGAATTCGGACAAGGTATCGCATCTTCATCATAGCGATAGATGTAATTATCTTCCTGACACATAATGGGGGTTATCCTCTCAGCCGCCTGAGGTTTGTCATTGTGGGAGCAGGTTGTGTTAGTGGAGATGTAGGCTAGGTAATGCTGCTTCTCATCTATCCTTCTCGGTAGTAAGCAAGGTGACCAGAACACTCTACTCGCACCACAAGCAGGTCGTCTCTCTGGGCAGCTGTCAAGAGTTTATTTCCTGCTGAACCACAGAAGCGAGACCATGGTCGACCTCTAGCTATGAGCTTGGCCGTGTCGCAGATCTTGTAGCCGTTGTATTTAGACTCACTGAGTGATTTTCTCCATCCCTCATTGAAATATCTCAGATCCAGCAAAACAAACAAACAAAGCCACCGCAATGTATAGGACTGATAAGAGTATCAGCTTCCCCATGCTCGCTAAGAGATGAAATTAGAGCCAATAACAAGAGCTGTGATGCTGGGTACTTTTAATCTTCACTTTGAAAGTTACAAACACCTGGTTAACTACACATGCTTACTTCAAGGATATTGAGATAACCTCAGATTGACATGTAATTGAGACATGGTTTGCTTGTCCATTTGGTTATCAAGCCCATGTTTACGGCAATTACATTATGGCCTATTAACATAGCCGATGATGGCAGGGAACATTCAAGAATGCACACAGGCATTTAGAGTCATTTTGAGCTGATTGATGCTGATTTTGTCACTCATTAATTAGTCAACATATCAAGTCACTTTGTCCTCCTTTCGAATGTGTTATGTTGCAGTTAAGGAGTAACAATTAACTCCCAAAGCTTTGGTTTTGAATTGCAGATGTAAGCCTTGATTCTCAAAAGACTTGATGACTTGATTGTTGATGTGGTACTGGCTTTTGTCATTGCGCCAATTATTTTGGCTGACTGAAATTTTGGCCAGCAGAAAAAGTCTGTTTTCACTCTGATAATTCTTACTCTTTATTGAACTCAAACTCATCAGCTACGGTTATAACAATAAAAAATTGTGATGAAAATTCTCCTCAAAAGAATTTTCACATATTTCAAGCTGGACGTTTATTTAAACATTCCACAAAATGAGTTAGGACAGCGCATGGCGTCGTCATCGTAGCGATAGATGAAGTCACGGTCCCCACACTTGATCACGCTCATTCTGACTGCAGCCTGCTGGCGATCATCGTAGCACTTTGACGCAGTGGAGATGTAGGCGAAATATTGCCGCTTCTCTCCAGTATTTCTCGGAAGTTTGTACGGTGACCAGAAGGCTACACTAGCGCCACAAGCTGGGCGTTTCTCAGGGCAGCTGTCAAGGAGTTGGTTTCCTGCTGAACCACTGAAGCGGAACCATGGCCTACCTCTAGCAACAAGCTCAGTGGTGTCGCAGTTCTCATACCCGTTGTAGTTAGTTCTGGACAGAGATCTTCTCCAGCCGTCTGTGAGAGAGATGGCGTTGACGCAATCCTGGTAGTAATAATTCCCTCCACTCCCGTTCCTCCAATTGCTACCAGTGATGTTGGTTTCGATCAATCCATCAGTCCAGTATTCTGGGCCTTTAGTGGTCCATTCCGGGGTAGTCCTGTTCCTCCAGCTTTGGGTTGAAGTCGGGTATGACGAAGAGTTTCTTGTCCCATTGTTGTCAGACCGCCACCACCAGCTGGTAGTTGTTCTCCACCAAGATCGCCTGGTTGTCCGCCAGTAAGTCGGTTGCCACCATCGAGGTGTTGTAGTCTTCCATGGGCTCCAGGTTGTAGTTGATTGTTGGCAGGTGGCCAATACCTGTGACAGCTGGCTGTAGAGTAGCTTCTCTGCCTCTAGCTGTACCTGAACGATCCCAGAGCTGAACGCTTGCCTCTTTCTAAAGATGTTGTCTCTCGATGTGTAACCTAGATGGTAGAGAATGATAATTATAGTAATGTTACATAAAGAAGTGCACTTGAACTGAACCAATATCTCATGATGAGCAGAGCTTTCCCTCATGGTTCAAACAATCTAACCAGATATCAACACATCTCTAAAACAGGAATTGGCTCGTCCTGTTATACATTGGTAGTACCTTATTACCAGTTCAAAAACATGTTTTCTGCCAATTTAAATTATATGGACCCAAGAAGACGTTACTAGACAAACCAATATCAAGAAAAACATCTGTGACATTGACTTTACTTGGCATAACTATAAATAGTTTAAATTATTTATGATCATAATTTAAATGAACTTTTGAGATGGCACTCCCTGTATTTGGTCTACAGTTAGTAAAAAGTGATAGAAGGAGCATTTCACTCTTTCGTATGCAAAACTGTTACTGAAGCCATCTGAAAAAACAACTGAAATGAGCAAAGCATTGCGTCTATGTCTCACGAGAGTTAAGACATTATCTCAATTATAAAATTCAGGGATAAAAGATTATCACAATTATTTAGTTTGATGAAAGAAAACGCATCAAAAAAAAACTCACCAGGGCACTTCTGTCTTATGAGTGAATCCATAAGACCAACTCGCTGTCTGTACAGTCTAAGCTGACTCTCCGCATCCCCTCCGCTTAAGATCTGAGAACCTCCAAAACAAACCGACAAAACCACCACAAATAAGACGGGTAACAGCTTCAACTTCCCCATGCTTGCTAACAGAAAGCCACAAACAGAATAACGAAACACCTGAAGAAGGGTACTCTTAATATTGGCTTTGAAGCTTACCAAACATCTGGACAACTTCTCATGTACATTGATACCCAGATAAAGTCTGGTTGACACGTAAATGTGATATGATATGCTAAGACAATTGGTTATTGCTTCCCATCAATACAGATATAATTATTAGGTCCAGGTCATGTAGCTAATGATGGTGACCTCGAGAATGATACACACAGTCATTTTGTCTTATTCTAAGCAGATTGATGGCAACTAAGCTTTCTTGATTGTTGTCAAAATGCAGGGAGAAAGGTAAGAGATTTCTGAATTAATCTTCAAAATCTTTTATGAACCTGTTTGTCATTGCCAATAAGTCTGTGTCTCTTCGAGTCATTCATTTTTATTGAACTGGATGCTGAGATAGAATCCAGTACCGTAATTACTCTTGTTTCAATAGTAAAATCATGAAATTATTACAGTAATAAAAATATTTTCAGCAACAATTGCAATCTGTGTTTTCTGTTAAACCCATCGACAGACACAAAGACTCCGTGGGCAGTGCGGTGGATTGTGGGCACAGTTGGTTCGACAATAATAGTTGAAGCGGCCGGACTTTCCACCACAAACCTTTCGTAATATTTTCTTTGGAGTCGGTTTGGGAGCCTTGGTGCTTGTGCTCACAGTTACCGTTGACCCAACGTAGCCTGTTGTTGGCTGACTGGGAGTGAATGATGGTTTTGTCTCTCCTGATGTCTTTGCTGTGTCCAGATTTGTCACCTTCAAAATTGAAGTGGTTGTCTGGTTCAAATTCAGCCACCCTGTTGTTGTAGCCTCAATGTAGTTTGGTGTTGTCTCGTTAGAGCTAAGGAGGAGAGAGGAATTTGTCTTGTTTAATTTCCACTCCGAAAGTCCAGTTTGATTGTAACCCGGCAGCCACAAAATAGATGTTGTCGTCTGGTTTAGTTCCTGCCATCCTGTCGTCGCCGTTTCATTGTCGTTTGGGATCCACAGACTTGATGTGGTAGTTTCGATTGGCATCCATTTAGGTGAGGTCTTCTTCTCATTGGTTGTTGGTTCTGTCTCTGCGGTCGATTTGTCCTTCATGGTGGTTGCCTCACTAGGTATACTCACCTTCCAGGGTGTAGTTTTGCCAGGTTTTGGTGTGGTTGAGGTAGTGGTTGAAAAGTCAAAAGTTGGCCAGAATGTTTTAGACGTTGTTCCTGACGGTTTTAGGCATTCTGTGAGAACTTGAGATAGCTGATCATAAAGAAGCTGCTCGATAGCCAGTTCAGCTTGAATTGAGGCAATGTTGAGCTGTCGCTTTCCAAAGCCACCATCTTGTACGGCAGCACCTGAGTAATACAAAGAAATAAGATGAATTGGAGATTGCACCGGTCTTGGTCTTGTCTGATAGATATTATTGGCTATTGTTTAAAGATTGAGGGCTCGATTAACTTCTATCGTGAATGAGAAGCAAATGTGTTGTGGCTTATTGTTACGTTTACCTGGTATTGTGGCGTGTCAATTAGGGTTCAATCAAGAGAAAATAATTAAAATTTCATTCCGATGTTTGCATTTAAAGGCAATCAGTGAGCATTTTAAAAGACCGAGAAAAGTCTAAGGATATGTTTGAAATGGGCCTTTGAATATCCTGGGTTTTTAATTATATCCCATCTGTTCTGAGAGTGAGTTATGTTAACTATGCTTGGGAAAGTAATTAGCGATCAAGAAATATTTCAGAGTAATGCAGAGCGTTAGGTAACAGAGCCCTTAACTTGCCAGTCCTTTTGATTAATTAAACCCTAGATGACTATAATATAAGTTACACTCACCTGGGCACTTTGTCTTGATGAGAAAGGTAGTAATCTTGACTCGCTGTTTCAAAAGCTGGAGCTGTGTCTCAGCTTCACTACCGCTCAGTACATTTGTCTTCACAGAGAGAACAAAGAAGGCGAACATAAACAGCGTGACCATTGCCATGAGTGACCCCATCCTTGCACGCGTTCCTAACAGTTACTGACACCGGTGTCCAGTTCAAGGTAATAGTAGCTTAATGGACAGCTGGATATTTCCCAAAGATTCATCAGAACCATTGATAATACTGTTTGGTCAACTTCTACTATCGGAGCAGAAACCAAAGCTATCACGATTCAATGTCATGCTTTCTTACAATGACCAACAACCAAGAGCTATAGGATTAGAGCTCATGCGTAGTAAAATTAGTATTAAATTGGTGATTGTGAAATTCCTTTCTCAGCGGTGTGTTGATTCACTTATCGATGCTCGTAAATGGTTCCTAAAATAGAATAAATTCTGAGATAAGGTCAGCTTAGACCATTCTGGAATCAAACAACCTGATATCTAACATACTGTGGAGGCTGTCATGCTTGCCCCTGCTATTGGAATGATTCATTGATGTAGAAAACCATGTGTTGTATTGTATTCTATTTTATGAAACATACACTATCATGACAGAGATGATAAAAATCGTATGCTGGTGATAGCTCTCAGTTTAGGTCATATACATAAAGCTGTTGTTATAAAAAGTCATAAAATAGTTGAAAAAGCTAGACTGTTGGCAATGTTTTGGTCGGAATCTATAAGCATTTCGAGAAGATATCCTTGGGGTTCGGTTAAAAACAATCCTGTGATGTAACGGGTGGTATTAATCATCTAAAATGGTACTAAAATGTTTACAACAAAGAGAGAAAATAAAATAATTTAGCTGAGGTAATTGTAAAGCTATACATCCTCCTCATACTCGAATTCAGGGAGGACGGCCTTTGCGGTGAAGTTATTGACATTACAATCTCCTTTTTCTCTAATACTGCTCTCATACTCTGCATTATGTTGTCACAGTCACTTAAGCTACTGCTGCCACTCATGCAAATTTGTAAGTGAGTTGTATTTACTACTCACTTACTATCCAACAAAGCTGACCTACCTTGTGCGTTGTTGTCAGTGATGGTGACGCTTAGAACATCAATATTACTGACAGTAGCTCTTTTGACCAGGGGAAAATTATTTCCATTTCTAGTATCGGCATTAGAGATATTTTAGACGGCAGAGACATTGTTGCGATAGCACAGTTGGTTCTGTTCATCATAGTACCCAACAGCACATGATCTGTTCATTGAGCAGTAAGTCAGACAGTGACCGCGTCGCCGGAAGACTTTAGTATCACTGCTCGGGTATAAAATACCGGAGTAACTTTCTACTGTAAGGCGCTCATCATCTAAACAAATGTTCATGATACATTAGCCATTTTATAAATTGAGATGAGTTTTAGAAGATTTGCACTGCTTTCACCACATTTTTGATTAAGGGCGTTCAGGTCTGAAATTTCTGAGATAGAAGAAATATGGTTCCATGTTGCAGGTGTCCGATTGTCAAATTAAGTCTGATACAGCTCAATATTACTTCTCTAACCCGTCCTTTTACTAGCCAGCGTATCACTATGTTGAGGCATTTGCCATAGTTCATAAAGATATTTTGGAAACTCACTTTTGATTTGATCAAACCTTATCACATAGTGATACAGACGCAACATGACTTACTACTTTGAACACAACTTACAGCACATTGATGTAACCAGAGATGGAAGAATGCCGAAGCCAATTAAGATCGGCAGTGATGATGCTAGTCCTGTCATTCTCTCTTACGGTCAGACAGTTGCTCTGCAAAGTCTGGCAGCTCTTTATCTAGTCAGTGAATCCTGGGTCTGGTTATATATATCCTGTGAATTGACGTCAGCAAACATGATCTCATTTATTGCCTGCTATATTTAATATTGTAATCCTTTCAGTTGTTCGAGGCTATCCAATGTGATCCCTTGAGATTTTAAGTTCTAGCTTGTTTTGAGAATTGAATAACAGAGCTGTTGTGGTGCCGCCCTATTTTCCTTTGTCCCATATACTTATAGAGTCTCTATGCTTGTCTATCTTTTTATTGCAATTCCATGAAGCTAATAATTTTGGACAAATGTGTCGCCCTATCAACATTCATTCAAACGTAAAATGTACTTCATATACCAGCCGCTAAAAAATGTCAAAAATAACTCCGATCTGACTCTGTGATACAGGGTAGGCATGTTACTGTTTTTTTTATGAGGACTCCTTCACTGATCTCAGGGAGAAAACCAGCATCCAGAATATTTCTTTATTATTTATGTGTCGCTAAGTGATGTGTTGTGAAGTGATACCGCGCTACTGTATGTTGTACCTATCTCTTTATCTAAATAATTATTTATGAAGCCTTGTCATCTGCCATAAAAGTACATGCACTTGGGAAAGAACTATGTCACATATTTCCATAAATCATCCTTCCAAAAGTGACACAGAAATATGAAGATCAGATCCCCAGGGGTAGAAGCAAACACTCGTATAAATGTCTCTAACCCAATTTGGTTTTTGGAATTGCTGCAATACTCATGAAAAATAAATTTATTCGAGATATAAAGATACACCTTTTTGGAAATCAACCTCCGAAATTGATTTTTTTTCATTATTTGGTTGTCACTTTAAATTATTGTTGAAGTGTTTGCTTATGCTATGAAAGTACATGCACCTGACAAAGAACTGTGTCATATTCCCACACATTTCATCATTCAAAACATAATATATGAATATATAGACCGGATCCCCAAGAGGAAGCAAAATGCATTTGTATGAAAGTAAACAACAAAAATCGGTTTTTCATATTGCAATAATAAACATGAAAAATTAATTATGAGAGATTGAAGAATATAATTTATGTGTGGGCATCACAATCTCTCCTAGGGAAAAATTGCTTCAACCAGGATCATCACAGGCAAATAATAACTGATGGTGCCATGTATGATTCTCAATCGTCAGGTCGCTTTATATAAGTTTTACAATTGGTTCGCTGTAGCATTACTGAACTTTTTGACCTATTAAACAGATGAAATGTATTCCTCTAACAATTCATAGTGTGCCATGTGACTGTTGAGGGTCAGACTGTTCCCCTAATCCAAGAATATATATAACAGTGTTGCCTCATCTTGCAAGACTATTAACAAGATATCAGTTCAACCTACATTAGTGTGATCACTTTGAATTCCCGCATACACAAGTATGTAAGGGAGCATTCACTGTCACAAAGGAAGCTAACATATCGACCTTGCTGGACGATCAGGTCATTAGGTAGTCCTCTGCCTCGTACATCACCATCGTCACAGAAAAACTTTGTAAATTTGTCTCCGTATTCTGCAGTCTTGTCGCCTGCTGCCAAGCACAAGTTCCTTTTGTCTCCACTCTCACTCTGGACCAAAATCTTGAAATTGTTCATAGGTGGATCCCTTACGTCTTCCCTGCATGCCATGATGGACACTCCAATTACATCTCTAACCCTGTTCAAGTCGAGGGTGAAGCCTTTATCTGAATCGTCAACTGGGAAATTGTTTGATATAAAGGCTTTGCTTGTCAGGCCGTCGTTGATGCGACTTAATGGTTTGTTGTCGCGATCGCTGATGTTGTTCAGGTGAACGGTTTTCCCTAAAAAGGAGTATACAATAGTGAAAAGAAGTTTTTTCTCTTTTGTCTTAGGAAAAGGAGTGGATGAATAGTACAAAAAACTGATGATTCTTGTTAGCATTATGAACTGTTTGGATTTGAGAAATTGATTGGATTTACGCCACGGAGTGAACATATTGATTTAGCTAATTACAGTTGAGTTGAAATTACTGCTCAGAAACTCTCAAACAAAGTCAACCTACCCTGTGCAGCGCTGTCAATGATGCTGACACTCAGAACATCTATATTACTGGCAAGCACTCTTTTTGCCAAGGCAGAGTTTGTTCCATAAGTATCTGCATTATATATATTGTACACAGCCGATACATTGCTGCGATAGCACAGTTGGTTCAGCTCATCATAGTACACGGCAGCACATGATCTGTTCATGGAGCAAGAGGTCAGGCAGTGACCCTGTCGCCGGAGAACTTTTGTATCGCTGGGGTACAAAATACCGGAGTAGCTTTCTACTGTAAGGCGCTCGTCATCTAAAACACAGGTTGAGCGTGAACAAATGTTTATGATACATTTCCCAATGATGTTTCTTTTAGAATGAGCTGTATTTAAACCACTGCTGCCATAGCTAGGCTTTGCCCAGCATAGCCACCGGTCAATAATTTAAATGGAGAGTTAAACATCTAGCCAGTAGCTTTGAATGGAGTTATATGAGCTCTCAAAATGTAGGGAGTATCTTCTTCCCCAGCCATCCGCCATTAGTGATGACTAATGTTGTTGTTGACCGATCAGGTGCCTTAAAAATCTAGCTGAAATCCAACACTAATAAAATGTTGGATCTCAGCTAGACTCATACTTCTTTAAACACAACTTACAGCACACTGATGTAACCAGAGATGGAAGAGTACAGAAGCCAATTAAGATCGGCAGTGATGATGCTAGTCCTGTCATTCTCCCTCTTACGGTCAGACAGTTACTCTGTCAAGTTTGGCAGCGCTGCTTTTATATGGTGAATCCTGAGTCTGGCTTATCATTGAATTGGCGTCAGCGAAAAATGATCTCATGTCTGCTTGATTGAATTTTGAACCTTTCAGTTATCAATTATATTCATTGTGCTCCCTTGAGATTTTCAGTTTTAGCTTGTTTTGAGAATTGTTGTGATGCTGCCATATTTTACTTGGTTCGTTATACTTATAGAGCCTCTATGCTTGTCTAGCCTTTTATTGCGGTTCCACATAAATAACAAATTATGAAAAGTGCATCACCCTATTCATCTAAATTCATAATGCTCTTCACATACCAGCTAGAAAGACGTAGTATGTAAAAATAACTCTGACCTGAACCTGAAACTGAGAAGGAATGATACATACAGTTACTCTTTTTTTCAGGATTAGATGGAAAACAAACAAATTATTGTTATCCATGATTTTTTTGTTCCTTAAAGTAATTGACCAAGTCTTTGCATCTGCCATAAAAAGTACATGCACCTGACAAAGAACTGTGTCATTTTTTCATGAATCATCCTTCCAAAAGTGACAAAGAAATATGTAGACCAAATCCCCCAGGGAAAGAAGAAAACACTTACATGAAAGTTGCCAACGCAATTCTGTTTTTGAAATCGCTGCAATATTCATGAAAAATAAATTTATTCGAAATGCGAGGGTACACTTTTCTTCATGGAGACTCCTTCACTGCACTCGGGGAGAAAAGCAATTATTGATGATGTGTTTGCTTATCCCAAGAAGGTACATGCATCTGACAATGAACTGTGTCAAATTCCCATCCAAAACATGATAGAAGAATATATCGACTAGAACCCCCAGGGGAAGCAAAATGCACATGTATAAAAGTATAAAAGTATAAAACTCAAATATTTCTTTTCATATTACAATATTCATAAAAAACTAATTGTGACAGGTCCAATCGAATATACTTAAAGTGTGGGCATCAAAATCTGTCCTGGGGATCTATTTCCTTTAACCATTCTGCTACTGGAATGAAATAGACTGCCAACAAAAGTGTTAAAAACCAGGAACATAACAGAGCAAATACTGACTGATGGCGCCGTGTATGTCCTTCAGTTGTCAAACATGATTTGATGCCATCCTCTGGTTTTGACCAGGATTTGTGTACCTGACATCAAGCTTGGTCTCATATTTGAGCTTAGCTTTGCTTATCTAACAGCAGAGATCTATGATGGTCAGTTAAGGAATCTGTGTAAACCCTGCCTAGAAGCAGAATGTTTGGCAATAGACTTAGTTGCAAGAGCTGCCATCCTGTTTAAAGGATTCATAGCATTTATTAGTTTAGTGCTAAACCAACAACCCAAAAAGTGGAGTTCCACAGAATGCTGCCACTTCACATTAACTAAACACTCATCCTCACCTAAATAAAATACTTGTTACTTCGGATCGGTTCTTTTTGCATGACAAGATAACAATGAAAATGTTGAATGTTGTTGCACTAGAGGTCCATGGTAACTTTCAGTTACAGATGAAGATCATTCAAAAGCTAAAATGTCATCGGGTCGATGGTGGCAGCATTACATAATCAGCCACATTAGATCAAGGTGTGGTTAATAAGGAAATCCTACTACTATCAACCTGGCCCATGTTGAGCACTTAATCTGAGAAGAAAATAATTTCAAACTTCATACTTTGATCATTCATGTTCAAGTATTATGTTTTCCGTATTTTTCAGGGTTTGCTGGCAGCCGACAGTTGACAATGAAGTTAGAGCTGACGATATCCGAGTCCACAGCAGCAGCTGGCTCTTATGAATGTGAGGCCTATAATCCACAAACTATGCAGAGTATTATAAGTCAGCCAGCTAGTATTACTCATCTTGGTATGTCTAACTCATAAACATAATATGAATAATTATTTATACTGACTGGCATACTTATTTATAGGTTTATGGTCTAACCACACTGCTGCCAATCAGAATAAGAGCTATGTGAGACTCTCCTTTTGCAACGGTGCGAAATTGTACACTATTTCTCATACCGCTTATGTGTTCCACTAGGCCATAGGGCATGCTCGCCATTCAATTCATTTAATTCTCTATTATGCACAATCAAAGTGACTACCTAGTTGATCAATTTGAATGTACTCAAATTACTACCTTTAAAAAATCACCATTTGGCGAGTGCGAAATGGGCCTCATTGTTGTGCCTTTGTTTATTGTAGTCCGAGACCAAGCACCATACATTAGTCAGCCTCTGCCTGAACAGATATATAAACAAGAAGGTCTTGCCCTTATGTTATCCTGTCCAATCAGAGGCCAGCCATCTCCTACGCTTCAATGGTTTTATCAATCAGGTCAGTAATACACATAAACTCAATAATATTATTGAGAGGGAGGGAGTTTGAGCATTAGCATCATCAAAGTGTAATCAATTTGATTGTTGTTTTTGTTATACACCAGGTCTTCATTGACCACCCTATTTGGAAGGCCTCTGTAAGTTCGCATGGCTTATTTGGGGTAGTGACCATATACTTTTAACATCCTAGAGGAGTGTCCCTTGATTTAAATCTGGAGGAATTTTGTTTATTTCTGTCAGTGGGTTGACCTTGTTGCATTTGGGATTCCAGGTCTCGGCTTGCTGTGGACACACCCTTTTGGAAATGTGATGACTGATTTTAAGACTAGTTTGGATCGACATACCTTTTTTTACATCTTGGAAGTACTGATGAATCTTTATGATGCCATAAATCCTCAAACATTGCACACAAATATCCACTGTTGGCCTGCTGTTCAACTGCTGAGGAAAAGTAACTCAACTTGCAGTTCCCCAAATCCATCCTGTGATCATTTGTTGTAGTTCCAGTGAATGAGTCCATGGTGCTAACTAACAGCTCATTGTATATCAACTCAACAACCCGAGCTAACTCAGGGCAGTATTACTGTACGGGTAGCAGTCTACTAGGTGATGTACAGACTGGTAATGCTGAGGTCACTATAACATGTGAGTATGATATATGCAGTACTATTGAGAATAGGTAAAAGGTTCTTGTAGCATTGCTTGTGAATGAATATGTCTATGGCCAATATTCAGAGCTTAGTAAACATAGCAGCGTTTTATCTGTTCACCTGAGGAAATTCCCAATCTTACTCAATCAATTCAAAGTCATGTTGAGACTGGAGACCTGACTTGTGAAGACTTTACTTACTCGTAACACCATCCTAACTGTGCTTTATTGTGAACTGTTTCCTGATACCAACCACACTCTTCTTTTTTACAATGATCTTGACAGTTCCTAGCAGTAGCTGTAGGCATAAATCAAAGACTATTACAGCTATCTAATGATAACTTATCATCTTACTTTCCTTAGATTTAGGAACGCAATTTGTGGAGCCACCTGCTAGCACCGAATCATTGGCAGGAGAATCAGTAGTGTTAAACTGCAGACCACCTGAAAGCCTACCTGCAGCAAATATATCATGGTACAAAGACCACAGGTAATCAATTTTTTAACGAGATAGTTGAATTATGTATTTAGCTGGGTACTAGAGTCGCTCTGCCAACTACTATGACCTGACCGATCTATTTTTAATTCCATTGAACTTGCTTTGACCGCCCTGTTGACTGAGAACTACATTGTCAACAAGTAAGACGCTCTTCTACCCCATGCCACATCTGTACTTTCCTGTAATAAGTCAGAACAAAAGTGGCAACATCAATTATAGTTCCATAGCATTGCTATGAAAAGCAAAATTTTGTGATATTTTTTGTGAGATGTATAGTTCTTATATCTATTTGATGATTACTACTTTCTCTCTATAGCAGTACAGGTTAGTCTTATATTCATACTGGTGAAGGTCCTAATGTAGCCAATATAACACTCATTGTTCTAATCTAACTTGTATGTTTACTCCATGCCTTTGCTATGCACTATGAGCAATGTCACCATTAGTAAGGGCAAGGGTAGCCAATGTGTTCTCACTCAATGTGTTGGCTCTGATTGATTGGGGATTCACTCCACCCAGCCAATCAGAGCCAATACATTGGCTAGGGCGAGGGTCAAGGTCAGGGATGGTTCTAAACTAGTATTACAACTCCTATTCAGGTGAACATAGCCAGTGTGTTGGCTCTGATTGGATGTTATATGGGCCAATCAGAGCCAACACTTTGGATAGTAAAAACTGGTTCCAAAGGCAACATAATAAGTTTGTGAGGATTTGATTAAGCATGCTCTCTTGGTAGTTGGTAGGAGCGGGGAAAAGCCTTCCTCCCCATTAAATACATCAGTGTCAAGGTATTACCTTTGATGAAGACCCATCAGAACTCAAATTCTTCATAAAATGTATAAGACTGTGTCGGTCAATATTTCATTTTTATAGCCTTCGGTTTTCCTTAGCTTATGTTTGAGAGCATATTTTCACAGTTGTGTGAATTCATTTAATCCGTTTGGTAATATCATCTCATTCCCAGATGGGATATTACTTGTTACTTACTGATGTACTTACTGATGTACTTACTGATGTACTTACTGATGTACTTACTGATGTACTTACTGATGTAATGATCCGATGGTAATAAAAAAGTTTCAACAGCAACTTGTTAAACAGAGCATGGATAAATATTTTTTCTCTTGCAGACTTTTAGAGAGTGAGACAGAGATGGCCCTGATGTTTGTCAGCGTTGCTCTCTCAGACGCAGCAGACTACTACTGTGTGGCCCACAATGCACTAGCGCTTCCTTCTTCGATCGCCTCATCGATAGCCACGCTCACTGTGATTGGTTAGTTTTTATTAGGAATCTTTCCTGGTATAACAACATATTGAGATTCAGAACACTACCTGCCATACTTTTGACCTGATCCCATTGCATCGCACTTACCCTAGAGTCGTATGAGTGGTCTTTGAAGACTTTGCTTTTACACAGGATCTTGATATGAGGTGAGTGGTCCTTAGTTTTGGTCTCACCAATTGGTGCCCGACTAAACACTTGTGATTATCTCCAGTCTCCAGACTACAACATTAAGTTTACCCTCTCTCCTTCCTTTACTGTTTTAGCCCCGCCAGTGTTTGAATCAGACGGACAGATATCCGGTGAATCAGTGGTACGTGTAGGGGAGACGATATCACTTAGCTGTACTGTTACAGGGAACCCAACTCCTGTAGTAACATGGCTCAAAGATGGTACAAAGATTACAAGAACCAACAGGGTCTCATTCAGGTAAGATAAAGAAGAGGGAAATCAATTGATTCAATTATACAAGAAAGTCAAATTGATATTGTACAAATATTTATGGTTATATTATGGTGCAATATACATTCAATATTTTGAATCAATATTGTTTCAATGTTGTAAGTAAAGTTTCTGCAGAGGCGATGTTTCAATATTACCTCAATATTGTATATAATATATACAATATTGAGGTAAAATTGAGGTAATATTCATGGTTAGATCATGATGCAATATACATACAATATTGTAAAACAATATTCTCCCAATTTTGCAAGTGAAGGTGTTGCAGAGACGATGCTTCAATATTACCTCTATATTGTATATATATTCATGATAAGATCATAATGCAATATACATGCAATACTGTGAAACAATATTGCCCCAATAGATTAGTGAATAGCGGGCTATCTAATTAGCGCCATCGACCCATTCTTTTTTGGGATGGTGAGATGGCGCAATCGGTTAGCGCGCTTGCTATTCACTGCCAGGCGATTAGTGCCGCAGGAGTTGTGGGTTCGAGCCCCACTGGGGGAGCTTTCATTGTTGATTGTTCCAACCCCCAGCACCCTCGGGTGTATACCTCCCCCCCCCCCCCAGACAAGTTTTCGCAAAGGCAAAGTGCCAATATTACCTCAATATCGCACAAATATTCATGATTATATTATAATGCAATAATCATTCCATATTGTTGATAAATATTTACTGAATATTTGCTAAATATTTAACCAAATATTGGTCATGTTTGCTAGGTTATTTCTCAGAGAATAATGGTGCCTTAGGGTAAAAGCAACCGAATTTGGCACAAACTTGCTCAAAGGCTTGCAGGCAAGTTAAAGCCAAGTCTCAGAACCCCCGTAAACTTTGAAGTACAGAGGACAAGTGCTTTAACCACTGAGCTACCTCTTATCCTTGGTTCCAAAAATTTTCAAAGTCAAAGAAGAATACTAATGGGCTTACAGGAATTGTATGCATTTGTCATTTGCATCATCATCATCATCATCAACATCATCATCATCATCATCATCATCATCATCATCATCATCATCATCATCATCATCATCATCATCATCATCATCATCATCATCATCATCATCATCATCATCATCATCATCAAAAGAATGAATCACGATAACTAATTACTTACTTTACAGTGATGGCTCACAGTATTTATACATATCTAACGCTGAGAGCGGAGATGTAGGAGTGTACTTATGTCAGGCAGAGAATCAGTATGGTACTGCTAACAGCTCTCCTTTTCAGGTATGCGATCATATTGATTGATGTATTGATTCATTACATATCACAGACAAGAATTCATGTTGCGAAATTTGGTTCAAACACTGGCATTAAAAGTACACATGACCAGAAATGGAAAACAAGTCAGCACTCTGTAGGATTGTTTAATGCGAAATACCATTTAAAGTATGTATAAGGTGGCGTAAAAAACTGTCTCTGCCCCATGCTCCTCTATATTTAATGGTTCGATATCTTCCAGTAGGGCATTGACTCAAAAATGTTCATCGTCTTCTATATATTGCCCCCTTGCCATGTAAATGAAACAAGCTGCCCAATTAAATATGCATGTAATTTTCAAAAATTAAAACACTGCCATGGGGTTTTCCGACATCATTCTATACTTATTGTTCTTCAATTTTGTCATAGATTTTTGGAGGAGCTGCCAAGGCTTGTTGAAATAAAATGTAATCAAATGAGTATTGTTCTTCTGGGTCAAATTGCAATAGAGGAAGCTCATAGTATATTGAGATTTAGGGGAAGGGTCAATTTCTCAGGGACACCAACCCCATCCCAACTACATTACAGCCAACTTCTTATATTATTCATTACAGGTTGTGGTTGTTTCTCGACCAGTCTTATTCTCGGAGGTAGGGAACCACACACTGAGAGTAGGAGATGAAGTTATGTTACCCTGTGTGTACAGCGCTCAACCGACACCTCTAGTCAAATGGTACGATTAAAGTTTAGTGTCTTCAAGAATATCCACTCCTGTTATTGCCCTGTATTTTGCTGAGTCTGTTTTCTATTGGATGTCAATATGTAGCGTTATCTCTAATCCTCTGATTTCAACCCCAAGCCTGAGTGCCTACCAGGTTGTGTTGGCACTGAGGGTGTGATGGTCTTTTGATTTTGACAACCAGTTTGAAGAGGGTGCCAGTACATTATGTTATGGTTGTTGTACAACACTGATAAACTGGTTGATAAACGTCTTTGGGCATATAAAATGTCTGCATGTATCAATGTGAAACTGATGAAAAGACAGATCCGGACCCTGTTTCATGGATTGGACAAAAATTACTCCATGCTTCACAGTAGAGATGAGTGCTAACCTACCTTGCAGGTATAAGGATGATATCCCGTTACCTATATCAGATAGATACACTGAACAAGAGAATCAAGGACTGAGAATTACTGATATAACTTTACAAGACAGCGGATTATATAAATGTGTGGTTACAATAACGCAATCAGGTGAGGCCAACTTAAGCAAGGGTTCTGAGACTGTTCTGTTCATATTGAATTAACATTTTGGGCGTTGCCTTACTTAAAACCGGAGCAATAGGCCAATTTGTGATGGAGCTCTTTGCTGTACATAATAAACATTCATCAGCAACAGTGAAGAAACACAAAATACAAGTGACTCTTTGAACACCATCCTCGCATTCTCTTCTTGCAGAATCTTATTGTTTTTTGGTCTTTCTAATGGGCAAGTTATTTTCCAAGTCATTCACTAATGATATATAGTTCTATTGCTAAGATGAATGATACCAGGTCCTGCTAGAGGTCTCACTCATCTCAGCAATAAAGGATCATGCAGCAATTACAGTAGTATCTAATTGAAAGGCCTCCTTTGTTTGGTATCAGCAATGGTTTCCCTTGATTTAAGTTTGGAAAGATCAATAATTGTATGTAATAACTACAGCTTCATTCATGTCACCGGTGTACTTTTTACAGGAGACAGTGTGGAGAGCGAAGGATATATTTATGTGTTATCTCCACCTACGATCACATCGTTCTCTCTGCCTGAGTCTATAGATGAAGGCAATACATTGAGTGTGGAATGTACGGGCAGTGGTACACCCACCCCTAATGTCACGATAGTACATCAGGTGAGACTATAGGCAAACTGTTTTTTTTCGTAAGAATTTTAGGCAGTTGTGTCATCCTCTAATATATAGGATTGAACTTGGACATAACACAACATCTAGCGATTAATACCTGGCCAACCTTATGATTCCCAAATTGACCTTATTATCTAAGCATGCATGACTCTTGTCCTTCCATAGGTAAATAATTTGGCCTCCTATATTCATCACATGGAAGATATTGATTTGGATTTTATCACGCTATGTTATTAGTGTTATTATTCTTTTTCTCATCACCACATAAGTAATTTCAAGTTAATTTAGACTGGCTCCTGTTTGGATAAATATGATCTGGATCCCAACCTTAACCTTTTCATATCTGCTTATCATTCATCCTTATAGCAGCTTCCAGTATGACCGAGGATTCTACACTTTACAGTGATATTTTATCACAGTTTTAGCAGACTCACCTCCATTTTTACAGGATGTGACATATTATGGAGTAGGCCAGGTGTCTGAGTTGTTCCCAGCTAGAGTCATTGATACAGGAGACTGGACATGTACAGTGATAAATAACCAGGGATCTGATACAGCTAACATGTCTATTAATGTCTACTGTAAGTGTGTATCCTTGATAAATTTAGGGGCAAGGGGTTCTGATCACCCAGATACATCGAAAAAGTTCACAATCCCAATGTGAGCATCCACAAGCCGATATAATCATTGACAGTATACCCTCGTATGTCTCAAGAGATAGACTGTTTTTTCTGTTATTCAACTCGTAAATAAATTGATCGACTCAGACAACATTTAACTCAAAAGGCTAAGAAAGAATACTGCCTGATTACTCCATCTGGTTTTATGGTCCTCCGTTGCTATTCACGTAAAAAATAGAGCTATTCCTTGTAAGGAGGCAGTTAGTTGTCCACCATAACAAATAAGTAGAAAATTCCTTATGGTTTCATCAACATTACGATTCCTGTAGTCTAAGTGCTCAGACTCCAAGGCGCAGGGAGTTACTTGCGCAAACTATCAAACAAAAGAGTTTGATAGCTTGCGCAAGTAACTCCCTGCGCCTTGGAGTCTGAGCACTTAGACTACGATTCCTGTTACCATGGGCTTCATTGTATATCATGTGACCCTTTCTAAAACAGATTATTGTAAATTACCCCAATCAAAACATTACAAATCTGAACTCTTTGTCCACATAGTAACACCAACTTTCTGTCATTAATATATAGATAGCCCAAGAGAAACAGGCATATCAGGAAAGACTTCAGTGATACTCAATAATCCCATTGACTTGAGGTGTAACTCTACATCTTTACCTGCGGCTACCTACACCTGGGCCAAAGATGGAACTAAGATTATACCTGTAAGTATTGTTAAGAGATGTCCAACAGGCTGGGCAGTACAGAGAAAATCAGGTGTTATCATCATATATATATATAACGCACTTGGTTGGTAAATTCTGAAATTAGCACATTAGTTGACATGTTTTGCGAATTATGGCTAGTGCAATTCGATATTGGACAAAATAGTGAACAGATCTACTGGTTGTCGTATGTTTTTGTTAGTGGAAATCTCCAACATGCAAATAAGTTCTCTTGTGTTTATGGTAGAAATGTAGCAAGCCTGAACAGTCCTAGAAACAGTCTACCTGGTCCATGAAACCAAGCCAAGTTACCTTTGTCTCAACCTGGAACCTGACCAGATATCAAAAGTCAGAGGTCCCTATAGCTGCAAATATTTTTCTCTCGCTTAGGACCAGCTGAGGAACATTGACATACCCACTCCAAATCACCTGATTATACAGTATGCAAACCCCAGCGAACATTCGGGGAACTACAGTTGTACTGCAGAAAATAGGCTGGGAACAGATATTGCTGTTGTGCATGTAACAGTGGCAGGTAGGATTCTCATCTCTCAAGTCTTATCACAATAACATTGCAGTCAGCATAATAATCTTCGACCAGTCAGTGTTGTAATTGGGCTTACAGTCTAGATGTTCCTCACCCATCAGACATCGATGAACCATCCCTCGTTTATGAGACTATACTACTGTATCTTTTGATATGATTTTACTTATCCGGGCAGATTTAATTGATATACATTGCGGCCAGCCATTATAAAACATCAACGATAGCCCTGAAAACATGTGCACAAGAAGGTGTGTTGCTGTGGCACAGGAGCATTTGAAGATCAGTCATCGGATTGAAAGACCCATGCCCTACCCATTGTACCACTGCCGCTTCCTCTAAATTATTTTATATCCTTTATAATAGATGTACCAGACCCTCCAGTAGACATCATGTTAAGTTCTCCTGCTGTCGGTCAGATTAGAGTTAACTGGACTAGCGCTGTGGAGGATGAGAATAAACCTGTAGCCTATTATATGGCTGAATATCGCAAAAGGTAAGAACAAAGGGTGTATTATTGAACGGTTAATGCAAACCCGGAGGGAGGAATGTTTTTATTGGATTTCTATTTTCACTACTTGGAAAAAAACTCTGCACAATTCAATTCAACTATCAATAAATAAACATGGGTCAACATTATAAGAGACATCCTTGATGGAAGAATGTGACAACCAAATTTATTTGCTAACCCCCCGAACTCAATGATTCTTGCTATGACACTTGATTCGATCTTATGAAATTCCAGCTCGATAGATAGAGGTTTCTCTTAGCCTTGGTTTGTTTGTTTTGTTTGTTTAATCCGAAAATGCTACATTATAAAAAGTACATCATAAAATGACTGTGGGACATGAACTTCGTTGGAGGTTGTGACAGTCTGGTACCAATTGGTGATACTAGTGGAATACTGCATGATCTACCTTTTGGAAACTAACAACATCTAGTCATGAATGAATGTGGCTAAGTATGTGCAGATTGACAATTTCTCTGTTATTTATAGTTCTGAGGTGAATTTCCATCAGTATGAGGCGTTATTCTCCCCCTCGCTTCGCTCTTACACAATGACAGGACTCACACCGGGTGTACTGTACTTAGTAAGAATGGCTGCAGGTAATGACATCGGAGTGGGCAGAAAATCATCCATCTACTCTATCACCACTCTCCATTCTGGTAAGTTATCTTTGTTAAATAATATTATTTTATATGCTCCAAATCTGACTGAGTTGCTGGTAGTGGCAATGGATAGGGCGTGGGTCTTTCTATCGGGAGGTCCCGTGTTCGATTCCCGGCGTATAACGGTGGTGTCAGGAAGGGCATCCGATCTCTAATGCTCCTGTGTCATACTAGTCTATAAAGTCTGTAGACCCATACTGATGTTATCGAAAAAAAAAAAACTGGAAAACATATAGGTTTCTCACACAATAACACAGGGTATCAAGACTTTGAACAAACGTGACTTTTTTTGTTTTTTTTGTTAATGTAACACAACCACAAACAACTCAGGCGCAGTTTGAGCACTTACACAACAGTTGTATAATATCGGTTTTTTAAGGTAGCTAAAGTTTTTGGTAAGATCAAATTGGATTTGGCTGGTGAAATATATCCTGTTGCTCTCTATGACCTATGTGTCCCTCTATGCTGATTGGTCTCTCAAATCCAAGTGAGATCTAGTTCATGATCGGGCGTTTCTGTGGAAATCCTGGGAAAAGTAGCTAGTGTGATTGGAAATCTTTTTTGCTGGAGTAACCTTGCCATATTACTTTATACTTTAGCTCCTTCAGCTCCTCAGTTATTTGAGGTTCCCGCTGACCTGATGAATGCTGACACAATAACTCTACAGTGGAGGAAGCCAGCGGAGGCGAGCGGTCCTGTCTCCTTCTATCAGCTACAGTATAGAGAAATACTGTCTACTACACAAGTAAACACCAGAACTAAACGGCAAACTGGTAATTTTATATTCAGTATTCTCGTAATATGATTTCATGTACTGTACAGGAGTAAGTGTTCGCAAAAGGAATTGTTCAACATGTAGCTCAAAAGTTGAAAACATTTAACATAATGATTGTAGACAGATAATCAAAGTATATGCATATATGTATATATTTGAATATAGCAAAATCTTTGACTAGCCAACTGTGACCCAACCCAATAACTTTACATCAACGCAGGTTGTGAAAGTTAAGACTACCCAAACTAGCTCAGCTAAACTGTAGCTAATATTTACCATGTATAGTTAATATGATATAATAATAACAATGATTGAATATTGAATATTCTTATGTTCATGGTGTTTTTATCTTAAATCCCTTTATAGCTATTGCTACATATTGTAGAAGATTGGACGCAAGTTGATATTCATGTACCAATGCAAGGCGAGACCACACACAGTTACATTCTGGGTGGTCTGCGTCCTTATACACAGTACGAGATGAGACTGAGAGCTGTCATAAGTGACACTGGTCAACAAGTACCCGGAGCTTACTCTGATATCATAACTGTCACCTCACTTATGGCAGGTGAGTGCTTGCTATAAAAATCCTTCAAATCACCTAAATATGTTTTACATTTTAATACCTCACAGGCAGAAACTTAAAAATGAAATTTAAACAAAACAATATATATATATTTATCAATTAAATTAACAAAAAATAGATAGTAAACTCAAACTTAACGAAAGCATTTATAATAAATAAATCAAATGGAGAAATGCCGATCCTGGTGTCATCGAAATTTGATATATAATTTTTCAGCGCCAGAAGGAGTACTGTATAACATCACTATAAGAAACATAAGCTCTAGGAGTGTGGAGATCGGTTATAAGCTACCTCTCACCACTAATGGACCTGTAAGACTGATCAGATTGAGGTAAGTATTTAACTTAGTGTAGGGAATCAGGAGGAAACCTTCACCATTTTGTACATGCTTGAAATAATGAAATTCATTCCACCTCATTATATTATATACACTGTTACTTCAGATAGTGACATCTAGTAAGGGTTAGCATCAGGTAGGGTGGATCATCTTGCCACCCACATATTAGCTCAAATAATATCTGCTTCAATGTCAGCTTCAAAAAAAGTCCCACTATCAACTCCTAAATTAACTTTTTCAGGTACAAGTTAGCCAATAGCCCTCCGGATACTCGATGGCATGAGATAAGTTATCTGACACAGAATATCAGCGCTAGACTAGAGTATATAGACTATGATGGGTTACACCCCTGGCAGCTGTATGACTTCTCAGTTAAATATGAGACTATCATCGGCCCCTCACAGTGGAGCGATATTGTCAGTGGGAAAACTCTACCAGCAGGTAGGATAAGCATCCCGCTCTGTCATTAGGCTTGAATGCGCTGATTGTTGTTTTTGTGCTTTCAAAAAACCTGGAACTAGTTTGAGCTAGTTAGCTGGATCAAACGGTGGCAAACAATGATGATTATTCGAAATGGTGTGGCCCAAACATTGACAGGCAACTCCTAGATCCCAAGGCTAGTGCTGGTCTAATTTTATCCTCTGTGTTTAGTGTCACGGTATGCTAAGTTTAAGATATATGACAGACCTCTAGAGGTATGGTTCCTTTATTACGAATGGTACTATTGAAACAGATTGCTGTAAAGGTTTCAAATTTCTGATACTGTATTTAAAAAATATTTATCAATAAAAGACAATGGTCATGAGCAACTTTGTGACCATTTTAATACTCATCTGTCATTCTCATTTCTAGCCCCGTCAATGCCGTCTAATTTCCGAGTATCTCACTCCACAGAGAGCTCAGCTTTAGTAGAATGGTCAGCTCTCTCCTCACCTGACTGGAACTCAGATCTAGGAGTGTACCTTATAGAGTACTGGTACTCAGAGTCCACACAGACATTCTCTGTGTCTATAGGAGATAGTACTGCTAATCATAGGCTCATCAAGTGAGTATGCTCTGCTTTATGCTTTGCGTTATGCTCTGCGTTGTGCTCTGCGTTACGCTCTGCGTTACGCTCTGCGTTACGCTATGCGTTACGCTCTGCGTTACGCTATGCGTCACGCTATGCGTCACGCTATGCATTACGCTATGCTTCTGCTTTGCGTTGCGTTATGCTTTGCGTTATGCTTTGCGTCTTGCTATGCGTTATGCTTTGCGTTATGCTTTGCGTTATGCTTTGCGTTATGCTTTGCGTTATGCTTTGCGTTATGCTTTGCGTTATGCTTTGCGTTATGCATTATGTGGGCTTGTGCATTATGCTGGTTTATGCATCATATGGGGTTTTACAAATTGACCAATCTGCAAATTTAGTCAAGGGGAATTTGCATGTCCTTTTTCTGTGAAAAGACAACTGAAATGACTACGCTAGCTGAGATGTTGTCTCCCTTTGTAATCATGCCTCGCTTGATGATAATCTTCTAAACATTCAACGTCAATATTAAAACCAGATCCACATTCTAAACATAATATTATGTCATCTATTCTGTAGCGGTTTGGAACCATGGACAGACTATTGGATAAGGATGAGAGCAGTCGGTAGAATCCTGTCAAACTCCACTAGTGTTTATCTTGGTGATCCAACTGCAGTCATCAAATTCACCACAAAACAACAAGGTAAGCACTGTGTTAGATATATATATATATATCACAAAGAATTAAAGTTAGCTCGATTCATACACAAACATCAACAGTGGGAAAGCAAGTAAGCCTCAGAATATTTTTGGGGTATTATATTGCTTTAAAACCAAAGATATTCTCAGCATTGTTTTATTTTTGAGAACTGATTTCCAGTTTACATTTAAGTTGTTATGCAAAGCATTATTTGTGTGTTCAATATCCGTGTTTGAAAGTTTTAAAATAATGAACTGTATGTAATTTTTTCCTGATATGAGTAAGTCGCAAGCTGGGTTTAGTGTTTAAGCTTCCAGTGATTAGTCATAAGGAAGATACAGAACCTATTTATTCCAAATGTCTTTGAATAATTGGGAAGGGGGTCTCTTTTTTCTCCAATTGAGGAACTCATGCTAGGTGAATCGATCCATGCCCTTATTTGTGTGTCTGTTTTGCTGTATGTTGTTTGGAGTCTTATCCATACAAGCTGGAACGCCTGACAATACATGACATGTTAGCCCTAACTTTGTCACAAAGTACATCAAAGTTATGAGCTTGATTGATATACACTACTATAGTCATTTTATCTTATATCAGGCTTACACAAAGTTTTATTACCGCTTGACTTTTCCTGTTAACTTTGTGTTGTATAAGGAGTGTAGACAGGAAGGGGAAAGGGCGCCTGTTCGATAAATTTATTGTGCAATAAATGCGAGCTCTTGATCTAAGCCTTTGAGGATTGGTTTGCCATGATATTACAGTAAAAAATGAGAAGTCAGGAATTTGATAGTCGCTGGATAGTCAAATATCCTACCATTGTAATGTGATATCACCCCTGTGAAGTTTTATATGTCATATCAATATTGTAGTTCCAACAATGCCTGTTAGACTGAGAGCATTGATGATTGCCAGAAGGTTTGTGTTGGTAAAGTGGGAACCTCCAACTGCATCATTCAGAGGGCTGATTTCAGGCTATAATATAACAGCTAGCGATGACAATTATGGAGTAGTTATCTACAGTAAATCAGCATCATCTACTGAGACGACAGCCAATGTGACAGGTAAGGTTTGGGTTTTCTGATTGTTTTTGTTGCTGTTGATCGATGATAAATCAATCTTATGTTGCAATTTAAGAGTATCCCAGAATGCAATTTTCTGGAATTCCCAGCAGTCTCATTTCAAACATTGCATATAAGAGTATAACCAAGTCTCCTAGGAAATTCCAGCTAGGTTTGCATGTTATTTGGTGTTGCGTGGCTGATTCTTCTGCCAGGTGCATATGATAAGTTAGGTGAATACTTAACCACACCTGGTGCATATTGTGATATGTCATTGATTTTATATCCCAATATAATGGATCTAATCTAATGTAAAACTTATAGTGAATATGAGGTGTGGTTGAAATCGTCATCTGCTTTAGACATACTGCACTGCCACAGGAGTGCTGTATAATTGTTTATCAGTTACAAACAATTATTACCATACAGCATTGTCATTGCAATCTTCATTCGAAGCTTTTATTGTTATCACAGGTTTGGTGCCAGATACTTCTTACACTATAGCCGTAGTTGCCTATAACAGTGAAGGGATAAGCTCTGCGGCCATTATGCCAGTTGCAACAGGTGAATCATCAAAGTTTAAAACAAGAATAGAATCTAGGATTCTAGTCATTTGTCACAGTTAATCGTTATATTATAACAGGGGAGATTACAGCCCATTGTCTGCACCACATGCGATAGATAACCCATTGTACTGTTGGGTTTATCTACATGCAAGCTAATCACAGAGTACAGATATATATCCTTACTCTCTGTGAGCTTATGGAAGCCAGAGGCCATCCTACTGTTTATAAATCCTAACAATGCAATGTCTATTTCCTTATCTGGCTCATGTAACTCATACATTCAATACTAATCAATCATGAACATTAACGTCAATCTCTCAACTTCTGATTAGACCAGCAGAACTGACTCATTTAACATGTGTCAGAGGAAACATGTGTATGACACTTTTGGGTTGTTGCTTTATTAGCAAGAATGATCCATATGAGGCAGGTTCAACTGTTAGTTCTTTTTGGTACAAGTTATTTTATTGGAGCTAAACATATTTGGACTCTCAAAGGGTTAATAGGAGGGAAGGTTTACCGTGTCAGGATGCAGCTTGTATATCTACACTATAGGAGTAGAGCATTAGGGAAGAGGGAAGAGGGAAAAGTTTGCTGTTTCACACATGCTTGACATAGTGGGATTCCTGACTAGCTAACATTTACTCAACCTCATTACTTTGTGAGAACTCCAACCTTAGCTAGAGGGAATCTATGTTGAAGTTAACTTAAATTCAGCCACTCCTCAGCTAGCTAAACTACAGCCAAGCTAATATTTACATTTATCCATCTCTCTGTGATTACAGCGGCTGAAGGAGATGTTATCTTCACCATGATCAGGTTCACAACGACTCCAGCGAGGACATTTATTACTCCTATAACAGGTAGGTTTGATATTACACCTGTGCATCTGGTTGAAGTGTTTATTGCCTATCTTGGTCTCCACAACAAATGTTGTTTGAAGGCATTGCCACAGCGTGTTTCTTTTATTTTCTTTGGCTAACTAGATCCAACATTATGTTAGATAGGTTTAGAACTCATTCATTGTTGAACTGTGACTTTAGGGGTTAGTTAGGATTTTACTCTATTTGTTTGCGATTCCTTTCCGTAAGCCACCAGTCACCTAGCCAGTGTTTTGGCTCTGATTGGTTGGTGGGAGAAACCCACCCACCAATCAGCAAAACGCATAGTCCAGTGGTTGAGAACTATAGTTGACCACTTCAGTAGGCAACTGTTACTGAGATAATTGTGACATCCGTAACTGTTGCTTGCTGGCATGTTTTTTTTGCGGGAACATTTTTCTATAAGTCAGGTGAATTGGGGCTTCAGGCTTGGAGTTGATCATATTATAAATAAGAGAAAAAATGAGTTGCAGAAAAAACTTTGCTGTTACTGAAAATGTGTCAGAAAATCAGGCATTATCATGTCACCTATCTTGACTTATGGCAACATCGTCATTTTGGGCGTTTTCTACAATCACTTTCTATCTTGATGCATAAGTATATGCAATGAATGTCATCAGAGTACCATGGATAAAACCATTATCCTACCTGACATTTACGCTTTTTATATTTGAATCACCAGATTCTCCCACCACTGATAAACTAGGCAATAGAACAACAGAACCAATCACAGACGACCAATCAGATGTGAGAAATAGCGGCTTGAGTAAGATAGAGCTAGTAGCTGTGATTGTACTACCTATAATAGCCCTGTGTACCATACTCCTTGTAAGCTCACTCATAGTGTGGTGTAGGAAACGTAGACTGAGAGCTGAAAACATGCAATATTGTAAGTACCTATACAAATTGTAAACAAGTTTCAATATTTATATCATTATATGAGGGCAAAAACCAAGAAGCTGCAATAAAAAATAGCCTTGTGAACACTAGTCTAAGACCGTAGAATGTATGTTGTGGTATTCGGTTATCTATAATGGAGCTGTCCGGCAGTCATTGAACTCTGCTCGGATGAAGAACTACCAACAAAATCAATTCAGGGCCAACACAATGGCATCCATACAACGTGTATTGTCAACTTTCTGAGTGCGGTCCACCACTTTCTTCTTATTGCACATGCCACCAGCCAACACGGCTGGCTGTTGGGTGGGAGGGAGAGACCCCATGCCAGGTTAGAGATTCCATGAAATATAGTGAAAGTGAAACTGAAAATCTTCACTTTCACTATATCTCAGTGGGTGGTTTCAGTGACCTGGCTCTGGTTCCCTCCCTCCCTCCAGCCAACAAGAGCTATAACGTAATAGCTAACCACACCAGAGTTTTATAAGTTGCCTTTCAATGTTCTCACATTACTTTCATATAAAGCTTCAAGAGGTATGTTATTTTCAGTTGTTAACATAATTTTAACTACATAATAATTGACTGCTTTTAATACAACATCAGTTTTGCTTGTTACTTTCACTTCTAGCATGATATTGTCCGATTACAGTTAGATAGGAATTTTTCACAAACTTAATGACCTGTGTTTATTACAAGTGCAAAATAGGGCATATTCTTTTGACCAAATCAAACTTATTTCAGCTGATAGCCATGATAGGTCTTCACTACTGTACAACCCAGGTTCAAAAAGTTGTGATTTATTTGGTTTTCTATTTTTCAAATATTATTTATCTATGTTTTATCAGTTGACCCCCAGAGAAAATCTCTAGCTGGAACCAACGAAAAAGGTGTCAGCTAAAATAACCTCAACATCCAACTTGAAGCCGAGCATCCAAGTCGTTTTTTCTCATACAGCTTGAACCAAAAAAAAAATGATTGTCTTAATATTGCATGTAACCTAATTTGTTTGTTACTCTTTGAGTTAATTTTGGTTTGAGATTTTTTTGCATAATCAAGTGTTTATTAACCTTTTAATCAACCAATAAGTCCAGCATGACAATAGAATCCACAATTTTGAATGCGACAAGGATGCATCCTTTCCATGTAAGCTCAATTAAAGATAACTTGTTCCCTGTCACATTTTAGGCAAATTGCAATGGCAACTAGGAGCATCCTTAGTGTGCCAAGTCTTATTTTAGTCATGAAATTTATCCATCGGAACAGATGAACAGATGGATATTTAGTTACTTTGCTATTTATTTTATTTCATGTAATTACATGCTGAAATTACAATTTGTTGCAAGTTTTGTTCAAGTGGGGTAAGAAAGGAACCTGTCAACTAAGCTGCCCTTCTTATAATAATAAATAACATCAACTTTATTTGCTATTCAAGACCCCTTTCGAGGCAAATGAGAATATGCTTACAGTAGAACAAGATTTTATCACATCTATTTAGCGCACTCCTGTACAAGGTAGGAGTGGGCAAGCTAGGCTATTGTCGGGAGAGCTCACCTCCTTTAGCAGCATGGGTAGTGACCGCGATCCGAACCTGTGACTCTCAGATTGAGAAACTCGAATCCTAACCACTACGCCACCCAGGCCACATTACATCCTGCATCTGCAGACATGTAACAGCGCCATTTTTAAAATTTATCAGCATTGCTATCCAAGTATATTTAAGTTGTCTACCTACGAAGATTTACAAACTGATCACTCATTTGATCATTTAAGAGTTCTTTTGTGGACGACCATCTCCGAGATTGAGAAAGACCAGGGTGTAAAAATTAGAAGTGTAGACATTGATGGTGTGTTCAGAACTATTCTCGTATTGTTCGAGGCTATATTGTTTTTATTTTATTTCTAGTCATGAACAAGTTTAGTTCACAGACTGCACTTGTAGCAGAAGGGTCGGACACCCTGTCCGCTGAGTTTGAGAAAAATCAGACAGCTGAGGCGAATCATCAGTATACAAACAGTAGCAGAACCACTAAGGGCAGACACTCACCAGGTCAAGATATCCATATGACAAATCTCAACAATATCCAAATAAACGCCGGTATGTTTTACATGATAAAAAAAATTTTATTTTTGATATTTATTATAAAACTGTAGTATCAATTGTCAATTTTTTCCATCTGCCAACCCTCAAGAGGACATATTATTTTAAAATGTAGGGAACAAAAAAGCAGATATATATAGAGAGATCTCCATCATCAGCCCCTCTTTATAGGCATATGGGACCTGATGTGCCTTTCCAACTTATCATAATAGTTGATCCAATAGACACAACGATGAATCACCTGAATCATACTGTACCATTATTAGAATCGAGTCTATGATTCCATCTTGTTGATGATTATCAGACATGCCTGGTGAGCAGATGTATATGGTAGAAGGGTATAATATGTCACCAGGACATTACTACAGTATCAGACAGGGCCGAGGGGAGATAACTAGATCTAACTCACTACCGGGACCAGGTCACTTATATAAGGTAACTACATGATGTTCCCTTACCAAACATGGAAATGCGTTGCTTTTTATTGGGGCTGCAATTTGATCTTGATGGGTTCAACGCCATTTGATGAGTAGAACGGCCACTTGACCCATACCAAATGCTCAAGAGTATGTAGGATCACATAGTAATTTCGTATCCATATAAGCCCTGCCAGAGTTTCTTAGGATTCTTTCTTTAAGCCAAAACACATGAAAATAGTTTTTTACAGATGCTTTTTCTTGCCTCTAGTAAATATTTGTGATAATCTCTCTCGTGAAAGAAACACACGCCCCCCCCCCCCCTCAACCCTATAATTTGGCTTCGAGTGGTCTCATCCATCGTTGTTCTTTGGTCACATGCATTTGTTCATGCGTCATTGAAAAGAGATATAAATGTGCAATTGTGCATCACAATATCAGTGTGGTGATGCAATAACTAGGTCAGTATGATGCTGCTGCTCCGTCAGACATCTTGCAAGCATTTCTTTCTTTGGTTAGATATATTTAGCACATCGATTATGTGTTATTCTATTGCATGAGTATCTCTACGGTATGAATTCATTCATGTAGCTCGAGAACCTTCAGAACGAATATGGTGTGACAACCCGAGGTCAATTTCTATTAGAAAGGGCAGGTGGTTACATATGAGGTACTAAGACCGGGACTAAGCTGACACTAGCAAACAGCAATCAGCATCTTGGTAATAGTGGGACCATGATATCAATAGAATATATAAATATAAATGTCTGATCTGAAGTTATGTTTAGTTTACTTTTGACAATTTCAGACAGGCTCTCCTCGGAGGCGACTGGAGCCTGAGGACTTTGATTTGCATCAGGTCAGTGATACAGAGATGGGCCTAGCCTATATTCCTGAAAATAAGCTGTATGACTATCGGGACGATATACGGCAAGCCACATTCTCTGATAGTTCTGGTAAGGAGTTTTACTGCACTTTCATAGTCTCCTCCATGCCATGTCCAGTGGCTGTGGGCCTGTCACTTTAGAGTCTGCTTCCCTTATGAGTGTTTTTAGATGCTTTCCTGTCAAATTAAACTGAGGCCGGTAAGAACTGATTCCGTTGGAATATTTTGCTGTTTAGGGTCTTTGACTTCCAGCGTCCTTTAATGTTAACATATTTTGCAAAGCATTTTTGACTAACTGAAGATGAAAATATTAAATTCAATGAACGAACTTGCAATTGAGCTTGTCTCGACATATGGTACACTGAGTCTGCCTGTCGATAAAATAATCCAGCAGCATAGTTACATACTTCCAGCTATCATGTTACACTTTGGCTTTTATTTTGGACCTCATAGACCATTTACTTGTGCTTTGCCTAACAATTAAGTGTTGTGTGCTTTTTGCAGTGAGTGTACTTCTAATGTTTTAACTTCGCAGGCTTTGATAACCCAAACTACTCAGAAAGTGATGACATCACAACAACAAGCAGAAGTAGTCCTACTATAGAAGTGTTTGCATCACCATCATCACTGCTTACATCACCTCATTCTGTGTTGATGTCATCTAGTGAAATACCAGTGTTTTCAATGATCTCCACGACAGACCCGGTGATATCAACATCTTCTAGTCATTTGAAAGTAGATTCAGGCTTGTTTCAGGTAAAAATGCCATAGCTTTGCTTTATGTATGCCATTTCATATTTCATTTTGATATAAAGTTCTTCCTACTTCCTCTCCTCGTACTTGACAAATCTTACACCATGCCTTTGAAAAAATGAACGAGCTGTGCGCCTTGGAGGAAAGACAATAGGCTTGATGGTGTTCCTTGGTCTCTATGGTTAGCTATGTGGATCTGAATGAAATTCTGAAATCTTATCAATCGAACAACAAGACTGTTGGTTTGAGAATTTGATTTGGTATCCAGCTGTTGATGTGTGGCTCCTTGATGTGGTTTGTCAATCTGTTTTTTTCGAAACATTTATTGAAAACAATCTTCACTATTAAAATGATGGTGTTCCTGATGTGCCCAAGCATGCAAAACAATATACAATAAAAGAAGAAAAATGGAAGTGAGACATGGACCGCTTGGCTAAATACACAGAAAACAATGGAAATACTATAACCTCAATTTTGTTTCTCAACAGGGAGAGCGAAGCAGCAGCAGAGTGAGCATGAGAGACAGTCGAATCAGCTCGGAGGTGGCAGAAGTAATAGCCAATCAGATCTCTCGTCGCAAGACGTTGCCTTATAGCGATGAACCAATCAGCAACGGCGATACTGATCTACATGATAAACAGCTTGTGTATAGCCGTAGAACTGTACTATGACAGCTGTATTAGCTAGAGGGAAAAGATATATTGGTATCAGTTACCATTGTAGAATATCTTATAGCATGAAAGCTTCAGGACGCATTTGATGCCATTTTCAATCACGCAGAGTACCTCATCTATGAAAAAGACTTTATATTTAATTTATTATTCAACTTCTGCTTTGACAGGTTGTTACTAAATGAATTTTAACTCAAATAGTCACATAACTGCAGGTCTCATAAAATAATGTAAAATATGTGTTTATTCATGAATCACGGAAAGGCTTTTGTTTTATTTGCTCAATTATTCAAGTTCTTCAAGCTCAATGAAACTATCTGCTGACCAAAGCGCATGTTGTAAAATACTTTGGTTTGATAGAAATTTTTATGCTTCACGCCATCCATTTTCTTGTAGAAGCCCGTAGCTGCGCTCAATGCACAATTCTCATCAGTGAAATATGTTGGGATTTAATTTTTTTATTTGTGCAACAGTTTCATCGTATTTATTTAGCTTAATCCGTTCACAATGATGAAACTTTTCCTGTACAATGCTTGTGAATTTTCAGACATTCTGCAGAGCTTTTTACTCTATAGTATTGCTTATAGTGCTTAACTTAGCCATAGTCTTATTTTCACATGATGCATGTTTCCCGTGTTTCCTATGCAACAATGTAGGTATCCTTTCAGTGCACATATATTTATTTTTCTTCATTTTTTCATAGGTTCATTGCATTTTCAGCCCATGTCATATTTTCAAAGCTTGCCGATGCTCTATTCTTCAGGCAAGACCCTGAATTAGATTTCACATAAAAGTTGGTTTCACTCATATACAGATATTTATAGATTTGAAATATAAAGACTATGAGACCCATACACAGCGTTCCAGTGTAAGTCAATTTGAATTTAAACAGAATGCATTTTGTTTTGACAGATAACGCTTTGAAATTACTGCCTTTTATTTATATCCAATCAGGTCTGTGGAATCTAAAGCAGCGAAGAGTCATTTTCTATTTCAAACAGCCGAACCTATTACATCAATCTTTTTATGATTGACCTTCAGTCGGCTGTTGAGTTATCGGGAAGCAATCCAATCCAAGCAATCCAATTATTGAGTTGTACCTAACTAATGTGTTTAAAGTTGGATTGGGGTGACACATAATTTACCATATCAAGGTAAAGTTATCCTCTCTCTGTGTCTGAGCAGCTAACTCCAATAATATGTTTAATTAAGTATTCCTGACTGTTTCATTGTCAAAAACATGAATGAACAATAATTTCTCTACCGTTCCGGAGAGAATAGTTTATCATTTTTGATTGAATCTGTTCAGAGTAGATATGTGGCAACATGATTGAGAATAGTTAATTTACTTATGTTTACAACACTATAAACCGCCTCAACATTCCTATGTGGTTATTTGGACTTTAACAGTGCATGCGGCAAATTATATCAAAATTTTTAAAGGACAGAGCTTTGACATAATCAGTGGTTAGGGTTTGTTAGTTAGGTTAGTAGAGAGGTTGAGCGATGTTATTCATTCACCTCATTGTGTGTTATGTCCCTGGTATAGTACAAGACTACTCGCGGCTTCGTGTTGTCAAAAAGATTGATGTATTTTCTTACATGGTAGTTGGCCCAATAACCACGTCCTATCTCTAGATTGCAGTGTGGAATTGTAGATCACAGATTTTAATCATTTTTAATCGCACAGCGATGACTAGCGTCCGCTGTGTATTGCAAGTTGCTGTTCACAACTGACCTACATCAGGCCGCTGTTTGTTGTAATAGGACCAGATTTCATGACATGTTGCTCTAGATTGAATCAAACAGCAAAGTTCCTACTCGCAATCTATCACCATCGATCAACATCCATTTTATTTGTTCCTCACTGGCCCGATTTCCCCAATTAATGTCGTTGGTTCAGAGAATAGAAAATATTTAGAGGAGGGAATGTTCGACAATTTGCAAAGTTTGAAATACCCAAATATAAGGCTAGCTAACATTTACTCACCGTCGTTACGTCATATAAACTTTTTTCTCAGCTAGGAAAAATCTAGTGCTTGCTATCATCAATTCATCCCAAAACTAGCTAAACTATACTCTAGGTTACTGAAAGCCTCTAAATTGCGACTCATGGCCATTGCAATTTGTTGGCTGACAATGGCGGTTAGAATCAAGATATAATATTGCTCACCTAATCTTAGCTAAGGAAGAAGAAAAGGCGGTTGCAATAAACAAAAAAATCTATGTAGGTAGAGGAGAGGCACTTTGGCCCAAACCTGTATTAAATTTAGCTTTCTGTCTTTACCGCATTCATCACTTTCATCAATTAGGCCAGTTAGACTGTAACATGATGGTAGTATAAGATTTATTTGAAAAACACATTAAAATTAATATTAAAGAAAATCAGCTTGGAGGTTTGAACACAAAGTTTGAATTATGGCCTACTTTGCATATCAGCAAAAATATTTTACAGGTAATTGAAAAAAAAAGGCAGACGATCTATCATCTAAGCTTAAATTTTTTCTATTCGGGTTTATAATAAAATATATGCAGCATAATTCAATCTATCAACATAATTGATATCTATTTTAAAACATATTGTACAATGTTTGCAAAATTACAAGCCTGGTATGTTTCTATTATGCCGGTGATTGAAGGTTTCGTACATAAGCTGTTTATTATGCTTAATCTGCGATACGCTTTTTAAGCTTCGTGATCTGTGGCCACAAACGGAGGCTTGGCCAGACCATTAATCCAGCTCAGCAGCATAATCTTCTCGGCCTCAGTAAAGTACACGTCTACTGGCGGTGGTGGGTGGAAGTCATCTGATTGGACATCCTCAAATACTAGTACAGCAGTGAATACTGTACCAAGACGGAAATCGTTGTTGATCGAAACCCCAAAGATGTTCTGAAATCACAAATTGAAGTTACCGAGTTACACACAAGCGAAGAAATCGGACAAGGATACAAGGATTTAACTTTGATTATATGATCGGGGCCAAAAATCACCTGTATTCTGACTGATATTTTTATCATCTTTCTCAGTCCCTCACATTAGATGAGACAAGGAAGGGGAGGAGCTTACACCTTGGTCATTAACAATGCTTAAATTAGGGTGCAGAATTTTATTCAATTACGCTGCAGCCATTCCCCGGTAAAAATCTCTACTGTGGAGTTTTAAAAAAATATTGGGATTGTTGAGCATTGTTGTCCTGCTTCAATTTGTCGCTGCTGTAACAAATTTATATTATTTTAGCTGAATGGACCATTCATTTGCATGCTTTAGATACCACAGAGTTGCAGCTTTGAGTCCAATGGGGAGAACTGTCTTGGGTGATGCATGACAAGTTGGCTGTACTCCATATCTGGTGGTACAGCACCATGCGGGCTGGGTTGGTCTGGGGGACCCTGAAAACCTCCTTTCAGCGGTATGGGGTAGAACCCAAGCCACCAAATGTTCGTTATTCTGCTGTTTTATTATGAGAAAACCATGATTTGCCAAATTCTAGCAAGTGTTACACAGAGTATTATTACGTGAAAAGTTTAAACTAGCTGCAATTGGTTATAATTGATTGTAAACTAGACCTCATGACTGCTGACTAAGCAAATAAAACTGCACTTAGCTCTTAGCAGCAAAAGTGGGGTGGTTGTAGGGTCATCTGGTCTCATAGGGTAATCAGTCAATATATCTGGTGTTACCCTATGATATAGGGTAACTTGTCATGTATGGATGGTCCCTACCCCTATAATCCTCATGAATATAATTTTTTCTTCTCATTTATTTAAAAAAAAGAGGCCTTACCTGTCCATCCCATGTAGATGGAGGGTTGGTGACTTGAGTTCTCTGGTAGTAGAAAGCATTCCCAGAAGCATGGGCAGCCGTCTGTATATGAACAGTTGGTAACATTATGGTCGTATTGAAATCGTTACCACCTATGTATCTTATTTGGTGGCAACTGAACAACTACAAATAAATAATATCGACAAGATTGAAAACTCACGCTTGTTTAGTTGCCATCCTGCCTAGTTTTAACAGGTTTTTCCACTGATGTAGTAAGAGAGCGGCATGCTCTTCCTGGCACCACTCTTATCACTGAGAATGGATCATTTTAATACTTATAGTTTTAATATTGCACACAAATCTAACTAACATAAGGTTAAATTTTTTCTACTTGATAATGGTCATTAAATGGCTATCAAATGCCTGGAACTGATCAATTGATAGGATTGTAATAGCTGTGGTTGAATGTACAAGGATCCAGAGTTCAGCATTCCGCTGATGATTGTTGCGATCTTAGCAATAAACTGTCAGTTCAGAATCTCGAAATGCCTCTTATTTTTCTCGTCTATTTATATCAGATTTTATGGAACAATCATCAAGGATTGAGGAAAATCCCTACTCAGTCAAAAGTCAAACACAAACCTGTTCAATCTCAGCAAACTTTGGTGCAAAAGCAGCCACAGCCTCTGAGAACTTTCCATACTGCTCTGAGTTGTAGGTGATTGTAAATGCTAATGTTTTGTCTGGATTTGGGAGCTGCAGTTTCTTTCCTCTTTCATCAGGGAAGTTGACGGCAACTTGAGAATTGTATTCTCCTACCTTGGTAAAGAAAAGAAAAAGGATATGTCAGTAACCCTCAAGGAGTAAAGTATTTTGTATTCGGATTTGCCAACTGATAAACTGATATAACAAACATCAATAAATAATTCATTATTTTCAGTATTCAGTATTTGATATCAACGGGTCAAGCATGTGAATTTATCATTAACTACATATCAATGATAACAAACATCTCACCCTCCTGCTTATAATGATATTAGCACTCAACATCTTCTTACCTTGAACGCCGCAGCTTGCATCCCAACCGTAGCCGACCTTGAAAATAAGAACGACAGTTTGTTGTTATACACTGGTTTCATCTCATGATGATTTATGGTTAGATAAATTTCGACTTTCGGCTTTTCAATTTTTTAATCTTCAGGGAGTTGTGATCATTTCACTGCCATCAATTTGACTTTTACGAGATAAATGGCTTCTGATGACATCATTAAACAGGAAACTGATGTCAGGACAAACCATCCTTATAAATGTCTGCTCAATCATGGCTAATCTATCGCCAGCAGGTTAATCTTTCATTAGCCAAGATACTGGCCCTGATTGGCTGGTGGATGAGAGAGAACAATGCATTGGCCCTGATTGGCTGGTGGGTGGGTGAGAGCCAATATCAGGTCGGTTGGTGCTTTCATTGAGGTACCTTGTGATATATGGCAAATCTGAAACACTCTTCACTTCATCTCAATGGGCATGTTTGTTGACCTTGCGTTGTTTCTTTTTCCTGTCCATTAAGCAATCAGATCAGCGCAACACATTGGCTGATCCTTAATGTCCAAATACAAGATCACCAAAAGAATGATGAGTGATTTTTCTTGGGAGTGGTTCCAAAACTATGTTTGACAAAAGTAAGCTCAGTATCTAGGCACTCATGCTATGCATATCACTGAGCTCCTAGTACAAAATGCTTTGGTGTTGTGGGTTAACAATTTGCACTTACTTTCGCTTCACAATTCGGATGATCTGCCATACATTAGTTGAACTACAATTGAAAAGAAATAGTTTATCTTTGGGTAATTTGAGGCTGGTACAATAATTTACCGATTAGCATAACAGCTGCTGCGTTTCGGGAAACTTGGCAGATGCTGTTTCCGGTGTTTGTGTATTAGTTGTTTATCTCATCATTTTGGCATGTTTTCGATCCCGCCTACCAGGAACTTTGGCACTATCAGATGATTGTCTATTGTAATCATAAATTTAAATATGCAAAATTACCTTCTTACCTTAGTCCTAGTTTCATATCACTTAACCATTCAGAGCAGGGACTGAAACATGTGGTTTGCTATGCCTAGACTAAAGAGTATGCTATATGGTATAAATAATGGACGGACGGCCTCACAGCTGACCATTTATTCTAGCTTTCTTCATACCCTACCATTGTATGCCTACATAATGGAATTACTCATATCTGTCAAGAAGTCATTTACTTCCTAAGACTTTTCCACGTCATGTGAAAGTCAGATTGGTAAAATTTCACATCACTTTTTACATGTACAATCAAAATCTGCGGTATGTTACTCAAGACCCTTATTTGAGTGAGTCACCAGAGAAATTTAAACATATTGGCTGTCCCTGTTAAGTGTAAACTTATTACAAAGTAATCATTATTGAATCATTCTTACCTGGCTCCTACTGAACAGGGAGGAAGCACTGCATCAACACATCTCTTCCAGCTATGGTCCCCAAAAACTGTTGGAACAGAAAAGTGTAGGGTAATTATAAAAGACAAGCTTGCTTTGACAAACCTAAATGGCAAACTGTAAATGACAGAGGTGAGAAATGAGCCTGATGAAACCACTGGTTTGATGCAATTCCCATAAAATTTTAAGGTTTTTTTTAACCGCAATTGTGACCAAACAGGTTTCTGCTTGCCGCCAACTCGTAACGAATCACCATTATTAAGTTGAAAAAATTGCACGGGGAGAGAATTTTGCGGAGGACATAGTACGCATGCAATAATTGATATAGAGCTTGCAAATGTACGTTGTTCGCAACCTACATCAGATGCATTTATGATATTCATCACATAAATGCATCTGATGTAGGTTGCGAACAACCTTCATCATATGCATTTATGTGATGAAAATCATTGTTCTGTAATAATGTTGTACTTGAGCAGAAAACAATTTTAATGCATTGTAGGTTTTACTTTTCTGTTGCTCTGGATGCAGGCGAAGATTTATTATAACCTTTACAATTGTAGATGGCGCAGTTTTCTTACTCACTAGCAAAGTGTTAGGTTAGCTGGCGTTTTTACAGGTTGCAACATAATGTACAATTGCAAGTGGATCGAACAGCTTTGTTGTTTTGAACTTATCCCCACTTTCTTTGGGACAGTGTGGAAATGTTTTTAAGGGGAAATAAATGTTGCCGAGTTCATATGCAACTTACCACGACATTTTTGAGACCCTGGACACCGGCTGTCGGATTTACACAAAGCTGGACGCAAATTGTAAGCAGGCAAACTAGATGGACTAGCTTCCGTGACTACAAAAGAGGGAAATATCAGTATAGAATTCCTAATAACAGAACTTCAAAACCCAAATAAGATAGATTGACAATGCAAAACTTGACAACATCAAAACAACAGAATAGGCAACACAATAGAAAACAGCAATAGACAACTGTAATAGGCAGCAAAATCAACATCGATAATAGAATCTAAATCGACAACAGTACTAGATCAATATCAAAATAGACAATTAGATTAAAAGTAAAGTGGCTCCCGATTACCCAGGGTACAGCAAAAGAAAATAGTGAAAAACAGCTACACTTACACATACACAATGCCGTACTTACCTAATACACACAAAGCTAGAGAGCAGACCACAACGATGAATTTCGCCATTGAAATGGTGTTCAGTTATTAAATACTGTGTAACTCCCTTGAATCGTCAAATTGAAACTGACTATCACCTCAACTGGCTCAAGGTTTTGTAGCAAACGTACCCTGTCAAGTTAATATTGCAACATGACCCTTGATTAATTGCATACATGGTTATCATCGCTTGTATTGTTCTCAACGAGGATGTTACGATTAATATGATAGTATGATTAATTGACCAAATCTATTTCGCGCAGTCTTGCAGGGGTGGTAGAGAAAAAGTGAGAGTCCTTCGATGAATTATATATATTATCTTGAAGTATCAGCCTTTGTCTTAAAAAAGATTTGTTGACATACCAGCTTTGAATTAAATACAAGTGACATCTACTTGTTATTATGTTGTTCTGACTGCTCACATGTCTGTCCATTGATAATGTAATCTTGAGAGAAATAAATGTTTTATATATTCTGCACTTGACCGATCTCAAAGAATTTCAACAAACCGAATAATTGGTTTTGTTATTATGAATTTCCAATCTGGCAAAAATTTCTTAAGAACGATGCTGTGATCCTTGCTTACATTATCAAAGTGAACAGTGAGCAATCAAACTCTTATTTTATATCATAATCTGACTAGGCATTAATAATTAGAAAACTTAAAATTCTAATCTTGTCAGATCTACTGACCTGTTGGCTGCCATTATGACAGTAATAAGCTGTCCGTTGTCAATCGTCTATGAGGGTCCTACACAAGATGTCAAGTCCAGCCTAATCCATGTAAACAAAAATCTATGTTGCATTTAGCGCCAAAATGAAGCACATGTAAGGAATCAGAATTGTTTGATTTATCAACCCAATTAGGGATGAGAGAAGTTGGATCTGGACTGAGCTTCCCATTTAATCGATTAATCAGGAGTGGCATATGGGTCAGCTGGTTAGAGCTACGGGCCTTTCAGTGAGGAAGGGATGGGGGTCCCGGTTTCGATTTTCTATTTCCGGTCCATTGGCCATTTACCCTGACTTGATCCATTCTGCTCATACCTGCCTAAAAACTTAGTGTGGATTGACTCAGGTAGTGCAAGCTTGTCCCAAATTCAACTACTATAATGCTACTCATTCATTTAGATGCGGTGAGTGCTTTGACCTCACCGCCATTCCTGACAAGTCACCCATTTTGGTAGGGAGCCTCCCAGTTTTTAGGGGTATTTTCTACCTCCTCTTTATCTCCCCTTTTCCTCCCTTTTTTCAGCTTCCTTCACCCAGAAGACTTTTTAAGCTTCTTGTTGCAAGAAAAACTATGTTTTTCTACCCCCACGGTACATATACCTAGATATAATTGCCTATTAACATACCATCTCTCCTCGTTCGGATAAAGTACAACAATATAATTTGTAAAATCAGGTAAAATTATGCATTTCATAATATGAACGATCTAGTTTTGGCTTAAAACAAATGACAACAATGGCCAAATTGCACCTTCACTGCGGGACGCGCAGAGTGGAACTCCGGGTCGGGAGTTCGTCCGCGGAGACCTCCTGATTTCTTGGTCTACCAACTTGTCATGTATGCTCACCGCATTTTCAAAAAAATCAGAGCTGTATCCTATCCCTTTACGGTTGCAAAACCAGCTCCATCCCCTTCACAGCAGCTGTATTATGGAATTATTTGCAGGTGTGTTCAAAAACGCAGAACAAATGAACATATTTACATGATTATTTCTTTATCCTGTTATTCAGTTTCTCAATCAATGACTTGCAAATATCCTTCGATGTATTCACTGTTGAAAATGAATTAGAGTTATAAATGATTGAACATGTTTTTGACATTCTTATTAGCCACTAGTTTATTTTGCGCACAATCACATAAAAATGCATCACAAAAAAGTTTCTCTTATTAGGAGTGCTACAAGAGAAGTTTGGATTTTCATTTTGCAAAGTTTAATAAATGTTACAAAATATCTCCGCCAGAGTTACATCACATCATAAATTAATTTCAAGGCTGCACGATATTTGACTAACATGTGATCACTTGTTTGATAAGATATGATATGATTGTTCCATGCAGAGTACATATAATATAAATGACATTAATATAAAACAGGGTTCCCTTATTAGGAGTGCAATGAAGAAGCAAACTTAAACACAATTGCTCACCCCCTCCTAACTGACAAGGGATTTATTTATCTAATTCTATTCTATTTATAAGCGATCCCATGACAGATATCGATTGCTATCTTGTTCAACCATACGCAGGCGATTCAAAATAGTCATCTCTCTGGAAAAAATGTGTGTAGTCATAATGAGATAGTCACATATTAGCTTATCTTTATGGCATGATATATTTTGGCAATTTTACGTCTGTTGTTACAATGTGACATGTGTGTACTTATTTATGAAATTATTGCTTCATACAGGAGTACATTAGAGTGTTATCACAACTAAAATTGGAGTTACATATTAGGAAAGCTATGAGGGAGCACAAATCCAACCAGGTCATTCTTTAAGGCTTTTCAAGGTTTTTCTCTTTATGCTGTGCATCAGCAGTGGGGTCAGCTTCCGCAAGATATATGCAATCTGTTAAAAGTGTATTGCATGCATTCTCTCCGATGTGAAAGGCACTATGTATTAGTTTTCCTCGAATTATACCACACAGAATGCCCAAAACAGCCAATTTAAGGGGCGTTTTAAGGTGTTTTTTGGCATTCTGTGTGGTATAATTCGAGGAAGACTAATACATAGTGCCATATTCTGTTGGCATTTCCTGTTTGTACTATGCGTAATCAAAGCGGCTTCGTATGTGAGAATTTTCAAAATAAATTTGCTGGACCTTTTGACAGCATGTTTGACGTTATTGATAAATAGCGAAAAATGTATCTACCTTTGATAGTCTATGCTGATATTGATACATTAGATATACTGCTGAAATTTGTTGTGTGTGTCATTTAAACAGCAATATAGTGGAGAAAAGCGAAAAATTTGGTCTGTCTCAAATCGTTGCTTAAAATTTCGCATTATATCATCAATGTTAAAAAACCACACGCATTATGACGTGACGTAAAAAGCCATTTTGGGCTTATCAAATATTATTTTCAACCTAAAATTAGGATGAACTATGCCTCTAAGAATGAATGTAACCTGTTTAGCAATCTTTCTAGCAATCAATGTAGCGCAGCCATCCACTTTGGTAAAAACAGCCTTTTCGGCCTCATTTCTCCGATAAAATGACGCAACGTCATCCAATCACGTTTTTGATGAGCTATTAGCGATCAGCAGCTCAGCAGCTTTCCAACAGCATATTAGATGTCAAAATCGATCAACGCTGGTATCATAACCTATTGTTTGCCACAATAATTGCTAACATAACAACTGATAAAAATAATGTGTCATGCTTGCTACTTCCTTGTGGAGTAGTGTGACATTCATATAAAGCTAGGCCGTTGCTCTGTTGTGATCATTTATCAGTCAAACAGTGAGGACTTTGCAGGTTCCAGTTTTCATTTTGATAGAAAAGGCAAAAGCATGACGGATGTCAAAGAAATCATCGAGCACGTTCAGCAGAGGTATGATTTTCAGCATCTTCAATTTCTTACATGGCTTGATTGTAATTCTGCTTGCTCCATTGACTTTAGTTTTGATTATTTGCTGTAGCTCATATGCTTCTTTGAAACAACAATTTAGTCACATCTGGGCATGAAGATGCTTCTGTAGGCTACCTCTCAACAGACTGACCCCTCTTTTACACCTTACTTAAGATCATTTACTTACTCATTTTCTTTTCTAGGTCAGGAGAAATTGGAATGCAAGCATCTGCTTTCAAGGTAAGGTACAAACATCAAATTATTTTGTAAATTTAGCAGACTTTATTGAATCAATGTGTTGGTGTATATAGAAGGTCTTGCATCACGTGGCAGGTTTGTATCATGTGTATAAACTGCCAAATGAATGTTATTGCAATGTCAAAGCAGCTCGCTAATAATTGGCCTTTTGTTTGACTATTTCTATAAAAGACAATGCAAAGTTGAAACTTCAATGAGATTAAATTAGCATTTTAAACCGTCATACATCCTCCAATTTCTGGTAACATTGGACTCGTGAATATATTATGTAAAAAATTTGAAAAGTCAATTTTTGAATTTCATCATTTAGCATGTTTGCATCCTAGGGCAGCGATCTGTTGATGCCATGATCACTGACTTTGTTGTTTATGCTGATGTTGTGGTTGTTTTTGATAGTGTTGCTGTTGAAAGGTTTGTAATGAGGTGTCCATAAATCAATGATCAGTAAGTGCATTTCGCACCACACAAAATCACTGACAACTCAAATATTGAGCTTTTAAGGGAAACCACACGGAAACTCTACGCTCCTATGTTTAGGGGATTGATTAGTCCAATGATTGCAAGGCCAAAGTGTGTAGTTAAAGTCAACTGCTCATTACAAACTACATCATTTTCAGATAGGAGATTACAACACACAAGTCACCACCAACTATCCGGACGGCACAGGTGAAAAGATGAAACTAGACTACCCTGATAACACCTTAGCTTTCACGGTGGCGTACAACTCTGTACAGTACCCACAATTCATGGATGCCGTCAAAGGGCTTGCACCTGAATTTGCCAATATAAAACAGGTCGGTCTATTGCCTTGTTGAGAGTGATTGAGGGTATATAACTTAAATAATATCCTGAGTATCATAATGTTAAGCTGTATGTAAATAGGGTAACTTTGTTCTTCATTTTCAATTTGCTTTCAAATCATCAGTGACCTTGAACACAATTTTTTTAACCCTTGACTAGATCAAATTATTGAGTTTATTCAAAGTTGGCTACTTGTCATGGCCATCCTTCGCCTGACTGACACATGAGAGATATCTATTTTAAACTATCTAGTGTTTCTTATCTTTTGAGATTATCCATTGCTTCTTATCTTATTTATTGAAACTTATCGATTGTTTCCTAATGCAGGGGTCAGGATCAATATGTGTTTGCTCAAAATAAGTTAGAGAAGCTTGGTGACTGTTATTAACTGATGGGCTACCAGACACCGCAATGTTTTGTATTTAATAGATCATCTCTGGTCAGATGGTCTGGATGGATTTCAATATTGCCACTTTTTAATGTCGCAACAGAATGAAAAGTTTCATCATTTGATACTACTTTAACGCAATTTTTTTACAATCTAATTAAATTGCACTGTTGCAGCGATTCTGCACTCCCAAGATCAGATACATTCCTGCCAATGAGATAAATCCATCTACTCAGCTTCCTGTTTGCCATGTTCAAACTGCAGGAAATGCATCAGGGAGCGCATTTTACTACCAAGAGACTCAAGTCACAGCGCATCCATCTACATGGGGCGAGAATGTATGTGGAAATCTTTTTTTATTTATGACATCAATTGAAATCTATTTTTCTATTAGGTTACATGACATGATATAAACATCAGGAAGTGTTGATTTAAAAAAAAAGGATTCCTCACCAAAACCAATGTAAAAACAATTAAGGATGCTTGTTTGACAGCCATCCAGCTCGGTCCACTGCTGATTAGGTGGTTTATGAAATGTATGGTTACCTGAAATCAGTATATATGGGTATAGGGGCGCCATCTGTTATATCAGGTCTAATTCACTTAGTGAGGATATTACGTCTAATTATGGTTATTTGTGATTGTAGGACATATTTGGGATCTCGATCAACAACAAATTCCGCCTTGGTACAGCATTTGCTGCAGTACTGGTATTTGAAGACATCCAATCAGATGCCTTCCATCCTCAGCCACCAATAGATGTGTACTTTACTGAGGCTGAGAAGATAATGTTGCTGAGCTGGGTCAATGGTCTGACCAAGCCTCCAATCACCCATCCACAGGTTGAGCACAATCATGCTGCTTTCAATGCTTGAGCGTACCAGGTGCAAGGTATCTTCAAATGATGACTACCAATGTCACCACTCCCTTGGCAGAGATTCTCAAACTTCAACTTCAAACTAAATTTCAACAGTTTATTTTCGACATGTTCTTTCCTGTCTTAGTTTTTCTGCGGATTTGATTCGCAAATAAAATTAATCCCACAACTGTTACCTTGCATAAAATGAATGTGCTTTGCTTGTTGAATCTTAGGCTAATTGCTTTGCTCAAAACAATAAAGCGCCTTGTGTGTTGGTTACAATGTCTTATACTTTCAGTCAATAAAACAAAAATTGAATGACACAATTCTTTTATTTTTATGAATTATGTACCCTAGAGAAGAAATCGTGAAGGGGAGTCTGCAAGCACTAGCCAAGTAAAAGTCTTTTAAAAAGTAAAAATGGTAATACTATTATTGGGTCCGGTCCATGTAGCTGTTGAGGTGAGATTGAGAATGATACGCGCAGTCATCTCATCTTATTCTAAGCAGATTGAAGGCAACAGCAGAGTGACATAGGTTTTAGTTTTTGTTGCTAATATGCAGGTAGAAAGTTAAAAAATTTACAAACTAATTTTTCAAAATTGGACACACTGATTTATAAATATGTTTAGTCTTGGCATAACGTCATAATGTCTTTTAAAGTGACCATATTTTATTGAACTGGACACTACAATAGGATCTATTAATCTAGTTACAACAATAAAACCTATACATATTTTTTTATAGCTTTATTATAACATAAAGTATAATATCAGTAACAGAAGTATTTGCTACCCATCGACAGACACAAAGACTCCGTGCGCAGTGCGGTGGTTTGTGGGCACAGCTGGTTCGGCAGTATGAGTTGTTGATGTAAGGTTGTGAAATAACTTCCTCCCACGTAATGAAGCCTGTGGAATTGAAAGAAGCTAAGCGATTGACATTTTGTATTTCAGACAGCTGCACCTCTTAAATATACTATTGTTGGGTCAAGGATATCAGGAAATGCAATATATGCTATTTATGATGATTGAGTTGTACTCTCTAATGTGTTTGAAGTACAGTACACATGAAATATGATAGGGTAATTTGGATTATCCGGCTACATAATTTTACCAGATTAAGGTAAAGTTATTCTCTCTCTGAGCAAGAGCAGTTAACTCCGATATGGTTGAGTATTTATGAAGGATTATGTTTCATGGACAAACCATTCATAAACAATTCTCCTCTACCGTATCAGACATAATTGGTTGGGCTCATTGATTGGATCTGTCTGTATAGTTATGTGGTAACAAGATACTCGCAAAGTTGTGTGGGAATAAACCTTGATTAGCACTAGCTTTTTTTTAGAACTTTTCAAATATCAATCACCTCCACACTCTTATGTGTTCATTGGGACCTTTGTGGTTTTTGTGGCAGCTTGCCATTTTGTTATGGGTCATGGTTTTGACATAATCAGTGGTTAGTTTTTGCGCATCCAGCAGAGGGGTTGAGTTATGTTTTAAAATCACCATACTCTGCGCTATGTCCCCGGTATAGTCAAAGACAGCTCGTGCTGTTGAAAATTTGAATGGATATAGCAATGACTAGAGCCCGTAAGATATCGCAACTGACTCGTAACGGGCTACCGCTTAGTGTAATAGGACCAGTTTTCATGCTGTTTTGCTCTCAATTACCAACTGAGGCGACTAAATCAAACAGTAAAGTTACTACTGTCGATCTATCAACATTGATCAAAATATACATTTTTATTGTCCCTGACCATAAAATCTGGCCCGATATCCCCTAATCATGTGACTGGTTTTGTGTTACTGTTACCCTAGAAAACAAAAATTTCATAGAAGGAAAAGTTAAATATTTTGCATAGGTTTGGAATAGCCAATTTTAAGTAGCACTAAACCCTGGCACCACTGAATACCAACCATGAAGCGATTAACCTTCACCAGTAGGCAATATGCTCAACAACGAAATTTCAAGGTATAAGCTTTGGTTCTGCACCACAGGGCAGTCAGCAGCCCCAGGCTGCAATAAACTTAATTAAATTGAGAAACTATGTTTTGTTTACTTTATTATCTCAATGATCAATGCTTTATTTTTGTTATTGAAAGCAATAATATTGTTTTTGTAGATGATTTTGTAACGGAGATGACTGTTTATGTATTAAGATTGACACTAACAAAAGTTAACTGCTTCGATTCTAAAACAAATTCCTATATACATCATTATTTTCTAATTATATATTCATTTTGAGATCTATGGGTATTTGTGTTACTAAAACAAAATAGTGGAAAACAGTTTGTAATGGTCATAATTAAAATTTCCAATTTGATATTTATCTATAAAATCCCAGTTTAGACAGAGTACATCATTGCACATTAAATGTCAAAATATAACTTTTGTGGTTGTCTGCTACTTTAAGGCTAGCTAAAATTCACCCACCCTTGTTACAATTTTTAAACTTCATCTCAGTTTAGTGCAGGCTAACATTAATTCATCCACAACATAGTAATAATAATTAATCCTTTAGACTCTAGACTTTGACTTTAGCTTTGGAAACCTATGATGATGGTAGTTGAAATCGAGATGTCATATTGCTCATCTAATCCACAAAAAAAAGTAGAAGAAATGGTGGTTGCAATAAAAATAGAAAGTTTGTAGTTAGATGGGAGGACACTTTAACCACAACCCCAACAAACCTGTATGACCTTTTGTCTTCTGGGATTTCTTACCATAATCATCACTTTCATCAATCCAACCTAGACTGTTACAAGATGATAGTTTAAAGATTCATTGGAAGACCTCAATTTTTACAAAAAAAACAGCATGGAGGTTTGAACAGGAATCGATTTATGGCCTGCTTAATATGTCAACAGAAACATTTAACAAGTGAATAAAAAAAAAAGGCAAAATTTATTTTTGTAACTTCAATCTTTTTATCAGGGATTTTACTTTATTTTGAATATTTTTTTTAACACTTTTATTGACAGTCTCTTTCATTCCAGTAGCGGAACGTTTTCCGGATGTAAAGGTAATTTGCAGAATTTGTATACTTATAGTATATAAATGCATACAGCAAAATTCAATTAATTATCAACATATTAGATATCTATATTTGAACCCGTTGACGGTGGATAATTATTACAAAATTATTGGTTCGTTATGTTCATATGTTTATCTTATGTCAGTGATTAAAATTCTCATATAATACATAAGCTTTTTATGCTTCATGATCTGTGGCCACAAACGGAGGCTTGGCCAGACCATTAATCCAACTCAGCAACATAATCTTCTCTGCTTCAGTGAAGTACACATCTACTGGTGGTTGTGGATGGAAAGCATCTGATTGGACGTCCTCAAAAACTAGTACTGCAGTGAATACTGTTCCAAGACGGAAATCTTTGTTGATTGAAACGCCAAAGATGGTCTGCAATCACAAATTACACTAACAGTGTTACGCTCAAGCTATGCAATGGGACAAGGTAAATACAAGGAGTTAACTCTAACTATATGATGGGTGCCAAATATCGCCTTTATTCTGACTGATATAGTCTATCAACTTTTTGGTCCACCTCATTAGACATTGTCAATACAAGGATCTAACTCCTTCTACAATAGCAATGCTTAAATTTAGGTGCAGCATAAGATTTGACAACGCTGCTGCTATTCCCCAGTAAATATCTCTACTGTGAAGTTCTAAAGAAAATAGTGGGGACTGTTGAGCAATGTGTTCTGATTCATTGATGTCATTGGTGTAACAAATTTATTTTATATTAGCTGAATGGACCATTCATTTGCATGCTTTAGGTACCATAGGAGTTGCAGCTTTGAGTCCAAAGGGGAGAACTGTCTTGGGTGATGGTCTCTACCCCTATCATCTTCATAAATATAATTTTTTTTTCTCATTTATTTAAAAAAAGAGGCCTTACCTGTCCGTCCCATGTAGATGGAGGATTGGTGACTTGAGTTCTCTGGTAGTAGAAAGCATTCCCAGAAGCATGGGCAGCTGTCTGTATATGAACAGTTGGTAACATTATGGTCGTGTTGAAATCGTTACCACCTATGTATCTTATTTGGTGGCAACTGAACAACTGCAAATAAATAATATCGACAAGATTGAAAACTCACGCTTGTTTACAGTTGCCATCCTGCCTAGTTTTAACAGGTTTTTCCACTGATGTAGTAAGAGAGCGGCATGCTCTTCCTGGCACCGCTCTTATCACTGAGAATGGATCATTTAAATACTTATAGTTTTGAGTATTGCACACAAATCTAACTAACATTAAGTTTAACTTTTTCTACTTGATAATGGTCATTAAATGGCCATCAAATGCCTGGCACTGATCAATTGATAGGATTGTAATAGCTGTGGTTGAATGTACAAGGATCCAGAGTTCAGCATTCCGCTGATGATTGTTGCGATCTTAGCAATAAACTGTCAGTTCAGAATCTCGAAATGCCTCTTATTTTTCTCGTCTATTTATATCAGATTTCATGGAACAATCATCAAGGATTGAGGAAAATCCCTACCCAGGAAAAAGTCAAACACAAACCTGTTCAATCTCAGCAAACTTTGGTGCAAAAGCAGCAACAGCCTCTGAGAACTTTCCATACTGCTCTGAGTTGTAGGTGATTGTAAATGCTAATGTGTTGTCTGGATTTGGGAGCTGCAGTTTCTGTCCTCTTTCATCAGGGAAGTTGACGGAAACCTGCGAGTTGTATTCTCCTACCTAGGAAAAGAAAAGAAAAAGATATGTCAGTAACCCTACAGGAGTAAAGTATTTTGCATTCTTAACACGCCAATTGAATCAAACGCTGATATAACAAACATCAATAAATAATTCAATAGTATTTTATATCAATGGATCTAGCATGTGAATATATCGTTAATAACATCAATGATAACAAATATCTAACCCTTCTGCTTATAATGATATAAGCACTCAACCTTCTCTTACATTGAACGCTGCAGCTTGCATCCCAACCATATTTGACCTTGAAAAAAAAACCACAAATTGTTGTTATGAGCTGGTCTCATCTCACAACGACTTTGATCAAACAAATTCCCCCAACAGCTTAATCCTAAGGACGTTGTGATCATTTTACTGCCATCAATTTGACTTTACTATATAAATAGCGTCTATGACATCATCAAACTGGAATCTGGTATCAGGACATACCATCCTTATAAAAATCTGCTAAATCATGAAACAGCCTTCACTTCATCTCAATGGGCACGTTCGTTGACCTTGCATTGTTTCTCTTTCCCCGTCCAACAACCGATCAGAACAACGCAACTCATTGGCTGATCCTTGAAGTCCGAAAACAAATCACCAAGAGACTGATGTGCAGGCCAAGCGATAATGTTTGTTATATGTTATCATGTATGACAAATTTAAGCTCAGTTTCTAGGCACTCACTCATATATCCAAAATATCATTGAGCTCATAGTTCAATGCTTTGTTGTTGCAGGGGGGGGGGGGGTTTATCAATATGGTACTTACTGTTGCTTCACAATTTGGATGATCTGCTGCACATTAGTTGAGCTACAATTGAAAAGATTTATATTATCTTGGGGTGTCTTGAAACTGGTACAGTAATGTACGGTATTGCATAACAGCTGCTACGTGATGAGGAACTTGGCAGATACTGCAAGATTTCTTGGTAATTTGATAACGATTTACATGGCTGTGCCGGTGTTTGTGTATCAGTTGTTTGCGGGTTTAGTTTTGTCATCATCTTGGCACATTTTCAATCACGCCTACCAGGAAATTTTGCGCTCTCCGATGTTACAATCATTGGTTTTGCCAGTCCATTGAACACACATTAGTCATCAATTTAAATATGCATGGCTACATTAGGCTGGCTGGTGGAATGCCTCCCATACTGGATTGTAATCTTCAAAAGAAGTCTATTTTGGAACAGGAATAAAATGTATTTGGGTCATGAGATTATGCTGTCCTCTTCTAGACCTATGTTCCTTCTTCTCCTATAGCCCTAGATTCCTATCACCTCACCATAATGGCGAGGATTGAAAACTGTTGTTTGCCATGATTCATCAGACTAAGGGGTATACTATAGCTTACATAGAGGGACAAAAAAACTTGCAACAAACACCTTCTAGTCAGCTGTTGAGTTATTCATCATGTACACATAATCATGCGGAATGTAACAATGTAATTTACCCTTTAACACTCTGGTCATACGTTGATGGGATTTGCGTTAGTCAAGAGTGCTCATTTATGTACATCTTCCCCTTATGACAACCCCTAGGTTCCTTATTAAGACTGCATTACAACCACTACACCACAAAATAGTAATTTAAACCACAACTCTGCAATAAAAAATTGCATTGTGTTGTAAGGGAATTGACTGTTTCATAACATTATCGTGTTGAAAGGCTTTGGCAATCTACGGCAAGACCCTTATTTGAGTGTGTAACCAGAGATAGTTGATTATATTGGCTGTCTCTGGTGAGTTTACATTTCTTATAAAGTAATGAGTATTAAATTATTCTTACCAGGGAGAAAGAACTGCATCAACACATCTCTTCCAGCCATGGTCCCCAAAAGCTGTTGGAAGAGAAAGAAGTTTTAGGGTAACATGAAAATACAAGATTCTTTTGATTCATTTTAACGGGACACCATAAATAATCAAGGAGGTGAGCTATTAAGGCGATGAAACCAACCATTTGAGGCATATCCCATACCATTTTAAAGATCTTTGATCCGCAATTGAAGCCATAATATTTTTTCCGCCAACTCATGTAGATGCACTATTATTGGCAAAGTTGCAAGATCACACGTGGAAAGGTTCTTGAGGAGAACCTTGTACGGATGCAATAATTTATATGGAGTTTTCAATTGAATGTTGCTCACAACATACATGGGATACACTCATATGGTGAAATTATCTTGTTCTTGTGGAAGACTGCATATCATAAATTTTATGTGCCAGTAACTTTGATAGGATAGTAAGGGTTGGTTTGTCATTGGTCAAATGCAATCCAAAGGGTTTTGGATATAGATCAATCAATCAATCAATTTACAGTTTGAAAGCTCGTAGGAAGCGGTTCAGGCTGACACTGGCGCCTCGTTTTTATGTGATCCTTGTCCTTTCTTTTGGGACAGTCTTGCAGCAGGAATATAAGTTGCCGAGTTCATATGCAACTTACCGCAACATTTTTGAGATCCTGGACACCGATCTTCAGATAAACACCACCTGGGTCTTGAACGGCTTGCAGGCAACTTAGATGGACACTGTCCTAGGCTATTAGCTTCTGTAACTGCAAATGAGAGAAATATCAATAAAGAATACCGAATCAGAATACATCAACACCCACCCAAATAGATAGACAATGTAAAAGTTGGCAACAAAATAGACATCAACCATAGACAATAGTAAAAGACAAGAAAATAGGCAACACAAGTAGACAACACTTATGAACAACCAATAGGCAACCGTCGCCTTTTCAGGCGGCTAAAAAACAGAAAAGCAGCCGCGTGACAAGGCTAAGGCAACAGTCGAAGACATCAAAATAGACAAGCAGACCAGAACTAAACTGCCAATGATTATCCACTGTACAGTAAAACAATACAGCGTAAACATTTACACATACACAGCTACATGATGTACTTACCTAATACACACAAGGCTAGTGAGAAGATCGCAATGATGAATTTTGCCATTGGTACAGTGATCAGAGATGAGACACAGTTTATCCCGCTGAACTGTCAAATTAAAACTGACGATTATCTTAAACGGCAAAAGCTTTAATAATATATTTCAGCGTGTACCCTGTCACACATGGATTGCGACAGGACACATGATTTATTGCATACATTTTGTTGACCGCTCAATTTGTCCTCAACAAGGATCTTACGATTATTTCGATAGTATGATTTATTGACCAAATCTATATTGAGCAGCCTTGCAGGGGCGTAGACAGAAAGGGAGAGCCCGGTATTATTGGTCTAGATGATCCTGAAGTAACAGCCTTTATCTTAAATAAAATTGTTGACATACCATCTTTGAATAGAATACAAATTACATCTACTTGTTTTGTTACTAAGTTGTTCTGCCTGCTTACATTCTGTCCTTTGAAAAAAATGGAATCTTGAGAGAAATACATGTCTTATTAAATCTGTCCTGTCCTCAAATTGTGGTATATAGAAAATCGTTTGCTGAAGGATATTGAAGCTGTTATGAGCAGGGTGCCCTGTCTAGGTCCATCCCTGAACTACCAGATTATCGCACACTAATAAGGCTCATTTAATGTCAACAACAACCATCACAAAATGTATTCTGATATCATCCATTTTTGACAAAACCGAATAATTGGTTTTGTTTCAATGAATTTTCTCTAAGACAAACATTATTTAAAAACAATGTTGATGATTCAATATTGTGAGACCCTTTAAGTGAACTGTAAGCAATCGACATCTAGTTTTAGATTGTAATCTGACTTTGCATTAATAATTAGAATCCTTCAAATTCCTATCTTCTCAGTATAAACTGACCTGCCAACCGCTATTTCAACAGTGATGATGATGAATTGACTAGGAGTAGGATATCAGTCAATTGTTAGAGCTCCGGGCCTATCTGTGAGGAAGTGACAGGGGGTTCCGGTTTTGTCTCACATTTGCGGTCCATTGCCTTAGTGGTTTTTTTGGCCCCAGATTTACTCTGACTTGCTCCATTCTGCTTATACCTGCCTACAAACTGAGAGTGAAACGATTGAGAAGTAGTGCAAGCTTTTGCCGATTTTAACTGCAATCGTGTTGCTAATTCATTGAGATGTGGCAAGTGATATGACCTTGCAATTGACTAATCATTGATGGTATTTAATAGTAAGATATAATCATAACCACAATACAGCATTTTGAGAAAAAATTCAGAGCTGCATCCTGTCCTGTTGCAAAATCACCTCCCCCTCTCGCAGCAGCTGCGGAACGGAATGATTTGCGGGTCCAATAAAAGAGGCAGAACCAATAAAAACAATTAGATGATCATATATTTATCCTGTTATTCAGTTTCTCAATCAATGGCTTGCAAAATATCTCCGCCACCTCTTACAGTGTTAAAAATGTATTAGGGTACTAATGGCACTGGTACTTAGGATATCAGTCATTCAACATGGATCATCTTTATTTCATCACAACGTGACCTACTTTTATTGGTGGCATGATAATCAACTAATACAGTGCATCTTGTTCGATCTTATGCAGACAACTAGGACCATTCACTTTTACAAATAAAATTGCCTGTTGTTCTTTTCTCCCTGAAACATGACCTATTTTTATATTGGCAGCCAATTTATTTGATATGTGATTCTACCAATTTTGACATTCTTATTAAATATATACACCATTTTATTTGGCAGACAATCACATGACAATGCCTCACAAAAAGTTCACTTATGTAAAACATGTGTTCCTTATTAGGAGTGCTACTAGTAAGGAGATTTAAACACAGACATCCTTCTAGTAAAACAAAGAATAGGGTTATACCAGTCAATTTTTGTTTTGTAAGATTTATGCAATCCCAAACAGATTTTGTTGCTATCTAGATCGACACTTTTGCAAATATATTGTCTGTTATTCTATTTACCCTGACACTGTTGCAGAATAAGTGTCATCATCGCCTTAGTTACAACACATCATGAATTCTGTTCTCACACGCATGGCATGATTTTTGAGTTATATGCCACATTCTAGTGTTGCAATGTGACATATATTCGCTTGTTTGTGACCTTATTCTTTTATATAAAGTACATCTGTGTTATAAATATAAAACAGGCGTTCCCTTATTAGTAGATCAATAAGGAAGCAAACTTGAACACAAGTGTCCCTCCCCCCTACTTACTGACAAGGGATATCTATTTTGCAATATTTCTCTGAACCTTTGCAAAATGTGTGTCATAATAATTTGAGTTACATCACAACGTAGCGTAGCTAGATTTGACAGGCTGCACGATTTATATGACCCATATTTTTTCAGAGCGTTATCACAATAAATGGCGTTCCATATTAGGAAAGCTATGAGGAAGCAATTATAAAAAACAGGTCATCTTGTCAGGCTTCAAGGAATTTTGTTGCTGCTGTGTATCATCAGTGGATTTTGCAAGATCATATGCAACTTGCTCAAAATGTATTGCATAAATTTTTTCCGAGGCATGTCAGACAACACAGAACGGAAAAAATTGCTGCTTTTAAGTATACCGTACACAGTTTTCTGCTTTTCAATCCTCGTGTAATGAGATTACGCTCAAGCTGTTCAAGACAGTGTTATGTACACATCAAATGTATTCATTTAACTTCCATTAGGTGTAGATTAACCAGTGCTTAGACATTTTCGTTTTGGTAAATTTCAACAACTACTGCTGGGGTATTAGTTACAAAAAAACAATCAATGTTTTTCATGGAATATAAGAATACTATCATTTAGTTATCATAACATATGGACTAAAAGTATGCTCTGTAAAATCAATAACAAATGATTTTCGTGGAATTTTATGAATGCTATTATTTTATTATCAAAAGACTGCTCGTATTATGGGCTAAAAGTATGACCAGTAAAATCAATGATAAAAAAATTCTTCCATAGAATTGCATGAAATGCTTCATCACTAATGCGCAGCAAAACAACAGCTTTGATCGATACTATGCAAAAATTCAATAATAACAAACTCTATTCAAGGAAGTCGTTGAGCAATATAATGTCTTTACAACATCTAATAGCAGTATGACCATAATAACGATTTGTCATGCCTGCCACTTCCTCGTGGTGTAGTGTGACCTTCATATAAAGTCAGGCTGTTACTCTGTTGTGATCATTTATCAGTCAAACAGTCAGGACTTCGCAGGTTCAAGTTTTCACTGTGATAGAAAAGGCAAAAGCATGACAGATGTCAAAGAAATCATCGACTACGTTCAGCAGAGGTATGGTCATTGGCAACTTTAATTTGTTACCTGACTCGATTGAAAATCTGTTTGCTCCTTCGTTATTGATTTTAGGTCTGATTTTTTGCTAAAACTCATAGACACTCCTTTGACACAAATTTGAACAACATATTGGCGTGAAGGGTTTCCTATTGACAGACTGATCCCTCGTTTACAAACATTTTTTTGTTCGTGTTCATTTCTAGGTCAGAAGAGGTTGGAATGCAAGCATCTGCTTTCAAGGTAGGACATGATCATAAAATGATTTTATAATATTGGCTGTTTGCTGTCATTGTACCAATGTGTCTGTGTGTATTGAAAGTCTGGAATCACAATGTAGGTTTGAAAGTATGAACTGCCGCCCGCATGTATGTTAATGTCAATGTCATGGTCATTGTCCGACGTTTATGCTGATGTTGTGGTTGTTGTGGTTGTTGTTGTTGTTGTTGTTGTTGTTGTTGTTGTTGTTGTTGTTGTTGTTGTTGTTGATGCTGCTGTTGTAATTTAGGGCAAATGTCTCCATATTTCCATGAACAATTTGTGGATTTCGTTCCCTACAAAATCACTGAGAACTTGGGTATTTAGTTTTCTAGAGAATATTTACGGAACTCTATGCTCCTTAGGAGATGCTATAGCGTGCAGTTGAAGTCAACTGATCCTTACACCCTGCCTCCTTTTTAGATAGGAGATTACAACACACAAGTGACCACAAACTATCCGGGCAGCACAGGTGAAAAGATGGAACTAGACTACCCAGATAACACCTTAGCTTTCACGGTGACATATAACTCTGTACAGTACAAAGAATTCATGGAGGCCGTCAAAGCGTTTCAAACTGAATTTGCCAATATTAAACAGGTTGGTCTATTGGCTTGTTGATTGGTTTTATAATGTAGGGCTCTAGGTTAATTTAGTAACATAACACGTCATATTTAATGCGATTTAAAATCATTAGTTACTTCAGCGTTTTGACTAGCGCTCAATACTTTGAATATTCAATAATTGGTCACTTTATTTAACAAACATGTCTGGACAGCTGGCAGCTACAATACACAACAATCAGTTTGCTCATAACAATTTTTCCCTGTGGTACAAGGTTAGACAAGCTCTGTGAACTGTTGGCTATTGAATACTACCTATACCAAGGACGCATACCATTTGGTAGGCAGAAATATAGGTTATCGCTAATATGGTAATCTAGATGCATTTCACAATGTCATAACGATTTTATGGCAGGGAACGAAACATTCTTCCATCTTTTGTTGATATTCAAAGGCAATTCTTTTCAATTTGATTACACTGTTGTAGAAATTCTGTTCCTTCAAGATCAGATACATTGGAGCCAATGAGATAAATCCATCTACTAAACTTCCGGTTTGCCATGTTCAAACTGCAGGAAATGCATCAGGGAATGCATTTTACTACCAAAAGACACAAGTCACAGCGCCTCCAACTACATGGGACGGAAAAGTATGTGGAACTTCATCTTATATTTGTCAGATTCGAATTTGTGGCATCAATTCTAATCAATTGGACTATTATCAGAGCAACAGATCACATTAAATGAGTTATTGTCAGGAAGTTCATTTATTTTGTCATAAGATTTCTCACCAAAACAAAGATACCAAGACATTTAAGGCTTTTTTGGTTGACTGCCATCCAGGTAGGTCCGTGGCTGATTAGGCTGGAAATTCAATTGATTGGTAACTGAATTACAATGGATAGGTAACTGAAACTGTAATAAGTGTACAGAGTCACCATATTGGTAAACAGATATCAGGTCAAATTCACTTAGTGAGGAAATTATGTTTAATGCTTTGTTAAATAAAGGTTTATTGTGATTGTAGACCATATTTGGCGTCTCAATCAACAACGACTTCCGTCTTGGTACAGTATTCACTGCAGTGCTAGTATTTGAAGACCTCCAATCAGATGACTTCCATCCTCAGCCCCCAATAGACGTTTACTTCACTGAGGCAGAGAAGATAATGCTTCTGAGCTGGGTCAATGGTCTGACCAAGCCTCCAATCACCCATCCACAGGTTGAGCACAATCATGCTGCTTTCAATGCTTGAGCGTACCGGATGCAAGGTATCATATGACGACTACCAATGTCACCACTCTCTTGACAGGAATATAAATTAAATAGAGGATACTTTTTTATGACAACATTTTCAATGGTTTATATTCAACATGTTTTCTCCTATCTTATTTTTCTCTACGGACTTGATTCGCAAATAGAAATGAGGTAATCCCATAACTGTGACCCTTTTTTAAAAATGAATGTACTTTGCTTGTAGAATCTTAGGATAATTTCTATACAATTCAGCTCAAAACAATGAGGGGCTTTGTGTGCCGGTTATAATGTCTAATCCATTCAATCAATAACAAAATATTGAATGATACAAATAAGTATGAGTTTGTCTATATAATAAAACAGGTGAGTAAATTTGAGCAAGTTTTAAATTTATGTATTGTATTGGCCCTGATTGGTTCCTCGTAGATGAAGATCAGACATACTATTCCTATAGAAATATTGTGAAAGCGATTCTATATTCAGTTACAGTTTCACTATATCTCAATGGATACTTTCACCTGACATCTGACCTGATTATATTACCTGAAGCACACCCACAGCCAATTAATGCAACAACCTTGGCTTGAATAACAGTTGAAGAAAAAACATTTCGTGAGAAGACCCTGCAAAACCACCATAATTGTTAAATACTTTTATAGAACAACTTCAGCCTATTTATCAACACTGTCTAACCAAAGTAGTGATTCCTCCCTTGAAAGGCTTTGCATCGTTGTTGCAAGTGCTCTGATACTATGACAAAATTGCCAAAGACCTTTGGAGAGGTATACTTAGATTCTGATCAAGATTGTCCATTTAATTTTTTTGAAGTTAGCTTGGTTGTATAGATGTGCTATATTCCCATCAATCAAGCGTCACCGTCAATCAAGGTCTCGGCCAAAGCTTTGTGCATTGACCTATATACATACATCCGCAACATCAATTTCAACTTCATATTGCATGCTGTGTCGCACTTCCTTGTCTTTGAGGTAAAAAAGATAGCTTGTCATTTCCATAGACCTACTAATAATAAACCTAGACAGGTGACCTGCGCAGCTGAAGCGAGGCCTATAATGACCGGAATTCCCCAATGACATAACGTTACTGTGTTGTGCACAGTGAGCGCTGCAATGAATGGTTTTACTATATGAGCGTGACTGATTATTAGCTATAATGTCATTTTTCTCATAGAGATATCGAAGACTGATCCCTACAAGTTAGTTTTATCTGGAGGTTGATGTAACAAGCAACGTCATAGTCTCTGAATTTTTTCTCTAGCTCAAATATTGAATGAGATACGACCATTAGAAGCCAGCAATATCTGTAAACAGTGATACATTATTTAAGCATTGCAGCAAGAAAATAGCATTTTTCTCACAGATTCATCGAGAAATTATGCAAGCAAGTTAATTTTATGTGAAATGTGATGGACCAAGCCAGCTGTGAGTCTTTGAATTTTGTATCTGACTCAACTATTGAGTGAGTTACGTCCATTAGAAGTCGGAAATATCATGACTCAATGACTGACTGTTGCGTGAAAATATTTGTTTATGCGTTCTGAAAGACACAGGCCTTACCATGTGGGTTTGCTGCAATCAGTTGATGACTCAAAGCATGGCTAGCTAAAAATAGCTATAACCTTGGTCAACCTTGCACATGCTGTGTCCATCTGTATTGTAGTTCAAGGGGTTTGTGACACGTCCCCATACGTAGCATGATCTTGAAAGTTATCGCTGTAGGATTAGCTTAATTTTTGCATACTCTTCATTGGTGGGCTTTGCCTTATTGAGACTAAACTGTCCAGTTGCTCAGTGGATTTCTTGCACACCTGACATCGCATCAACATCGCAATCGGTAAGATAAGATTCATAACTATACTTGTGTTTTAATTTGTTTCAGTTCCATGGTATGGTATGCTCTACTTTTCAATACTGTCAGGTAAAGGTGGCAATGACAGGCGCGACATTATGCTCTTTTTTCACTTTCGCAAAGTAGGAGAAAGATTGATGTCATGTTTATGAGTTTCTCAATTTTACAGACCAGTAAAAGTAGTCGACACTGCTGCTGTGCTTTTGGCTGTAGCAACACACCAATAAGGATGCAAGCCTCACCTTCCACCGTTTTCTGCCTCAGCAGGAACGCGTGACAAATGGATCGAAGCAGTGTCCCATAAAGATTGGAAACCGAGCACAAACTCTGTTCTATGCAGCAAGCATTTTGGAAAGGGTGCATACAGAGTGCCTCCTAACCTTCCAGGGAGACGGGCTATGCTCTACCCGAATGCAGTGCCTACTATGTTTCCGGAGTATCCTGCGTATCTACGACCCCCACAACCCAAAAAAGTAGAGTGTTAAGCAGAGACGCTGCAAACCCCCCCTCCGAGTTCCAGCGCAGAAACTAGTGAGGATTTACATACTGTGCAAGCAGATACAGTTCCTGCTGAAGCAGCAGAACCTGTAGTTCCAGATATACCCTTGATACTGAGTAGCGATGCGCCGCAGGAGGGGCGTGGGCAAAAGAAGACAACTCCTGAAGCCAAAGTTCCGAAACAAAGGAGGCGAATAAAGACATTGCAGCAACACATATGCAGATTTGAGAAGGAGAGAGTACAACGTAACATGATAGGTATCTTAGACATGTTCAGACTGTAGAGATTCACTTATAGATACAGACACTAACGACCCGAATGATGATACTACACTGGTGTCCGTCAAGAATAGGGGCGGGCTTGTTGTACTTTCTCCCAACACAAAGAAGCTCTTCGTAGTGAGCGAGCAACTGCTCCGCAATTATATAACATGCAATGGTGTTGACACAAACATACTTATCAAAACCCGAAACAGAGTCCTCAACCATATTCTTTTAGGAAATTTGCATGGATTTATGAAATGTGCTGTGCATTCCACTTCAACAATCAAATCCCTTATCCACCGATACATAATGATACGAGTTCATTACGAAACCCAGAAGATAACATCAGAGGAAAATGAAAACATCCGATCTAAACTCAATAGATTGGTAATATTTCAGCATCAGTAACTGGTCTATCTATGCATATCATGATATAAGGTACGCAACTCGAACTTCTAGTGGTACTTCTGGATGTTCAGTTGCATAGTAAGAATAAGACTTCTCATTTATTATTACAACCAATACAAGACACATTTTTATCTTCACTGTTGTTCCTTGCTATAATGTATCAACGTTTACAGATATTGCCGACTTCTAATGGTTGTATCTCATTCAATATTTAAGCTAGAGAAAATATTCAGAGACTATGGCGTTGCTTGGTACATCACCTTTCAGATAAAATTAACTTGTAGGCATCGGTCTACGATATCTCTATGACAAAATAGGTAAATTCGCGACCTTGGTATATATATTAAATAATCAATAAATAATCAATGGAAATCCCATTTTTATTGGGAAATCCACCTGAATCCAACTTGAATTCAAGTTGTCTCCCTATCACCAATGAGGAGATAATAAGTTTAATGTCATGAAACTTAGAATTATCTCCTCATTGGTAATAGGGAGACAACTTGAATTCAAGTTGGATTCAGTTGGCTTTCCCAATGAAAATGGGATTTCCATTGATTATTTATTGATTATTTAATATATATACCAAGGTCGCGAATTTACCTAATGCCATTATACCTAATAATCAGTCACGCTCATATAGTAAAACCATTCATTGCAGCATGCACTGTGCACAACACAGTATCGTTGTGTCATTGGGAAATTCCAGTTATTATAGGCCTCACTGGTCACTGTATAAGCTCTATATCTGTCACCTGTCTAGGTTTATTATTAGTAGGTCTATGGTCATTTCTCATGCAGGGGATATAGTATTTTACAATGGCAGCTAAACATAGTGTGAGTGTCAATTGTTAGCCGCGTGCATATTATTGTTTTCTTATATTGATACATCCCTATAATCATTACTATCCATGGAATAAATTCTATATTAATTTGGGAAGATAACTCTCACAAACAATTGCTTCAAATGGTGGCTTACATGAACAAAAACCTGATTGAAAAATCTGACTGGGAAGCTAGATTGGTAAGTATACACATTCTGCTATCTTGTCATTATTTACACTGATACTAAATACTCAATTCAGCAGTAATCAGTGAAAGTATGTATGCGATCTTATCAGCGCTTCACTGTATATTGTAGGTAATGACAATCATCATGTTGAACAGTAAAGGGGTTATTGAACGCTTTTTAATCAAAGCCTCATTTGCTTATCGCCATTCTAGCACTAGAGTCAAGAGAACATCATTCGAACTGGTAGTAGAACTATCATGGAGCAGCAGTTTATAGCTTTGCTTGTGAGTATAATATTGCTGATCGCTGTTGCCAACCCAATACTGGTTAGATTTCGTTGTATGAATCACTACACTGAAATAGCTCTATTCTAATACTTCTGAAGGAGTAGGAGGTAGGAGTTGGAGGAGGAGTAGGAGGTAGCTCAGTTGGTTAGAGCGCTGTCCCTCCAGCATGCAAATGTTGAAGGTCGTGGGTTCGAATCCCACTGAGGTCTACTGACTGCTGGGGTTTGGTTGGACCCCCAGGTGTGCTCGGACCTGCCTGCAAACTGAGAGCAAATGGGCGCAGATATTGCAGCCTAGCCCCTAAGGCAACTAGTAATTCGCCGCCCATGCTTCGGGATGTGGCGTGTGATATGTCATCTGATTTTAATCAACCTAATCAACCTGAACTCAATCTCTGTGCATATTTCCATTAGCTTCAGTATGATGACTTCTCAAACATTGACAATCCCTTCAAAAGAGACAGTTGTGCTGAAAATGACAAATGATGCTAGTGTTGACAGATAATTCATTACAGAAATGTTATTACAGATATTTTGTTGTGTGGCTATGAATCCTGGCCTGTGTATGGATGAGGATGCTCAGCTGCAAGTCGAGCGGTAAGCTACTCTTCATAATGATAAATGAGTTGATTGAGAAAACAGTCTGAAATCGTTAATTGACTCCACTCCACCCCGCTCCATTCTGATGTATACTATAGTCCAGACAAACAACTAAGACCATTCACTATTCATTCATAATCAGTAATGTACAAATATTAATTGGTGTAATTTTTGTTGACAGTTTAGAGAATTCTACAGCAGAAAACTTTCTCAATACACCTAACTACTATACCTGGCATATGGAGTTGGACCAGTACAGACCAGGCTACATAATCTTCATCAAAACTCACTCTCTGAGAACTAGCAACGGTAAAGATACACGCCTTATAGTAGGTAGTTTATCTGAACGAGGATACAAAGAGGGAAGATGGGACTCGGCTCGATTCAATTTAATCGTAGGATTCACTCAAATAACTGATAAGAGTGTAGTTGTAGTAGACCGTAATAACCATTGTCTTAGGCTCATTGACCGTGTGACAGAGATGACATCGGCGTTCAGTGGACAATGTGAGTTAGGAGGATACACAGATGGACCTACTGGGCAATTCTCCTCTCCCTACTCTGTAATAAGAGACAAAAAAGATGAGAGTCAGCTGCTTGTCTCTGACCGGAGTAACAGTGCTATCAGAATAGTAGCGATAAGCACCGGGTATGTCAGAACATTTATCAAATCTAAGTTTCTCTTCAATATAAGACACCTGACACAGCATGAGAGCGGTGATTTGTATGCAACTATTCAGAGCCATGCAATTGGTTGTATAGCGTACAAGGACAAGTCTGTCAAACTCATCACAGGCTCACCAGAAAGATCAGGCTTCACAGACAGCACTCTTGTCAACTCACTGTTTTACAACCCACGTGACCTCATATTCATCGGAAATCAGACTCTTCTTGTGGCCGACACCAGCAACAATAGGGTTAGGATAGTAGACATGAGCACAGACACAGTGAGTACGCTTAATCTCTGCTCAGGATGTCTTAAGGCGCCGATCTCTCTTTTGATGACAGACCGCTCTATGTATGTTGGACAGCCTGGTCGAATCCAGCAATTCTTTCAAGGTGAATTATTTGCTGAGACTTGAGCGTGCAATATTATGATGCATAGGAAAGTTGCTTTGAAACTGTTCAGCTTTCGATCATTGATCATTTGATCATTAATTTGCTGCTGCGAGTTTTTAATACTTCATCTTGACAAACAGTGCAAAAGAATTTGAAACTTCTTGACTTTTGTAGATCACAAACTTGCAACCACAGCATCAACTACGACACCAACAACAACCACAACCAAATCCACAACAACCACTTCTACCGGAAGAACAGGGGATCTCATGCAATGCCAGGACAGAAATATTACAGCCTTTGTAACAACCAATGAAACAAGAGCACTAGTCGAGATAACTCCTGAACTTAAAACTGAGCTTCCTGTTGGAGTGTCAGTGATATATAACAATGGCTGTACAGTCAGGGTAGAAGTCATCAATAATGGTATGTTAAAACTAATATCATCCTCAGTATCACCATGTTCATGATTCCTGCATTTGTTTTTATTCAGAACATTAATATGTATTATACCTTTGCCACCACGCTTACTTTACCTTATCATATTATCTTATGACGAGTACTGAAAATAACCCAACTAAGATATTGAGCGAGTATACAACATGTAAAGAAATTAAAGAGTGAACATTCAGAACTCACCAAGTACAGATCCCTTTACATGTGTTTAAATCTGAGATGATACAATGATACATCATATACGATTATTCTGGTGTGGTAGGATGACCATGATATCGATGAAAAAAAAACACATTCCCACCAGCCGGCTTGATACTATGTCATGTTGTGACTTTTGATATTACGTATGCAACAGGTACAAGTTTAAAGTCAATGCAATGCCCAGAAGTAATAAGAGGGGTTATCGCCCCTGATACTTGGTTATCTGCACTGGATCTGACACTAGATGGTACTACACACAGATTAGAGCTGCCTATTGGAGTATATAACTACTATATATATGGAGAGAAAAATAACTGTTCACTTAAAGTAGAAATTAAAGGTAAGCTTTGTGGTGTTTTATTCCGCCATTTTCAATTCAGATACTGTTATGGTTGATTCATTTTTGCCTGTCATACCAAATTCTGCAATTTTGAACCACATAAATCTCAGCAGTCTTAAGTGTCTTAAGACTCTTGCAGGTCTTCCATAACCAATGTCAGAATTCTGACGACATCAGGCCCTTGAGATATTTGCAAGACAATGGTGACAATGTGATATATTTATAGATTCTATTGTGAACCATAGGGTATATGCTATAATCGGACTCAGATTAAATCTTAGAGATTCTACAGTCAATTGTGAACCTCAAATTTAGGAGTTGTAAGATTATTGTACAACTATTGCAAGACTGTTAAAGTTTAATCTAATTCATTTGTGAACCACAATATTTCAAAAGTGGCAGGATTCTTACAAGAGTATTTAAAGTCCTTGAAAAAGTCTTAAAACTCGCGAGATTTTCTTCTGCTATTGGGGATCAGGGTTCATCATGTGTTACTAGTATGGGACAAAGTTAAACACTTGGATCTGGTTATCTGTTGTTCATCAATCCATTAACGGTTTTCAGATTACTTGTTGGTGAGAAGTGTTGATATGGTTGCCGTGTATGATATTGAATGTTCATTACTGAGTGATAAGCTTGCTCTGTCAACACTCACAAGCCTTGCTAATGGGAATATCAACCAGATAAGAGAAATATGTCAGCAAGGTCAGTTGGTTAGTTGAAACACATTGAGATGGTTAGTCACGGTTTCAAATTTTATCTGTTGACATAACTAAGACCAAGGCTTAACAGATTTTGAGAACCTTGAACGTTGCAATGGTACGATACTCTCCTATAGGCCAATTAAACTTGAGGAAAGCTAAATTAACCTAGAATCTGCCCGATAGGTATATATAACTTAACTTAACTTGCCAAAGAGAAGGCATTTGGTATGATATTATTTGTAAGAATGCTAGTATCTATTTATCGACAGTGTAACAAATCATTATTATTATTTAGACCTGTACAGAGTTGATGCAGGGTAAACAAATCTTTCTATCTTACAGACTGCAACCTGCAAACCGGTTCTCAGGCTAAGCTGAGTTGTGAGAATGATTCTCTAGCTGTAACTTGGACGACCGATATCACCTTTGATGGTACAGTCACATCAATACCAGAGGCATTGAAGCAGAGACTGACAGCAAGGCTTGTTGAACAGAGCAAATATCCCATTTTTAGTCTTGCCGTCATCACAAAGATTCCCCCGTGAGACTTCCTTATTAAGCTATTTGACTTTATCATTGTTGTCTCTATGTTAAACTGATCGTGACAGAATTCTAGATTTCTCAGTCTACTTTAGTAAAATTCTCTAATTTCATGAACAGCTTTCGGCCCCATTTGACTGAAACACTCTTTTCTCTTTCTCTTTCACTCGCCAGGCTAGTTTATCCAACCAAGACAAAGACAGGAACTTACGCTGAGCTGATGCTGACTTCTTCATGTCTACTTAATAAGAACTATGACCTGAAAACAGATTCCTGTGTGTAACTTAACCACTTGGTACCTAAATGAAAGTTCATCCTAGAGAAAGTTGTGAGTTCTTTTAGAAGTACATTTGAATGCAGAGTAACATTCATTTAAATAGATTTGAACAACAAATTTAATTTTCGCTATTCCCTTAGCAATCATAGGCCATAAATAGTACTTGCACGGAAAATCAACAAAGCAAAAATGTTACTGTTTTCACTGTTCTAAAATATTGATCACATCGTGACCTCCTACTCCTTCATATCAAACATTATTCAAGTGAAAATTTTACCTCACCATACCAGGAAAAAAGACGATTCACTCACTGATTTGACAGCCATAGAACATTTAATTTTTTTTATATATGTCACAGTTGTGGCATTTGCTAAAATTTGTTTGACGATAAAGGTTGATGAGACAAGAAAGACACAGCAGGAAAGAAAATGGTGAAAAATAAATAAAAAATAAATATAATAAATATTGTTAATAAAAAATCTGTTCTCTTTAATCCATAACCATATCTCTCAAGAGAGTTTTGACTGCAGTAGCTGTCAATTGAAGATATGTTGCATCTTGTTCACTCAAGCATTGGAAGCAGCATGATTGTGCTTTACCTGTGGGTGCATGATTGGAGGCTTGGTCAGACCATTCACCTAGCGCAGCAGCTTAACCTCCTCAGCCATAGTGAAGTAGACATCTAGTAGGGGCTGTGGGTGGAAGTCATCTGATTGGACTTCCACAAATGGTTGATTAAAATCAAATAGTTGATTTAAATCAGAAAGTCATATCACTCGCCATATCTCGAAGCATGCGCAGCAAAATTTAGTTGCCTTAAGGGCTAGGCCGCAATGCCTGAGCCAGTTTGCTCTCAGTTTGCAGGCAGGTTTGAGCACACCTTGGGGCCAAAAAAACTCCAGGGGTCGATGGACTGCAGTGGGATTCGAATCCACGACCTTCATCACTTACCTGCTGCAGGACCGGCGCTCTTACCAACTGAGCCACCTCCTACTCCTAATACTAGTTGTGCAGTGAATACTGCACCAAAATGGAATTTTTTATTGATAGAGTCGCCTAATATAAACTGCAATTATAGTTTACCTTAAATAAATATTTCCTCACTAAGTGAGTTAGACCTGAAATCTGTTTAATAATATGCTGCCCTTATACCCTTCTTCCATGATTTCAGTTACTCATCCATTTTATTTCTCTCCTAATCAGGTGTGGGTTTAGCTGTATGGCGATCAACCAAGCATCCTTAATTGTCTCGTCATTTTACATTTTGTTGTGAAAATATTCTCAGATTGATGGCAATTGAAGTCTTAAATCAAAAGAAAAATTATTGATAGAGGTGTATTGAATTAACTGTACTGTACACTGCATCTGACTGTACTTAAATATTCTTATTCGCAACATAGCCAGATCACAAGTGTAAATAACTGATATTATGGTTAATTTATATTAAATTTTTGTGTAATTCCCAGGAGAATCTGAGAGACTGAGTGCATTGCTGCAGTAATGAATTACTGCTAGTCTTTTTGAGAATTGATGATGCATGCCTATGTATGTGACAAAAATGAGAACAAAATGTTGCTCTGTTGACATGGGATTAGCTGACTGTGTCAGGCAAAATTCACTAACCAAACTGAACTGGATTCAAACAGCGCTCCTCCTGCATTGATTCTGTAATGTGATTTGCTAAATTTTCAACAAACCAAGTTCATAATTTAAATTAATGAGTTTCCTGCAGATTTATAGGCTTTGTTTTGAGATGTCCAAACGGAATTAAATTCATGATGTCCCACACAAAACAAAATTAAGTTGAATTTCGCTTGGAACAGCTAATTCAGCTATTATAACAGCTGGACCAATATAGAGCAAAACTCTGAAATAAGTGTGAACCAAGTGTGAAAACAAGTTAGATGAGCAATAACAGAGACAAACATATTAATAACTCATTCATTTTGTTGCCTTTGAATGTCTCAAAAAACTATTTGCTGGCTGCAGAATAAAGGAACCTGGATTTATAGCAATGATGAAATAATACTTTACATATCTGCAGTGTGAAAGAAAATGTCTGTGACTCAAAGGAAAACAGTGTACTCTCTCACATCACGGGGAACTCATATATTATTGAAGAACCAATTCTTGAAATATACGAGCTCAGTTATTCCCTTGTGCTTTATTTTCATTCCTAGCCAGATCATTGTTAAAGCCATAGCCTTATGGGATTGTGTCATTTACTTGGGTTACAAATCACTTGCCAACAAACACATTTTGCAATAAGTTTTCTCAACTTCAGGGCGCCATGATCTGAAATTTGAGTAATTCATATATATTTATATGTTATAAAACGATAAAGAGGGGACAACCTTAGTGGTTGAGAAAAGTTGAGAGAAATTTACATTTTAGTATAGCAAATTGTTTCAACTGTGTCCATAGGCTATTTCAAATGTTTCCATGGTGCTCTTTATTAGAGACCTTCAATATGGAGAGGCCCTACTATAGCTCTAAGGGCAGTGTAAATCGCAGACATGAATATCCTCTTATCTTGATTTCTCACCAACCGAATGGATACATGAGTTTCACCATATTTTTTCTAAGCAAAACTTATCATGGGTACTGAGCTACACGATTCCCTGTAGCTGAAGCTTACATTCAGTGCTAGTTGCTAGCAACACAATAGCCGGGATTAAAAATGGAAAACACGGAACAAGTCTAGGTGGGCAATCATGTTTAAATAAAGCCTATCCTGTCACTAGCATTTTGAGTGAAACGTGCAGTAAGTATGTATGTTTGCTGAGATTAGATGGGCTTTCATGACCCCCCCCCCCCCCCCCCCCGCCAAATTGTCAATTTGTGATTAATTTGTATATCAATCAGACTGATATGTTATGAAAATTTACAGATATTGCATTATAGAGCAACACCCTGACAAGGTGTGAACATATTTAGAAGAGTTACAACCACTGCAATATCATATAATAATAACTAATAAATTTTGTTGCCCTAAAACGCTCGGTAGCAGTTGCTACAAAGGCTAACTCTAGTTCACAATGTTCTGTATCAACCTGATGGTAGGCGCGGTCTAACAGGAAGAGGGGGTTGTCAGTTCCAGTTGCAAACATACGGAGGCAGCGTGATTTCATGCACCGATTATATACAGTGTCAATATCATGAAATGTACAGTCTCCCAGTCTAGCTTGATAACATGATTGATGATTTTCATGCTGGTCTTAGACATACGACCATGATTTGTGCTGAGATGATACATAAAGCAGTAGGTGGCATGTGCTGTACACATATGGTGAATAGCACAGGGCTTAGGACACATCCCTGTGGGCTGCATATAGACATTGGTAGTGATGACGACATACCATCTTTAGTGATGACCCGCTGAGATTGTCCTGTTAGGAAGCTGTAGATGTTGTTTATAATGTTATCATGGAGTTGAGTCCACAAATATTCTCTTCCCTATATTTAGCGCTAGATGCAAAACTACTACACAAACTGTTGGTTATTCTAGAGGCCCTTGAAGTAAAAAATGGAACAAACCGATTTGGGCAACAGAGCTTCAAACCATCAATCTTGACACTTACAGTAGTTCAGGCGAGTGAGTTTATACTACGACATTTTTGTTGATGTTTATGCTCAGTGCCAACCTTTTTTGGAAAGCGATCTCTGAACGGTTTAAGAAATAGGCCGATGTCTCTTTTTTTATATTGAAAGTTGTCTGCTCTTTGCAATAAGTTGATTGACCAACACAGAATTAGATCAGAGAGAACATAACTTTTTATTATACAAAATTGGAAACATATTTCTAATAAGCGCTCAGGAAATACGACATCGAAGACACCTTTTTCACACACACAGATTTTCAATGGATGTTGAGTATATTACCTATCTTTAAAGGAAAAATTGCAAGTGAATTGACATTTAGTGGTGTCCGAGTATGAGGCTATAAAAATACAGACGCCAGTTGTGACCTTATTAACCGCTGTATTTTGTGTCTTCACAATATACGCATAGTTGTACTAAAACAAAATGTGTGCAGATACAAGCGAAGGAAAGTCAGATTTGATATTCGGGGGTTTTCGATTTTAAAAGCTATTTCATTGTATCCATTGCATTCACTACAGTAATAATTATTACAGAAAGTGACATTGTGAAAATAATATAGTATCCCAAGTCTGCTGTGGTATGATCTCCAGATATTTTATCTCCGCCCAGCAGGATTTGAAGGAGTAGTAGATTTAGTAGCAGTAGTTCTACAATCATAATGTGTAGTCCACCACCGAGGAGGAGTAGTAGCAAGGTTGCATCCACCTACAAAATCACCGACAGCATAAAGTTTATTCTTAGTAATTCATTTCCCCTAAGGTAACTGTAGAATTTTTTATTGTTTCTCGACCTGAGAATAATCTCAGCACTGAATGAGTGTGATGGTAGCGACAGAAGGCCAATGTTGCTGAGCCAGAACCCGATCAAAGTTGTTTTTCTTTTTAACTTGGCTTTTCTCAACTGATAAATTATTATCAGATTCTTGCAAGTCTCCTTACCTGCCACAATGTAAATAGCGTAGCTTTGCACTTCTGGTCTTGCGCACAGATCTTCAGCATACAGAAGACACTGTCCTCCGGTTGAGAATCTGAATCCACAGCAGGTTTCGTCTGCACTGGCGAGGCATGCCAGTGAACATTCTAAAAAGTTGCATGCAGTCAATTGGAGGTAGCTGTCGTGTCCAGGATGGTAGTTGGTGCGTTCAAATAATGCAGTGCCATAATGCGTGAGTCACACTTTTCTATTCAAACATACAAGATCATGATCATTGCTAATCCTGTGAATGGGAAATATTTAACAGAAAATAGAGGCTCGCCATTCAGCCGCTGCCATCATATTGGCATTCAAAAGGAGTTGATAATTATAACTGGATGTCTCTAGTTTAGTTGACTGTTGTGGAGCGTTAGCATGAGAGTATTTAAGCTCATGAACAAATGCCATTGCTCAATAAATATCTCGACATTTTTGCCCGTGGGTCTTTTCTAATTTTCATGTTCAATATCTCATTCAAGGAAACTTACCTTTATGAATTAGTTATCAGTTTGCAAAGTTCCCCTATCGATGCATTGAGCAGTCGCTGTCCCAGCAGTATCCTCTGGCAGCCATCGTGTGTCATAGGATTGAATTTTAATTAACTGTGCTGTTTGTTGGTAAGCGGCCTCAATACTATTGATTTCGGATACACCGATGGCATAAGGACATGGGTAAATGAAACATTTGACTTTATTGATGTGATCTAAGTTCACAATTTAGCATAGACACTAGTGTGTAAATTATTAATATGCTGATTCTTTCAACTATATGAATTGTTTCACGCACAGGAAATCCCGAAGGACTGAGCACATTTCTTAGGCACAGTATTGTTGCTAGACTTTTTGAAAAATGAATAGTGCAACCCTTTGCAGGTGGGATAAAAGGACATAGGATGTGGGTGCCCATCTTGTTGCCATGTCATCCAGAGGTCCACTGACTTTGTCAAGCACAAATCCCTCAGTCTGGACCCATCTATCAGTAAAACAGCATTTTTCCACCTTTCCATTCTAAAGATTCCGTAAATTTGTGAGTAAAAAGTTTTAAATGCTTGAGTATCATGCATACTGATTGGCTAAAACATCAATTGGAGTGAAATTATTGACTATTTCACCATTATAAAAATAGTTTCAGCATATAATTTTAAAATAAATGATGAGGTGTTGGAGTAAAAAAGAGTAGCTCCAATTGATAATTAAATTTAAATTTACAGAAGGAATCATAATATGATCAAGCCAATATGTAGGCCTTTCTTATTCCATTTTTATTTTCATTTATCGAAAAGAATTCACTTTCTTGCATGTGGCTTTGTTATACCCTCTACTCATATTTTTGAAAAAACTAGGTTGAAAAATCAATTATACAGACATTTCAAAATCAGATATGCAATGTATCTAACCGGCCTATCAAGCTTCAAATCTTTTAACCGTTTTTGAATAAACACCCACATCAAATGCAATAACCTGATGAAAACTCGAAAGTCGAATCGTCCGCAACGATTATTGTCGATGAATTCTCTCACCCTCAAGACTTGGTATGATTTGAGATTCATCTTTATTATCTAATACTGAAGATACTACATACATGCATAACCACCGATGTTCATACTGCGACCCATCATGCTGAAATGAGAAAGTGAGGCGAGGCAAAACAGTTTAAAATTTCTCCGAAATTCATATATGATTCAAATTCTAGTCATGTTATGAATGACCTACGCCTGTGGGCCAAACATGGCCAACTAACGCATCACTTGCCTTGTGTTAGTTCAGGCCCGGCGCCGATCCTTTTCTGATGTTTGGTGCAACATTACGCTTGGCAAATTAGTTTAAACTTCCTCTGAACTTATATATTATTCATTACTATATTCATGTTACAAATGACCTATATGTCAAGAGTGCCCAAAAAATGCGGTATGTGGACCAAATGTGACCCACCAGCAAGTCTTAAGTGACAACTTGTCCTTTTAATAATTCTAGCTTGGCGCCAATGCCTTTCTAATCATTCTTGAATGGCGCGAATGGCCTTCTGATAATTCATCCGCATATTGAAGTCGCAAGTGCAAAAACACAGCTCTATAAGCCTACATAATTGGCAATGATAAATCTCTTCCGGCTTTATATTTTTGATGTTACAGCATACAGTCTACACTAGCTCAAAAACAAGATCCCAAATGAAACATTGAGAATTTTGCCAGCAACCACATAGTGGCCAAACTCATTTGGCTGACTAAAATTTGCTCAATAACAACAGTATGGCCGACTGCAGAAGAAGTCTATGCACCCTTGACCTAAGTTATTCCTTGAGCTTGAGGGTAGCCTTGAAATTGTTAACCCCTACACAACAATTTATTGAGTTTTATTGCGGTTAAGAATAATTTAAGTTTCCAAAACACATCATACTGAAACCAAAACCTTTTCTGAAGCGGGCCATATTAGTGTTATTTAGAAAATTTTAGTCAGCCAAATCTAGTTTGGCCACTAGGAGGTTGCTGGAAAAATTGTCAATATTGCATTTGGGATTTTATTTTGAGCTAGTGTAGACCACATGCTGTAGCCTAAAAAATTATTCGGCAGGGAAAATTATGTAGGCTTATAGAGCTGTGTTTTTTTGCTCTTGCGACTGCAATATGCGGATGAATTATCAGAAGTCCGTTCGCGCCATGCAAGAATGATCAGTAAGGCATTGGCGCCATGCAAGAATAATCAGTAAGGCATTGGCGCCATGCAAGAATGATCAGTAAGGCATTGGCGCCATGCAAGAATGATCAGTAAGCATTGGCGCCAAGCTAGAATTATTAAAAGGACAAGTTGGTCACTTAACACTTGCTAATGGGTCACATTTGGCCCACGGGTTGTGTTTTGGGCACACCTAAGCCTAGGTCATTTATAGCATAAATAGAGTTTTGAATAATAAATGAAGTTTAGAGAAAGTGTAAACTATTTTTCCACTCGTCACGCCGCACAATGATTATCAGGCATTGGCGCCAGGCCTGAACAATCAAAAGGGCAAGTGGGCCACTTAAAAGTTGTTATTAGGCCATATTTGTCCCACGGGCATGCGTTATTTTTTGAATGAATAGAATTTTTGATTATATATGATGTTTAGAGAGAGATTAAACTGCTTTGCCTCGAGTCACTTACCTCCTTACTCCAGCATGATGGGTCACAGCATATTCTTCAATGTTTCTGCAGGTATGTGATATCTACATTATTATATAACAATTCCAAGTTTAATTATTCTGCAGACAGATAATATCTTCATTTTGCTGTTTTTCAGCCCTTCAAATTTCTAAGATAAGTGTTTATCCAATAAGGGATAAAAATCCTGACGCTTGAAGCTTGGTTTGGACACATCACTGGTGTTGAAATGTCTGTATCATTGATTTACCAACCTAATTTTTCAAAACCAAGAGTAAAGGGTAAAAACAAAGACAGCTGCAAGGCAATAGGAAGGCCTAGAAATTTTCTTGATTATGTGGTTGCCAAACACAATAAAAAGCTAGTGTTGATTTGATTCTGAGATAGTTCCCCTCTTTACCCTTGCAATGAATTATTTATGACCTGCTGAATGAAGAACAATCAGCTGTGATTTGACACCTTGAAATAATCAACTCACTTTTGATATTGCTTGAAGGTGAATAAAGAGTCAAATAAATTCTAAAATTTGATGCCAAGTTGATTATTTTCAAGGGTTAAGTAAGGGAACTGTCTAAGAATCAAGAATCTAAGAATTATTTGACTCTAATATGCTTAGTAATATTAAGCAGCAGCAGTGAATGAGTTGTGATATCAGCAGTGGTAATAGGGAGGCCTACATTTTCTCATGATCATATTTTGATTCCTAATCCTACTAATTTGTTTGAAAAAAACTCAATTGGAGTTACTCTTTCATCCAACACTTAATCTTAGTCAATCATTACGCATGCTACTTATTCATTTGAAACTTTAAAGTCACAAAAATATGGAATCTTTGAATTAAAATGGCTATAATAAACACAGCATTTTTTACATGCAATTTGGTTCAGTTTTGGAGATTTGTGCTTGACATTCTCAGATGACATGGCCACAAGATGAGGACTTGTATTCTGTGTCCTTTTGATTCACCTGCAAAGAGTAGCACTATTTATTTTCAAAAAATGTAGCAAAAATACGTCGCCTCAGCATTGCACTCAGTCCTTAGAGATTTCCTGAGAGTGGCAAAAAGTAAATTTATTTGGTAAAACCAAAATTTTAATAATATACACACTAGTGTCTTCGATAAATTGTGAACTTAGATTACATCAATAAAGTCAAATGTTTCATGTACCCCAACAAACATGTGCTTACCAACAAACAAAAAAAGTTAATTAAAAATCCAATCCTGTGGCACACGATGGCTAACAGAGGATATTGCTGAGACAGCGACTGCTCAATGCATTGATAGGAGAACTTAGCAAACTGATAAATATTCATAAAGGAAAATTTCCTTGATCGAGACACTGCACATGAAAATTAGAGAAAACCCACAGGCACAAATGCCGAGTTATCTATTGAGCAACAGCATTTGTTCCTGAGCTAAAATACTCTCTTGTTGACGCTCCACACTTGTCGACTAAACCTACCTTCCCTGATCCAAACCTGGCTCTAGCCACATAAGTGTATGAAAATTGAGTCCGAGCACACAAATTAACCAGTACCATTTTAGAATATTTGCTGTCGGCTACAAATCAATAACTGGAAAATAAATCAGTGTTTTCAAAACTATTCACAAATGGTGTTTGCAATTACAATATTAGTTTTATACAACAATGTCTCTGGTTTTCTGTAAGATCAAGATAAATAAATCAGTGTTTCAAAAAATTGACGTTAATATAGGGTTGGTGTACACTGTTTTTGACACCCGATTGGCCATTGGTTTTCTCTTCGTAACCCCTGTCTCTTGCAAATGCCTGAGCATTGTGCAACTGGGGCAGGGCCTGTGTAGAGCCTAAACATATTAATATTGTTTTCATTTTAGGGATGACAATAGTATTGGCTGCATTTAATGCTTTGAGGCACCTGATTTTAATTATCACCTCCATTCGAACTCCAACATGATGACAGCCACATGGCAAACATGAGGCATGTATTTTCTTGTCTTGGGGGGAAGGGTAGTGGTATGAGACTGTACTCTCCAGAGAACTCTTCAAAGAACCCTTGAAAACATTAACATTTACTGATAGAACACATTCTTGATGTTAGAAGGATGAGTATGTTCTATCTGTCAGTGCTGTGATTAAGAGAGTTGTCAGAGTTTGAGATATGGATGATTTGTGAGTGTTGTTGGTTGAAGTTGTTCAGATTTTGTGGTATATGGGTAAAAAGAAGCCAGGGTAAATTTCTCGAGACGAGAGGGCTAAGGGAGTAGGAAGTGGCTCAGTTGGTTAGAGAGTCAGTCCTTCAACATACAAGTGATGAAGGTCGTGGGTTCAAATCCCACTGCAGTCAATCGACTACTGGGGTTCGGTTGGCCCCCAGGTGTGCTCCGACCTGCCTGCAAACTGAGAGCAGAATGGCGCAGACATTGCGGCCTAGCCCTTAAGGCAACCAAATTTCGCCACCCACCAGTAGAACCCCTCACCTATTGTTTGATAGCCAAGGATGTGATCATATGCGCTATCAAAGCTTATCAACCCTGAGGATTATTAAGTATTAGTAAGAGCAACATGCAATGATTGCGTTACTGTTGATGCATGATTATTTTCTGTCGAATATTTTTCCATTTTTAGGATTGGCAATGACTGTCATACTGTATGTTGGGATTGAATTATGTGACTCACACATTATAGAATCTGCGTACTTTGAGCGTACCAACTACCATGCTGCAAACAACAGCTTCTATGAACTAACTGAGCGCAGTGTTTCAGAATGTTCACTGACATGCCTTACCAGTGTAGAAGAAACCTGCTGTGGATTCAGGTTTGATACCGGCGGACAGTGTTTTCTATATGGCCAGCCTAGAGATCCGTCTGCGAGCCCAGAAGAGCAAAGCTATGATGTATATATTATGACAGGTAAGGACAATTTTCAAGGATGATATTGTGATAAATTGATAATAATTATCAGTTGAGTTAAGCAAAAATTAAAACGAAAAGTAAGTCTAATCTAGTTCTGTCGCACAGCTACGTTGACCATATCATCACACTCATTCAATACTGAGCATCTTCTTAAGTAGAGAAACCTCTAGCACATATGAAAAACTAAGAATATACTTTATTGAATTTGTAGGCGGATGTCTGGGAACTACCACCACTACAACCACAACAACCACCACTACTGCCGCTACCACTCACTGTGCTCCTACGTCTCCTTATGTTCATGATCCTTCATCTACTGCTATTCCTACTACCTTTACTAGACCTTGTACTCCTCCTACAACTTATACTACTCCTACTACTCCTACTACTCCTACTACTCCTACTACTCCTACTACTCCTACTACTCCTACTACTCCTACTACTCCTACTACTCCTACTACTCCTACTACTCCTACTACTCCTACTACTCCTACTACTCCTACTACTCCTACTACTCCTACTACTCCTACTACTACTACTACTCCTACTACTCCTACTACTCCTACTACTCCTACTACTCCTACTACTCCTACTACTCCTACTACTCCTACTACTCCTACTACTCCTACTACTCCTACTACTCCTACTACTCCTACTACTCCTACTACTCCTACTACTCCTACTACACCTGCAGCTGGAAGGGGATAAATATCTGGTGAACGTACCACAGCAGATTTGGGGCATTATTATTTTCACAGTATCACGTGCTTTCTTGAAATATTAATGCGCTGAATACACTGACAGGAATGCAATAACTTCAAAATTGACCACCACCAATATCAAATTTGACTTTCATTTGGCTGTATCTGCACAAAATTTGATTAAGTACAAATATGTGCATACCATTAAATGAGGTTAAATGAGGTCACTACTAATCTACAAAATTGGTTATTTATGTGCCATGCTTTGATACTTTTAATGTTATAGCATTCAATTTTGGCACCACTAAACGTGAATGCACTTACAATTTTATTTCAAAGACAGGTAACATACTCAACATTGAAAATCCAATGTTTAGAAAATGCGTGATTTTCTTTGTTGTAAACATTTATATTGTTTTTGAAGACGTTTTTGTAATTGATATGAGTGTTAATGCAGTAAGATTGAAACAAATAAAAGATGACTGTTGTGCTTCTAGAAACAAATCTGGCTGTTCCCAATAACATATAAGTTAAATTGATGGTATTCAATCACTTTGCCAATTAATCATCAATCATCAACTTGAGTTTGCAACAGAAATAATTCAATATTTCTTATTTAATATTATGATTTATAACTTAAATGTAAGGAGAATTAAGTCATCATGACCAAACTAACAAAATACAGCGGTTTTTGTAGTTTTGTCTGCTCCCTTAAATCAACAGAAAGCTACAAAAAAATGTGACACATTTGGACCATATCCTCTTTTATCAGATAATATATGAAAAAAATTTGTTGTACCAATTATACTTGTAGTTACTACCTGAGGGTTTGTGTCATATTTGAAGCTCATTTGGCTATAACTTTGACATGTGAAAACAAGGAACACTGTGCTGACAAGCAAGTAAGACACCTTAACATAACAAAAGGTACCAGTAATGCACCATGTAAGCTCCAAGAACGCTACACATGGACACTGTGATCAATATAGTGATGACGTGCTAGATAGAGCATTCATTCACTAATTTCTTGTTTCTCGCTGGCAGCCCCTGTGTGTACCAAGTGCCTTGTATAGCATCATAATGTAGTATGTTTGGTAGCTAGTTGGTCTTTGATAAGTTAGATGCTACTGACCAATTCATCTCCGGTTCATCCTCTGAGAACTAAAGTCTTGGTATTTCGGCTCATTTGAATTCTTTTTTCGAGAGGGCAAACGTAAGCTTTGTTCCTTACCAATCACAAAGCAAGATTGATGCATAAAACAACATTGGTCCCACTTAATTGACAAAATCAACAATATTATTGAAGCAATAGTCTTACATTATCCGGCATTGTTGGGCTAGTACTGTATCACCCATACTTCACATACAACTTTATCCCCACAATACTATAGTTGACTTTGTGGGCTGCTCTCTTCATAAGGAGGAGGAGGAGATAGTTAATATGTACTACTCAACACCCACTCTATATTTATTCTTTAATTGATGAAAATATTGATTCATTTTTTGATATTTCGCTTTTGTCATAAAACCCCGACAAAGTTCAACATATATCACAAGTTTAATCACCTTTAAATGTGAGTGTACGCCAGGAAGTTTTTGGGATTTTGCATTTCCTGAGCATCTTACTAGACATATATCCAATTTCGTAGAAAATTACAAGTTGTATTCTCATTCAGTGTTGGTCAATGAGAATATTACAAAGAGCAGACAACTTTCAATTTTGGCAAACATTTTTGAGTTTTCTTAAAACATTCACAGAGTTCTAACTTTGTTTTTTTCAGATTCTTCATACCCTAAAATAAACATCAATAAAATATAAATGTGCAGACTAATCAATTTTTGTCTTCTCCCATGCCTGGAGAATTGAAGATGAATCATGACAAAGTAGACTTATTAGAAATAGACGGAACTCTAGCTTGTGTAGTTATAACACAAGCGGCGAATTCAGGCTTGAGGAGTCTTGTGATCTTACACCCAAGAACTTGGAATTATCAACTTCAGGGAATCGGAAAGCACAATACCCATGATAAGTGTAAACCCATGTATCTGGATATCAGTCGGTGAACAATCAAGACAAGAGCATATCCATAAAAGAAATGAATATGGTGCTCAGGGGAATAAAAAACACCATTTATGTCAAGAATGGACAGTTTAATAATATATGATGTTCGCTGAATGAGAGAGAGAGTTCACAATGTTCAGCATCACTTACTCTCTCCCTCACGTTGCAGCATGGTGGGTTACCGAGCGCACGCTGGCTATTTTGCAGGTATGTATAATAAATCATCATTACTTTGTAATAAAAACAGTTTTCTTTACTCTGCAGCCAGTATATCTGGTTTCAGCTTTCCAAGGCAAAATAATGCATCAGTTATTCATACATGATACATTTGATTCACAAATCTCAAAGCTCCACCTTAGTATTCAGCGACTATTTTTACAGATGATTTTAACTAGTTTTTATCAGCTTCTCGATTCATAGAGTGGTGTTAATGCAATAACCTGCCAGCTGCTACTGTGTCTGGCCATCGTGTACAAGCGTGCTCCAACAGAAAGAACTTTGCATTGCCTGCAACAGTTATTCAACTGCGCTTTTGATATTGTTGTTTTGACATCAAGGCACTGGGGATAGCTTAGAAGGTTCATTGTAACAGCCCCTAGCACACTGTTATATTATACACTATTATAATATTTCCTAATTAACCACTCATAATGATGGTCTTCATCTGCTTTTCCATGTTTGTGGCCATGGGGTGGATCAGTCTTTTCATATTTTATCATTGCTGCGATTTATATAAGAATATTGCATTTTCAAATTTATTTGAAGAAAAACAATTTAAGTTCCTATTTACCCTCCAATGCTTCGTCTTATTTCAGAGATTATTTTAGCTGCATAAGCTATTCTAAACGAATCACAACTTAATTTAATTTGTGATTCACATCAAGAATTTCAATCCAATGGGAACTTCCCAAATCTACCATCATACGTGAGACTCCTTTATTAAAACTTAAAGTTATTTTAAACCCTTCTAAATCATGTGATGAAATTTGTGAATGAAAAGGGTAAGACAAAACAGTTGCAACTGGACAGCAGTAATTTGTTCTCATTTTAGTCATATGCAAAGCCATGCATTATTCAGTCTCATAAACTCTGACAATGATCCATTCTCTCGCAAGAATGGCACAAAAAGTAGTGACCATGTTAAGTAATAAATAATTTACACTCGCTATAATGTGAATAAGATAACAATACTACAGTCGCATGTTTCATGTAACACTGTACCGTCAGTGTATATCTCAATAATATTTATTAAGGTGCTAAGAAACTAAAAACATAGTTAATTTCGATCCCAAGGCACATGATGACATCAGAGGTAATAATGCTGGGACTGTGACAGCTCACTGCATTTGAAAACTATATTATAATACTTTGCAAATCGATAAATAATTGATACATGGAATTTCTCTTCAAAGATTTGCTTCTAGATGCAACCATTTCAACAGGATATGAATAAAATCACAACATAGCTATATTCAAGATATGGAGACAACCTTTTCTTTATCATCAAATTGACTTTTTGTTCACCTTACAAATATGTGCTTGCAAGACCAACAACCAACAGCATAAAAATCTTTGATTCATCTGGTTTTGATCCATCAACTCCAATTGAGTTTGCATATAAATATTAAGTAGAAATAAGCGCAGCCTGCAATGATTGTTTTGATGCATGTACATATTCTGATTTTTTCATTTTTTAGGATTGCCAATGATCATGATCTTGTATGTCAGGATAAAAATGTGTGACTCACGCATTGTAGAGCCGGTAAACTTTGTACATACCAACTACCATGCTGCTCACAACAGCTTCAAACAACTGACTGCCCACAGCGTTATCGGATGCTCACTATTATGCCTTACCAGTACAGATGAAATCTGCTGTGGTTTCAGATTTGTTAACAGTCATTACGATGGACAGTGTTTTCTGTATGGCCCGTCTCTAGATCCGTCTGCAAGCCCAGCAGAGCAAAGCTATGCAAGATATGTTGTGACAGGTAAGGCCAATTAAACCTTTCAGTTGAAATAGCCTGTTCATCATATCATAGATGCTTCCACTCGTGCATTTTGAAACCACCACTAGTTGGATGCATCCACAAAGTTTGCAATTTTCCAAAATGGTGGCCTATTCTGTAGAGATTATCATTAAAAACCAGTTCCGAGGCTTCAGCACTGTAATCATGATGATAAAAAAAGGGATGGTAATGAAAACTGTGTGAACTTAGGAATTCTAAATATGAAAGAAAGAAAGAAAAAATCGCCATATGCAGTTATCAACACATACATTTATCCCATATGATTCAATGATGAGACAATTAGTGTTATTCTAGTAGCCTTTATCACCCAAGGCTCATTTGAGTGTGTACTGGAAACTGTATGCTTCTATGATTTGTAGGTGACTGTCCTGCTATTACTACCACTACAACTACTACTACCACAAGCACCACCGCTGCTCCTATTGAGACTATCTATACGGGGACTTCTCAGTTTGCTCATCTAACAGATCCCCCAGAACCCACAACCCCTGTGGTCAATTAGGCATAATTACATATTCTACAGTATAGCCATTAAAACATTAAAACAAGCATTTCAAAACTTCAAACTTCAATCAATTCAACTTATCAATCACTAATCAGTCACTTCTATAAAACCAGTATTCCCTGTGTCGATATATTATGCAGTGTAGGCTTAGCATCACTTAAGTCTATGGTTAGGAGTCAGAAGGCAAATAAACCCAATCATACATAGAAGAATCTGCAAGAAGTGACAAGAAATTTTACCTTCCATGCCACAAGTGTAAAAAAAAGTCCATGTTTCATTCTTTCTTTTCGATACATACAGATTGGACCTGACAATAACTCTTTAACATGGATGGCTTACAGCTCGATAAGCGATCACTCTGTATTATGTTTTACTGTAACTATAGGCTTAATCATACAAACACAATAAATAACGGTTAATAAGTCCACCACAACCATCACTGTTTTGTCTTGTCTATGAGAAATGGCAGGCCGATGTTACTCAAACCGACCGACAATGTTTTCAATGTCCTCAGTACTGCACTGAGTCCTAAGGGATGAGAAGATAAAACCATACCTATTAACAACAATTTCTCAGAGCCATAAGTCTAAATAATTTATACGTTAGAGCATTCAGTCTGGCCATAGACTTAGAAATATTCAAGGCTAACTTGAGACATAGCTGAGCACTGGTTCTCACCGACTGTCAATTCTGTGCCTTCATTAAAAGTTTTTTTGAAATCCTGTGACCGAAAATAGAAATCTTTCCTCATAGGTTGTTAAGGTACTAGGCTGTCAACCGGATTTTGATCAGTAAAGCAGCACATGATTTGAGTCATTGTAGCAGGATGCATTTGGCGATTTTATGTTCCCTATGATATGAATCGACAAGAGAACACTGACACCAATATGACAATATTTTATTTCAAGTAACCGAGTTGCCATACGGCATATCATCTAATACAACTCATGAACATGTTCATATTATTCTTTGACTTCCTACTACAATTGAAATTAAGTTATAGATTAGAGCTCACAACAAAAACCTTTTTTCACATAACATAATATCCATGGCAAAGTTGTCCCCTCCATAAACTAGGTGGGCCAACTACTAAGACACTCCAGCTCATCGGAACATGAGTTCAGAACATAGAAGTTAGTGATTGCTTATCAATTCGTATCTCACTTACATATTCTCTCATCTACTTTTACCTGCTTTAATAGCTCAACAACTAACCTATCCATTTTGCCACCCAAACCCATCAAGCGACTAACTGAATCCTGAGAAGCATTTAATGGTACTATGTAAATTACAATGTGCTCACAATATTACCATAATACAATATATACTATTAGTGAAAATTATGCTGTTATACTGGCAGGAGTCGGATACAATGGTTGCAACAACTTTCAACATAGCCTTACCTGATCTTCTCCATTTCTGGTCATAGTTTGATGTCAATTTCTGATAAAAATGGTTAGAATATATGATAGCTATCTTCTCTCACTTTGCTTTGGACCTAAAGACCTCTGCTAATTTTTTGCCAGTATTATGATCAGCAGGTAGAAGCGTTTGATTTTGGTCTGACTCAAGGTAGAAATTTAATTCATTTATTCGTAGTACTTAGTTTATCGCTATGTCTAAATATCGATTTTGTTAGAATTAGGGTAGAAAACAATTACTTTCTATTCGACTGATTGGCAAGTTATTTACTAACCTATGTTATTTCACACGCCAATCCAGCAGTGATTACTGTTGACAAAAGTTGTTTAAATATATATATTGTCATAGAGAGGGTGTGACTGTATTAAGTTCTGTAGGCATTGACGTAGTACTGCTGAAAAATCTTCTTATCTGTGATTGGACGAGATCAGCAGAGCAGACCGGGACATCTAACCAGCATTTCTCACCAATCAGCAATAGCTATAATTATAAACAGATAATTGACAACAGAGTAAAAGGCAGAACTAACAGTCAAAGTATGCATAGTCAGCCTTCAAAGAGCTAAAGATCACATTGAATCGCCTCACTTTTGTTACAAATATTATGCTGTTCTTAATCGGCAATTAAAGTCGGTGCTGGCGACGGGTGTTGCAAGGTCGGGTAGGTGCTGTACGGGAAATGTGTTAGAATGGACTAAGTACCTAAAATAATATGTCTTAGCACAGAAAACTGCCTGCACCAACAAACCCTTGACTACAATTTTTTCATAGATCTTGCTACTGCTCATACAGAACTGGGCTTTTTATGGAATGTCCAATGAATGGAACAACCCTGCGATAATGAAAAGGTGTCACCTAACATGTAGCTTCAGAAAAATCAAACATTTAATCCTGCACCACAGACTAGTGCTACATAATTATCACAAATAAGATGGATAAGGCAGTGTTTCTGCCAAATATCAAATTCAGAAACTATACCTGGGTTTGTTTCAGTTGAATTTCTACATATGCATAACATCTAGACAAAATTATTCTTCCCTCTTACCTGAGAGACGGTAGGCTGTGACAGTTGATGCCGATATTCTGTCAACAGTCGCCGAGTTGTCTTGTCATTGAGGTAGAGTAGCTTTGGTGTTATTATGTCATACATAGCTGCTAGTTCTTTACTGTAGTACAACTGTGATTTACTTATTCCGGATCTGTAGATGAACCGACTGTTAGAAGAACCTTCAGGTATTTTATTATTTTGGCTTGATATTATTTTATCGAGAAAGAGTTCCTTGTCCAAACGTACGTTGAGGGGTTTTTCAGCTGTACTTGAGAACGTCAGGTATGATGCCTCACTCGACTGACTGATAGTATCTGAATGCTGTAGCTGTGGATACGAGGTGACTGATTGCTGAGAACTAACATTGGAGTTTGTTCGAGAATGCAGGAAGACATTGACATCTTTTGTCACTAGTTCGGCTAAAGCAGTGAGCGACAAAGGATCCGAAGTTATAAGAACAGGACTGGTTTCGTGTCCTCGATTTGGAATCACTGTTTCATATACTTTCTCATCCTCAGAAGCAGCAGCATCATCAGGGAGGTTGAACTCCTCGTATTCAGAGAGGATATCCGCAGGCAGGGCATGCTTCACTGTCATATAGTCTTTCATATTTTGCAATGCTTCCGGACTTCGTCTGGCGGTATTCCCACAGAGCTTTCTCGGCTTTTGTTCTGCAATGGTTGGGGAGACGACTCCTGAGTTAGTCACCAACTCTGTCCCTTCATGTATTGATATAACATGTAATTCACTGTCGAATGAGTTATTGTTCATGTCCTCCATGTGGTTTCGATTTGATGTTGACGAGGAAGGAGGCACATGTTTCTTTGCTTTGGTATCCACATTTTCTCCTAGAAAAAAAGTCAAGCTTGTTTGAAAAAGTATCAAACTTTCTATCAGGTATGATATATTTGCTAGGCCAAGTTGGTCCATTTGCCTGCATTTGGAGTTGCTTCCCCACCACTAGCCATGCCTGCAGAGTGACTCGCGGAAGGGGAGCTTCCACAAAGCAGGCAAACAGGATAAGACTTAATCCATCTATATGCTAACGAAATGAAATGAATGTGATTCAATATTAGACCAAGGTTACATTTGTGTAGTGAGGATTTCAATATATTGAAATGCAGTCTTCACCAATAATATGTGTGACAGGTAGTGAGCTCATAACATTTTGTTAGTCAAAGATTAAGTCTAACTCACAACCTAACATGTTGCCACACTTGATAAAGTGTTTGTGTAGTCATTAAGATCACCGCATTGTTAGCCTGGGATTCAGTCCAACAATTTGGAGTTATCTAATCAGGTTGGGTGAACAGATAACTCCAGATAACTCCAGAACCACAACAACAAACCAAAACCCATCAGCTAATCAAAACAAAACCAAACACAAGCACATGGGACTATTCAGAAATGCACTATAGTGATACATGAGTAGATAAGACCACAGAAGCAATATCCCTAGCTACCACATGGTACAAAAACGTCGCGACTCTTACCTTTGCTCCTTAGATCATAAAAGGCATAAGCTGCAGCGCTCGATCCTAAGCTCTTAGTGTATCCTGAGTCTACACTACACGTTGAGTTACTGAACTGTCTACCCAACAATCTCTTCCCTCCAGATGTTTGTCTCCTGTAATCATAAAACATGTTTGAAGGGAGTGTGGAGATGTAAATGAAATACTTCAGATAGACCAAAGCGACTGACTCTGACTGGTTGGGTTGCGTTTGGTCTCCCAACCAAGCCGATCAGAGCTATCATATTGGCTGTACCAACAGGCAGCTAATTGGAAGCTCATCTGAAGCATCTGATTTGAAAGAAGTTTCAGCAATGAAGCTAGAAGTTGAATATTAAAACAGAGAGATTGTTTTTCCCTCGAAAGTGCAGGTGGTTTTGTCTTTAGTACTCAAACCACACCCTAACCCATTGCCATCAACAGCTGGCCAGTCTTTGTAGCAAAGTTCACAACTTTGCACCCTGAACTATAATACAACTGCTGGAGCTTTGTAGCTCAAGCATTGTTGATTCAGTTTTGAGAATAACTTGCAAATGATTGGGTTGCATTTTGAAACACTCTTTAATCGGAACAACATATATGGGTATTACTTAACAAACAACAAACATAGAAAATCCTCCCATGTTAGTCTCTGGATGAGGTTGGATAATCAGTATATTCCTGGATTCAGGTTTCGATCAGCAACCAATAATTGAAGATTGATCATGGGACAAACAAGATCGATCAAAGCTATGCAAGCGCTGAAGTCATCTTGGTGAAAAAATACAATCATCGAACAGCTCTCTTCTCTCCACCCTTACACAGAGTTTACCGAAGATTGACATACCTATAGTACTCAGGTGACAGTAAATGCGGAGGGACAATTCCTTGTTGTTTTGATTCTTCTACAAGGTCAGTATCCTGTTCTATTGCCACCTGTTCACCACCTTGTAGGGTTCTATGGTGGTGGAGATGAGATTGTGGGGCTTCACTGATCTCGTCAAAAGATGACGGAGGTCTAGACAAGCTTCTGTCAAAAGATAAATATATGCTAGATTCTTATGAGTGTCCTTCATGGCGAGGCCAAAACATAATAACATAAAACTTTCATTTTATTCTCAGCATGAAATCTGCTTCAGCTGCCATTCAGAAGTTTTTCTAACAAGTTACTTCTCACAAGAAATCAAGTGGGTTTGACAGATATATGAAATGCGCAGCTGATGGGGTCCTTCGCCAGTTATGTACAAATGAAATGTGGCTGCAAAGAAGCTTTTATATGTGATACCTGCACAATTCAAATCAAGTCAAGGACACTTGATGACTAATACATAAATTGTTTTTTCTAATTAGGAGTTATCTTTCCTAGAGACGTGGCGGGGCAACTTCTAACAAGTTTTCAGGACTGATAGCTTGGTAGCAGCGTTGACGCTGTGATACCTTATTTGCTCTCCAGATATCCTTCTCTTTTTCTGGTACTTCCTAATGTTTGGTGGTCTGTTAGGTAGAGGTCTTTGATGATAATAGGGTGATTGTTTGGACCTTTGAGTTGTATTCATATCCTCATATACCTTCATTGGCTGCCCTACAGTACATTTGACCACAGATCAGTATACTATATGCCTGGTAATTCAAATTCAACAGTAGGCCTATATAGAGTAACTAATTAAGATGACGGTTGTGCTATGTGACGGTGAAATGCAGATATAAAGCAAGTAGGCAACAAGTGTCTGTAAGATGCCAAGTTAGAGTTCCATAAAAGGCCAATTTTTTAATCACAACCGTTGAAAATAATTCCTACATCATACAATATTATGTGATGAATACTTTGGATGGATTAAGATGGAATGACGTCAAGTGGTAGATCAACCATTGGGTATTTAAAATTTGACATACCATTATGTTTGTTCCATGCAGATACTAACTCTAGGATCAGCAGCGCAAAGCTCCGGATATCTGTAGCAAACTTGTTATTTAGCTGAGCTGTGATGTCAGATTCTGTAGTTATCTTCTCTTGATTATTCAATCGGTGATCAAGAGTTACCCTCTCACTCTCCTCAAAATTACCAATGGCTGCTGTCACCATCCTGCTCTACAATCACAGACAATAAAACCTGCTTAGTTTCTATGTTCTTTTTTAGTCATAGACATTATCCTCAAGCATAGAACTGATTTTCAGGGGTACAATAATTGCAGCCTGAGTCAAACACTAACAAAACACCATTGCATGAAGAGGGTGGATTTACCAACATACATGCAGTATAGGTTTCTAAGTTGTCGAATCTAATAAACTTTGTGTTATTTTTTGATTTGGTAAGGGTGGAAACGTGATTGTTAAGATAATTTGTGACTTTTTGCTAGTGCCAAGGCTGCATGCGGCTTTGTAAGTACACTTTAGGGCCGGCTTCAATACAATGTACTCAGCATGGGTTATTTAGATTCACAGCTTGTCATTGGCTAACACATACAATGCATCGTTGTTTTTAATGAGGTTTGTGAATTGGATTTGTGTGGTATTGGTATCAAAGGGACAAACATCCACCCTATATATCCACACCATTCTCCCTGCGCTGAGGTTTGAATGACCATCTAGATTATTCTGAATTATTGTAGGCATATACGATATTTATATATACCTTTGGTGTTGATCTGATGAACACAGATTTTGAGGTGAGTTTGTTGTGGACTATGTGGAGTTGCCGTAGGTGAACTAAAGCTGATGCTATGTCCAGAGATACATATCTGAGTGTTGTGTCTGTTATCAGGCTTTGGTTGTGTAACAGTAGATCTCGCAAAGAGCCATGTTCGTAATACTGCATGCATACCATCCTGTAGATACAGTAATAACCAAAAATAATGATGTCAAAGAACCAACAGGAAGTTTGTAGTGATAATAAATGAGAATATGCAGTAATGAGACATGCCATTGAGTATCCCACAATGCAAATTTCTGGAATTTCCAGTCAGATCAGGTCAATAACAGGCCCGAGGTGCATTCTGGGAATTTTAATCGCGTTTTCAGACAAAACATTTTGGTTTATTTATAGTATATTTACCTGTTACCAGAATCAGTCAGTAGACTTTTGTATTCAGAGCTCAGTTTCTCCCTTGGAAACTGTATAGACTTTCCCCTGCTCACCCACAGATATTTTACTATATTAGGGTGTTCAGTCTTTTTGAGAGGGATCATAGCCTGCGCCTCCTTTAGCCATCTGCATTTATCGGATGCGATGTAGAGTTTTATTACCCCGTGAACTCTCTCATTAAACCTTCCCTGCCAATGTGCATGGAACTTCATGACATTCTTATCCTGCAACGAAATATTTGAGCAAGTTATAAAACTTTCAGTCGTCATATTATACAATTTATAAGATGCCTGTAATTTTGATAAGACAAGGTCTTTTGAAGGTTATGGTTCTTACTTTACATTAAACAGGAAATGGATCTTGATCCAAAACGATTTCTATCTTGTGAGGTTAAATAAATGACTAAATCAAGTGTTAAGTATCTTTGGTTAAATTTTTAGGTCTTGCCAAGAACAGAATGGTTGTTTATTACATGGTTTCCCAATGGCTGTGAAATTCGGGTGAACTTACATCCGAACCGACATCTATTTTGGGAAGTTAAATAAATGGCTCAATCAAGTATCGAGTATCTTTGTTAAATGTTTAGTCCTTGCCAAGAACAGCATGGTAATATATCACATAGTTTTCCCATCGGTTGTGAAATTCTTCTTCACCAGGGCATCAAACATCAGCTGATTGTTTTGCAACCAATCTGTTTTATGGAAATTCCTGGGGAGGTCATTATTATCATTTTGGACATGCGCCAGCATAAATTTGATGGAAATGATGATTCAACATTTTGCTCTGTCACTTACATAACGGTAGCCAAAAGGTGACAGGTTGAAGCCATTAAACATTTTTGAACTTTCTTTTAGCTTGGGAAACTCTGCTACCCTAGATAGGAACTGTAGTATCAGGATATTTGAGAAAATGTGAGTTTAGTAAGAAAAATAACCATTGTTCAGCTTAAACTGTTTCCAAAATGTGTTGGCGTTGACCATTTTGGAGCAATGTATGTGGACTTTAAGACCCTCATCCAGTTGCGTATAAGTACAGTCAAAACCTAAATTTTACAGACATTTATAAATTTTTGCTGTCAATGATGCGGAGGTTCACACTGACATCGAGATTACACTATTTAGGATGTGTATCTCTGATCGTTAGAGTCAATTTAGTATGGGAACGAACCTAACATGTACCCACTCCTAATTTTCAAAACTTAACTCAGGTCGTCACCCAATATTCATTATGATGGCACTTGTGCTAAGTGAATTAATTCACTCTCTATCGATCAGAGATATACATGCAATAGTATAGTTACCAACCGGGTTCACGGTCAGCGGCGTGATGTCATTGAGGTTCGCTGGCATATCTCGGCTCAAACTTGCGTTCAGCTGTCTTTCTGTGTGTCCAAGCCAATAGCCAATCAGGGCGCAGCTTGGGCAGCCAATCAGATAGAGTATAGAGAAGAAGACAGAAGTGTGCAGAACGTCGTTGTTGAATGTCCAGTAGTATACTGAGTACAGGGTTATTACTATCGTCCAAAGGGATAAGCCGAGGAAAACCTGTAAGATTAAAGTACAAATATATCAATTCGGGCCAAGATTTACCAAATTAAACGAGCTATAAGTTTCTCTTTATTTGCTTAAAATGAAGCCCCACTGGTTTAAAGTTCATCTTATATCAAGTTTTGGGGCTATAACCCAGAAGATAGCGGTGTACCACCGGTTCCTCTATACACAGGTTGACTTATATGTACAATATGTGGATGTAAATTCAAAATCTCAAATTTCAAAGTTTGGAGTAGCACCAAACTAAACCAACAAGCTTTGTTTGATTGCCCAACAATACAGTAGCTCACCGGAGTATTTTGCAATGTATACGCCATGCACTGTGCCAATAATATTTAAATCAGTTTGGCAACCATCAGTGTAATTTTACACAGTAGGCAGGTTAATACACCGTTAATCATAATTGATTATCGCCGAAGATTGTATCAATATTAAATTTGCAATTCTAAATATTTCCTGATAAATGATCGATGGGAGGAAAATAGTAAGAGGTTGTAATGTACACAAGAATATTACAACTCATGAGAACAAATTGAAAGTCTTGTGGTAGGTGCAAGGTAAAATCGCTGCTGTGTATTGTCTGAGATCATCTGGTCATCGGAAAGGCGACATTTTGACATTTTTGAATGGGTGCTTGATTGACTGAAGAATCCCTGTATGTGACCTTCTGGCATACCATAAGGTGATATGTAGATCACGATTGAGCCTCATTTCCCTCAATTTGGGAAGCTTCCATTCGACTGGTAAGCCAGATTTTTGAAGGGGAGCAACTCCAAAAGCAGGCAAATCCAGCTTGACCTATGGGGCATGTTAGTCATGGCTTAATAGGAGAAGTGGGGGGTGAGGAGTAATGTTATATCTCTATCCTCACCTGGAGGGCGGCAGGTTTGGTTGAGCGATAACATTCAGTCACATATCTGATTGAGCGTTTGTTCCTGAGTAGAAAATATACCCAGGCCATCATACAACCCCAGACTGACGCGACCCCGAGCCATAGCAGCGATAACTGTAGTTTGGTGTACTCTGAACCATTCTGGCCAGGAAACAGCAGCGGAACACAAGACAACCACCTGCAATATAAAATTTACGAAGCTTTTCAAGTACTGAAATGGTATATTGGGAAGATCATAGGACACAACCTTAACGCAAGATCCCTTTGAATACAAGTTTTTGACCTCCAGTTTAGTGCCCAAAGGATTTTGCTCTGCAAAACTCATGCAATTTAGCCCTTTGATATGTCCAGTCCTCCGTAAATCCCCCAGCTGAAGAAGATTGCCCTACGGCTATAATCAGTATCCATTTATAATGATGGTAACTCATCTTGCCCATCCATATTAATACGTTTGACCTTCGTAATACATGATTACCAATTTACCAAAGTTACATTAATCATAATTGCCAGTTAACACCAGCCCAGTTGTGCTAATTTTGTTATCCAAAACTTTGAGCCTTACAGGTTTCTACTTTGAAATTGTGCAGGGCACCGACATTTCATTCAAAGTCTGTGCACCACTGTTCGTCGGTTGAAAAACATGTACCAAAATAATTAGTTACATTCCCAGAGGGGAGTTGTAGTTGAGAAGATTATCAAAACAATGTCATCCGGGACTAGGTATTTGGCTGAAGATATGTGAGGTCATCATCAGTGATGGGGATTGACAATAAAAAAGAAATTCCAGGGATGTGTAATCTTCAAATAGCCCCAGGGGATAGTATAAACGCACAAACTGTGCTGGGCTCGCTGGTAGTAGCATTACATTATCCATCACTTTTAGATCTCGACACAATTTATATAATATTTAAAAACTATTTATATATCAACCACCTACGACCCTGCCAATAATGAGAGATTGTCACATCAGAGTGTCCAAAGGGGATGGAAGTCACATCAGAAACTATAAGCTTACTCACTCACCTTGCTTTGTCAAACTCTAATACCGGTGCATAATTTATACCAACTAGTCCTGCAGAGATTAGAATTATGGCCCCTGATATGAATATGACTATCTTTGCAGACATTTCTTGGTGCGTTTTCATTCTCAGGCTATACCGCTCCCTTTCGTACAGAATGATGGCAGTGGTGATGGGTAACCATGTTATTACCTGCAGTGCGTAAACTGAACTAAACCCTGTCAGATGACACAGCGCGGGGCTATCAACAGCGTCCTGTAGCGAGCTCAGAAATGAGATTAATGATACTAAGGCTAGAGTGATATCCTGTATGATTAGTCCTGTTTTGTGTTCAGGGGAAATCCCATGTAGAGGAGTGATCACCTCACGTCGTAGCCTGAGGACAAGGACTAAGATGTTTAGAGCAAAGCTAACTACAGAGAGCAGTGCATACACAATGTATACTGTATCCATTGTGTCGTTTCAGGGGTTGTCAGCACTCAAACCGAATCATTGTCGCAGTGTGAAGAGAGCACAAGAGATGTCCTTCTGAACGATCTAGGCGGGCTATGTGTTTCTCTGAAGGTGTTTCAGCTATAACTAAAGAAATTCAAGTAGATCAAGATGTATCCAACCATTTGGTTGACAATCTAAACTGTAGTGTAAATACAAACTGCACCTTGATACCTGTGTGTGTGTCTTCAAATCTTGGCACCCAAATACATTCCAACACCTTGTTTACTCAAGAAACAAATAATGAATTGTTCTCGGGTTAAGAGTCAAGTGAGATGAGCGTTCATCACAAATGTGTGTATAAACAAACTGAGTAAGTAGATCAAGTTTTCAAGCTGGGTAATTAAGGTGAAAACCACATCTACTCTATAATCCTAAACGTAAGAATTTAGAAAGTAGCCTACTCTGAAAAACTATAAGGATCAATTTTCAAAGAGGCTGTCACACATCAGAACTTTTAAGTTTTTTGTGCTGGCAAGGTGTTGAAACATTATTGGTCATTACCATGCCGGAATTGCTAACTTTTCATGAAATTTTTTTTCTAACCCTAGAACAAGTTGGTTCCCTCTGTGGTGGCGGACTGAGATTGTAAACGTCTGGTATCGGGAAATATAACCCCTCAGGTAGTCACCTTAATATCAACAAACAAGACATTTCTGGTATATCATGTAATTTAAACTAGCGATCCTTTGCGCAACTACCATCCCCACAATGTGTACATGGGGGCCATTTATCACCAAAGTATAAATGAAGCGAAACAGATAAAGCTGTTTCTCATTGAAAACAAATAGCTAATACAGATGGTGCTGTAATTCCATTGGTATTTACTAACCTGCCGAAGGTGTGAAAATCAGCGAGTCCGGAGTTGAGTTCCACAGATGATATAGTAGCTTTTTTTGGGAGTATGCTTCTTAAGTTAAGTTATATCCAAGTATTTGTGATAGTGTGTACTGCTTGTGTGTTGAGATCTGTAATATGAATGAAGCGCTAAACTGTAACATGGGTGATTATGTAAATTAAGCTAGCATGTTGTATTATCTTCAAAGTCTGTAAAGGCTACACTTAAAAGGTGACAGGGTTCTTCAATGACTGATGATGCGTGGCGACAAAACTATGACAAAACTACAAGCCTGTCACTTAGACTAATAGCCTGCAAATCCCGGTTGGTTTGACAGCCGACCTCACAACGTAATTTTTGTTAGCCTCAGTACTCTGCTAATGTAGTGGCATGTGCAAGCATACCCCGCAGATGTCCTACATAGCACAGCTCAGACTAATCCCGTTCGTTTGACAGACGACCTCACAGTACAGCAGTAATTTTGGTTAGCCTCAGGACTCCGATGATATTGTGGCACATCGCAAGCATACACCCGCAAAATGTTTGTAAAAGCGCTGCTTGGACTAATCCCTTGGCTAGAAGCTCATGCCCAAAATTACCATAGCATAATAAAATAGAATTGATAGAATGCTAATTTCAAAAATTACAAATTAATGGTCTAATGTGATTTAGATTTAGATAAGGTGGATAATGTAAGGTTTAACATTCCAAGGAGCAGATGTTATGTAACAGCATCCACTGTAATATTTGATTATTTATTAATACATGGTTTTGGTATATTTGACCAGAAGAAACATCATATCAATGACTGGTGTTGACATGTCAACAATTGACAAATAATTTCTAAATATTATTTATGTGGAGAGAATTTCCATATTTACTGTTAAAACCGAAAAATAAACACCCATTCTTAAGGGCAGTACCTCCCTTCACATTTCTAGCCATAACTTTATGCAACATTTTCGAGATGTCACTCTTGTATGAGAAATAAATTGGTCTCTCCTGGACCAGTCAAAGATGGGAAAGACTGGCTATGAGTTTGTTGATGCAGCACAGAACAACTACTAAGCTACTACTACCAGAGACTATAGATATCTATAGTCTCTGCTACTACTATCAAATCTAAATGAATTATGATCTAGCTTTTTGTGTGACAGGACCCGTCTCGCGCTTGGATTGGTGGCAGACCAGTTAAGGGATGCAACTCCAAATGTTATTAATGAAGCAGATCTTAAGTGAAATAGCCGACCCACAAGTAGACACACCAGAACAGGCTGTCTGCGTTGGTTACATACGGGTAAAATTACAAGTAAAGATGTAACATAACTATCAGGTTATCAGGGAGGTGTCTTCAGTTAGTGAATATCGCAGAATGGCAGTTTTCTAGTTGCTTAAATAAACTTGGCCGCACGCTGTTCTGATCTAAGAGTAACGCACAAACTTGCGGATTCTTCCTAAGGATAATTCTGGAAAGTGAATGTTTATTTGATACAATTTGATGACCCAATATTTCTACTTGTGTTATGTAACCAATTAGAAGAAAAAAATCGCCTCATAGGCAGCTATGACTAGTTTTAGGATTCTATAATACATACCCACTAGTTTCCAGTTTCAAGTTCTCTAGATGTCCTTGAAGTGATGTCGCATAATTGACTGAGCGTTAACACCAGCGATTAACTATACACAATACAACTCAAGTACAGGAAATTGTCAACTTAAATCTTCATTAAACATTTACTAAGAAGTACACAGGTGATGTTATGATTTGAGAACGGTAATATTTGCACATGTTCAACACAGTTCCCTATGGAGGAGAGAACTTGTGTGTATATGCATGATGATATATCCCCATTAATATAAGCCTAATGTGCGCACATCTAATCTATTCATGTAGTATAATAAACACAAATATTTGAATAGCTATTACCTGTAATTCAACCACACTGAAATACTTCAATTTTATAAATTGTGTGCTAAGAGCAAATTACCCATGGATATAGCATGTTATAAACTTACAGTCCAGGTGTAACAGGAAGGACTTAATAAATGAGCTATTCATTCAGACTTGCTATGGATATGTTGCGTACAAATTCAAGTAATCGCTTCTGATAAAATGTTAAATAAAGTGATAAAGTTTTGCTGTACCCAAGTTTACGACGGCTGTCATCAGAACACAAACTGAGCTGAAATATAATTTGAGTATATTGTTTTTGCGACTGTCAGGTTTTCTGATACGTAATTTCCTACAAACTCAGCTCAACCTTAGACCAAGGACTTACTCCTTGCTTGACCGACCTTATTATATTTAAATCACACACCACTCAACATAAAGAGCTTGTAGATGATTTTTGTTGTCCCTTCTACCAATTCCCCCTTTCATACTGTGTTGACAGTGTCTAGTCAAAGAACTTCGCTCATCAGTCCCAAACCCAATGGCCTAGTCAGTACTGCAATGTCACTAGGTCCTCAGGAGTTGTCCCATCAATGTACAAGAAAACACAACTACAAGCATACTCATGCTACGACACTGTGGTTTAGATACACCCAATCGAAATGCCTCCCAAATAAGATTTGAGGCCACAACGACCGCAGCACCAATCACCTGGTAGCAACAAACAAACTTGCTAACCACTTTTGCCATCATGCCATCTCTACAACCGAAGGATGGGTTCATTACTCACTCTGCAAATAACTGAGAAGTGTTCTTATCTTCTCATACATAATTTAAAGTGATTAGTTCTCTTGAATCATAATTGATGTCCGTTTTTCAGTTTGATTGTTAGCCTGAAATGTTATTTCTACGTCTCTCAAACTGTTGAACTACAAAACTGATGACTGTTTGATCAAGGAGTTAAAGTTTTTAACTCCTTGGTTTGATGATACTAAGAATTAGTCCTTGTTGTGAGAAATTTTCTGAACTTCTACAAATTTGTGGGAAGTTATGGCATTCCACATTATCTACCTGCTTCCTATGATGTAATTGTGTAAATATCGATCTGGGATGTGACTACTACTCCACTGGTGATGTGACGAAACAGATGGTAAACAGGTAAGAGATAAGGCAAAGCCTAAAGTCCACCGTAATATTGTATAACCTTCGGGATACTGCTACAGGCCCGCAGTGCTGGGAAATGTCTAGGCAAGGGATAACATCATTGAGATCATACCACTTGAAGGTAAACGACCTTAGACTTTCGCTACGCATTTATGAATTTGAGGTTTAGACTCATCAGAGGATAGATCACCCAGACAAGGATTCTTCAAAGGTTAGTGCATTTTTTCCCAATTTCCCTGAATCCGTTACACCTCTGGGAACCAGCTTTTTTCCAGGCACCAATGCCTTCATAGAATGAATCAAAGCTACAGGCGTAGACGAATTATTACCATTTGTAGGTTGATGACAAGAAGCACACTGACATGAGACTACACTTTTATCATGTCTATCTCTGATCGTTAAAGTCAATTTGGTAAGAGTACCTACCGTGCACCCATCCGTTATTAGCAAACTTGAACTCGGGTAGGCACACCAAATTTCTTTGTGATGGTACTCATGCTATTGATCAGAGATATACATGCAATAGTATAACACGTCACATGATCAGTGTGGACAAGAAGTAGAGAATGTTGCACAGCTCTTCGTTAAAGTTCATCCTGGAATGAGGTCACTTACAATTCATCACTTACGCCCCCCAAGTTACGCTTGTCCTTTGCACTGCTCCATGGGGAAATGACACAACGTCGAAAGTCAAAACAGCTAGTGGGCTTTTACATGCCTACTCACTTGGTCACAATCAGTTTTTGGTATTTTCTGCAGCGCCGTCAATGTCTTTTATCCAATTTGTTGTGTCATTCACATGACATTGGAGGTACAACTTGTGTTTTCTGTGAGAGAGAGCGTATTGGATAAAATTTCTTTACTGTCTATAGTATTTTGCTGAGTGCAGTACCCTTTTACACATTTCTTTGTTTGTTATTATGTGCATTATATCTGAGTAATTTTTCTTGGGGACTTTTTACTAGTTTTATACAATTTGCTGCCGACTTATCAATTAGGGCCAGGATTACCTGGAGTCGTGTCTTTAATGGCGGGTGCAAGCTGTTGAATAGTGTTGGTCCATCTTCAATTGCAGAAAACTTGGACTTCTGTGGGGCTGTGGTACTGAAGTGCTTGTGCTTGTCAACAAGGGCGATATCTAACCACAATATTTGAGCCAAAACTCTCGTTTTTTTATTTAAAACATTCATACAGCGGTATATGGGGTAGAGAATTTTGAGGCCAATCAGGAAATTAATAATAATATCCAACAAGGATTAGAGAAAATCGTATGCTCTTTGCTCCCCAGGCTGAATACTGGACCTTTTGGCAGAAGGATAAAGCGTTTTTTTCTAAAATTAATATTTACTTACTTACTTATTTGTTTAGCTCATTATGCGGACTCTACCTATCATCACTTTACTGGTAGTCATGTTGGCCTTGTGCTCTGGCTGGTCTATTTGGGATCGAGCTGACTTCAACTTCTTCAAAGGAGCCGGAGGAGAGAACAGTGACGTGGGAAAACTAAACAGCACAGCATTGGCAGGTAGGAACAATCGTTAAAACTCGAAAGAAGTGAGGCTGCTATGTATAAGGTTTAGAAAATAACCTGGTATAATTTAATAACTACAGGAGAAAGGTCTGTTATTGAAATAGTAACAATGGGATAACTCTTTACCTTAACTCTGGCTTAAGCCCACAAACTCGTCTTTATCACTGCTAAAATTGAACTTAGGCAATTTTATTACTGTGTGAGGAATAGGAATAAAAATTTGAAATTAATTTAAGGAGAGGAAACTGAGAGGTGATAGCTCTCAGACTCTTGTCCCCTCCCCCCCCCCAGCGCCCGCCCCCTGCAGGGGAGATGACAGTAGGTGTGTTAGATCATCCTTTTTGTATGAGCATGGCATTGGAGCAAAATGTTTACTCAAAATTCTTGTATAATTGGTTTTTTGTTTGTTAGTTTGGGAAAAGACGACTCCCTCAGAGAGGATCGATCAGACATTAGTTTTGGCAGTTTCTTCATTTTGAAGGACCTGATTCTTCGTTTTTAGACAATCACTTAACTTGAAACCCTCGCTCGTTTTGTCTCCAATATGCTAATTTGTTCTCAAATTGTTCACTCAGAAGATATATAGTTCCAGCAAGCAATGTAAAACTTTGTAGCGAGAGGAGCGATCAGATAGTAATTTTGGCGGATTTTTTTTTAAAGATTCACTTCTTCAATTTTAGACAAGTTGAAGGCATCAGGATCTGGGGATACTACTGGAGACCTTCAAAGTTTACTCCAGGCAGGAAAAACTGACTCTAAAAGTGAAAAAGCTCAAAGTGCTGGTGATCTATCAGGTTAGTTTGACACCTGTTTGTGTTATTCCTGGTTATTGTGGAGGTGTCTCATTTATAAATAATCCACCCTTTAGGTCTGACGCTATAAATGTGAGTCAATTTTTAACATTTTTACCACTAAATTTATTCCGGACAGGACAATACTGGGTCGAGAATATCATTTACCATTGATAAGATTTTTAAGTCAGCAAAAATATATGATGTTCAAAATTTCCACCAATAGATTTAAATATCTTTAAGTAAGTATTTATAGTATGTAAGTATTGGGTTAAAAATTGAAACAATATTCCACAAAGTAGGGTACTGTGTGCTAGTTTTTCATTTCACAAGCTCAAAACAATTCTTACTGCATATTAGTCCCCCTTCACCCCAGGATTGTTAATGTTTATTATAAATGATGAACTTGAACTTTTTTATTTTCCTATTCAATGCCCCTTTCGGGGCCAATGAGAATATGGTTACATTAGATATGATACATGATACATCTCATCTAATTAGTGCACCCTTGTACTATGTAAGGGTGGGCAAGCTAGGCCATTGATCGGAGAGCTCACCTCCTTCAGCAGAATGGGTAGCGACCGGGATTCGAACCTGCAACTCTCAGATTGAGAAGCTCGAATCCTAACCACTACGTCACCCTGCCTGATGGGGATAAATGTAGTCTGAGCCCCCAGACATTTGCCCCCCGCCTGACGCCCTCCCCCCCCTTCCGCGGATTAAAGCAGTTATCAGTATGAAAATCACATGCTGCTGTGTTCTGAATCAATATGATCATATAACTTTTATTTTTTTTCTCCAATTTTGATATTTTAGCCAAGGGTTAATTTATTCAAGATCATAATGCCATAAATAATATATATATATTATATAAATATTAATAATTTGTGAGAAGTAGATCATCCAATTCTCTCTGTGGGAATAAAATCTGTCATGTTGTTGTAGTTGGGCTAAAATTGGACGAGTTTGTGTCACAGTAAGGTTACTACTTATTTACAGCACTCAAACTTGGTTATTTTTGCATCATGATATATGATAATAGAGAACCAGTCAGGCATTATGTCAGTTTACCATGCAACTAATCATGGGTAGCGCCTTTATTACATAGTAATCGCAATACCACGTAAAACAATAGATTTTTGACATGCAGATGTAATGAAAAGTACTTGGTTAATTAATATGTTACTGCAATTGCCGAGGGATTTTGACCGGTCTACCATTATTTGTGGGAGATACTTAGATCAACAAAATCCTAGGTTCTGATTACCCATAAACTCTTACCTAATTGTATGATGTCACAACAAACCTACATCAGTATATTTATAATCGTTGCCTACATGTTTGGCATGTACATGCATCACAATCCTTTTGTGAATCATGTATCAGATTTATGATTTGCTAACACATTCAGTGAATTGTGACCGTCATAGATTATAGGGGCAGTTTTGTAACTGTTGGCAGTATTCTATGTTGTATCGATTATCTAGCGGTGAAACCTGATCCATGGCTAGGTTTGTACATTTCTTAGAACACCACAATGCAACTTTTCAGACCACACCCATCTGACGTTATGGCCCTGTATCAAAAAGAATTATCCGAAACAGACCAGTCTTTACCGAACCAGCTTCTCTCTCATCTTAATTGCCTTGTTCTCAGCAGGCAAATCTAGCTTACCCTTAAAATCATGTTCCAAAGGCTCTCCTAAAGCACCTCAGCTCTTACCAGATTTGCTGAGATCCTTTTTGGAGCCTAGCTTTACACAGCTTTATATTATGCTCTGATCTTACCGGTGGATATTTATTTTTATTTCAGCTGCACTACAGAAGGCTCTGGCCGGATAAGAATGCTGAAGCTACACGGCAAGCTCCTTGGCAGCAGTTTTTTTACTCTTTGCATATCTACATAATCATTTATGTTTTTCTTTGTTTTGGAGTTTTCTCTCCACAAATAAAAGGTAGCTAACTCTTACATAGTTCTGCACTTCTGGAAGCGTTTAAGATAAGGATCAGCCCAGACCCCAAATATGTGTCCTAGTGTAACTATGAAAGAGATTAGAAATCAAATGCCGTTTCAAAGTCTAATTGTGTGAACTAACTTACTCCGTGATAATTCCTATACTAAATTAATTTCAATTTATTAGTTTGAAGCTACAAAACGATTACCCACTGAAATTCTCATTTGTCTCTCAGCCGCTAGATATTCCCACCAGGTTAAAGTTTTCATCCAACAATAATGAGCACACATAACAGCACTGCAGTCGTCCTACATTTGGTCACCGCTTGTAAACGCTCTCAAAGTGTGTGTATGTATGTATGATAACAACTTGTGAGCTCAAATTAGTATTGTCGTGAAATATCAAATCATCAATTTAGGGAAGGGGGGGGGGGGGTCTCCTCTCACAGAAAGCTTGTCAAGACAGGCAAATCCCCAGTGTAGAAACAATGGAGATTAAAAATGATTTAACTACAGAAAAAAAAATCAAAAATGAAATATATATAGTATAATACTGTCACTTCCATTTGTTTTTAAATGTTGGCAACAATTATTGTTCAGTAACACCTCATCACCTAATTAAATGCTAACCAATATAGAGCAACTTGTCATTTAGCTAAAAATACAATTTTGGGGGAATGAGCACCGGTTTTTTTATTTGAATTGGAAAGCAAATCCTTAAGCAATAGCTCCGTTGCAACTCAGATTGCTGAAAAGTTCCTGAAATTGACCTTGTTTTTCCTAATAGTACTCAAATTATGGCAATCTGACCGTTTGAACTACTGTCTATTTATCAATCGGCAAATACTTGTGCTTTTGGTGCAATATTAATTGTCGATCGGATCAAACATTTCCACTTGTTGTGATGGCCTTCGCAACAAGCAGTGTAGAAAATGCAAAAGCAGGCAGATTATATGTTGTATCCTGCCCAATTAAACAAATGGTAATTATCAGCTTAAAAGTAACAAAGTGTTCAGTTATGTAATTAAGTGCAAGATGGACTATTAGGCTTTGCGTAAACCCAGAGACTATCCGCAAATGTTAAGTAAATTTTAAACATACTAGTAACCATTCCTGAGGGCACCTGGCATCGCATGCCAGCTGTACTTTCCGAGTGAGTAGTTCTCCTTGCTAAGTGGATTAGTGAATTATTGTTAGTATGATTGCGTGGGAGTTAACACGTTCAAAATACAAGCCTGGTTGTTAACCCACCTCAATGTAAACACAGGTACCCATCGGAAGTTTGAAGGTTCAAGCTGAACCCGAGCATAATATGCAAGATATACTGTTCATTATTCTATCTGAAGCTACACCAACGACTGTAGAAGACAGACAACTCCTCTAAATGTTGTGAAATTCATCCTTAGGCAAGCAAAACTAAAAAACTATTGTGTCAGCTCTCTCAGTTAATAATTCCCAAGACAATAATATTCAAAGCGTCTCTGCTTCACCTGATAATTTGAGAAATATATTAGGTATTGAAAAATTAATAAATTTTAATTCGAAATATCACAAATGCCCCACTTTAGGTCGTATAATATGCAATCACCAATAATGACTTGCTCGGCCTGTTGGTCCAGCACAAATCATTTTATCTAGCTCAAGATTTGCCCATCTGGGAGTGCTTTAAAGCATCAGAGACTTAGTGTCATTTTTCAATGTATGACAAGATTAGCTCAGGTCAGAAATTTACCATGGCTCAAACTTTCTTAAGTTTAACAGAGTTGGCTCAGGCCTCGTAGAGTAATCAGTGCGCATTTATCATTAGGGTGAGTTATCGCAGAGTAAGTATTAAACCTTACTCTGTGAAAAAATGTTGCTGCAATTATCCATAGTTCTTACATATAATTACGGCAGCTCATGTCTTCAGATTATACATGTAGTCTATGATGACATTTTGTCAATAAAAAGTTTGTCAATTAATGACTTAACATATATTGCTACTGCTACTGCTATCTAATAAAATATTCATGAATTTCATATCTAAGATGCACTCTCGTAAAATCTCTGTCTTAGAGTATTGAATTGAGTACATTAACTATTGACAAGAAATTATTATTGGAATAAGTTTTGCATTTCAATTAATGACTCCTGACAGAGTGTTTTAAAGCGAAGGCATTTGGATAAGCGACTTTTTAGAGTAGGAAATGGTTTAAAGTGATTGAGAAGCTGCCGGAATTACCAGACTTTGGTATAACCTTTAATACTCATCTGACATTACGCAACAAGAGCACTCATCTCATTATAATCTTCAGAAAGCTAAAAGATTACAGCGTTAAGCCACAAAGATTCGCCATCATTTGTAAGTAGCAGTTTCAGCACTTCACTCGAAAGCTGTGGATTCGGCGCCTGGCTCTGGAGACTGAGTCACTTTATTTCATCACTATATACGAAATGGACGAGAAGGGTTAAGATCTGACAGTGCGGTAAAATCACTGACTGACCTTAACACCTTTATAGGTGTGCAAACACCACGCACTCCTAGGGACGTTAATTCATGTTTCACACCACACGAGGCTGACATGATTCTCGACACAGCGTCGGCAGCGCTTCTGTGAAATAATAACTACTAACTGATGGTGTGATTTCTATAATTCATAATCTTGCCCAGGGATCTTAATTATTAAGAGACTTCACATCGTAGGATTAGCTAATAATACTGTTGATTCCGATTCGCTGACGACCGTCGACAGCGATGGACAAAGTGTATAAGGAGTACAAACGGCAGATGGAGAGGCGAGGAAGCGGAGCGTCTAACAGTCATGTCTCTTCATTCAAGGTCAGTTTGCAGCTTAATATTTTATTCTTTACGGAAATACATTGCAAAGGGGAAGGGAGGGGGGGACTTAACATGTGGTAGTTTTTGTTCAAGTATTGATTGCAAACAGTATAGCTTAGTATCCATAAAAATTGAATTACAGTAATCACAAAAGCTACCCATGAGAATTCTTAGAGAGAAAGATCGCCATTTCGTGCATGCTTGAAACAGCTAAACCAAAGACTAGCTAACATTTTCTTGATTAGTTAACCATTACTTAGTCTTAGCTAACATTAAGTCACTCACTGACCAGCCAAGCCAAGTTCTAGCTGATATTTACCTATTTACCATCATTGTTGTAAGGCTTTGAAACTCATGGAATACATCAGTTATAATATGAATGAATTGTAACATCAGAAAAACAAAACAGCACTGAAAAATATTGCAAGGCCTTCTTGAAAACATCCAGCTCAGTGTGAGTTACTAGATTCCAATAGAAATCCAATTCTAGTCTGGCAGGAAATTACCTCAGCTTCATGATTATGAATTTTGCACTCATAAAGAAACAGATTATTTTACTATTTTTTAAAGAAGCAAACAAGGCGCAGCGCTAGCTGGGTTCATCGTGGTACTTGAAAAAACAATATTGAGACCAACTCTGTTGACAATAGAATTTCTTCCCATTCAATCCCTAGGTCTTGCTGTTTGCTAAGAAACAGAAGATTGGCTGCCCCTAAAGAGGGACGCAAGGTGCCCTAATCCTCATACTGAGAATGTGTTACATTCTAGAAAACTAGAATGCATCCTAGAGGTGAGGCCATAGAGGACCTCCTAATCATAAGTGTGCAGCAAGCCGCCAAAACTGAACTGGCACTAATCGGCCATTGGCAGTGACACTTTTATCTTAGTCAATAGGCCGAGAAGCGATCCCTAGGTCTTAGTTGAAGTGATAAAATTGGTTGGTGGTATTAGAATCATTACCAACCACATGGCTGGGATATTGCTGATAAAGAAATGTGACTACCATCAGCCCGGGCAATATTTGGGCACTAAAACCACCGAGGTATATAACAAAAATAAATATAGGTACAAAAGACAGTTAGAAAATCATTAACTATGCAGAGTTATCTTCAAACCCTCGAAAACAAGTCCCTTGTGTTGTGACCAGTGTTAAATTTTCCTCTTTGCAAGGTTGGATAATAGCAGAAATACATTGCAAAGCCGTAGGGGGATGTAACCTGACTAAAGCTAGTTAACTCATAGAATGTTACCCTTTTGAAATGAGGGCAGAAAAATATGTGGTAGTTTTTATTTTGATGAAGGAGTGATTGAAAAATGTATCTGTTGCTATTTCATGCATGCTTGAAACAGTTAAACCAAAGGCTAACTAATATTCGCTCGCTAAGCTAACCAAAGTGTAGTGCTAGCCAACATTAACTCATTCACTGACAAGCTAAGCTTAACTCTAGCTAATATTTACTTGCCCGCTTCAATTCATATGGACTCACACCTCAGCTAGCCAATACTTAGTGCTAGCTAACATTAAGTCATTAACCAACTAGCTGTAGCTGTAACTAACATTCACTATGGTTCCATGGGTCGATTTTGTGGTTCACTCCAATTTCGAATGGTTAGAATCCAGTGGATTCTAACCATTCCCATGATGGGAAAAACATGAAAAGAATATGCCACGGCCGAGATTTGAACCCCGGGCCTCCCGCGTTAAATCCCTTTGAAGGCATTGTGTGCACCGCCGCTAACCATTCAGCCACGATGCCAATTAGAAAATGGGCCGAATAAACACGGTTTGGATATTCGCGTCCAAAAAGTCATTCATCACAATCGGAATTTGACTTTAATGCCATTTCCATGGGGCGATTACTACCGAAATCCTTACATAATCGATCCATGGAACCATAGTGATTTACTCCTGGTCATGGAAAACCTGAGTATAACCAAGTATATGAGTGATATTTTTACACCAGAAAACAAAACAGCATAGACAAAAATTGCGAGGCATTTCTTGAAGGCATCCAATCCAGTGTGAAATACTAGATTCCATTAGAAAACCAATTCTAGTCTAGCAGGAAATTACCAGCTTCACGCTTATGAATTTTGCGCTCATAAAGAAACAGTTTACTTTATTATTTTTAAAAGACAGAAACAAAATACCAGAGTTAGCTGGGTTCAATGTGGTACTTGCAAACAAATTTAGACCAACTCTGTCAAACAGAATGTTGAATTGTTTCCCCATTGTCCCCATAGGTCTCAATTCAAGTAATTAAATGGGTCTGTGCTTGTAGTATGTCATTATCAACGACGTTGCTGGAAAGTTGTTGGTAATTGGATGCTACTACCATCAGTCCAGGCTACGTTTGAAAATGAATATAGTGTCCCTGCTTCACCTTAAAATTTCATTGTGCTAAACCCAACAGTCAGAAAATCATTTATTATGCAGAGTTATCGTCAAACTCCATCGATAACAAGTCCCTCGTGATTAGTGTAAATTTTTCCTCTTTGAAAAAATAGGGATTAAAATTTTGAGTAAATTAGAATAATAAAATACTTCGATTTGATGTTAATTTTTGCTCCAGGTAGGTGAGGAAATTGGTAGCTCACCAAGTCTGCCATACTGCAGTCTAGGTTTGTTATCGGCCACTGTTCATGTTGAACAGATAATCTGAGTCTTATGTATTATATGGCCTAATCGAGAAATAGTGAGGGAATTTAGTGTAACATCGAAGCGACCTATTTTCAAGAAGATGGAAAAAACCAAATAAAGGCGAAGCTCTATACCCTCCCTGCGCAATCGCATAGATATCTATTCTGCCAAGGCACTGAATGAACTACTAAAAAAAACACACCGCATAATTGAGGGAATTAAAAACATCTTGGGACTCAATTCCACATTTAATCAACCCGAAGTGTCCCCTGAGGTATGGAAGGATAGACAAGTATCTTGTATGTCGCTCTGGACTGCTGCCATTTCTTGAAAAAAATTGGCAGCATCACATAAGTTGTACAAGTCAAAAGATGACTTTCAGAGTCACAGACTTCTTGATGGGGAGAGTCACCCAGAGTCTAACCGTTGGTTTTGCATTGGTGAGTTCGCAGGTAATATTTTCTATTCTATCTAGATCAAGTTTATTCCACTTGCCTGCATTCTAGTTGCTCTCTTTCACTGGTCACGTCGCAGGCGGAGGTATGACCAGTGTATCGGGAGGAACTAAGAATGCAGGCAAATGGACCAAACTTGGTCTATTTCTCTCTGTTCTATTTAGTTTGAAGTTTGAGGTTTGTTTATTGCCATATTCTATAGTATCCATCCTGCAATAGAATGATAGCATGAAAAGTACGGCAGATAAGTAGGACAAATAAAGATGCGGCAGAGCTGCATTAGTTGCAAAATCGCGTATAAAATTCAAAAAAGGTGTTTTGTCTTGTCGTTTATCCTATTCTCGTCACTCTTTGCAAGTGGCATTTTGAGCAGTATTCCCATGCGATAACCTTCAATGCCATTCATGATAATTTTATAACCTCACAATGTAAATAATGTTCACTTTAAAAATCATTCTGACTTCATTCTTTATCTTTTTTTACACGGAAATATTCATCACAAATATTGGTGTTTTTTTGTTCTAAAAGACAAATCCCATCCATTATTCATGTGTTACTATAGTTTCAACACAAGTTCATTCTCCAGTATTTACTCTTGACAAGGCAAAAAGATCTCTCTTGAGTCTTACTGAAAAGATTTAGCTTTTACAAGGACATATTGAAATGATGAAAAATTGCTGTGTAGTGTTTGAAGAAACAGGCAATTTCAGGTATCAGTTGTGCAGTTGCGAACTTTTTTCTTGAATCAGCGTCATTTTGGAGTTTTCAGTTTGTGATTTAGATAATGTTTATCAGTTCGCCTCAAAGCCTCTTCTATTTTCTGAAAGGAATACGAGATAAGGTAAGATTTCAAGTGAAGGGTGGGCAGACTTAGTTTTTAAGCTCATTGTTGGGAGCCGACAATTGTGGGCATTGTGGGAAAGTGAGACATATCAAGTAAATTTCCAATATTTGCTATCAGTTCATTTAATGGATGGAGAGATTACAATGAGAGAATTTCTCACCATTTGTTGGGCATGTGAGAGGTAAGGTTGTGTCAGGTGCATTTGATTCATATCATCACACCTAGTGACAAAAGTGACAAAGCGATGGATACAATTTCAAACATTCTTTAGAATGCTGGCAAAATTACTGTAAACATCTAAGCCTGGAACTGTCACACCCAGCTATGTCTATTTGTCTCCAGATCAAGTTTGATCCAGTTTGCCTGCATTCCAGTTGCTCCCCCTCCATTGTTAAGCCGTGGCCTATCAGTGAAGGGGAGCGACTCTGAATGCAGGCAAACTGGACCAAACTGGATCTAATAATAGTCCCAGATAACCCTCATTATTAATTGCGTTGGTTCCTCGCATCACTCAAGGTGAAAGGCAAGATGAAAAATATCCCACAATGGATCATTAGCTTGAGATTCACCAGAGTGTGCAAGTTTTTAAAATAGTTTAATACACTAGATTCTGATCAGAGTGCTAAAAAGATTGCATTATTTGATATCTTTATCATGTTCTATCTATGATTGTTATCTAAAATTTGAAGCCTGATCACACCACGAATGTATTTGCATGGTTGTTAAAACTTATTGTGTGCAAGCCTGAGCCGAAAAAATCTTTGCAAATCACAGCCCAACACAGTGATAGTGAATCCTAGGGCAAAGTCTCCTCTCATGCTCTTGATACTACAATGTGCTAAGACTTGATTTCCTTTGATTTTTTTATTTGTTGAGGTTTTCTAAGATTATAATTAAAGTAAATTAAAATTAACTTGTTGATATTCTATTGGCTGAAGGAAACCAAGCTTTACTTGTGTTTCAATTTTAGAGCGGGACTGGTAGCGATGTTGGAGATTTCTGTGACGTTGAGAGGGACGGAACGTTCCAGCCGATGCACAAACTATCGATTAGAACTGAGCAGACACTAGGGCTAAAGGAGAAACAACTCCTCATAGCTGTAGAGAGAGGTGATATGGCGACCATGAAGGCCATAATGGAAATGGCTGAGGTAGGCTTACTACAACAGATGTAAAAATATCAAGCCAATTATTAGGTTAATCCCGCCAAGTAATTTCTGGGACGCCAGTAATTTTACTCAATCTTGATGAAACTTTGTGGTGATTGCAAACATCATCATGGACAAAGGTAACGGAAGATGCATTATGGGATTGGATTGATATTGATGGAGGGCCAAAGAGGTGCATGTTCAGTTCACTTGTGACACTGAAATGCGAATTAATATTTGTATATTTGGCTCCAACCCCAATAAATAAAAAATATACTCAACATGACCTAATCAACATTCTGTCTCTTGTATCAATATATTAAGTTTGCCATAACTCATGAATAATAAAAGGCTGAGTTCCCAGTAAGCTAGACTAGGAAGGGAACCTATCGCCTCTTGCCATCAGTGATTGACATTGGAAGCCCAAGCTAGAGTAAAAATACGCCAGAGTTCCCAGAATCGATAGTGACGAACCTAGCCAAGAATATAAAAGTGCAGTGAAAAAGTTTGTTTTTGTTTTTGTAGGAGGATAAATCAATTAACATTAATTGTCGCGATCCTCTAGGGAGGTCAGCGTTACTCATCGCCATCGAGTATGAGAATATAGAGATGATGGAAGTCCTACTACAGTATCATGTCGAGGTAATGTATATATCTATGTTTATGCGTATATGTCTATTATCATGTCGACGTAATATATTTATGAACCGTCTATTAAAATATCCATTTATCTATGTCTATGCCTATTAGTCCGTTGGCAGCCTATGCAAAATGTGGCTAGAAATGCCACGAGAGGGTCAACACAAAGCCATCACAAAAAAAAACAGAACTCGGCGATTTTCTTTAATGATGGTTATATACAGGTGATATAAGGGGGACTATATGTCTATTATCATGTCACAGTTTTATGTATTTCATAGCAATGTAATCTATTCGTTACAAATCACTATAATCATCTATAAATGAAACTGTAGCTTGTTTATAGTCATGACATGCTGTGAGAAACCTATAGGTGGGTGATTTTAGATGGTGCGCCATAGACAAAATTACTAGGACTTTATACTGATGTAGCACAGGAGCTGTTGTTGTGAGAAACTCATCCGCAACTTATATATAATGTATCTTTTGTCTGCCTGTCTTCTCGCTCAATATGAATATAATCTTTTTATTAAAAATAAATAACAAAAGTATGTTTCTATAATAACATATCAACTTATTTTTAACTATCTATGGCTATATAAATATGATAACAGAATCTATTTATCCGCAACATTAATAAAAATATGATTTCGAGCGATAAGTTTGGGAGTATTCTTGTGGGCATAGTATTTTTGTATGGGCAATATGACAGATAAGTTTACCTACAGCTTGATTAAGATAGTAATTGCAGTATTGGCAGTGGATATACCATTTATTTACCACTTGTCACACAAACTAATTTCACAATTGAAAAACAGGCCCAACATCAACCCGCAATAATATCAACCAAGTTATCTGTGTGTTGACTTTTACTAACATTGAATATAAATTTGAAATCAGGTCCATTAAAGGGGACCGCCATCATTGTCTCTTATTAAATGGAAGCGTACTGTTTCAGTAACTCAGTAGTTACATTTGTGTAGGATTACTGAGAAGTCTGTCTATCGTAATTTGTTTAAATAAAGTCTGTAGTGCATGTAGTTTTACCTCCATCAGCATCTTGCCACTGGTCTATCATCAACTGCATATCTCTCTATATGGATATATATTTTTTATGTTACACCTCGCTTTGTTTACTTGTATACCAATACAGTTATCTTTCCCCCTCTCTATAGATGTATCCATTCAGATACTCTTTATATTCAACGGACAAGCCCTTGTCAGATGCATTTCGCAAAGACCTTAATGGCGTTCGGAACAGCGATCGCAGCCATAGGAGGTTGTTTGACTGCCTACAGCTGCGATCGCCATCCCGATAGCCATTAAGGGCTGGCTGTGGTCAAATACATTTTGTAAAAGCCTTCCACCATCTATAGAAAGGTGTCATAATACCCTACCTGATGTAACGCTTTACTTTGACAGGTACATGATGCTCTGCTCCATGCTATAAATGAGGAGAGCGTAGAGGCCGTGGAACTCTTACTCAAGTATCAGACGGATGATGAGGCCAAACGAGGCTCTGTAACAGGCGAGAGGCCTTATAGGACACAGAGATCTGTAGCCTCACAGTTAAGCCAGCAGGTAATCTTCATGATTCCGAGATCCCATAAGTAATAACTTATTTTATAATTCTCAGCCTGATTTAGGATACTGCCCCGATTCGGATTTCAGCCTGTGGCCCAGTTTCAACTTATTTTCACTCAAAAACCTGATTCTGTCATAATCACTTTGATAATAGATCAAGCGTAATACAATGTGCCTGCATTTTGGGTTGCTCCGATTCTACTGCTGATCTGAAACCGGCTTGGTAAGGGGAGTGAATCCATATATAGGCAAATCAGACCAAATCTGATCTTATTTAACCACAACTACAACGACAGAGCGTTTTGAATTTGTCTGCGACAACAAAAACACACCCAACACACCACACGACCGGCCATGTTTAATGCTCTGAGGATTAGAGGTATAGGCTGAATTCAAGTTGCCAGGGCCAGAAATGAAAATGTTGTAATTTGGCAGCTTTGAAACAATAGTTGACTCATGATTGCTGGCTAAAGACCTATGTGTTGTGCAGTGGTACTCTGTACGTGCAGTGGTACTCAGTACTCAGTACGCACAATGCTGTATGTTATTAGCCATGTCCCAGCCACTTTTTTGTTTGGGGATGCCTAACAAGGATAGTATATAATATGTTGATTGTATCTATATTCCATATTTAAATTTAAACATTTTTAATTATTCAATGTAGATATGACAATGCTACATTTCCCTATGGATTGAATATGTGATTAGTTTTGTCCGAGAATCAGTCCAGTAATTGTCCATGAATATGTCACCCATTTGATCTCAACGCTGTATAGCTGGGCATCTACAAATGAATATTAATAATTTGGAAGCATCTTGTGGGCTTGTGGAGGGTGAAGGATTTCTTGGTTGTTACAACATGCAAAATTCTAGACAGCAGTGACGCATCAGGAATTCGTTTATGTTCTATAAATGTATTTATGATTTGCTTGAATAAAAGGTGTTATAGTTGCTCGGTAAATAACAAATTTCATCACATTTGCAATGTTCAGAAATATACTTGCTACACAGTATCAACAATGCAATCTTATAGGAAAATTAGCAAGCGTAACACCTTATCATACTGGAAATTCCAATAATTGTTCCATAATTCTCATACAATCATCCTGCAAATTCCAGTATGTAATTGCATTGTGGGAATGTTCCAATGACTTCCTTTTCTCTCTTTGTCATTATAGAATGAGGGCACTGATATCGGCGGACATGTTGCTGACTCTGACTCTTTTACACCTGATATAACTCCGCTAATGCTGGCAGCACACAAAGATAACTATGAGATAATCAAGATACTGTTAGAACGAGGGGACATGATTCCTAAGCCTCATCCGGTGCAGTGCTCATGTAAACATTGTGTGGCATATAGCTCAGATGATACACTGTGTCACTCAAGGTTAGTAACTTCTTGACCTCATGGATAGCTGATAAGTACCTGTTTCTATTTCTGGCAGTATCTTCTGTTTTTACTTAGCAATAATCGAAGTGTCACTGCCAAAACCGGATAAGTACCTGTTTCTGGCAGCTTGGTGCAGGTGCAGGTGTCAATGGTGGTTTCGCTGTTTCATTGCAGTTTTGCTAGGATATATCCTTACTCTGTAATGTAATCTAGTTACCAGGATAGAACAAACACCCAGTAGGAGAATTTTAGAGCACCTTGCGACCATCTTTAGGGCCAGCACAATCTTCTGTTTTTACTAAAAAGCAAGGTTTGTTACTTCTTGGCTTAGATCAAAGTGTCACTGCCGATGACTAATCAGTGCCAGTTGCAGTTTTGGCAGCTTGCTGTAAAATATAGTTCAGGATATATTTTACAGCCATAAACTTCTATGGTACACTGTTAGTTAGTTTAGGTTAGTCACTTCTTGGTCTTGATCAAAGTGTAACTGCCAACAGCTGATTAAAACCTGTTTTTGCTTTTGACAGCTTGGTGCACTTTGTAGGAGGACACTTATGGCCTCACACCTTTTGGAAGCTTCTAGAATTTATCGCATCCTTATAAAGGGTATAAGCTTTTTGTGACCCTCTATATGGCCTGCCAAATCTTTTGTTTTCGTTATATGAAAATTTTGATAAGATTGTTACGTTTCTTGGCCTCATCTAAAGTCAAAGTGTCACCGCCAAATGGTTAATCATAGCCTGATTCACTTAAATTGAGGAAATAAACTGTGACCATATTCTTGTTTCACCATTGCAGCTTGTACAATTTATACCATCATACGTCCTGTACACCTATATCAGCAGAAACTTTAGAGAAATAAAGATTTAGAAGTTATTGTCTCATTGTACCTCAAAATGAGTCAAAGGAAATTGCATTGTGGGAAGTGACACCAACTTGCGCTACATTAGAAAATCACCAACTCTAGTTATTTACTCAGATGTAATGCCAGAGATGGAGGTTATTGGTAGCAGAATGATGTCATGTTAAACCCTTTTTGATCACTTAAAACTATTTGACTTTATTTCACAGGTCGAGGATCAATGCTTACAAAGCACTTGCCAGTCCGAGTTTGATATGCCTAAGTAGCAGGGATCCAATACTGACAGCCTTTGAACTAAGCTGGGAACTTCGGTAAGCTTTACAAATAGACACACCAAAGGCAGCCGATCAATTAAGAATATCTTCAGTGCGCATGACTTTATCAATTCCATTTTATTAAAGTTATTCAGAGCTTGGTGATAAAACAATAATAATCGATGCATGACAAGTTCATTGAAATCTCAAACACCACATCTGCAACTTCTCAGACAAAAAAGCTTTGATGGCTGATCTCAAATGCCATTTACTTCTCTTTTCAAGTCGAGCCATGAATGAGTTGAGCAAAGACTGTCATATGCAACGATGGCCAGCATAAGATTGTCCCCCAGTACAACTGCTTTAATTCAACTCAATTTTTAAATCCTTATTAAGGTCGAAAAATTAGCCGCCAAGAAATCATTGAAAAAGCATATACTACCTCCAAAATATATGAGAAAGACACAGAAAAAATTCAGACTACAGTGTGTGTCAGCGCTCTAACAGTAAACCATGTATCACTCCGGCCCACATCATTCTCCTCCTGCTTACAGTTCTATGAAAATCCTACAGCAAGTTTGAATTAGTTTGGCTGCTATCCTTCCACTGAAAGCCGCAGGTTAAATTTGTCAACCGCCGATCAGTAAGGGGGAATTCCCAATGCAGGCAAACTTGGTCTAAGAAAATCATAGCCTTTGATAAGCTGAGAAAAACATTGGGAGGTATTGCCTGATTGACCTTGACCCTGGGGCGGAGGGGAGGCTCTATTTTTTCTATTCTATTTCACACCTTTCTTTACTTTTATAGAACACTGAGTCAGCTAGAACACGAGTTTAAGACCACATATGTGAAGTTATCCAATCAGGCTGCTGGCTTCGCGACAGAGCTGCTGGATCAGACAAGAGGCTCAGAGGAGCTTGAGATTATACTCAATCATGACACAGAGTCTCCTATGTCAGATGTGGAGCAGGAGGGGATGACTCTCAGTCGACTAAAACTCGCCATAAAATATAAGCAAAAAGAGGTTTGTGTAGAGTCATTACCCATAATTCACCTTTAGAATCAGTCATCATTTTTACTGAATGATTTGATTTTGGTTTCAACTTCCAACCGAAAAAATTCATGCATAAAGGAGGCCCAAGGGTATTCAAGTTTGAGCATACTCCATTTTTTGTTATCACTTCAACCAAAATTGCTGCTGCTACTGGACTCAGCATATGCAGCTATCAAAATGTATGCCTAGAATTATGACTATCTGGCCAAAACTAAATCATTAGATAGACTTCATCTCACTAAATCCAGCCATTTTAGTTGGTCTAGATAATATTATTCCACAAGAAAGTAAACTTTGACCATTATTTTGTCTGGCAGACATCATTCTCCTATCTTGCAGTTTGTAGCGCATCCCCACTGCCAGCAGTTACTAGCTTCTATATGGTATGATGGTCTTCCTGGGTTCCGCCGTCAGCACATAGCTTATAAGATATTCATGACCTTCACAATTGGTATACTCTCCCCTATCTGGGCACTGTTCTATATCCTAGCTCCTAAGTCTACCTTCGGAAATCTAATGAGAAAACCTTTCATCAAATTCATTGTACACAGCGCTTCCTACTGTACATTTCTTTGTGAGTATTCTATGACAATTATGGCTATGCCAGCAGCTTTGTTAGCATTAGGAGTTTTCTCTCTCCAGTACCCATCATTTGACCAGTGATGTCGCGGCGCTATTTATTTCAAAGGCTAGATAAATACATCAGCTCACTTTAGAGACACTCAAATTAAGACTATGGTTCACAGATATAATTCATTCCATAGAATATTTCGCAATTGCAATACCCTTCCAGAACACGCTTGTTGGACAACCAGAAATATTCAACTTGATTGACCCATCGTTGTTGTTATCAAACAAGCCTCCTATATCTATAACACTCTATAATTGCTACACTAATGAATCAAAGATGTATAGTACTAGTATTTACTAGTACAATGCAATTTTCTGCGTTCTCAGTTCAATGGTAATATATGGTCATTTTATATTTCCCACAATTCAATAGACAGTTGCAACGTGACTTCATTATGGTCATTTTATATTTCCCACGGTTCAATAGACAGTAGCAACGTGACTTCATTGTTGCAAACAAACGTGGTTAACTATGTCAGAGTTTTCACAGCTTTGTGAAAGGCTAGACAACCCTGAATTTTGGATTCCGATGAGATGCCAAATACTTTGTTTTGGATTGATTTCAGTCTAAAAAATAACTTTAGGAAAGTTTCATTTCTTTTTCAAATGCACTATTCTACTTTCTAGTTTTGCTGATATTGACCTCACAGAAAGTGGAGTTTGCATCTAAAGTAGATAACAAGTATAACATTGCCAACGAGCTGAGAGGCCCACCTCCCAGCCAGCTGGAATGGATTATAGTCTGCTATGTAGCGGGTAAGATCAATCTATTTATTTTTAATACTTTATTGACATAATTTTCATTCTCAAAGAATGTTTTTTTCAATATTAGCCACTAAATGAAAACAAAATTAATAGTAGATTGACAGAAAAAAATATCATCATGTTATCTGTGAAAAATAATGTTTGGAAGAATGAACTTTGATTAAACTGATGGCCATAGTGGCACGCAAGGTTGAAGGTAAGCTGTTATAACAGGATGCTATAATATTGTCCAAAAGATTATCTGTTGAAGAGTTTAAGTTAAACAGATCTCTTAGATTGACTTGGTCTAGATCAAGTTTGCTTTAATCTGCTTTAGAGATACGGAAGTTGAATCAAGTACAAACTGTTCTGTGATGCAGTTGGGACAGTTGTTTTTTTCTTCGATATAGAGAACTTTTTTATCTTTGTAGTGTGGTGTTGATATCTCAAGGCCCAGAAACAGCCTATTTTTAGATTCTTTTATATCAAAGATTGAGTATATTTTGTGTCGTGTGGTCCTAACCTAACCTAACCATGAAGTGTTTGCCGATACTTTAGGAGGCAACCGAATCATTTTTTATTCTATTGCATTGCCTATGTTTCGAGAATAGCTAGGTTTCAATCCCTAATTTCATTTCATTATTGATCTGGTAACGCAAATATCTCATGTAAATGGGTTCAGTCTACTATACTCAAGCATATAGTAGACATTCTTTTGGATTTAAAAAATCAGCCAAGATAAATATTATTTCTACTATAACCACTGTGAGTGTTTTTATCCATGTTTCTTTGATGATTTTCATCACCTTACAAAAACTAATTACCCTTAGGTAGGGGGTAGGAAGTGGCTCAGTTGGTTAGAGCGCTGGACTTCAACACGCAAGTGTTGAAGGTCGTGGGTTCGAATCCCACTGCAGTCCATCTTCTACTGGGGATTGGTTGGTCCCCCAGGGCGGAGAGCAAATTGGCGCAATTGCGGCCTCGCCAGTAAGGCAATAATATTTCGCCGCCCATGCCTCGGGATGGGCGAGTGAAAAGACATCGGATTTTAATCAACCCTTTAATCAACCTTTTAATCAACCTTTTTTATGCTTTGTTGTTTTAGGCCTTATCTGGTCTGAAGTGAAACAGCTGTGGGATCAGGGTTTGGAGGAGTATGTTCATGATATGTGGAACCTACTAGACTTCACTACCAACGCACTTTATTTGGCCACTATCACTCTAAAAGCTATAGCTTATGTCAAGGTACTTACCTTCTCTCACACAAAGGGCATACAACTTTGGTATATTTTCTGGGTGTGTGAAGTTGTATGGATAAGTCATCTTTTTTAACTGATTGTAGGCGCGATGTTTATTGCTGTTATAAAAAACACAGGAAATTGATCAGAAACGTACTTTGATCTTACGTCTAGCTCTCATACTCTCAAGCCAATTCAGTTAACCTAGTGACCATAGTAACAAAATAAAAATTGGATTATACCGTGTTGCCTGTTACCTGTGTATCAGACCCATTCCATATTATTATAGTATATGTTTGAGTTATTTGTAAGTGAGTGACCTTGGTGCTATGAATCGAGCATGGGTATATCAATTTAGGGGTCCCGTGTTCGATTCCCGGCAGATTAACATGGTGTCTGTAAGGGCATGCCACTCAAATGCTATGGGCCTGCAACGGTATGCAGTCCGTACTGATACAGGAAAAAGAAATGTAACATGAATGTTTCTTTCCAGGTGCAACAGCTTAACAAGACTATAAATGAACGTGAGCTTTTATTTTAGTTAAAGCTATAGTTGCGCCTCCCCATATTTTGTATCATTTTGAAGGTCTCAGTATAATTAAGAGCAGCATGGCAACCTTTTAAATAGCCTTTGGACACAGCTGAAACTACTTGATTTATTAAAATAAGAATTCTTCTCAACTTTTCTCAACCACTAAGATTGTCTGCTCTTTATTGCTCTATAACATATAAATATGTTCCAAATGCTAAAATTTCAGATCATGGTGCCCTGTGAAGATGGAGAAAACCTTAAAAAATATGATGATTTGCATGTGATTCGCCGTATTTTTTTACCCAAGCAACATTGAATTCCAAATCTGGAATAGCATCATTAGCTTTCTTTTGCAAAACAAAGGGCTTGCAAAAATAGCCAGTCCCTAGTAGCAATCTAGAAATGCCCTAATCATCGCCACTGTAGGGGTATAATTACTGTTTGCAATTTTGTAAACAGGACAATTTCTCAGGCTAATTATTCATGCTACTAGGGACAGCCAATCAGATAACAGTCAGATGGGTCCCTGTGTTTAGTGTCCTAACCGTATAATGCTATGATACTATTTCCATTCTAAGAGAAGAATCTAATTCAGTGCCAAGCAAATATCACAATCCCAAAAGCGCTACCATAGCTTTAATTGTCATATATTGCCATCTGTTTGGTTGATAGGTGCAGGAAGAGATGGGATTGGGTTACCCATCAGCACAGTTGCAGAGAGGTGACTGGAATGCCTACGATCCAAATCTCATAGCTGAAGCCCTGTTTGCTGCAGCTAACACCTTCTCAACACTCAAGCTAGTATATATCTTCTCTATTAACCCTTACCTTGGTCCGCTGCAGATTTCACTTGGTAAGTTGGGTTTTTATTAAATATATAAACAGAAATGTCCATAATATAGCAGGTGCTTATGCCCTGTGAATATTAATTCTTTTTGGCACCAAGTTACTATAATTATCCATAAACTTTCAGAAAACTTTAAACAGAATAAAAGAGTGATCGAATTTTGATATTGAATATGGAATTGCTGTTCTAGTCAAGAGAACAAGCAAACATCATGGTTCCTATGATAATAAAAAAATAATCCTGAAAATTCTTGTAGCTGCATGTTTTTGATTTTGTAGGGCGTATGATAATCGACATTACTAAATGGGCTGTAGTGTGTATCCTAGTACTGTTCTCATTTGCTTGCGGGCTGAACCAGCTTCTGTGGTACTACTCCCTCTCTACTGCCAACAAATGCGAAGAAACTGGGGAACCCCTTGTCTGCAACTCTAAGTTCATCAAATACTTCAACAAGTTAGTCAAATCGATCTCTTTTTTGTCATTTGATGAGGATATAAAACCTCCTTACATTGGGAATTTATTTCTTTCTCCGCCTGTCAGAATTTCTTATTTTCAGAAGAAAATATAACACGTCTACACATTTTTTCTATGGGGAAGACTGTGCTTATGTGGCTCTTAATTTAGCATCGTATTTTTACACTTTGCCCTAGTTGTGTTTGGGAGTTTGAAGTTCTATGTTGAGTTTTCATCAAATTTCCTTGTGGTAAGATACAGCTCTTTCATATTCGAATGAATTTTTTTTCAAGATGTCTCTTGAAACTTTAATAATTGATGTAAACAATTTGAAAAAATAAATCTGATAACAATAAATTTGAGTAAAGCATTTTAAATAAGGCATTTCAGATAAGGTATTTTAAAGACTTAAACTACAGCCGTTGCTTTAAGTCAAGTCACATAGTTATAGTCCTCGAACTGCATTATTCTGTCAGTCAAACATTTTCTTATACTTCCCACTTGGATCCAGTTTGTTTCAGATAGTTCAGACCCTATACTGGGCTATGTATGGATTGGTGGATCTAGACGCCATCACACTGCTCGAGAATCATAGCTTTACAGAGTTTGCTGGACGATTGATGTTCGGGGTATACAGCTACTTAACTGTCATAGTTCTGCTCAACATGCTCATTGCCATGATGAATAACTCTTATCAGTTCATATCTGTAAGTTTTACCCTAGGGGGAAATAATTTAAAGGGGGAAAAGTTCGCCCTTTGACGCACTCTTTAATGAAAGTGTTGAATCTCAGCTAGATTTTAAAGGGACCTGATTGTTCAGTGTCAACTTTTTTCATCACTAATGGCGGATTGATACTCCCTACTTTTTGAGAGCTCATATAACTCCATGCAAAGCTTCTGGCTAGATGTTTTAATGCCACAACTCTATATTTAAATTTTTGACTGGTGACTTTGCTGGGCGAAGCCCAGCTGTGGCAGCAGTGGTTTAAATTATAAACCATGCTTAGCTAAGTTTTGCACAATCACATTACTTCACTCCAGCCTTTGCTATCAAGAATAGGTGCTACCCGCTAACATCTAAACTAGCTTAAGTACACTCTTACTCACTAGTTTAAGTTGCTCTAGGGTCGGTGGTGTGTGAGCCTCCAATCCTAACTTTGTCTGAAACTTAACATTAGGGAGCTTAATCCCTCTGTGGTCTATCATAAGTAAACAGTGATATTGGAGAACTCTTAACTTTTCCTGTAGTTTTCATCTTCTTCTAACCTAAAATAGATGTCAGGCTTGGACTTGCCAATGTGTTGGCTCTGATATGATCGCCTGCTGGGTGGGATGGGAAAGAGAGCCAATGATCACAGAGAGCACCTATTGAGATGCAATGAAAGTGAAACTGCATTATTAACACTCACTATAATATATATAGGTAGTTTAGGGAAAGTACCATCTGGCCTGACATTGGCTCTCTCCCACCCATCAGTCAATCAGAGCCATCACATTGGCTAGATTAGATCAGTACATATTTTTTTCACATAGCCTGTCGCAAGTGGATCTGCTTCACATTGTTTTGGTATATACCAGCCTTATGGATCACAATTAAATGTTTATGTTCAAATATGCAATTTTAAACATGTATGTTGCAGAGCCAAGCTGATGTAGAGTGGAAGTTTGCCCGGTCTAAGCTATGGTTGAGCTATTTTGAGGAGGGTGGCACACTACCCACCCCTTTCAATGTGGTACCTACACCGAAGACAGTATACTACTTTTTGAGCTGGCTAAAGAAGATCATTTGCAGCTGCTCCAAACAAGTTAAGAACAGCAGATGGCTCAGTCTGAAGGTGAGAATTACTAGAACAAGTTTGATACTACATCAGTCTGGTTACAGGGTTACACAGCTATTGAGATATATGTCCTTATCCACAGTAGAATGGGATTCAGTCCAACAACTTGGAGCTATCTACCCATGAGCAGATAATTCCACACAATAACCAACCAAAACCTATAAGCAAATCACAACAAACAAGGAAAAGAGTGCATCGGTCCATTTATAAAGGTACAATAAGAGTGATACGTGAGTAGATAACACCACAGCAGCAATATCTAACGTCACAAATAATACAGACAAGGCCTCATTGTTGTCCTGAATCCCAGGCTACATCAACAGAGGCAACAAACTTTGTTCTAGAGAATCACAAAATATGGCTCTCAGTTTGATGGCTGGAACAGCTCAAAGCCGAGATTTGTATTCCTTCATGTCATGAGGTAACCCATCCTTCTGATTGGACAGTGAAATGCCTCATATTCCTTTGCCAGCAGCAGCAGAGGTTCTGAGACTAATTTACATCGCCGGTTCATATAGCATCTCCGAACATGCTTCCCATTCCTTTATCCTCAGCCTCATACCTCAGTCATAGGGCCACTGCAACCCCTGTAGAGGCTTTAAGATTGTTAATTCAATTGATTAGTACAAATTTTATTAAATTGATTAGTATTCATTAATATTAATTTTTCATTTTAGTTTATTTATATTGGCAATTGATTATTAAAGTTCGTTTATTTATAATAACATTTTAGCTGCATTTTTACCAATATGCATTTCAATTGTTAATTTAGTTATCTTTTAGCAGAGCACTCACAAAACTCATTATAAAATATTGATACAATATATATACCTACATAATTCAATATGAAAAGTATAACATTCATTCATTCTATATATGTTTAGAGAACGCTGAAGAGAATAAATGAAAGAGAGGCTCGGTACCAGCTGGTGATGAGGAACCTTATTAAGAGATACATCATGAATAAATCTAGAGAGAAGATTGATGAGGGTGTCACAGGTTAGTTTTCCACACATAGCCGCACTCAAAGACACAACACGCTAAAAGATTACTTGGTGTTAGTGTAAAACCTCAAAAGACTCCTATGCGATGTAGTGGCATTACATTATCGACCGCTCATTTCCACGGGCCGTCGACAATATAATGCCACTAACTCGCATTGAAGCCGTCTGAGCACTAAGAGTAACTTGGTGTTTTACACCATGGCTGTTCAAGTCACTCTTTGTTTGTTGAGGATCAATGGCAATATGTGCAATCTGCGTCTACATTCTATCTTAGAGAATGTGTGAGGCTGTTGGATTACAGTTATGCTATGCAAGATGCTCTTTTTACAAATGACTGAGTGAACAGTTTAGGACCGTTTACCAAGCTTAGAGCATTTTATAGAGATATTTTAATCACTCAGCGATTGAATTACGCTCGCAAAAAATATAAACACTTATACATATGGCCTTTACTCAAAAGTGCAAGTTTTTTTTGGTTATAATCACTTTATTATATTCACTGACCGATTCATCACAACAAATGAGGCCGTGTGATAAAAGGAGTTGAATAAAATAATTTATAAAAAAAAGCAGTTCATCATAGAATGCCGCCCGACGACTTCCTAGACAGCTGAAGTGAATCACAGCTCACCTGATCAACTTAAGTTCCCATCAACCTTGCAGTGTGCATGTTATGATGTCTATGTTTTTATGTCTATGTTACAGAGGATGATATCAATGAGATAAAGCAGGATGTCTCTTCGTTCAGATTTGAGCTGCTTGAGATTCTCAGTAAGAATGGCATGACTATCCCAGACTATGACCGGAAGATAGCCAAGAACACCCAAGGAAGTAAGAAAAGGCGTCATCGTTTTAAAACTCGTTTACCTAACTATGACCATCCTTTAACTTATACCATCCTAGAGAAGGCTGAAGAGAGTGAGGCAAATGAGCCCGGTATCAAAATAACTCAGGCCGACTCAGCTTGTGTTGATCCAAGTAGAGAGGAGGTGCTGGAGGGGGCTGTAGGGGGTTCTGGGAACAAGTTGAGACATCAGAACTCACTCACTGTCCCTGAGCAGTCTCATATTTCCCCTGCCGATAGTCTGAACAGTAGTCGACGGACTTCTCAAAGTAGCATCAATGATGCGCACAGGAGGTTAAGTGGTGGTCAAGGAACAACATATTTTGAGGCACCCATTAAAAAAGATTACCGCAGAAGTGGTGACAGTGTTGATGCCATAACTGAATCCCTGAACAAAAAACTTTAAGCATACTGATTTTGAAGAGCCTGACACATAACAAAATATAACATCTTTATCTTTATGGTCAAAGTGTTTGAACTTTTCACCTTTTTCCTTAGTTAAAATTATTTTATCTTGCTGCCATTGATTGACATAGACCATCGTCTTCTGTACAAAAAATCAAAAATAAAGCCCAGCGGTGACATGAATCGTAACTAACTTGCACTGTAACTGAAATGGTTTTGTTGGTAGGTAAAAAATTCAAACATGTGGCAGAGCTTGTCAGAAATCTAAGTAAGATTTTCAGCCGTTTGCCTGTCCAGTAGACCTACTAACTGCACAGAAGAGTTAAATAGACAGCATTTTGATGGTTGAGGCTTGCTATCTGTCAATTAAACCTTATTTTAGCCAATGTGCTGGCTCTGATTGGCTCTGGTTCTCCAACACGGCCAATCAGAGCGGATATGTTGGCTTCCCTTTTTCTACACTATTATTATCACTTCGCTAATGCAAGGGCCACAAACAACGAATGCTCAAATTTATACACACTAGAGATACAAAACAACAGTTTAGCAAGTTGGTGCCAAGGTAGAAGCAGCTGGGGTGACACCTGCCATTGTTGAACAGGGTTGGTTAGTGTTGTGCAAGTTTACTCTCTTGATCTAGGTCAAACTAGGTGATTTGACGTCAAAGCAGCCATACTACATAATCAGCTTCTTGTGGGTCAATTATGTAGTTTAATTAAAACCAGTGACCTATATTGTGTTCTATGTTTTGCTAATAAAGATACTAATACAATTTGCACTGTTTTGCACTGTTTTTCTTTTTTTTATGCCAAAATGCCAAAGTGTGGCTCTGATTGGTTAGGTCTGATTCTGCCCAACCAATCACAGAGCATGCGTTGGCTAATGTTATTGGTAAAGTAGACAGAAAGAATGATGATTTGGTTTGAGTCAAAGTTTTGTAGGATAAAGTAGCTAGCCTCAGGAGGGTTTAGTCTTTTTCTGATGCTGACTATTGCTGGTAAGATTACTTAGGAGTCGTCTATGAATATTATTTCTGATGATTTCTCAATGATTTTCTCTCTGCTTATTTTCTAGCACCCTTTCAGTTTTTTCTACCCTAAACGCTATGGCAAAGTCAAAGTAACCCTGTCCAATGAGAAACAAAGTTGCTAAAAAGAATCTTTAATGTTTCTTCGGTTATTTATTTTCAATTTCTATCTTCAAGGGAAAGGTTGTGAGTTTTCTTCTTTTATTTCTTTCTTTTCTAAAACATCACCTTCCGGTTTAGGCTAGCTAGCATGAAAATTCTATCATTTGTTGCTTCATTCTATTCTTTCACTTAGTCATGCCAACACTGCCTCTTAATGCATTGTTATGAAGCTTTGGCTGTTTGATATCTGAGCTAATTATTTATGGTGAAGCAATTTTGACTCTTTTACTATTCCTCCTGGTTAATTTCAACTCTTTGCTGGGCTCTGTTGGTAGTAATACGACTATCTGAAATCACTTTGTAAAAAAAAAAGAATTTCAACAAACCATAAACCTTAACAATACCTACATGATCATCTTAACATTATAATTTTAAAAGCTATGCACATAGTAAAAAGTTTCACACAAATCAAACTTGAAAGCCTTACCAGTGGGGTTCTATTTTGATAGTGTTGGCCTGGTACAGTTCTCTTCCACTTTCAATCAAATCCTAATTGCCCATAATTCTTGTCGGGTTCTTGTTCAAGTTGCTTTTTTAATTGAAAGTCTCTACCACCGAATTTCCCCGAAAAATCGCCTTTAGAGATTTGTCAACAAATTGGTTAGTGGATTTGAGGGGATGTTAAGGCTTTCAAGCGTAAACTTGTTTTGCGTTTTCTATCTAGTAAACTGTAGTTCTCCTCTTTATCAGATGCTATGAAGGTGAAGAGGAAGAAATCGTATATGAAGCAATGGCAGAAACAAGTTATAAAGTCAGATGATGTGTTCATCAATGATATGACTACAGGGTCGCTCAACAGCAGGTTAGGCATTGATAATTGGCTTCCATAGGAAAAATCTATGGAGGCCAATGTGTTCGAGCAGGCGATATCCATCTAAACAACCAATCATAGTGGAGAAATTTGGTATATCCACGTTTGAGAATAGGGTTAATTTTGAGGAAAATGGTTTGCTGTGGTAGTGGGAAAGGAAATTGGTTGACGATGAAATGTTACTATCAGCAATCCCGTTTGAGGACATAAAATAGCATAAAACGGTTGTTGGCAATATGGATAGGTTAATCTTCAACTCATGCAAAAGAGTGTTAATTGTATCAATCGCATGCATTGCAGTATACAGTCTTTTCACTTCCACATCATAGATGTGCAATTGTTTTGCTCACAAAACCAGGTCATAGCCATGCCATCATGAATGTTTAACTAATGCTGTGTTCTCAATATTTACAGTATGGGTACCATAGAAGAGAATGACATGTCAGGCAGGTAAGCATTGCGCACTTTTATGAGCATAGAGGTTTATATTGCCCACATTATGATTGGTAGATCCCTGGACATACCAATTATGAAGTATTTCTGTATAGCCTGCCTTAGCTCAGCGCCTCAAATTTTGATTTGGTGGGGCGGCTGATATAAGGTTATCTTTTCTCTGTTCCATAGCTTTGATAGTGGCTCAGGTACGCTGACAAGCAGTGCAGACAATCTACAAGATAAGACTCAGACGTTACCTGCGAGAGGCCATGGTAAGACGACAACGGGCCCGACAGCAGGGAGAGATGTAAGTAAGTTTGTACTCAAGAGATCACAGAGTGCTGTTTCCTTCAGTTCGGTGGTGAAGGAGACGATGGCGAATAAACCGGCAACCCCCAGCAGGTTCCCGGGTGGCAGTATACTCAAACAATTCATACAGGTAAGGGAGATAACAAACATTTTGAATGGCAAGTCTTAGAATAATTTTTGTATCATTGCCTTGATCTGTTACTAGGGACTGCAATTCACATGATAAAATTATGTTTATGAGATCTCCAAGTTGACCCGACAACTTGTTATGCTAGCTAGCAACATGAGTTTGCAAACCTAAAATGGGTCGCGGAATGATGCAGCAATAGCTATATATCTGGGAATGTACATTAGTTCACACCAACCATCAAAAAAGTTTGATGAATTGTAGCATTTCGAATTCACCTCTTTATTTTAGAGTCGGCAGGGCCTTAAGACAACCAAAAGTGCCCCAGCACCTTTGGTCATACCTGCGATAACGACTCTGTCGCCCAACGGAACGCCCACAGAAGGTATATTGTTCAATCAGGCCTGTACAAAAGGGAAAATCAATTCTTAGAATCATAAATAAATCAAATCATAAAAAAATGATTCTCTTTGCAAGAGAAACACACTTTACTATTATTACTGCAATAATTGTTGAGGAAAATGTTTCATTTCCATTGGCATTGGTTTGCTTGGAAAAGTCTTATTTTAATTATCAGGAACACGATTCTCAACTTGTAGGCCTATTTGTGCTATTTATTCACAATATTTTTCTAGGCTGGTCTCAAATTACAAATTTAGAAACACATGCAAAATAGGTTAAGCTATCACTGTGCCATGATTTTTAAAACAAAAATTGTAAAATCAGACATATTTATTTTAATTTAGAGTCGACTCCGGATCTCAAACCTGCTATCCCGTCATTTACAAAGAGAAGGTCAGTTGAAAAGGAGAAGACACCAAACAGCGTCAGAAAGATGTTCACTGTATCTGAAGAGACTGACTAAAAGTGATCAATTGTATGAAACTAGAAAGGAGTACACTGTATTTAAAGAAAGTAGCAAACTTTGTGAAAATGATCCGAAAGGAGCTCACTGTATATAAAGAAGGTGACAAACTGGATAAAACTTATCAGGATGGTGTTCACTGCAACCAAAGAAAGTGACAGCTTCGTAAAATAGATCCGAAAGGTGCTCATTATGTTCAAAAAACGAATTGAAACTGAAATCACTGTACATGAAACTGATCTTTTTGTTTATCTTGTTCATGACTCAATTAAAATGGCCATTTATATCGTATGATGGAAATTTGGTATGCACATGTTAGTGATGTGACAATTGTAACAGATAGCTATCCTAAAACGGCTGTTGGTTTTCATATCTGCGTTTTTGTGTGGTATTTGCAGTCATTACCTTGTTCATGGCTCATGTATATTCTAATAAAATCTAATTACTGATTATTGCGATTGTTTCCTGCAGGCTGTATTGGTTGGGTTGGGGACAGCCTGTGTAAATATGTTGTTCCCTCTTCAAGGTCACGACACAGACCTATTTATCATTTTCATAAATTTGGATTTCCGACAACGAGCTACCTATCGCAACTCACACAAATATCTTTGTTAGTTTGACCGAGGAATTGTCCCCGGTTTGCCTTTTTTATTCTTCTTCTGATTTGATGTGATTTCCTGTTCACTTGACATGATACACTGTTTGTAAAACTAATACCTACCTAAGCTTAGCTAGTAGTGACTGTCTGGGGTGAAGTAGATTTATTCAAATTCAGCATTGTGATCACATAACATTAGACCAATAGAATCAAATCAGACAAATCTCATTTTAATCCGAACTCACATCTATGGCAATCACCCTGTTTACCCAATTTACCCAGGCTGGTCCCCCCCCCCCTGACGACAGCCAACGTGTTAACTTTATCAAGCCAAGTTTTAAGGTACCTGCTCATTTTTTTACGAATCACATTTTATTTCTAGGCATCCGCCTCCTAATCTTCCAAAACACGGCATGGCAGAAATTGGCCATGGCAATATTGGCATGGCATTGGCATGACATGAAGAAGTATGTTAATTTCAATTAAGGCGTTAGGCTTGTAGCACAGGAACATTTTGCCACAGCGAATTAATATTCGTGGTCAGAAATGGATTCAGGGACATTTCTGCCTATGGTGTAATGAAAATACCAGCTACGCATCAGGTACATTCATTTCCCTCTGCAAGAGACTCCGAAGCTCGATTTCAGCAACATTCAGTAATAAGGCCCTGTTACAGCATTGAATATAAATATAGTGACCTGAGCCATGTTGGGAACTGTACGGCCTTTAAAAACCGTAGGATTTAAGCCACTACTTATGCATCAGTTCATCCTTCAACCTAATACTTGATGGTGCCATTATTTTATTCTATAGCCTTTAATTTTGATTAACTGCACTGGTATAAATGAGTGCAAATGAGTTCACATACAATGAAAATAAAGTATTTTGCACTGAAACAAGTTTATTTTAACTAACAAATAAAATAGGTAGATCAGCATAGAATGGATTAGAAGCAGGCTGGTCTCTTCAGGGTTGAGATGTCATATGTTGAGTCTCCGTCATCATTATTTACTTGGAACCGCTGTAAATATACCGACAACCATAAGATTAATAACTACGAGTGAGTCTCAAACCTCGACATGATAAGAGGGCAAGCATCTTTTCTGGAACAGTAAACAGAAATGTCAGAGGTGTTGGGAATCTGTAAACAGAGCCTCCCGTCAATGTGTTAAATTTCATGATATAGGCAACAAACCCATGTATAGAAATAGTCGAAATCTAATCACAAAACCCAGCTCTGGGAAAAACCCAGATATGGGGAAATCCGAGCCCTGGGAAAAACCCAGCCCTGGGGAAAACCGAGCTATTGGGAAAACCGAGCTATGGGAAAACAAAACTCTGGGGAAAACCCATCTCTGGGAAAACCCATCTATGGGGAAATCGGAGCCCTGGGAAAACCAAGCCCTGGGGAAAACCGAGCCATTGGGAAAACCGACCCATGGGGAAACCCAGCTGTGGGAAAAACTCAGCTCTGGAATACCCAGCTATGGGGAAATCCGAGCCCTTGGGATAACCGAGCAGAGGGGGAAGACCCATCTCCGGAGAAAACTGAGTTGTGGGGACAACCAAGCTGTGTGGAATATCCACTTATTGGGAAAACTGAGCTATTGGGAAATCTGAGCTGTGGGGAATACCAAGTTGTGGGGAAAACCTTAGAAACAGAGTTCATAACAGCAAATTCATTAGGATCATGTTGCTAAATGCATCAACTTTTTTTCTCACAAACTTATAGTTGTGATTATAAACTTAAATGTGGGATCATTGACACTTAAAACATGCAGCACTATTTTTGAAAAAAGACACCTGAAAACAAATATGTAATAACTTTACTCTTTGCTTATCAGCCCTGGTTGGTTGAATAATGGTTGGTAAGGATGGCTGGTTGAATATGTATGGTTGGAAAACCTTGTTCATCTTTGAAACCTCCAACCGCTTGACTACATGTACAAAGTGACAACATAAATAACAATAACATCACCTAGTGGTGAATACAGGCATCCAAGAAATTATTTCAACAGCATGCGATCCCTCAACTTTCAAGAACTATAGCTACTATCTTCAAACTATGATTTCCTACTGCTAAATGAGTTCTGGCTAACTGAGGTCAAAGAGAAGCTTTACGCGATGGCAGATTTCAACATTTACTATACCCATAGAGAAAAGTGCCCTGATCAAAACTGTATCATCACAACTATTACTATTCCAATCGCTATGGGCGGGGATCATGATAACATCATGTTTTGTCATTGATTTTCAGACTTTGGTTTCCGAATCTACTATAGACTATAGATATTATTATTATAACAATGATTCATGGATACGTTTTGCTTTAGCAGTGAATTTCTCTGACGATGCGAGGTGAGAGGCAATCAAAAGGGTCAAACAATCAAACTGTTAGATGACTAGATTAAGACAACCTGAATTAATCAACCCTGAAAAGATCAGACATGATTGAGGATTCGATTCTCACCTAAACAATTCTCCTCTCTTAACGAAAAGAAGGTTCCAGAAGTAGGGAAGACATACGCATTGGTAAGATAGGACTGTGAACAGAGGTTTTAATGACCTAAACACAGATTGGCGACAAAAGCTGACTAGAACAGAGCAAACTGGCGAATGGTGTTTTCAATCATTGGATGTGATGACGACACAAAACATTTTTAATCAAATGCTCGTAGGAAATATTGTAAACATCAACTGCAAAGTATTCTCTGAAAGTTACGAATTTTAGCAAATGCAGCATACAATTGGAAGAAATCTCTAAATCCTCGCTTTCTTAGAAATATCAAATCCAACTACTAGATGACTTAACTCTCGAACTAGATAAAGCAAAGACTAAGTTCATGCAGTTGGCTGGTGTCGACTTCTCTAAGGCCTTCGATCGGCTACAGCCACCAATATTGATAGATTAAATGAGACAGCTCGGATTTAATGAGAACCTGATAAAGCTGGTGGCAAACTTTCTTCAAGATCGAAAGCAATGTGTCAAGTATGGGGCTGTAACATCAAGCTATATTGACTCAGAAATAGGAACTCCATGAGGGACTTAACTGGGTCCACTATTATGGTTAATATATTGCAATGATCTCTCAGTAGAAGGTTACTATCACGTCAAGTATGCAGATGATACAAATTTCTATATACCAGTCACACACCACCAAGACTCATCTGCTATACTACCAGCTCTAAACGCTACTAAGGACTGGTCAGCCTCCAAAAACATGATACTTAATGCCTCTAAGACGGTGATTATGAATGCCACACTAACCAACCGGGTCGCACATGATGTCTGTTTTCCTTTTGATGATTCTGTTTTAATACCTTGCGATGCTACAAAATTTTTGGGCGTACAGATTGATAAGAACCTGAATTTTAATGCCCACACCGATGAAATTATAAGAAAATGTAGATCTTGACTACTTTTGATGAAGAAACTCAATACAATAGGCCTTAATGTTGAGGGATTGAAAATTTTTTATACCAGTGATGTCAGATCTGTGTTTACCTATGGCGCCCCAGCTTGGTACTGTTTTTTATCTGATACTAACAAACAGAGACTAGAGAATATGCAGAAATCATGCATCAATGCTATATTACCCGAGTTCAATTATGATGAGGCCCTAATAGCTCTCGATTTACCAAAGCTAAATAAGTTTTTATTTGATATCTCTGAATGCCATTTTAGTAAGATTTTGAATAATATACACCTTCCTCTGTATGACCGAATCATTTTTAACCACAATATACTGTCCTCTCGCTCGAAGTACTTTTTCAGACCTGCCAGATGCCACACAGTGAAAAGGCAACTTAGTTTTTTCAATTACTTTATGATGTTTCGGAACAACAGTTTTATCTATTTACAATAATTTTCAAATGCCAAACAGCTCTCAAAGCATCCAGATTTGTTGGATAATTGTGATAGAGGATGTAAAATAAACCTAATACCTAATATCAAATTTTAGTCTGAAACACTAATCTCACCTATCAATCAATTTTGTGACAAAATATGAATAAATTAATCATCTTTTATCATTTAATTAATTATTGATGATTTAAATAATTAATTAATAAATTAAGTTGGTTATTACATGGATAATGAAAGCAAAAAGCGAGTTACTGCAAATAGACTGATAGATATGACAACCACACATATGTTAGAGATGGTGTAATTTAGAGCAATCACATTGATGTTATAACACATGCAGAACAAATACATTATTTTACATTTTCAATTTATCAAAGCTTTCATCCTGATACATCCTTTTCGTAAATTATTTACCACTCGTGGTTTCAGTTTCAGTCATTGGATGGAGATTTAGCAGCGTTATTTGCCTAAAGCAAAGAAGACTTAAACAAATGTTTTTTACTGTCACAAACTTGTTGCATGATGAACCTATCCTCTGCACCTAGCGCTGTGCTGGCAGTGAAGTGTATGTTTGTCCCCTTACCTCTCATCTATAGGCGTATTGCAATTGTGATGGGTCTGGGTTCTATCTTTAGGGACAGTTCGAGGATAACCTTAAAAAATAAATAAAACTTGCCGAGTCTGCTGTGTGTTCCGTTGCGCAAAAAGTGGCGTCATCTCATCCAAACAGTGGGTCCTGACCGCTAAATCTGCCAAAATTTGGAAGTGCCGGGTATCGATCCCGGTACCTCTCACATGCTAAGCGAGCGCTCTACCACTTGAGCTACACCCCCAATGAATACAAAAGAGCAGACAAATACTTAGTTGTGAGGACTATAATTTGTACCATCAACCATGGGCATAACCACATGCCCCAATTTTCATAATATAATAACAAGGAGTCATCCATCATCAGTCATAGATCTACCCTGTGGCAAAATGTGAAGCAAGTTGTTTGTTACCACAGGAACTGTGCTTTAAATTTAATTGTATACCTGTGACCATCAATCATCTGATCTAATATATGTGATCTCTGCCTCCCATAGTACTGTTATACTCCTTAAATTGTTGTTGTGGTTACCAGCTAAACGTAGAGTTATGGCATTTGGAGTGTTAACCTACTGGTATGCAGGAGGTATTGAGAAGTGTAGTTGCCAAAACATATGGCCAATATGGGGCATTATTTTTCACAGAAAACATGATAATATTTTCCTGTCAATCTACTATTAATGCATTTTTAAAACTTTTTCGTAAAACATTCTTTGAGAATGAAAATTATGCCAATAAAATATGAAAAAAAAATTCACCTAATATAGATAGTCACCTGTGTGGAATCTGGTATGTCAGTATATCTCTTTACCAGTATTTTAAACAAACTCATTTATACCGCAATTGCCAGTGATGAACAGTTGATTAGCTTAGAGGTAATGTTTGCTGATAGTGACATCAGATTTGAGCCAGCGTTGTCTGTTTTCACAGCTTGCAATGTCATGTCTTAGTCATATGGTTTGATATTAACCCCCCCTCCCCCCCTAGACTTAATAATAAGGCAGGACACTATATGGAGCATTAGTATTGAGGCACTGAGGAAAGTTATTGTGGGTAATGTAACGAGATTGGAAGGTGTAGAAGCAACGATGCTATCATTGATTTGCTATCCAATATCCAGGTTTTTTGTCAATAACTCAATCAATTTTGATCGGATCTTGAGTTTAAAAATTACTATAGGTTTAGCAGCTTGTCCTGAACAGTTTGATACTAATTTTAAGCAAAAACAACTTTTTGAAGAAAAAAATAACATCAAGTTGATAAAAAGATGCAGCCGGTTGTAAAGCAATTTTCAAATTCAAAATTCGATCAAAATTGATCGAGTTATGAACAAAAAAATCTGGATTATGGACAGTAAATCAATGATGGGATCATCGCCTCTCCACCTTCCAATGATGTTACCCACAATTAAGTGCCTCACTTCAGCTGTATATGGTGTCCTGTCTAGGTTTACTGTTATGTCTATGGATGAAATCTAATCTAAAATGAAATCTAAGGTCAGTGGTCGCTTAGTTTAGTTTGTTAGCAGAGTTTTTATGCAGGTATGTGTGATGTCTTATCCGTTCAAGTATTGAGACAACAGGGAGAGACTGGTTTATTAAGCAGCTTGTTCAGATAGATGATTTATAGACGATAATGTGCAAATACTTCCCAGTCCTACAATTGTTTCAATAGGCTTACACAGGTTTAATGATTTCTTATGTCTTAAAGCTAATAAAATAAATAATTCATAAGTTCAAATTGGATTAATAGCTTAACGTGAGACATCACATCAAGGCCTTTTTCAATTCGTCAACTGAATCTAACTCCACAGAGAGCAGTCCCCTGCCATTACCATACTATAAAACTGAAATCATTTACGGTTTAATTTTGTTGTCAGTTTTAGGAGGACATATTTTACTCTCAATTCAACTCGCGAAATTGCAACACGATGCTAGCTCACAAGTTTCAACTGCTACTGACTTTTGTTTTCTCTGGGGGTCTTACCTACATAGAACCATTTTTGACCAAAGCTATCTCGGCCACGTTTCAGCAAGTAAGGCTACACAATGATCGATTATGCCGGAACAGTAAATCATTCATCACCAACACTGACCTAGAGTGTGCGTCCCTGTTCCTGCGGATTGATCAGATATCCGAAGCGTTCAACTTTCAGAATGAAACCTGTTACATTTTGGATCGAGAACCAAACATCACTGATGTCTCTGGGAGAGAATACAACAGAGTTGTTCGCTAAATCTGATGAAGTGAATCAACCTAGACTATCACAACCAATAAGTAACTTAGCAATTGGTAAGTGTTCGCTAAGAGTCTAAAGTATTTCAATTTTGTTTTTATAAGCAACTGTGATCCAAGTAAGCTATCGATAATTTCTCTTATTCTGATCAGTACCGATGGTTAGAAATGTTAAAGATCACAGTTAGAGCATAATATTTGAGTGTCAATCAGTGTGTGATTGATGATAGCGAATATTAAATCAATTCTAATATTGCTTCCCGCCTTTTATAAGACAGATTCATTCAAAAGCTAAAGCAATGCAACAAAAATCTCTCCCTACTTGGGGCCAGAGCTCAAGAGTCTTGTGTAGGGGTGGAACGACCTCTTGAGGTTGGAGTTGAATTTCGGATATTTGACCTCGGATTCAACCACAAACCGGATCGGATATGTGTTATTTCTGATCCGAGAGGATACGTTTTTAATCAATACTTACTAAGCATCATTTATCTCACTAAAAATGACAAGGAAAGAAGTATGATAGTCATTAATTTGTGGTTCAGATTAGATAATGGAGTTTGACTGAAAGCACTCAGTGGTGATCAATAGGCAATCAATACCTATCTTATTTTCATAGCTAATTATATTGTTGCTGATTAAATTTGATGGATGTGTTTTTCTGCTGAAATTGAGAGAAGCATCTTTACTCGGATCGTTGTGAATAAGGACATAATTTATGTCCAATGATGTTCCCTGTAACAAACTATCTAGTTTAATGTACAAGGTTATCCTCTTCTTCAAAGTAGGAGGACAATTCCTATCCTATGTGCAGGGAGTTTGTTCAAACTCAGTGATTACAAACATCGGGGTTTGAGCAATGAACTAAACCTCATTGGTTGGAGTGATCCTGGCATATTGAGTCAAGAGATCTTTGTACTCATTAAATGATACTTTCAAATAAACTGTTTGTGTGATCCTTGCACCGTGGCTGTTTGAGTGATAAGTTGGTCCTTGTAAAGTATTATATCCAAGCAGATACATGCGCATTTAAATTAGGGTAATGGTTCAGGGAAAAGATTGTTGACGCTGTTTATCCATGTATTCAATGACCTTAGCTGTATATTATGGTGCAAGAGTACAGCTGTTTGGACTTGGCGTTTGTACGCGTTATCCGGATCCGATCCGAGGTTGAATTTATCGACCAATCCGATATCCGATCCAAGGTTGCCTAACCCTGATCCGTTCCACCCCTAGTCTTGTGGCACCACACTTCCACACCATATTACAATATTTCTAAACAATGGGAATCCATGATACTCATTAGCTAAACCCTTAGGCATTATTTATAATTCAGGCAAGATTGCAACAATGAGCACCGCCTACAATCCTACCGTGTACCTAGCACAGGAAGGCATCGACGGGGACATCAACACCTTCTTTCATACAAGCACCGGAAACCCTGCAGGATTGTGGAGAGTTGACCTTGATTCCAGTTATTGTATTCAATCTGTCATCCTGATCAACAGAAGTGCCAAAGGTAGTATAATAGGATAGGGATAAAACAATGTCAGCTCATATGTCAACCTGTATATGTTATATCCAACAAAAACATACGGGGCAGTTAGAGCAAGCAAATTACTTAAGCCACTAAACTGACCCTCACCATTTTGACAGGTCGATTTAAATCTTGTATTCTTGTAGGAAAGTAGGAATGAGCAAATTTTACCTGATAGAGAATAAATAAGTGTGGTTATTTTCTAATCTTGTAGTTACTTGGTATAAAGCACAGAATCTTCTGATAACAGTAGCAGACACTGTTGACACCATTCTCTTCACGGTTGAAGAGGATAATTTATGTGGACGCATACATGGACAGCTCGAAGCTTCTGCTCACATTACCTGCAATACTGCCTTGTATGGAAGATTGTATGGAAGTATGGAAGCTCAGGCAGTGGTTTGTGGAATAAATGTTCTGGCTCCATAGATGGGAATAGGCCATATGGGCATATCCCGTTCTTGAGTTGTGCACTCCATTGGCTTGTCCATTCTGTAATTATGCATTTGTTGATCTTGCATCTTGTGAGATCCGACTGTTGTAGATTATTTGTTTTTGTTGTCCGATGGACTATCTTCTTTATGTCCGACAGGAATTTCAAGGTGAGCGAGCTACGAGGTGTGTCTGTGAGCATGGATAAGTTATCTGTTTTGACAAGTCCTCTGGTTAGCTTCAATCTTTCTTTTGTGTAAACTAGATTTATAGGTAGGATATCGTCATCAGGTGAAGCGATTTGCTGGGGGGGGGGGTTGTAATGAGCTCCAAGGAGAAGTTTTATATGAGTATGTAGGGAGATCTTTGTCTTGCAGTCCCATAGAGAGGCACCATACAGTGCGTTTGGCATGATCACTTGTGTGAGTATTTTCTTTGAGGTTTCTGGGTTGCGCCCAGCATAGATGAACGGTTTCAGCATATTCATACATTGAGTCAGACATTTAGTACTTATGCTGTATTGTTTTTCAAAAGGTTAGTTGGTTATCAATAGCTTTACCAAGAACCTTTGAGGAGGTAGAGATTTGTATGGTGGTAGCATTTATAATTGGGGGTGTGATATCTTCATTGACTACCACAATTTCTTGTAGTTGATGAGTAGGTTCCAACGGTCCATCCAGGTTTGTATCTGTTGGCAGTTGTTTTCAATTTTCATCTGAAGTTCAGTAGAGTCTTTTCCGGTCATCAAGACAGTGCAGTCATCGGCATATTGTAATCCTGTACCATCTATGTTTGACAGCATTTCCCTTATGTATATAATAAAGAGGAGTGGAGATAGCACGCTCCCTCGGGGGAGGCCTATCTGACACTTCGATGCTGGGTGGATGTGATTGTTGATTTTGAGGCTGATTCTTCTCTTGGTGAGAAAGGAGTCAATGACATGGAGGTAGTTGCCTTCCAGTCCTAATTCTTGCAGACGGTTATGCATGTGTTGGTGATTGACTGTGTCAAAGGCCTTCTGCAGGTTTAAGAACAGTGCAGCAGTACATAATTTGCTTTTAGTGTAGTGTGTGGTTTCAGTCAGAAGGTTGAGTAAGTACATCAAGGTGCTTCTTCCCTGTCTAAATCCGAATTGTGAATTTGGTATTAGTGACCAGATTTCAGCTAGGGATCTGGGACGTTGTTCCATTATTCTTTCTAGTGTTTTTCCAACGTGAGAGCTTATTGTGATGGGTCTGTACAAGCTGACATCTTTGTAGTCTGTCTTCCTGGGTTTCCTTAGGAAAATGACTAGATTTGACGAGTTCCATGGCCATTGATGGGTCGAGAGAACCTTGTTGAATAAGCAGTGCAGGGCAATCAGAAAGAAGTTTTGACCCTGTTTAAGCATTTTGTGGATGGATACCGTCAAAGTCAGCGCTTTTCCCTGAGGTTTTCAGTTTGGTAAGTGCTTGTTATATCTCCTTAATTGTGATGGGTAGATTCAGCTCTTGGAGCTGGATGTTGTATAAAGGAATGTCAGAATTTAGGGTTGATGTCGGGGGTGCTGATGGGGAATAGTTTCTTGATCCCCCAAATATTTTGTTGAACATGTGTTCTGAATTGCTTGCATCATCTTCAATGATCTCTCAGTTTGTGCCGATGAGATCTCCTACTAAGTTCTCTCCCTTTTTGTAGAATAAGGATTTGAAGTCCTTCCAAAAGTTTTCTCCATTGTGGTCATTGAGTTTCTTTGATTTCGACTCAAGGTATCTTTGCTGGGCTGCACTTAGCATCTCTTTGAATTGTGCTCTGATCTGGTCTTGTTTATCTCCGTTTTCGTAGGAGGATCGATATTTGAACTGTTTTCTCGTCTCTCTGAGCTGTGTTGACAGCCTAGAGAGTTCTTTACTCCAGTAGGGTTTATTATGGGTGTTAGAGACAGCCATTGGAACAAAGAGCTCTTTACTCTTGAGTAATATACTCTTGAGAGTTTTCCAGATGTTGTCTGGATCAGATGATGACCAGATATCTGACATATGATGCTCGCACATTGTTTCTACTGTGCCACTGAACGAGTACCAGTCAGCGTCGCTCCATTTAAAGCAATTTGTAGGTGTGACTGTGGGTTTTTGTCTGTCAAGTGTAGTTATTACTGGCACATGTCTTTTATGTGGAGCGCCTGTAAAGAATTTGACGGTGTCGTCAGTAAACTGATTCCTGCAATGCCTGGCTATATTTTCTGTAGCAACAAATAAGTCAATGAAGCTTGAGCCATTGTCGCATAGGAATGTGGGTTTGTTGTGCTTGTATACAACCTCCAGGTTCAATCTTTGTATGAAGTCCAGAAGAGTGATACCAGCGCGGTTTTGTTTATGGTCTCCCCAAGATTCATGACGAGCATTGAGCTCACCAAGTAACATGAGACCATCTACTTTCATGGATGGCATACGATTTATGATGTTTTGAGTGGCTGCTAGAATATCTTGCAGTTTGTCACTCTCATTGGGTGGGGGCGTACACAGAGCAAACGAAGTAGCGAAGTCCTGCTATCCGGCAGATAGCTACTATCATGTCTGCATTCAATGGCTCTAGTTCTGAGTATCTGGTGATATGAATGTTATTCTTCACTAGCAGTGCCACTCCACGTTGTTTAGCACTAATTGGATTGGGTCTAAGAATGTATTTCATGTTTGGTAGACTCCCATGTTGGAATTCAGCTATTTCAGTTTCTGAGAGGCAAATTAATTCTAAATCTTTACTATCAATATACCTTTCCAGAGCCATTATAGTATTGGTTGACATGCCATTAAAGGTCCCTAAGCAGGGTTCACCATACGAGACGAATTAGCAACACCATGTCGTGCGCGAGAGTCTTCTACGTACCTGGTCAGACTTTCATTGCATTTGAACAAATAGGGCCCCCTTGGCAGCTTCTCAAATACATCAATGTCTATCAGCCGCCTCAAAAACATGCCTCAGTTGATGAAGGCTTTTGATGATGCGTGTTGTTTCCTCATGATTATATATACCATTCATACTGAGTTCCTATTGGCTAATAACTAAGCATAAGTCATGTGACCTTATGGCTTATCAACTCACATTAAAAACTGAATTTTGCACTAAACTGTGGTATTGTTTTTTTTTTTATGTATCAGTCGATTTAATCCTCAACATTTTTGTCTGTATTCTCATTTCAAACTCACCAACACATTCTGGATAATGAAATAGTCAAATTACATCTGATTTTAACCAGGCATTATACCCCAAAGGTCACATGACTTATGCTTAGTTATTAGCCAATAGGCACTCAGTATGAATGGTATATATAATCATGTGGAAACAACACGCATCATCAAAAGCCTTCATCAACTGAGGCATGTTTTTGAGGCGGCTGATAGACATGGGTGTATTTGAGAAGCTGCCAAGGGGCCCCTATTTGTTCAAATACAATGAAAATTTGAACAGGTATGTAAAAGACTCTCGCGCACGACATGGTGTTGCTGATTTGTCTTGTATGGAACCGTGCTAGGAGATCTTTAATGTTTAGCTGACATGCACTAACTGCCATTTTGAAGCTCTTGGTGTCTCTGAGTTATTTTGGCTAGTCTCCTCTTGAACTCATTGCATTTGTTTCGTTGATCTGAGCTGTGGTTGCCGTTACAATTACTACATGTGGGTTGCTCAGCCCAATGCCCATATTAAATGAGAGCTTGCATTGATGTCATCTCCACAGTGTGGATAGGCTTTTTCACTTTCACATTGTGATGCTGAGTGTCCAAGTCACCAACAATTTGTACAGTGCCTGACGTGTGGCCTCCATTTTAGGGCTTCTACTCTGACATATTGACTTTGACTGGCTAATTTGATACCACCTTCGATTGCTTTTGTTAGGTCTCCTGGGGTTTTGAAGTATATCTTCACTGTTCTGAGTCTTTGTTTGGTGGGACATTTAGTCATCCTTATGTATGTTGTGTCTGAAAACAACTTATCAAGATCTTCCTTGAGGTCATCATCATCCATATCCACGGGAACATTTTTTGCTACACCTACAGTATTCTCGATTTGTTTAGCAGGGAGTCTGATGTTAGAAGAACTAAATATTACGGGCTTCCACTGTTCTATAATCAAATTTCTCATCTCTTCTGAAGCTACTTGGACCATCAGTTTATTTTTCTTGTGGGGGTAGTGTGTTATCCTGTCGATTATTATTTTGTCTTTGTGCTTACCAATCTCTCTTCTCACCTTTTTCAGTACTGATGATGTTTTCTATGATGGCAACTTTCTCTATCTGGAACTTGATGTTTCCTGGTTTGCTTGTTCTTGTGGGAGCGGTAGGTACGAAAAACCGAACCACGAACTCACGAACTACGAACCCTCACAAAACCGAACTCCGTATTATCCTCTCCTGCTTAAATCAATTTGTTCAAAGTTTAAACTGTCAGTGGCCAATGAAATGTCATGTTTTTGATAAGTGACCAATAATATAACAGATATCAAACCTGGACATTTAATAGAGCTCATTGCATCCTAACTAGGTGCACAAGCTCAAGGTCACTTGATGAAAAATTATGGAGAGCAAGATGGCACAGTTTGGTGCACACCAAGTAGATGTCATATTAGTCATGATGAATCCAAATGAACTTTTGCACTGGAGAGAGGAATGGTTTGACTATTATATTATTATTATATTATATTCCTGCAAGTTTGAAAATGGTGGAAGTATGTGGAGCTACTACAGAAGGCTGTAATGAAGGACACACCTCACTTATTAGAAATGGTCACAGTACAGTTTAGTAAATTGAAGCCCCTTTGACTCTCACAGGAGCAGAAGGCTGCCTCCTCAATCATAACATCTCAACAGAGTTATCAAGTATGTACAATGGGTGTTGGCCTATCTTGAAATATTGTTTTAAAAGTTCATGGCTGTTCTTTGGTTTCAAACAAACCACCAAACAAACCATGAGGGGGAAAATAGGACCTCTGTAATATAAATTATAATTCTTCTATAAAAAATTGAGCTTATTTACTATATAAATATAACTGTTAGGTCTTACATACAGCATTTCGTGCTACTCTAGAGATATCAGATCAGTGTTGTCTCTCTGAAATTTACATTAGCTTGATCAGACTTGATCATCTATCTATGAAATGATTCTATGAAAGTGGTTAGGCAAATACTATATTAACTGCATATTCTGTAATAACTAACATAAGAAATCTTGTGTTTGTAGATATCCATGCGGGCCCTTATTCATTACAACTTCAGCTATTGATTTCTCTGACTCGTACCACAGAATACCAAAAAATGCCTGTTTTTCTTATTTTGATCCAATGGTCAGACTAACATGCTATACTATAGCTGTGTAACGAAGTCAGGTTCAAACTGTGGTGGCCCGGACTGAACTGATAATGATAATATCCTAGTCTTCTGCAACGGCCTTGTGTAAAGCTACTACATAGTAATAAAGCTTGAAGTTGGGTCAGGTATGTACCAAAATTAATTGGTGTATTATTCATCTTTTCCCAGCCGAGCATGATTGATAGATGTAATGTGGTGTGATCTTCACCAGTCACCATCTAGCCATAAAAAAAGCAAATAATATTGACCGGCAATGAGGAAACAGGGAGCTTGCCTCATGCTGCCCTAAAGCTATGAGTAGATCGAAGTGAGCAAAAAGTGAGTTCTAAATTTTAACTGATAATAACATGACATATAATATCAAACACTTCTCTTTGAATTTGAATGTGATATTATCTGGTTACGCAGTACCAGAAGACACAGCACAATCCTCGTGGTAGCTGTTATGCAACAGTGATGGCTTGATAGTTAGCTTACTGTCATTAACAACGTACATTGCCACTACGATTGGATAGGAACTGCTTTATGTCCCCAATGGTCTACCATCACACGTGTATTCACAGCCATGAATGCTCACACATCAGTATTAATCCACCTGAGCCATTACTATTCTCTCGGGCCTTTTTTTCTGCCTCTCATTTTGCCGCTATTTCAGGCACCATAATATACAAATAAGTTCATTGAATACACGTGTAAACACCATCAACAGTCTCTTCTCTGAACCATTACCTTTATTTGAATGCGCATATAATATGTTATCTGATTGGATCACCTTATCACTCAAACAGCGCAATGATCACATAAACAGAGTATTTGCAAGCATAATTTAGTTAGTAAGTAAAAGCATCACTGCGTGCATTTGTGCATAATCACTCAATTTTCCAGGATCAGTCGCACCACCATGGTAATAATCACTAAGTTTGAACTTGGTGGCTCCCAGCTCTCCGGAACCTCTGTCTCAATCTGGAAATCGTTCAAGCCATGATCTAGCCTGGCATCTCTTCTAGAACAAAATCCCCTTCTTTGTTCACTCGGGGACAAACTCCCTGCTCCCCTCCCTGTTCCCTTCCCATTCTCCCTGCTCCTATGTCCCAAACTCCCTGCTGGGATGGGAGTTGTCCTCAACCATTTGCCAATGTGCAAGAGAGGATAACTGTTCATCAAAGTTTTGACATTTTTTACAAAGAACATCATTGGACGAAATTATGTTATCAGACACATTGAAGGTTCGGTTTTTTAAAGGTTCGTAGCTTGTGAGTTCGTGCGTTCGGTTTTTCGTACCTACCGGAGCTTTGGTGGCTGTTTGGGTTTTCTTTTTTGGGTGATTTCTATGTGTCACAGTTGTCCACTCCTCTTCATCATCTTGCTTGTTCTGGTGTTCATTAATGTTATTAAACTTGGTGGGCTGTGTTAATGTAGTTGGGTTCTGTTTTGGGTTTCTTTCTGTTACCTGCTGTCTTTGGGGTCGTTGTAAGAGGTAGCTGACCTTTGGTCCGATTGTATGACGCATCTCTTTGTTTTCTTTTTCCAACTTCTCCATGCCCTTTTCCTTTTCCTTCTGGCTTTTTTAGTGATCAGATTCCATGGAGAGAAGTTTCTGTTCTAATCTTTGAATCATGAGCAGTGCCGTGTTGAGTGAGGGTTCCTGTTGTATGTTTCTTACGATAGGCTGACTTTGGGATTGATGATAAGTTGTAATATTATCCTTTACTGGGATTGTGGGGGTCATCATATCATCATGTCCAGTAGCTAGGTTTCCTTGTTCGATAACTGTGCCCGAGTTGAATACCGTAATATACAGTGATTGTTGGTTGCTGCCAAATTGCACTCCTTGCTGGATGGTAGTCGGCTCTGTTCTCCATTCACGTTGAAAGATGCTGATCCAATCTTCCTGGTAACCAGGATGTCAGTATGCAGCAACAGATGCATAGTGTTAGCAGGTGATTATTTCTTTGGATCTATATGTATAGATCTTTCCATCCTTGACTACGACTGACTTGTCATTCCCTTTCTTGTGATGATTTTCTTCAATAGCACAGAGTGCTTGATTCAGTGTCATCATGGTGGTTTGGCAAGTCATAACATGGTCAGGGGTGTTTTTATCTGGGTGATATTGCTGGGATAGTATATGGAAACGTTTCTTGGTGAGCATAAGGTAGTCTTTATGATCATCTGGAATGTTAGTGACAAGCAAATCTTCCTTTGTTTGCTTTGAGTCATATTTCTTGGATTCATATTGGTAGCTATTCATGAATTTATCCACGCTAAGATTGCATGGGCGTGAGCTAGGGTGAACCTTATTAAAGTAAGTGGTGATATCTCGTAGTTGTCCCATTTTCTGATTAACAAGGAAACACAAATCCTCCTAGCCAGAAGGCTGTGCCGTTCCACTGCAGTTTAAGGGCATCTTAGAGTGGATGATAGCTGTCCCTTAGGACCAGGTATCAAGATGTGACCAGCTGTGGTTTTGTTCACAGGCACTCTGGCCCTCTGTTTGGCTAGCATTTTCTGTGTGAACTTGTGTATGATTGAATGTGGGTGGGTAAAACTGTTGTGGTGATGAAAGATGATATATGGTTGAGTGGGATAGATCTGTCTCTTTTGTACTTTCCATTGGTGGGTGTACAACAAAGAGGGAAGAAACAAGTATGAATTAGTCAACAGGCAGAATGTTTCTTCCTGTAAACTCTCCTATGTTTACTTACAGTATCTCCAACTTTTAGATTGGATTAAACAGTTAGCTGGGGGTAAACTGTTTGAAAGTCTTCAGTTTTTCTAAGAGTTTATAAAAACACGAGCAGCGGCCATGTTGGATACTCTCAAAGATCCATGCAGGTATGGTATAACAGGAAATTTATGGACTGGGTGAGAGTATAGTCTAGAATAGACTACATCATCATGGTACACTCAATAAGTCTAGCCTCGTCACGCGGTCACGGGTTTTGGTTTGTTTGATGGCTTTGTAATTCTTGGTGTAGTATGAGGAGTTGTCTTCTGTTTTCTAGCTCCAATCTACACCACTTTGAGCTTTGACTTTTTCTCTGTTACCTACGCAAATGAATTATCTTTGTCATTTATCATATTCGAAATAAATTTAAATAGATTGATTGCATTAAATTCTTGCAGTAAGAATGTGAAAAAAAATTTTTAAAAATTAAATAACCTTGCAGCATATGTATAGTCTGAGTATGCTTAGGCTATTTCACAATCGAACAATTGAAAAAAACGGATTGATCATCATGTTCATTGATCCTCATGTTCACTTTTGGAGTTGTTTATCAAACGTGATTCTGAGTTACGATCTCTTAAAAAAGAGAAAATACAATCTCTTATAATGAGTTACCTGGAGTTCTTCAACTATAGGGGATATGATTAGGGATGAAAATGACTAAAATTCTAAATGTTATCGGTTGCTAAGTTTGGTTGGTATAGCGGAGTTCCTATGCAGGACTGTGTGACTTTTTATACGTTCAAGTTTTGAGACAACAATGGCACACTGGATAATTTAGCAGCTTGATTCAAAAAGACGTTTCATAGCCTATAATATGCCAATGTTTCCAAGCCATGTCAGTGTTTCAATAGTAGGCTTACACAGGTTCGATGATTTCTTAAAACTTAAAGGGAATAAAATTTAATGTCTACAATCCAGATTGTTTGTTGATGAGTCGATCAATTTTGATCAAATTTTGAGTTGGGTCTGATATTCTAAAAATGACGTCCATTTTCGATCCAAACACATATTTTCAATTAATCCTCATTAATTGAATTTTTATGGAGTTTCGAGCAATATTACAAAATTCTTTGATACTCTTTGTGAAATGAAAGACCCAGAATCAAAAGTGATTTACTGGTTGCCGAGATAATCACATGTGAAGTCAATTTTTGCAAAAGTTCCTTGCGTAAGTTCTGTCATGTGGTATTTTCTGAAAGGGGAATTTGATGTGGAAGCGGTGCTGCTGGCAAACTAGTTAATTGCAGTAGATCAGCAAGAAAGAAACCTGATAATTAATTATTTACCATTGGCTGATTAAGATTAGCAGAAACAAAGAGCTTTCTTTGCAGCTTCACTTTTTATGCTGTTGTAGACAAAGAGACAGAGTGTCTCTAAGTTTGAGTGGAAGTTTCCAGCAACAACAATGGAAACATCAGCAGACCATTTTTCATTTCTAACTGTATTGATTGGATATTTATCAACAACCATGGGTTGTTGCCACCCATATCACAAAAGCTGAAGAAAACACTTAGGTTGTAGTAGCTAATTGTACATCGGAAAGGAAAAAAATACCCAATTGTGTAAAAAATATGTATGTGGTGTTAAGCTAACGGTCTGACTGAGTATAAACCCAGAGATCATTGATTGCATTCTGCCCGATCCTTGTATTTTGTTTCTAGTCTGTTTCTACATTAATTATGTTAGATGGCGATGAGATATTTTTCAAGATGTTCTTTCATATCTACCAGTGCTTATATGTGAACCTTTTGACAAACTCAAAAACTATGCTTTGTGAATTAATCAAGGTTATAAATTCTGCGACTATAATGATTGAAATTGTAGGATTTTTCAGGAGGTATCAAGCAAGTTACTAGCATAACTAGGCCTAAGGGAAGGAGACCTATCTTTCTGTTTGTTTTTGAGGAGTTTTCTTAAATACCTACCGCCATTATGAGAGCTGCTCATGTTATGGCCTGAGATAGCCTGAGCTTTCAAGTGGATTTCTTCTTATTTCCGAAGGTAAACATGTGTCGGCCAGGATAGAAATAACACCGAATAATCGAAATGCAAATACATTTACCAAACAATCATTTTCTATTGATCAAGTGATGGATCAATGATGAATGATAATTAAAATAATAATAACTGTAATGTGATTTGGCAAATAAAATGAGAAAGTACTGAGTGGCATCTATTTTGATGATATCAAGAGTCATTATTTTCACAACTGTTGTTTCTGAGAGCATTACAAGGTGACTTAGTCCAGTAATCCTTGTTCCATGGGGGACTTTTCCAGCCTGGGTAGTTTTTGTTGGCATTTATTGCAGTAATTGTTTCTGCTTGTGTGAAACCTTGGTTTTGGCAACTTTATCATAATACGCAACCTGCTAGGTATGGTAACAATGTAAATAAATGTTGTGCTGCGGGGCTCATGATGTTTTCCTGGTAGCACACGATGAAATTTAGGGCAATAAGGATACTTTGCACATGAAAATCTGCGGCTAAATCTTTGGAAGAGTGAAGAAGCAAAATGTTTATGTAATTGGTTCGAGAACTATTGGGGTGAAAACAGATGTCGCTGTAAAAATATTGAAAAAATATGTACTTTGAGTCATTCAAGCAGTAGTGATTTTGTTTCAAGCAAGGGTGAGTATAGAACACAGTTTTTATTGAGGTTTGGTGAGTGATCACATTCCATACTAGAAAGTAGGAAAATTCTTGTGCAGACTGTGCTGCGGTACCCCTTTGAAACGACGAACTATATATTGAACAAATTTTTCCACAAAACAGATTTAGCATTTGAATCTATATTTTGCCTCCATGGGCAGAGCGCACATGCTGTATATATTGAAATATATGTATACATATTCTGTGGGCAGGGCTGGACAAGAACAAAGGCATTGCTTGGTTTTCAGTTGATAAACCAATAACACATAGTAATTGCTGATCATCCGGAGCCAATTAGTTTTTCCTTTCCTAGTGCTGAGCAATAATCAGAATTGAAAGGCATATCACCAGTATCACATACAGATGTTGTTTATTATTTAATTGTAAGATAATTAGCTTGTGATTGTGCTCAGCACTAACCCACCAACTCAACCACTTTTCTCCCATAGTGTCGCTGCGCCCCCATGATATTTAAATTGCTCGTAATCACGTGATATTCCACAAATCGATAAGCTGGTTAGGTATAAAAGATCAAACAAGCAGTTGGATGCCATACAGCATATTCTACAGCAAGAGAACCAACTGGTGAGACAAAAATATAAACAGAGGAAACTAAGACAGAGATTATCATGTCTGGTGAGGATGATGATAAGAATACTAAGTTCATGTGAGTAGAAAATTTTCAAAAATTTGTTTTCCGAGACTGCTATGTAAATGTAAAATGTAATGTAAATCACTTTTTATTAGCTGCTCTCCAGCAATCTTTACAGGAATATAACATAGATGCATATACATATTCAACTTAGCGCACTCCTGTACAAGGTAGGAGTGGGCAAGCTAGGCTATTGTCCAGAGAGCTCACCTCCTTCAGCAGTATGGGTAGTGACCGGGATTCGAACCTGCAACTCTCAGCTTGAGATGTTCGAATCCTAACCGCTACGCCACCCTGCCTGCCCTGCTATGTAGCTTGTACTGCCTCCCCACAATAGGTGTCATATGTAGGGTCTAATGCTAATTAAGGGCACTATGGCAAAATTTAAAATCGCCAATGGACACATTTTAAACAGTTAGCTATCTGATTCTGAAGCGCGAAATATCTGCTAGCGCTTCATTTCAATTTTATTGAAACATTTCATCATCCGTAGCTTTTAGGTAGCCGTTTTACCTATGTTTATCTTCTCATTCACATGCAGGAAATTTATTTTAGTTCACCTCATTTCATTTCAAAATTCATCGTAACACGCTTAGAACTCATTGCTTTTGTTGTTAATCTCAGTAAGCATTTCATAAATAAACTATTTAACAATATTATCATTCTACCCCGTAACTTGATGACAGGTTTGAATTTATATTTTTCGTTTCACCTGATAAGACGGCGTCTTGGGCTCTTACAAGAAACTACAAAGTTGGCAGCTCAATCAGCCTTATGCTTTGTGTTTAATATTTTTGATTAATTTCATTTTCAGGGCAGAACTAACAAAGACCACAGAAAGCGAAAGACATGTTCATGACCACATCATGCAGAATGCTGGATTGGACACTGTATCCAACACCCCTCTCTCTGTGACACTGTCTCTGCAACAGCACAACCGAGGGTTTCTGAACTATCATGATTGTGGCACAAGAACTACCCAGAACGAATAATAAACTTCACAGAAACAAGCTGCTTAAAAACTCCACTGAATATATGAGTATCATTTTAATTCATCAATAAAGAGCTGCTGCCACAGTTATGAACAATATAATATGTCGAAATGCCGCGTTGTGTGAGCCTGTATTGGCTATCATAATATTTTTTAAAACCACTTTTTATAAAACATAATAAGAAAATGACCATTCTGTTCCTGGACTAAGTCTTTTCTCTCCTTATTTTAAAACGAAGCATGCTTTTCCTCACTTTTTTTACAGTTGGTATTTTTCATCTTTTTCATAAAGAATTTAAATAAAATTTGAACACCAATGTTAAGAATGTATTTTATGCGGGCAGGTCCAATGAGTAAAAATCGGTGTAACTAATAGGTATGGGTGGTTTATTTTGAGTGCATATCAGCTTAAAATGGAGGGGATTTTCTCAAAATTCGTAATGCCTAATAATCATCAATAGAAAGAAAATAACTTTGCAGGCAACAAAAAACTTTTATCAATGATAAATTCAGTTACCTAAAACAATAATGGAGCGTAAATGGTAAACTGTTTTGATTTTCCATGAATGATTAAAATACTGGTTGATATTTATTGCTTTTGTTGAGTGAATTATTGATTGCAAGTTCAGATCTAATCAAGATGTGAGGTGTATATTTATTATTTAATCAATGATGATTGGTGAATTACAAGTAAACAAGGTGAGTTAGTCTAGCTCTACTTCCACCGGGGCTTTCTCTAATCTGTAATTCTTGTACTCGGGGAATTTCCGCTGATCACAATTAATGTGAGCTAGGTATATGTAGGTGTACTTCAGTATGAAGCCAACTAATATACTTTGAATAAACCACATAACATTAGCGTTGGCACTCAGCCACCAACAAAAACAAGAATATGACCATGTGACAAGGCTGACTCAAAATTAATGAGGGTGGTCTTCCACAGTCAATAATTGTTACAAGCGACATATTTATGTTATGTGCACCAATACCAACCATTATATTGTTGATATTTGGTATTAAAGTAATGATCTCATATAAAATTTGATACCCCTTGGAACACTATTCGCTAAAATATTGTCACTGCAGTGCAGTCTCTACTAAAATCAAATGTTATTTTGACCATTTTGATACATCAATTTAAGCTGTCAAATTAGCAGCATATGATTTATAGGTATTTTATTGACATGTCTATCAAAGCAGTAAAGTAGACATTACCAATATTCTGTACAATATCAAGCCTTATTCGGTATTTAACAAGCCAAAAAATCTCAAAGCCCTACTCCTAGTCAAGGAACAGATATACACCTTCGGTACATGATGCACTGGTATCCTGATCTTTCGCAAAGGATGACTGGCCTAGAACAACAACAAAGTGACATTTTATAGATTTACTCTCACTAGAAGTATTTTGCTAGGTGAATTGATCTGCTGGTCATGGAATAATAAGTTATTAACAGCAATATGTGTTCCACAGCATTCTTTTCCCTCATTGATTAGGTGCTCAAGCTTTGTTCACCTAATCAGTTCAACTAATGAAGGAGTTCTTTGACTCACCGTTAGCGGACTTTTTCAGGGAGGTATGGTACCCACCACCAACCAGGAGATTGTTTCGATATTCCGAGCGAAGTATCTATAGAAGTAATTTGTATTTATGTTGTTTTGAACATTATTCTTTGAGTGCACCATGATTGATTAATAGGCCTCTGTAATGATACATGGAACATCCCACTTCATACGTTGTAGATTCCACTGTGTTCCATCTCATTAAATACTTCAACGGCCTTCCACCAAATGATACCACCGGTTTAACAGAGAAGGCACTGTTTGAAATTTCTTCTAACTAAATGCTTGAAATATTGTTTAATTACAATGACAATAATAATAATATAATAATAACAATTGTTATTGTTTTTGCTGATTGAACTTATATCTTGGTAGCTCATATCTGATCAAGATGTGATGCGTGTAGTTATTATTTAATCAATAATTATCCGTGAATAATATGTAAACAAGGTGAGTTAGTCCAGCTCCTTTTCCACTGGGGTTTTCTCTAGTCTGTAATATTTGTGTTCGGGGAATTTCTGTTGATAACGAATATGTGTAAGCTTGGTATGTATTTGTGTCACATGATAAAGCCAGCAAATGTATAACCACACAAGATTGGCCTTGTCATGTTGCCACCAACAATAACAACAACTGGCCGCATGATAAGGCTTATTCAAGATTGATATGGGGGGGGATAAGATTTTCCACGAGTCAACAATTGTTACAAGCGAGCAACATATATATGTTATGAGCGGCAACAACTTCATTAATGTACCTTTGATATTTGATATCAAAGTGGTGGTATTTATCACATTGAAATTTTTCTGTTTTGAAATTTTTCCCGATATTAATTAAACAACTGAATGTAGTTTCAACCATTTACGAAGTCATAACAGCAGGACAGCCACGGCAGCAGCAAAATTGAGTCTGTCAAATCTGCAACACCATTTCTGGTTGATCTTAATATTAAGTTTTTGCTACGCAGTTACATCACTCACTCATAATGTAAATGATTCTGGCTTGTCCTTGGCAATATTTTATTGATCCAGTCAAAAACCTTCATGAGATGGCATGATTGTCATAGTCGAGGACAATCAATTTTAAAATCCAGATCTAGTCAGGAAGTGATGAACCAGTATCTTAGCTTCAACAAGATTATGACTAAACATCAGTTCCAGTTCCACAGTGAGTATTTTGCTAGGGGAATTCTGCTGATCATGGAATAAGAAGTTCCTCAAATAAAAGGCGATGGAATTTTCCGCAGCATTGTTTACAATTATGTTCTCAAGCTTAAGCTTTGTTCATCCAATTAGCTCAATTAATGAATGAGTCCTTTTGCTGACTTTACCATTTGCTAGATTGCCAAAGCTGAATTGCTTGGGGAGGTGTTGCTACCCACCACCATCTATAGGACATATTTTTTCATATCCTGAGCTTGGTGTTCAGTTTATAATATAGCATTAATTTTGTACTGCTTAACATCGCTAATCTATCGATTAATCTACAAGGGTAACATCACAAATGATGAATCAATTTACTTTGTACATAAATGTTTCAGAATTCATTGATAACAAATCTAATCAATTCTTCCATGTTCAATGGCTGTCCACCAAAACAACAACACTGGTTTGACAGTAAATTCACCGTTGTTCTCGGTCTTACTTTGTAGCCACTTTCTGTAGTTTATATTCGGATACTTATCGACAAAATATATAGAGTATGGGAGCTTTTAGAGACTGTCTACAATATTTTATTAACTTTACATGTCTCATCTGTTGAATCATAAATGACATCAATTGCAATCACCCGATTGTTCATTGAGTCCAACCAAAAATAAAATAATCAGTTCGCCATCGAGTTGAGTGCTGTTATATTATAGTGAATAGAGGTAATATTTTCCTTGCACTAAAATTGCTGATGTTCACAATTATTAACTAACCACGCAATGGTAGAGTAACCCTTACAATATGTAATAACTATCAAAGTGCTAATTCCCTTTAACCATCAGTGAGTCTCACCTACCAATAACCCTCACAAGAGGGTGGAACTGCCCTCCTAGATACATAGTGAAGTTTTGTACGGGGTGATTTCAACGTAGTTTATTTTTACTAATAAACACCTGTTATACTGGCCGTAACACCGATAACACCAAGAAACTGCCATTTTTTGTGAAAAAATTGATAAGTTTGGATCAGGAAGGTAAACATAAAACATCATTGATTTGCCATTGTCATAGTAGAAATACAAATCTGATTAAATCAGTATCAAGTTTTTAAATGATGAGCTGCTGTGATTGAAATAAAATAGAATAAAGTAAATATCAGGTATTAATAATCGCATACCTCTATCATCCTTTCAAGGAGAGAGTATATATAAAAAATAAATTCTATATCATGTAGAGCTAAATTAGTGCCTCCCCATATTTGCTTTTATTATCTGAAAACACCACAAGTGGCCACTTCTATTTAAAAATTTGTCCCCTGAGTGGTTAATCCACTTGCATGTATTGCATTGAGAAGTCTAAGATTCGCGTTAGTATTTGTCTCTAAGGTCTGTATATAATGTGGAAATGTGACAGTTTCCGCCTTGAATTTCTCCAACTTCTGCAGTATGTTTATCAGCTCTGACATTTTGTTAGCCTGTAATCAGGTGGAATACTGACAATAAGATACATCAAGAAGACTAACCAGGGGAAGGTGAGATGACACAATTGGTAAGTTGTTTTTCTATCCTCAACCATGCGATTGATACTGCAGGAATTGCCGTAAGAATCCTGTTGAGTGTGTATTCTTGATGGATTTTCTCAGCCCCCAGCAGCGTTAACTGTAACTCCTCCCTATATCTTCCTATCAAGGATTCCAAGCTCTTGTGAGGTTTACCAGTTTGACATAACGCATTAAGGGCCCGTTTATAATTGATGGAAGGAGCACCAAGGTAAGAAAAGAGGATTAAATATGATATCAATTTGGACCAGTACACTTTATCGTCAGTTGACTATATCTAGCATTAAATGTACCCAGTATTCATGCTTCGGTTGAGGGTGTAAATTATATTCTATGTCATATGATGGGGAGAAGGATTTGTCTCGGTAAAATAACCCAAACACTTCCATACATAACCATGTGGGTCCTTGAACTTTTACATGCCATACTTGAATACGTGTAGGTCCTGGATCAATGTCAAGACAGCGACATATTCATTAAAAGTTTGCTTCACCAACCTTTTGTGGCCAGTACTGATTGTTCTGTGACATTCTTTTGAGTAGTTTGGAGAGGTCCTTCCAGTGTGTTGCCATCCCAAATATAACAATGTCAAAATGTTAACCATTGTGACCTTTGACCTCATTACCTCATGTTGACTATTCAGTGAAAACCTGTACCATCAAATAAATAAACAAACAAATAAATAAAGTCTGAATCACTTATGAGATTACAAGGGAATCAAAGGCATATTGGGTCTATTTATTCACACTGATCATGTGATGCACTATTGCATGTTTATCTCTGATCGATAGAGAGTGAATTAATTCACTTAGCTTGAGTATCATCAGAGAGATTTTGGTGTACCGACCCAAGATCAATTTCAATAATTAGAGGCACATGTTAGGTACTTGGACAAAATTGACTCAAATGATCAAATATACACATGTCAATTAGTCTAGCCTCCATGTCAGTATGTTATTTATTTGCTGGTTAAAATGTTGGTTAAACTCCCAATGGTTAGTCATTCACCACATCGTGGCTGCGAAATCGTGTGTGCCTCAAGGGCGAGGCTGCAATGTCTGCGCCAATTTGCTTTCAGTTTGTAGGCAGGTCGGAGCACACCTGGGGGTCCAACAACTCCCAGTAGTCAGTGGACTGCAGTGGGATTCGAACTCACGACCTTCAACACTTGCATGGTGAAGGACCGGCGCTCTAACCACTGAGCCACCTCCTACTCCACTGTCGTACGGTTTATGAAAAACATGTCAGGAGGATTGGGCCATGCATGTGTGGTCTTTGTTGGCAAAGATCCCCAACACGTACAACTTATACTTGTAAATATATATATATATATGTATATATATATATATGCACAAATACCACTCTTCATGCAGTCAGGAAGGTTTGGATTCCTATCAACGATACCTATATGATTATCACATAAATTATTGTGGGTTATAATTGCAAGTCTGTCTCTGTCCAAAGACTGAGAAATAACAGTACCATAAGGGCGCAGCCGCCGTATTCTGCACCAAGTTGCTCTCAGTTTGCAGGCAGGTCAATTGAGCCCAGTAGTCAGTAGACTGCAGAGGGATTTGAACTCAAGACCTGCAAAGCTTGCGCATTAGAGAGCAGGCGCTCTAACCAACTGAGCTACCTCCTACTCTTCTCTTCTAAGGCCTTAGTGTATCCTTACTACGTGATATGACAATTTAAATCCTTACATTGTGATAGGCATACAATCTGAATAGTTTATCACAAAAATCAGTCTGTGAGATTTTTTTGGCAACAGTGAACAGATTTTTCCTTCATGTAGGTTCGCATATAGGTTTTCGATTATTAATGTGTATCGTTACTTTGTGGGTGCTTTCACTGTAATAGTGTTAATTATAAGCACTATGGAAGAAATCCTTCGTAACCAATAACTGCATGGGGATATGTAAATAGGAGTAGGTTGGTGGAATTACCATGGCCTACCAATGATGTCATCATTGTTATTATATTTATATTTATACTCATAGGTGATCAATATTTCACAGGATACAAAGTGAAACGGTACAAAGGGAAATAAATACGATTAACTTCGGAACCAAGGAGTTTCTGTTGGTGTATTTCCCATAAGATAAGACTGAGGTGGGGGATTTCTCATAAGTCATCGCATCGCACAAATCATCATCCCATCTCACTTAAGCTGATCTATCAATCAGTTTTGAACAATAAACAAAAACAAAAGAAGTACCGTATACAGGAAACATGCACATCAGCCACGCCCAAGTCACACACATGATTGGATCATGATCCTCGATCACTTTATCCAACCAACCAATCATAACAAAAAGAGATAAATCTTACTGTCGTTGGACTACATAATGGTAACTATAGACAAATCCAAACAAGTATAAATTGAGACAGAGCAAACAGGGAGGTACAGTTTCAAACTCCTTGGAGCAAACATAGTTTTTAAACCAGTTACAGATCACCACATAGTAATCATGTCACACGAGGATGATCCTAAAGACGATCAAATGAACATGTGAGTAGTATTGCTTTAGAAATATACAGTTGACTGATTTGACTTAGATAGATGGATGCAAACTTCTTTTTCCGTCAAAATAGCACATAATTTTTTGAGAATGGTATTGAATCACTTGATTGTGTTGGAGACTTTCCTCACTTTTTCGTAAATAACTGCTTTAGTTACTATCATGTAACTTCTGATGAACTGAAAAGATCAGCCTTTTATCACCAGCAAAACCTAACCAACCTGCTTGAAGAAAATGGCGTAGTTTTCCAAATGTGCTATCAAATTATTAATTAGTGCGGGCTTTTATGGTGAGCTTGCAATAAGTAAACCAGCAATATGTAATTCATGTACTTATTTTCAGGGGCGGAGAGGAAGCAGAGTTTACATACGTGGCCGGTGTCCGCCTTATGCTCGGTGATGAATATCGAAGCGCATCTAGAAGAGACAGTGCCTACACCGAGAGACCTGCTGCGATGGATGGAAAGATGAAGATGAATATAAAAGAGCCAAACCACAACTAAACCAAAACAACTCTTTAGAGCTCACTGAGTCTCGTATATATACAATTAGACACTTATAATAATCTCTCAATCAACAAAAAGCCCCTGTCATTTTTGTTAATTAGTTCATCGAAAAGCTGTCAAATCTTTCATCAAAAAATCTACTTTTGTTCAGAATCCAGAAGGCTTGATGATTGAGTATAATTTTTGAGGATTTAAGATTTGCCAGTGTTTCAAGGAGCTGACTACGATTCTGGCAAATAGCTGTCTCGATTTTAAAGATATTTTTTAAGAATATTTTGAGTGTGTTTTTCGCTTAAATTTTGCTTAAACGAGTTTCATGACTTATGTACTACTACAACAACCATCAACAGAGGACCTGAGAAATTCATCATACTGTTGGTGGTGTAAGCAAACTGTGATGTAAAGGCCTTTTTCAGCCATTTTAGTGAGAGTATGGATATTGGTGAGTTGAATTAGTTCCGGATCAATTGAGAATAGTGATATATGATTATTTTGGCTAAATTTTTGTGAGAGGTTTTCTGTACCCGTATATTTGTCTTGATTCAAGTATTACAAAAAATCGATTTGCATCAATAATGATATGAAAGGTCTTCTTAATTGTATAGATATGAGTATGATTTCGCTGTGGTGCAGCAGATGTGCCTAAGTTTCTGGTAGAAAAAGAGGCAGAGTTCATATTACTGTCGACCTTTGCCTCGAGAATTGTGTCATAAATTGACTGCACAGTATTGCTACAAATCAACCTTGCTGGTACAGACGACTATGTTCTTTGTTTTGAATTTTAAAAACTTTCCAATCATTTTCACTGATTTTACCATTTAGTGTCTTGAAAAGATTTGTAAAATATACGTGAAGATTTGCATTAAGTTCTGGCCAGGCTTTAAGCCTAATGGCTGGGTTTGATGATAGTGTAAATTTAAATAGTTGTAATTGTGGTGAGCATAATGAATGCATGAGTTTAGCATAAATTTTCAGACTTTCCACCCAACTCTAATAGTTTTAATATGGCGTGAATGTCGAGCTGAGCAAATATGACACTTCCACCAAATAACCTCTTCCCGACACTGATAGAGTGATATTCTATTGCATGTATATCTCTGATCAAAGAATTAACTCACTTAACATGGGAACCATCAGAAGGAATGAGTTGTGATGACCTGAGGTCAATTTTTTTAATTAGGGGCGGGTACATGTGGGGTACTCATACTAAATTGTATCTGCATTCTAGATATACAGATATCAGTGATACAAATGCTCATAGCCTTGATGGCAGTGTGCCTCTTCCCTTCGCCTGTCTTGACAAGCTTTGTTGGGTGGTTGGGAACAAAGTTTGTCAACTCTCGCAAATGAGATGTCGAGAGGCCGAGTCAACAATTGTTACAAGCGAGCAACATATATATGTTATGAACGGCAACAACTTCATTTATGTACATTTGATATTTGATATCAGAGTGGTGGTATCACTTCACCTTGAAATTGTTCTGCTTCGAAATTTTCCCCGATATCAATTAAACAACTGAATTTAGTTTCAACCATTTACGAAGTCATAACAGCAGGACAGCCACGGCAGCAGCAAAATTGAGTCTATCAAACACCATTTCTGGGGGATCTTGATATAAAGTTTTTGCTACGCAGTTACCTCACTCACAGTTACTGATAGTGATTCTGGCTTATTCCTGCCAGTATTGTGTCGATCCAGTCGAAACATCCTAATGAGCTGGGATGATGGTCATGGTCAAAGAAAGTTTTGAGATAGTTCAGATCTCATCAGGAGGATACATGATGCACCAGTATATTTCCCTTCAACAAATCATGACTCAAAGTTACATATAAAGTAACATTTTCTCGGCTTCATTTCCACTGAGAGAATTTTGCTAGGAAAATTCTGTCGATCATGGAATAAAAAGTTCCTCATATAAACGGCAATGGAAGTTTCCACAGCATCGTTTTCACCTCATCAATTTGGTACTCAAACTTATAGCTATTTTGATCCAATTAGCTCAATGAACAAATGGAATTTTTACCGATTGTTATAGCTGACTTGTTTTTCATATTCTGAGCTTGATGTTCTGTTATAATATATCATTAGTCTTTTACCCATTAACATGGCGACGCCATTGAGTAATCCACATGCATAAGATCACAATTCATGAATCGTTTCACTTAGTACACGGACGCTTCCAAATTCCTTGAAACCAAATCTGATCAATATTATGAATCTATGGCAGTATACCAGAAAAGCATCAAAGTGGTCGGCAAAATTATATCACTGGCTTGACTGAAACTTCATCGTTATTCTTGATCATATGGTAGCCAATTTCTTTAGCTAGGTTTTGATACTTCCTGACTAAATATATGAAGTATGAGAGCTTTAGCTAGACTGTGTCAACAATATTTTCATTCTTCACGTATCATAACTGGTAAATCATAGATGACATCAATTGCAAGCAGCAAGCTGTTAATTGAGACACAAAGAAATAAATAACAGGAACACTAGCCATTGGCCAAGATTATTAAAATATGTGCCTTTGTACTTTAGTTTCCACCTCTGTGAGAGGCCTAGATGAACAAACCAATCAATAAAAGATAAAGTTATCAATGTGTGCTGACTCTTTAACTATCAAAGTGCTAATTTCCGTTAATCATCATGCGAAAAAACGAAAACGGAATATTTATGACAACAATAATAACATAAAATTAGATTTGATTTAACAAGTCTTTGCTCCTAAGTGACGTTCTGGTAGGTGTGGGAATATACCATCCACTCCTTGAAGAGAAATGTCCACCAGTTTTGATGTATTTATGGAGGGCCTGGGTGGTGTCATTCACTAGACCAGCTGTGTCTAGTCTGCTATCAGAGTTCTCATTATTTTGGTGAATTAGGCAAAGACATTGTCTTTGGTACCTGTCTATCCTTATCCGTTTTACCCAGCATGGGGCTGCATAAATCATGAGTGGTACAATGCATGATTTATAAAACAGAGTAAGACCACGGTTTTTCACCCTCACTTTACAAAGCTTACAGATTGCATTGATTGCTGGTCGGAAAATTTCAAATATTGAGTCAACATGCTGTTTGAAACTTAGATATTGGTCAAATTTAACATAGTTTGACTGAACAGCTGTCTGCCACTCCAGGAAGAAGTATAATCAGCTGTCTGCTCTGAGATTTTTTTCAGCCTGTAAAAAGGTGAAAAAGTGACGATAAAATATAACAAGAGGATGAAGCGATGGTGAAATGGAACCAGCCCTTAGCAGGCTTGTTATCCACTTTCAGGCGATTGATGCTGCAAGAGTAGCACGTAGGAGTCCTTTCTGATGAGCATGCTTGATGGATTGTCCACTACCCGAGTGACTTCGACTGTCTCTACTCCCTGCTATTCATACTATCAAGGAGTCCAAGCTATTTTATGGCTTACCAGACAGACTGCATTCACGGTTGGTTTTAAATTGGCTGAAGGAACACCAAGGTATGAATAAGGGTTTAATTATGCATTCCAATTTGGATCAGCGCACTTTATCGTCAGATGACTATATTTAAGATAAGTTGTATTCAGTATTTATGCTTTGTCTGAGGGGTCAAGCAGATTGGATTAGGGTGTAAGTTACCCTTCATCGATAGTTGCGGAATGATAAATTATCAAAAACACTTTTACAAAAAGACATGTGCGCCCGTGAACATGCCATATTTGGGTAGGTGTAGGTCCTAATCAACGTCAAAAGAGCAAGATAGAAATAAGAAGTACGCTTCATCAAACTCTAGTGTGCCCTCACAGACTGTTTGTTAACATTTACCTGTTATTGAGTAGTTTGGAGAGGTAATTTCAGTAAATTGTCATCCAAAAATTGATACTGTCAGAATCTTAACCATTGTGACCTTTGACCTCATTACCTCATATTGACTATTCAGTGAAAACCTGCACCTTCAAATAAATAAACAAACAAACACATAAATAAAGTCTGAATTGCTTATGAGATTACAAGGGAATCAAAGGGATATTGGGTCTATTTATTCACACTGATCATGTGATGCACTATTGTTATCAGGTTAGCCTAGTGGTTAGCGGGTTGGATCATCGATCTGACGACCGGGGTTCAATTCCCGTGCATGTCCACTGGTGTTACCTGAGAAGCCAAGTTCGGTAGGGTGTTCCAATGAGTACCAGCGCTTCATGCGATGTAGGTTCTCATTAGTCAGGGTTGGCTTTGGAATGCTTGGACCCAGTGACCAGGCGGTAATGATGTAGTGTTCACCACTTAGAAGTACCCATTGTGGCTTACATTAAGCGGTATAAATGAACTCATTATTATTGCCTGTTTATCTCTGATCGATAGAGAGTGAATTAATTCACTTAGCTTGAGTACCATCAGAAAGATTTTGGTGTACCGACCCGAGGTAAATTTCGATAATTAGAGGCACATGTTAGGTACTTGGACTAAATGTACTCAAATGATCAAATATACACATGTCAATTAGTCTAGCCTCCTTGTCAGTATGCTATTTATTTGACCACTGTTGTACGTTTCATGTAAAAACATGTCAGGAGGATTGGGCCATGCATGTGTGGTCATTGTCGGCAACGAACCCCAACACGCACAACTTATACTTGTAAATATACATATATATATACAAATACCACTCTTCATGCAATCAGGAAGGTTTGGATTCCTATCAATGATAGCTAGAATTATCACATAAATCATTGTGGGTTATAATTGCAAGTCTGTCTCTGTCCGTAGACTGGTATATAACAGTACCATAAGGGCGGAGCCGTCGTATTCTGCACCAAGTTGCTCTCAGTTTGCAGGCAGGTCAATTGAGCCCAGTAGTCAGTAGACTGCAGAGGGATTTGAACTCAAGACCTGCAAAAATTGCGCATTAGAGAGCAGGCGCTCTAACCAACTGAGCTACCTCCTACTCTTCTCTTCTAAGGCCTTAGTGTATCCTTACTACGTGATATGACAATTTAAATCCTTACATTGTGATAGGACATACAATCTGAATAGTTTATCACAAAAGTCAGTCTGTGAGATTTTTTTGGCAACAGTGAACAGATTTTTCCTTCATGTAGGTTCGCATACAGGTTTTCGATTATTAATGTGTATCGTTACTTTGTGGGTGCTTTAACTGTAATAGTGTTAATTATAAGCACTATGGAAGAAATCATTTGTAACCAATAACTGCATGGGGATATGTAAATAGGAGTAGGTTGGTGGAATTACCATGGCCTACCAATGATGTCATCATTGTTATTATATTTATACTCATAGGTGATCAATATTTCACAGGATACAAAGTGAAACGGTACAAAGGGAAATAAATACGATTAACTTCGGAACCAAGAAGTTTCTGTACGGGGGGGGGGGGGGGGGGGGGGGGGGAAGGGGGGGGGTCATTTACTGTTGATAATATTAACCCCATCACTTTTGCACTCAAAGAAATCCAAACTCGAGTTCTGGGAATTTTCATGCAATGATTTGTTTGCCGTGTCAATCATTTTAACCTTATTACTTTGCACTGCAAAACAAATGATATGGAAAATTGCACTCCTCCAAGCTTTCAATTTGGAAATAAAAACAAAACGCTACCAGGAGCTTCGGGGAAGGAATGCTAACTTTTGCTTGGCTAATATATATTAAGATTTATAATTATTTCCTGTTCCAGTTGATTGATTGAAAAGTTTTGAAACTTTGAACTACCACTTCTTCAAACAATTTTTTTGACAGGTTGGAATTTCATCACCTAGGCTTCAATTCTACTGAGTGAGACAAAGTTGGTGTATTTCCCATAAGATAAGACTGAGGTGGGGGATTTCCCATAAGTCATCGCATAGCACAAATCATCATCCCATCTCACTTAAGCTGATCTATCAATCAGTTTTGAACAATGAACAAAAACAAAAGGAGTACTGTATTCAGGCATCATTGAATAAACTGATCTGGGCAGTAAAAAAGCAAAATAAACAGCCTCACAATAGATTCATGATGTCAAACCATTGAATTCCATATCTGGAATAGCATCATTAGCTTTCTTTTGTAAAACAAAGGGCTTGCAAAAATAGCCAGTCCCTAGTAGCAATCTAGAAATGCCCTAATCATCGACACTGTATGGGGTATAATTACTGTTTGCAATTTTGTAAACAAGACAATGTCTCAGGCTAATTATTCATGCTACTAGGGACAGCCAATCAGATAACAGTCAGATGGGTCCCTGTGTTTAGTGTCCTAACCGTATAACGCTATGATACTATTTCCATTCTAAGAGAAGAATTTAATTCAGTGTGTCAAACGCATGAAACCTTCTGGCATTTATGTGCTCACTTTACAAATCGAACTAATTGTATCAGCTAAAATGAATTCCTGAATTTGCTGTCAGAATGATAATTCTGAATAAAACGATTACACATGCACATCAGGCACGCCCAAGTCACACACAAGATTGGATCATGATCCTCGATCACCTTATCCAACCAACCATTCATAGCAAGAAGATATAAATCTTATGATCGTTGGACTACATAATGGTAACTATTATAGACAAATCCAAACAAGTATAAATTGAGACAGAGCAAACATTGTTTTTAAACCAGTTACAGATCACCACAGAGTAATCATGTCACACGAGGATGATGATAAAAACGATCGAATGAACATGTGAGTAGTATTGCTTTAGAAATATACAGTTGACTGATTTGACTTAGATAGATGGATGCGAACTTCTTTTCCGTCAAAATAGCACATGATTTTTTGAGAATGGTATTGATGAATCACTTGATTGTATTGGAGACTTTCCTCCCTTATTCGTAAATAGCTGCTTTAGTTACTATCATGTAACTTCTGATGAACTGAAAAGATCAGCCTTTTATCACCAGCAAAAACTAACCAACCTGCTTGAAGAAAATGGCGAAGTTTTCCAAATGTGCTATCAAATTATTAAGTGCGGGATTTTATGGTGAGCTTGCAATAAGTAAACCAGCAATATGTAATTCATGTACTTATTTTCAGGGGCGGAGAGGAAGCAGAGTTTACATACGTGGCCGGTGTCCGCCTTATGCTCAGTGATGAATATGAAAGCGCATCTAGTAGAGACAGTGCCTACACCGAGAGACCTGCTGCGATGAATGGAAAGATGAAGATGAATATGAAAGAGCCAAACCACAACTAACCCCAAACAACTCTTTAGAGCTCACTGAGTCTCGTATATATACAATTAGACACTTATAATAATCTCTCAATCAATGAAAAGCTCCTGTCATTTTTGTTAATTAGTTCATCGAAAAGCTGTCAAATCCTTCATCAAAAAATCTACTTTTGTTCAGAATCCAGAAGGCTTGATGATTGAGTATAATTTTTGAGGATTTAAGATTTGCCAGTGTTTCAAGGAGCTGACTACGATTCTGGCAAATAGCTGTCTCGAATTTACAGATATTTTTCAAGAATACTTTGAGTGTGTTTTCGCTTAAATTTTGCTTAACGGGCCTCATGACTTATGTACTACTACAACAACCATCAACAGAGGACCTGAGAAATTCATCATACTGTTACTGGTGTAAGCAAACTGTGATGTAAAGGCCTTTTTCAGCCATTTTAGAGAGAGAATGGATATGGGTGAGTTGAATTAGTTTCTGATCAATTGAGAAGAGTGATATATGATTAATTCGGCTAAATTTTTGTGAGAGGTTTCCTGTACCCGTATATTTGTCTTGATTCAAGTATTACAAATAAATCCTTGGTGAGATTTGCATCAATAATGATATGAAAGGTCTTCTCAATTGTATAGATATGAGTATGATTTCGCTGTGGTGCAGCAGATGTGCCTAAGTTTCTAGTGGAAAAAGAGGCAGAGTTCATGTTACTGTCGACCTTTGCCTCGAGAATTCTGTCATAAATTGACTGCACAGTATTGCTAAAAATCAACCTTGCTGGTACAGAAAACTATATTCTTTGTTTTGAACTTCAAAAACTTTCCAATCATTTTCACTGATTTTACCATTTAGTGTCTTGAAAAGATTTGTAAATTATACGTGAAGATTTGCATTAAGTTCAGGCCAGGCTTTAAGCCTAATGGCTGGCTTTGATGATAGTGTAAATTTAAATAGTTGTAATTGTGGTGAGCATAATGAATGCATGAGTTTAGCATAAGTTTTCAGACTTTCCACCCAACTCTAGTAGTTTTAATATGGCGTGAATGCCGAGCTGAGCAAATATGACACTTCCCTCCTTCTACTCCTCTTCCCAACACTGATAAAGTGATATTCTATTGCATGTAAATCTTTGATCAAAGAATTAATTCACTTAGCATGAGAACCATCAGAAGGAATGAGTTGTGATGACACGAGGTCAATTTTTAATTAGGGGCGGGTACATGTTGGGTACTCATACTAAATTGTATCAACATTCTAGATATACAGATATCAGTGATACAAATGCTTATAGCCTTGATGGCAGTGTGCCTCTTCCCTTCGCCTGCCTTGACAAGCTTTGTTGGGTGGTTGGGAACAAAGTTTGTCAACTCTCGCAAATGAGATGTCGAGAGGTCGAGTTATCCCCTCTTGAAATCCGTAGAGTTGACAAGTTTTGTTCCCCCTCCCGACCCAACAAAGCTTGTCAAGATAGTCTCATGTCCCCCCTACCCTAACAATACATTTAAAAGACATTTATGCTAATCAGAAAAATGATAGACATACCTGCAGCACAGTAGTAACATATTGTACAGCTCATTTTTACCTCTATTTCATCTCTCTATCTCCTCTCAGTCACAGTTAGAACAGGTATGTCTGTTTGACCGCATGAGGCCTGTCAAATACACCATGATAGCAAAATAATATCAGCTAACTTTTGTGCTCAATCATTGTCATGTGGTGGTAAAAGTCATTGGGGGTAGATATGCAACTTTCATCACCACAATTTGATTGAGCACTTTGGATAGCTTTTAGCTAGTTAAAGTGCACATAACCTGTCCCGGCAGCTAGTGATTGCATTCCAATATCAACCATATAGCTGTGATGTGGTTGATAATTGAATGTCATCACCGCAACATGGCAACGATGAAACACCTAAGCCACGTATCGGCATGACGAGGTGAAATTACTGCTTCTCTTTGTCCCTGCTCAATTGAGTTCAATTTTCTCTCCAGGTAATACATCAAGTACGACACTAAACCAAATTGGCATAAGTATTGACTACCATGGGACACAAGTTGTAGAAACCAAGTGGGCTAAGCTGTCAGTGTATCAAGAATCAAATGTGTCGAAATTAAGTTACATTAAATTGATACTAACAATCAGAGATTCACATGCTTATGAAGAGTATGTCCATCGATTAAGCGCTTGTCAGACGATCGGTCTGTGACATGGTAGCAGTATATGTAGCTTCTCATGATGTCATCAGAGTCTAAGAGTGCACTGCTGCCCCTGCTTTCTGAGTTGATGAGACAGAGTAAGAACTGACGGCTTTCTGAATGTGAATATAAAAGAGCAATAATGATAAATATTATAATAATTGTTCCGAGTTTTTATGCTAACTTGACCTCTCTATTGTGTCTGCCACAATTACAAATTTGAAGCTCCATAAAACTTTGACTAAGTCTATGTAAAGAGTCCTCAAGAAAGTCCCACAACATCTCAAGACTACCTCACAACATCTTGAGACGTCCCAAGACTGCTCTACAATGTCTCATAACTGTCCTACAACAAACAGAGACTGCCTCACAACAGGTCATATGAGTCTTCACCATAGACTTAATATACTCCCTAGACAGGACAATGCTTATGCTTCACTGATCATAATATGTCCCACTTAAATAGCATGACATGACGTAATTAGTTTGTGCTGTGAGCCCCAGTTTACTATGTACCATTCAATGAAATAATGTGAAAAATCAAGGGACGCTGGGCATGATATCAGCCCCTGTCCAGCCCCTTATTATTCAAACACAAAGAAAATTGGTGAGTGTATGTAAAAGACCTTTCCGCACGAGATGGTATTCATGATTTGTCTCAAGAACCAGAACTCTTTATGATAAGGTACAATCATTGGCCAATAAACACTGAAATAAATACAGCCATTTACCCTCAGCACTTCCATCACTACTATAAAAATGTAAAGAATACATATAACACAATATCAAAAATATTTTGTTGGATGAGCCAGATCTTATCACCACCATCATCGTTTTCTTCTTCAAAATTGTTTCTAGTAGTGACTGCACACAACCAGTCAGTTCAAATTGGATTGCCAATTTTATTGTCGCTTCACAAGGAAGAATAGATCTGTGCTGCAAATTTAGTATGCAAACTACAGATAGCTGTTGTTCCTGAGTACGTATGATGAACCTAGAGTATATGAAAATAACTTAAAATTTTTATACTGAAGTACTGTATTCAAAATCTAATGGCCTTTACTGTGACCAAACTTAATTTTGCCGATGCCGGTAAGGTTCTTTGAGTTTATCAATGTGATATCGGTGTCAACAGTGAATGGCAATTGCTTCCTTGACCTATTCAGACACAGCAGTGTGAAAAAAGTAGTTATTACAACAGGACACGTCATCATCTGAGAAAATGGAACTACATGTAATGATGAAACTACAGGAAAAGAATGGAAGCAGTGATTCTAATAATTTCAAAGACTGGAAAATAAATTCCGGCCAAACGATCACCAGCATTATTGCTTGACTCAGCCGAGAGTTGCGTGCTCATATGCATCACAGCTGCTCAGAAGCACAAAACTCCGTAGCCTGCAATAAACTTTGGTTGGTATGAGCTAAGGTTTAGTATGAATAATGGCTATTAGTATAGAACCCAGTCTGAGCCACAAAATAACGGTTCTGAACCCTTTATTTAGACAGGCAGAGAAGTTTTTGAATAAATGAGCAGCAACAATCCCTTCTGCAATGACTAAAAAATCACTCTGTAAGGAGACATTGTCAATAATACAGTCACATGCTTCCATCCTTTTTCCTCTATAGTTTCATCATTACATGTAGTTCCATTTGCTCAGATGATGACGTGTTCTGGTTTGGTTTATTATAACAATCATTCTATTAGCAGGCGACAGGATTGGATTGGTACATGAAAATGAACATTTTAAATTCTGCTGTGAGCTGACATGTAGTATGGGTAAAAGGTCTTTAAATGCTTTTCTGTCCTGCATTTTGGTGGGCAATAGATGGTATGTAGGCGAGAGGATACCTTTGCACAGTTGACAACAACACAACTTATTTTTTCACGCTGCTGTTTCTGTGTATAGGTAGGGGAAGCAATAGACATTCACTGTTGACGCCGTTATCACATTTATAAACTCAAAGAACCTTACTGGCATCGGCAAAATTAAGTTTGGCCACGGTAAAGGCCATTAGATTTTGACTACAGTACTGAAGTAAAATAATTTTAAGTTATTGTCACATACTCTAGATTCATCATACGTACGCAGGAACAACAGCTATCTGTAGTTTGCATACTCATTTAACAGCACAGATCTATTCTTCCTTGTAAAGTGACAATAAAATTAGCAATCCAAATTGAGCAGACTGGTTGTGTTTAGTCACAACTTAGAATAATTTTAAGGAAAAAAATGATGATGGTGGTGGTGCTGGTGCTAAGATCTGGCTCATCCAACAAAATATTTGTGATCTTGTGTTATAGGTATTCTTTACATTTTTATAGTAGTGATGGAAGTGCTGAGGATAAATCGCTGTATTTGTTTCAATGTTTATTGGCTAATGATTGTCTCTTATCATAAAAAGTTCTGGTTCTGGAGACAAATTATGAATACCATCTCATGCGGAAAGGTCTTTTACATACACTCACCTATTTTCTTTGTGTTTGAATAATAAGGGGCTGGACAGGGGCTGATATCATGCCCAGCGTCCCTTGATTTTTGCACATTATTCCATTGATGGATATAAAGTAAACTATGGCTCACAGCACAAACTAATTACGTCATGTCGCGCTATTTGTATTGAGTGCTTTTGGCCTGTCTAGGTAGTATATTAAGTCTATGGTCTTCACGCACCAGTCACTTGCAACTGGTAAAGGTGTCCTTTCAGGACTGATAAACAGAGTGCAATGTTGTTATGTTACATACATGATGATAACTACACAAAACCACCGACAATTTATTTGATTATGTACATCGAAATGGGCATAAATGGATGTAACATATGTAGTCGCGTCCGTCCGTAGGATGTTGGATAATTACATAGTATCACACATGACTGTGTTGTACTAGCAGAGCCAATCATCACTCTCTCTTGTATTCCATTAAGTTCAAACACACATAACATTGCTTCATTACAAAAAATTATGCGGTTCTAAAACCAGTCGCCGCTGACGGCTGTTGTAAGAGATGTGGCAGGTGCTGTATGAATTGAACATGTCTAACAGCGATCAAAGTCTCTAAAGAATTGCTCTTATATACAATACAGCATCGTTATACAGTTTGAAATCCTTTTTGTTGAGTGCTGTAACACATGTCCCGCATACAGCTCCCTGCCACACATCTCAAAACACACGAGTGTTGGATTGGACCAAGTACCTAAAATATGTCTTAGCATACACCATCGACTGCACTCAACAAACCCTCTACTATGATTATTTTTATCAAACTGGCTATCCATGCCCATACGGAACTCTTCTGTAATATTTAGCAAGCAATAAAGCTCAATGTGCAATTAGAACAGCACACACCCTTGATCCCAATGATGCTTCCTGACACAGCAACAGAACGACGCAGCATATGCCCAATCGATCCAATGAACTCCAGTTTTATAGATGTGAATGGTCTGAGCAAGGGTCTGATCTGAGAGTCAACAATTAATATCCTCCAGTCTGATTTAACTAATAATTACATTACATCAAATTTATGCAGTTCTGAGTGGGCTTAAAAAATGTCGCTAGTGATGGGTGTTGTAAGACATGTTGTAGGTCACTCAAAGCCTATACGGCATTGTTCTCAAATACAATACAGTAGTTTTATACAGTCCATATCATTAAAAATCTTGTTCTTCATTGCTGTAAGACAAGTTGTTCAGCATGTCTTACAACACTCCTGTGTTACATACCTTTTTGCTCAGAATTTTGTAATTGTTGTGGTTACATATAGAAAGGTCAATACTGTGTTCACTAGATATGGAAGAATAATCCTTCATGATAATTGGCCTTATGTAAAAATTGTGTGTTTTGATTGGCTGTGAGAATAGGAAAGGAAATAGATGACAGCGAGTCAGTTACAACACATTTTCAGAATTATGTAAAGATAATTGGCTATTCAGTTGACTATTTTGGTTCTTGGATCAAACAACTGCTGTTTTCAGGCTTCTGAAATGCTGGGTATACATGTGAATTCATTAGCAGTTAGAACAGCTGTAACCATATTTAGAAAACCCTACATAGTAGCTCAGCTGCACTGTAGAACAAGCAGTATTCCTTATCAACATTGTCAACAGAACAGCTACTCACAAGTTGTGGACTTTGATCCCTGTTTATCTACATGTAAAAAGGTCACATGCACTAAACAGGGTATTTCCCAATCAAGTACAGAAATTAGGATGACAAGAAAAATGAGTGGAACTAGTAAACCTACAACCTCTTCATCCAAGGTAGGCCTACCAGTGGTTTATTTTGTACAAGTTATGTTGGTTATTTAAGAAACATGGATTTTATTAACTCAGTAAGTAAGTTCCAATTGCAATTCAGTGTGCTACATATGATGACTACAAACCAAAATGTGCAACTTATATGCTGTTGATTCTTGCGATTATCTTTTTATTTCTAAACAATATCGCTGAATGTGAATTTTTCCTATAACTAGTTATTCTGGAGCGTAGTGTATGCCTACATTAATATGTCCTAATTTATCTAGAGTGCCAATGGGACGTTTCGTCACATCAATGATATCCCCTCATCTACCAATAGTAGTGAAAGGCCTGTCATTGTACTGTTACCGTGGCTAGGAGCAAAGCCAAAACATATCGGAAAGTTCATCGACTTCTATCATAAAAGAGGTATGCTGACTACATTACCAAATTTGGGCACGAAAAACCAATGCTGGCGACAGGTGTTGTAAGACATTTGGCAGATGCTGTATGGGATATGTCTTACAGCGCTCACTGCCTCTACAGCATTGTTCTTAAATACAAAACATACAGGATTGTTACACAACCTGTATGTACATTGTCCTTGAGTACTGTACGAAATGTCTCATAAAGCACCTGATACACGTCACAGAACACTCTAGTGTTGGATTGGACCAACGAACCCTCTACTATGTTTTTTTTGTCATAAGACTGGCAACTGCCCATACCATAGACTTAATAATAAACACAGACAGGACACTATAAACAGCTGAAGTGAGGCACTCAATTGTGGGGCGACGTGACGTCATTGGAAGGTGTAGAAGCTATGATGATATCATTGATTTTCTGACCATAATCCAGGTTTTTTGTTGATAACTCGATCAATTATTATCGAATTTTTATTTGAAAATTGCTTTACAATCAGCAGCAGCATCTTATTATCAATTTGATGCTATTTCTTCTTCAAATATATTTTTGCCTAAAACTAGTATCAAACAGTTGAGGACAAGCTGCTTAATCTATGTTAATTTTCCGATTAAAAATCCGATCAAAATTGGAGTTATCAACAAAAACCTGGATTTTAGAGAGTAAGTCAATGATAGCATCATTGCTTCAACACCTTCCAATGTCATTATGTCGCCCTCAATTAAATGTCCAGTGCCCCAATGCTGATGCTCCATATAGTGTCCTGTTTATGTCTATAGTCTATGGCCCATACAGAACTTGAATTTTGCTGTAATGTACTCAAGTAATCAATCAGTCAATACTGTATTGCACGTCAAACTCAGGCATGGTTAACTCATTCATAATATTGAAATAGGGCGACATCGATCATAGCCAGATCCTTTTGGAATGTGTATATGAGTACCTCTCTAGCAGTAAAATTGCCGCCCTTAATGCAAAGAAGGAGTACCAAGTTAAGTGCCATGTGCACCCTGAGTAAACTGAGTTTTTTCCAAAGTAGCAAATTTTATACTTTAATGTGTTGAATTTTATATTTGAGCATCCATGGACCGATGTCAAGAACTGTTTTTAACTCAAATTAATCGATGATACTCTACAAAATGCAGTGGCGTGAAACATGGCACCCTTCCCTTAAATAACTCTTCAATTTAAGCTTGACAAGTTGAATTTTAATTAAAAAAATTTCCCAAAAACTCTTTTTTTGGCGATTCCAAACCTTGATGATTGCTAATTGCAATCAGAATTGTTTATAGTTTACTGTTATTTCCAATCAATCTCCACCAGGTTATGATGATGTGGTGTCGACCTCCATCACTCCCTCTCACTTCTTATGGCCAAGTTTATCTCATGCTGTGACAGATTCTATTGTGAAAGAGTTACGATCCAATGATTACGCAAACCGGAGAGTAATTGTGCACAGGTGAGCAGTATTTTCTTAGCTTTCGTAGCCTCAGAAATGTAGTCTCTCCTGGTTAGGGTGTGTATAAAGTACCATGCCTAGTAGATAGCCAGTTAGGTGTTAGTTTTATTATTAGGCCTTAGAATTGATAATAAACTTTAGACAGGACACCATATACAGGGAAAGTCAGGCTTTCAATTGGGGGTGTCGTAATGACATTAAGTTGTGCTGCAGCAGTGGAGTTAACATTCATTTGCAGCGGAAATACCATGTTATACTATTAGACTATTCATTCTACTTCAATCAGATTTTGACTTTCAAAATGGGAATTTGGATTAAGCAGTATATCATGATTGATTTATTATTCAATGCTTATTAAAAATCAACATCGAATTGATCAGAAGAAGCTGGTGGTTTACAGCGCTCTGCGATACCCACAATATACTGTCTCAATACCAATGCGCCATTTAGTACCCTGTCTGTGTTCATAGACAACTCTCAAACTACACTGTTGGTATTTGGATAATAACTGTTAGCTTCATGTAGAGAAAGTATGGTGTATATTAAACTCCTCTTCAGTCTCTAAGTTATTCACTTCTCTATGATTTTTGCTTACCATGACATACATTGAGAGAGCTGCTGTAGACTCACAACTTTTATAACGAGCAATTTACTGTATAAAACCTAACCTGAGAGCTATCACCAGCATACGATTTTTATCAACTCCGTCATGATAATGCATGTTCATGAAAATACATTTATTCACATTCACATATCTGTTGTTTTTTTTCTTTTTCCTTTATTTCACAGACAAACATTTTCGTGTCCTTGTAAGTGATATGATGCACTGACTGAATATGAATTAAATGGGAAGTACCTGATTTTTTAGATATAACAGATAACTTAAGTCAAAGGAGTTTGACAATTGATAATCATAATTCACACACCTTACCCATCGCATGTTTTTTTTTTACGGTAATGATAGGCTTGCTGTTGACTACAACGATTCAAGTCTCCTTTCTGTTTGCAGTTTTAGTATCGGTACTTTTGTGCTCTCAGTACTATTCAAGCAGATGATAGAGAACCCTCAGGCCTACGCTGATATAACTAAACGTATGATTGGCTTTGTCGGTGATAGTCTCACAATTGGTAGGTAGTTATCTCCTCTCTTTCACTGGAAAGATAACTCCATGTATTAGTAGGTGTTTTGCGCATAACCTATCTTTTGCCCCAACACACTTATATCTTTCAATACTGAGATCACTCCTTATTATGGTCAGATTTCTTCTCCAGTTGACTATTTGATGGTATTAGTATTGAACTAGTATGAACGCTCAATTTCTGCCCAGGTTGAAGGTAGTAGCATCCGTTTATTGTTCACTGCTGTTTGAGCGTGGAGTGTGAAATAGAATTGCTACAATTAAAATTGTTGCTGGTTTTCATCAGACACAGCATATAAACTAATTGCCTATGTCTAGAATGTTGATTGTTCTTTTGTTATTTAATAAGTTACTATTCTGCCTATTCCTGGCTATAACTTCTGTTAATTTTCATTCTGTACCAGGCGGGCCCAGAAGAATGGCGAACGGAGTAGTAGAAGCCTTAACCACATCAAACACACTACAGACAATCGGTAAAGCCTCAATAATGACTTACTTCAATCTGACACAGCCCTGGACTCTACGCATCTATGAGCAGCTTGTTGACGCATTCCACAACATTCCCGTACCTCACGCTCCAAACCTATACTTCTACTGTCACAACGACCCAATGTGTGACCCGGATCATATGGAGGAACTTATAGACTACCAAAGAAAGCAAGGTATAGAGGTTTACTCTAAAGACTGGCAGGAGTCGCGACACGCTATGCATTTTGTTAACTACAACAAGGAATATGTGGAAACTTTGACTGAGTTCCTGCTTAGGATTGACCCTGATAATCGGAAACTACTATCTGCCAAGCTGTAAGCCTGGGTTTGGAAGGACTATGCTGTGTGGCGGTGTATTGTGTCCGGTAGAACTACCGAGAGCTCAAAGGAGCTACACTAGATGAGATTATGCTCAATAATTTTACTTGCTGAGAAACTATCAGCTGTTTGTAATCTCGGGCGGCGTTTTTCTAACGTTAGATGATTTGGATATTAATATCATTACACATTTTACGGCAGTTTTCATATAGGTTTTTCTGACTGTTTAAGCCCCGATAGTTTCAGCTCAATTAATTTGTAAACCACTCTGTGGATTTTTAGATTTATATGAATTCACACAGATCTCCTAGATAACAATATTGTAAACCTCCCCTGTATTGTAGTCTGTAGCTCCGCCTTTTTTTTTTACTCATTTTGAGTTTTCTATGGTGCCTACTCATTGCCAGGTTTACCTTTACGCAACTACTGAACAAACTTCTCTATTATGGAATGGTTGAGGACATGATACAGCATTTTTAATATCATTTACAATTATTCTAATATGAGGATAAATTTTTCAATGACTGCTATAACTACATAATATACACACTGATACAGAACATATGTACCTTGCGCTGTTTACCTCGTTTTTTTTCTGTTCCTTGCCTGTGTTATAATAAATACCGACCTAATATGTGATAAATGTGAAGGAAGAGGAAGTCAATTGAATATGCAGCTGCTTGAGAATAGAGACATACAACAAGTACTTCCCCCTTTCCGAGTATTTTAAACTGACCAGACTACTTGCCACTTTGCTAGCCTCCGATCTCCTCTTAGTGTGTTGATAAACCATCAGGCAACAAATACATACATAATCATATACCCTCAATTACTGAACAAAGAAACCAAATGAATTAAGACTTCAATATTGTTACAAATGTATTATATTTATCCATACGAATAGAGCTGACTGCATTACATTTATGATCAGCTGTAAACCTTGGAGTTACCCACCCTCAGGTCAAACCGTGACTGTGATTCCTGATCCTTCGCGAAAAAATGAGGCGTCCCTTATGCAGTGATGTAACTCCACTAAGGTCAACTCAAGGTCGGTTGGTAAAAGAAAAATTAAAAACTGATAAATGGAAAGAAACAAACACTCCACATCTCCTGTGTGTTCTCTGTAAATGTAAAATGAGCTGATTTTAGAATTACACACATTCTTTTTGATCACTTCACAGTGTTTTTTTGGCCAAAATGTATCCTAAACAAGCTGTGATATGGTCAAAATGGGAATGTTTCTGTGTGCAGTGGGATGAGTCTAAACAAAATGTATTGATTTGATAAGTTCTTCGGCTGGTGGAGTGGTGGTACATGGAGTTCCCTGTAATTCCTTGCTCTTACTAGTTATTGACCCTTTCTATTGTGGGACCCACATAGGCCTAAGCCTTCCTAGCCCACAACAGCTCAGCAGGCATTAATCTTGTTAACAGGTTTCCAGACTATGTTTGGGCTTACTTTATTATTAATAATTATTCCTCAATCAATGCTTGGTCAGCATTACGAAACTTACCTTGTTCTAAGAGGTACGTAACGATAGTTCAATAGTAGAAATCAAACGTTTTCTTGGGTGTATTGTTATCCACCAATATACTTTGTTTGTGGTGTCAGGGAGAATGGTGTTGCGATGAGTCTATGCATAAGGCCTCGAGACAGTCCGCAATGTCTCAAGACTCTCTTACAATGCTAGCGACTGGTCGAGATGGACTTTTATATCTTATATTAATTTTAAGGACTGAATTGAAAACGAAACATTGACAAATGAATGCAGTGAGTTTCAAACTGTTTCAGTTTTTTAAAATTATACCTTGGCAATGATAGATGGTGCTGCCTCACTTCAATTTAATATTATAGTATTTTATACCATACATATGACTCACGTACTCAAAACAATCAGCTTCGTTGCCTTTCGAGAAGGAAGTAGCTCAGCTAGCTAGAACACCTGCCCTCTAATGCGTATATTATTGGGTTCGAGTCCCGCTGCAGTCCACTGACTACTTGGGTCAATGGACGTGTGCTCGTACCTGCCTGCAAACTGAGACCAGTTTTGCATCATCTATAATTCTCAGTCTTCTGACAGAGATAGTAGGCTACTTGCGATTTAACCCACATTTTTTTCTTACTAGCAGAGAAGGCCAATCATGGCGTCTGGATCAGGTGGTAGACAGAGTACAACTCCTCGTGAGGTACAGGTTATACAGACCATACTGAAGGATATGGGAGTCACAGACTACGAACCTGCCGTGGTCAATCAGCTGCTCGACTTTACATACAGTAAGTGATCAACAGACAGCATTACAGAAAAATTCCAGTTTTATATGGGAGTAGCCAGGTTCAAGATGAGGTCATAGTAGAGGGTTCGTTGGCGCAGCCCATGTTGTGTGCTAAGACATATTTTAGATACCCAGTCCAATCCAACACCCATGTGTTGTGAGACGTGTGGCAGGTGCTGTATGGGACATTTTTCAACGCACTCATGCAGCCCCTAAATCATAAACAACAATGCTTTATAGGCCTTGAGTGCTGTAAGACATTCCTGAAGAGCACCTGGCACACGTCATACAACACCTGTCGCCAGCGAGTGAATTGTTGGTATGGTAAGTTTGGAAAGCGTATAATACGAACAATATGTCAGTAAAAAACTATGCTCTCGGTTCACAACCTGAAATACTAGAGTAGAGTTAGTTTATTTGTTCAATGTTTTCTTTGAGCAATGCATTTTGTGTACAAGCATCTGTTTCCGTCCATTGAAACTATCTGTACATGGATACACCAACATACAGTTAACAAAAAGCTAAAAAAACTGATATCTGATTTGGTTATTTTATGTCCCAACACCATCATTGGTATTGCTTCTGGATGGTTTTATATTGTTTGAGCTTTAGCTTCAGCTTGATATGACTGTGATGCCTCAGAAATATGTGTTGATCTAGCTCTTGTCAGATTACAAATAACACCAGGCAAGCTCTCATCATGATCATGGTTCCTTGAGAGGATTTTCTGAGCTAAACATTACAAAAATTTATGCTGTTCTGAATGGGCACTACAAATCGTTGCTGGAGACGGGTGTTGTAAGACATGTGGCTAGTGCTGTGTAGGACATGTCTTACAACATTCAAAGCCCATACAGAATTGTTGTTGGTGCTGTAGGAGCCGCATGAGTGCATGTCCCATACGGCATCTACCACACATCTCAGAACACTCGAGTGTTGGATTAGACCAAGTACCCATAATATCTCTTAGCACGCAACATGGGCTGCACCAATAAACCCTCTACAATGATATTTTTATATAAAACCGGCTACTACCCAGTCAGACCTGGAATTTTACTATAATGTAAACTTCTCTCATTGTCTGATACAGGATACACCACAGAGATATTGGAGGACGCCCGAGCTTTCTCACAGCATGCAGGGAAGAAGTCAGTCGATGTAGATGACACTAAATTAGCAGTACAGCTAAAACTAGACAAGAGTTACACTAACCCACCTCCTCGAGAGCTTCTTCTAGGTAAGACACGCTCTTAGACTAAACTTGTCAGCCAGCAATTTTTTATTTCTATTTTATTTTTATTAAGTTATTTCCTCTCTGACATTTAGGAATGACTCAAATAACAAAAGCCTCATTGTCATAATCGCTAAACTTGTCAGCCAGCAATTAGACAAGCTGTTGGTGCCTGATATGGGCATTATCGTGTCACTCTTTATAGCAAAGAAAAAGCCTTGACAATTGTTTGAGACTCTATATTCTGAATTCTGCTATTATCTAGAAGATCAATCCGAGTCGTCCTTCATCCATGCTACGTCTAAGCTTTTGTCACATATAGTTGTTTTCATTTTTATTTTTATTTCTATTTTATTTTTATTTAGTTATTTCCTCTCTGACATTTAGGAATGACTCAAATAACAAAAGCCTTATTGTCATAATCGCTACCTGTAGTTGTACTTTAGCAATCTCATCAGGGCAGTATAAAGCATATCCTGAGGGACAAGTAGTAGTCAGTTTATGCTCAATGCTTAGATTTTACTGGAACTATACGCAATGCAGAACTATAGTGATTCCACCATTAAGCATAGCTATCTCAAAATAAAGTGTCGATGTCAATATATATAACCATGCAAATTCATCATATTCCATAGACATAGCAGCGCACAAGAACGGACAGACTTTACCGCTTATTAAGCCGTATACAGGACCTAAACTACCACCAGATAGATACTGTCTCTCTGCTATGAACTATCAGCTCAGAACAAACAAGAAACCTAACCTGTCATACACTGTACATAACTTACCAGGTAAGCATTAGATAAAGGCCAAACATTTGAGGTCATGACTGTGTATTCTGCATGCTGAATACTGCGATGTTGGTAGTTCATTGTTAGATCAAGTTTGCTCCATTTTTCCCTCGTTGGATTTGCCCCCCCCCCCTCTACTGGCATGTCAGTAGAGGGGGGGGGGGGCAATTCCAACGGGGGAAAAATGGAGCAAACTTGATCTAGTTCATTGTATGGTGAATTTACAGTAAATGCCATAGTATGAAGTTTAAGAATTTAATCCTTGATCACCCTCAATAACACTGATGTTGGTTCGGGGACTTTTTGGAAGGTGGTAAACAGTCTGTTTATGAGTATAACACAGTTGATGGGAGCTTATACAGCTTAAGCAAGATTATGTGGCAGATCAATTATGGCATCAACATTGACTTTATCAATAGCGTGGAAAACACATACTTTGTTTGTGGTCTATGTTGAGATATAAAGGATGAAAAGCGGACAACTCCAAAATGACTTGTGCTGTATTGTATCATATCCCGTGATGTAATTAATGTTTCTTGTGTCTATCAAGGTATCAGGCAAAGAGGGGGATCAATGCTCTCCCCGACTACGACAATAGTGAACAGAGTTCCACAGGCTAATAACACTATCAGACATGTGAGGCCAGCTATCAGACCTCAGGCTACGACTAACCCATTATTTACCCAGCAGCTTAGTAGCAGTGGTGGAGTGTCTCAAACCTCTCAAGGTATGTTGCAATCAACTTGGTTAACTAGTTACGGCTATTGTGGTTATTCGGTCGTCACAGGCAATAACAGGCTATCTGCAGCTTATAAAATTCGTTGGAAGACACGTTTTTCAAATTTCTAATTAACATTAAAATTAAATTGAAAGTGCTTTGATATGCGAAGAATTAAGACGATTCATTTGGCGTTAATTAATTAATGGTCAAAAAAGCGGTACAAACAAATTCCCAAATAAATTCGGATTAGGCCCGATCCACGGGCAAAAATTGTCTATGTGAAGAATGAGTTGGTGCAATATGCTAGTATTTGGAGTTGCTCCACCTTGACCAATCGGCTCACCTGTAGAATGGGAGCGACTTTAAACGCAGGCCTTCTTGGTCCAAACTTGATATATATTCTATTTACCATGTTTGTTAAAGTGGCCCCTAGTGACATGCCCATCTTAGCAACTTGACCTCCAAACAATTTCTCTCTTGCTCATGATTTAAGTGGTGTACATTTACATTCCTAAACGAATAAGTATGTCATGTGTAACCTTATTTTTAAGGTTTTCCATAAGCACGGCATCCATTTCAATATCATTGGCAGTATGACATATTTTCAGTTCAAACAGTCAGGTCTTATGATGGCACATTTATGTAAATTTCTTTATCTCACCGCCCATCATCCAGCTAAACATTCCACTGCCTGATATGCGTGATATAAATGATCCCATAATGCAACATTCTGAACCTCAGATCAGGATCAGGTTAATATCGACATCAATGAAACCTCAGTGAATCGGGGCTAGAGCGGCTTCGTCAGAACATTGCTAACATGCCCTCCTTGAGTCCGATACATAGTTGCCCATCAGGGTGAACATCTCGAATGATGGTTGATGTAATAACAATGTATAAATGATATACCATTTTCACGCTGTCTTTATTTGTCTTTTTCATCTTTTTTTCAGCACTCATGTCAGCATTGTCAGGCAGCACTACTACAGGAGAGGTTCTACCTGGGGGAATAAAACGCAAATTAGAACCCGATGATGACTATGATGCTTGATTTGCTGATTACACCGCAGCTGTACATACTACATACTGCATATATACAAGTATCTAAGCCCAAATTGTGATGTGGATAGAAACCTTAAGCTGCACAACACACTCTGATAATATAGGGCTACACACTGTGCAATAGCGGCCTTAGCTTACCGACTGTATTTGTAATATAATGTGTCATTATGTTATGTCAATATCAAGGATGCAAGTGAACTTCTTTAGTTTCAGACCAGACGGTGTAAAAAATCCCTTCTGTCAGATATAGTCTCATGGGGCATCAGGCAATGTATAGCTCATATCATTCCCTTCCTCAAAAAAAATGTTTTGATTTTTTATCCTTGTATGTTGTAGGAACAATTGTAACATATATATAGTCAGCTGTCGTATTCAACCAAATACAAACAAAAGTAATACACTGATATATGATTGCCATAAAAAATAGATTACTTTTATCATCTGCCAGTCTAATCTTGTTGTCTGATTTGGCGCCTTGTAGGGTACTATGTCAAGTTAAGAGCATAGTGTTTCAATCCGTTTTTCATCCCCATGAGAAGAACTCCGCACTCTTTATTGATAGTATGGTGAGATTTTGTAAGTTGTCCAAGTTCAATCCATTCTCTTTCGACATGTTCAGACAGTCAAGGGAATCCATATCTATAAAATCTAATCCTCATAACCTGAACAGTGACTCTAGAGCCTATCAGGTTCAAATCCAATCTAGTACCCGTGTAAAGCTAGCTGACCGATGGCATCTGATCAGTCATTTTAATCTCTCTTTATCAGCCAAGAGACCAATTTGTAGGGAGTTGTCTGCTTAAGGTTACAAGTAGGACACAACTCCCATTTTTATTATTATAAAATAAAACTACTTGGTTAGCTACATATGTTGTAGAACTTCAGCTTCTACTGGGGCGCCTTAATTTGGCCCAACTGTGTTTGTTTACATTCTTGAGAACGGTGGTCTAACAGTTTCCTGTGTGATTTGGAACAAACATTTGTTTTGCTGAGTGAGTATTCTTTTTTTGCTATGGTTGCTACACACATGAAAGACTACAACAAAAACTAAGCATTACAGAATTGTCATATCCTAACAGTGAGAAACAAGATCTCTATCATGTCTGGAGGATTACAAGATTTCGTTCAGAGTAACAAAGAGAAATCCCCATCTATGACAAGCCTGCTTTCAGGTGCCAGTAATTTCACACAGGGAATTGGTGGAAAGTTAGGTGATAAATGGTCCAGCTTCACTGGCAAGGGTAGCAATAGTGACTCAAATGTACCAGCAGAGACAGCTGAGGATCCTGATGGATGGTTTACCAAAGCTAAGAGTGATCCATGTTTACCAAGTCTCTCCAAGAAACAAAGAATTCTAGGATTCATGCTCTGCCTTGTACTTGGACTTTTTTGTTTCTTCCTGTGTTCTCTCTATATACCGGTACTCATTCTCAAAGCCAGGAAGTTTGCCCTGCTGTACACTATGGGTAGCCTGTTCTTCCTCATGAGCTTCTCAGCATTGTGGGGGCCTGTGAACCACCTCAAACATCTGTTCTCTGGAGATCGAATCTTATTCTCCGCAGTATACTTTCTGACAATTGGCGCAACTCTATACTTCTCAATGTGGAGGCGAAGTTTCTTTATGACAATAATCTGTGCTCTGATCCAGATTCTAGCGATGGTCTGGTACATCATAAGCTACATTCCAGGTGGGCAAACTGGACTCAAGTTCTTCTCAAAAGTTTTCTACTCGTTCTCCACCAAAGCCGCCTCCACCGTTTTACCAGTTTAATGTTGGCTTTATCTTATGTCTTATCTGTGACGATTAGCATTTGCAATGTAAATATGAATAAGTAATTTCTGTACAATTCGAGAAAATATAATTATGAAAGTAATCCCCACATTCTTGATCGGAGCTTTAGGCTGCATACTTTGCCTTGTGAAACTTTGTCCAGCAAAAATTTGACCAGTAAAACTTGTTAATCGCTGAGGGAAATGTGAGCAAGGCAGATGAATTAAGGCCTAATAAATTATGCAAATCTGAAAGATAGCTTCAATATGTCTGCAATCTCAGGATTGTTAACTTTCAATTATTTGCCAATTAGTTATACTGAGCAGAATTTTTTCACCTATCACTGATCCTCTCAAACTCTGTTTAATCGGAACTGTTAACCTCATTAAGAAGTATCCCATCACTTTGTAACAGGCCATTAAGCCTGATGAATTCAGCATCTACATTCAAATCAATAACGTATTGGTTATTGATAAGGTCATTCATGAAATTAAAAGCCTATTGTTCGTAAAGCAGGATGAAGCATATCCTACCATCATAACATCCTACTCCTGAGAAGTTATATGACAGTTTTCACAGCAAGATAAAGTTGTTGGGATGCTCAAAACTTAGAACATTTAGCGCTTAACTACTGCTAAAGCGTAATAGCCTATATGTTGGGATTTCATTGGTTACAAAATGCTGCACAATCTTTCTACAGGGATTTCTTGTTAAGATAAGTTTTTTTTTAGAAAAAGATATCTATTTCAGCTATCTCGCCACGTCGTTGTTGAAGGGCATCTTTATTGACAAAAAACTTGCAGCTTAAGCAGACATTTTATTTCGAATTTAAACTTCACAGTTTCTGCAGTTTCTGTCTTGGCTAAGCATTGATAATGAGTAAAAAATAACATCATCAGTGGATGTATAACAAAAAATCAATTCGGATTAGATGAAAATGTTTATCTAAAGGAGTTTAAGTCTATATAAGAGGTATTGCGTTAACACTGTTTATTTTCTCAACCATCATAATTCAATTTCTCATCCTCTAATTAAATTGTAATGAATATGGATCACGATTTGGTCATCCTCTGCACTTTCTTTGTGCTGCAAAAACTCTGCAGCTCAGTTTGGAGGGAACGCTAAGTGACAGGTTAAACCATGTGGAAATTTGCTCTTTATTCATCTGTTAAAACATCGAGGTAAGTCTGCCTAACTTTTTGATGCAATCTTTACTATCTAAAAAAGTGCTGTTTTACTAACTTTATATATTACCCTTCATAATAATCTATCAGCACTGTTTATGGTTATGTGATCCCTGAAGTTTGATAGGTGACTCACAATAAATTTGGCATTTCTTTAGCAGTTATATCCGCAATCCATATCCATGTACCACAAGCTGAAAGCAATGGACTCCCTCTTCCTTCTCGAGGGAGTTCATTGCTGAAAGAGTTGTGAGAGTTTAGGTTCTTGTGAATGAAACTCAGTAAAATTTGTGGTTTTAGACAGCTAGAGAGTAACCAATCAGCTAAGAGAGGTGCATCAGCGCATTCCTCGCATTGGGGAGATGAATCAGAGGAGATAACTGCTGCTTCTACGTCAGCGGCAGCAGATCAGAGGGAGAGAAAGAAGAGATCGGTCAGCGGTAGAGTCTATCATCGTAGTTCCCGAGTACATGAGGAAAGTGAAGTGAGGGAGTCTGTACTAGATATAACTGATGAGGGGTGCTCACCCTGCTGCTGCTGTTTCCCAGCGAGTGTGAGTATATATTGCATTGACAAGCTTTGTTGTTGGGGAACAGGACCTCTGTTGTCCCCCAACCACCACCACAACCAACATAGATCGTCAAGACAGGCCATTGTAACACATGTTGTGTGATAGTATAAATTGTGTCAAAAACCATATCAAAATATAGTTCTAGTTCAAAGATCGTAAACCTAACAGGGTGGCGTAGTGGTTAGGATTCGAGCTTCTCAATCTCTATCCTGGTCACTACCGTGCTGCTGAAGGAGGTGACCTCTAGCAATATAGTGTATATTATTATATGTGGAGTAAGCTTTGTCTGATTTGGTTATTAGCAAGTGGTACTTCGTAGGAGGTACTTCGTAGGAGGTACTTCGTAGGAGGTAGCTCAGTTGGTTAGAGCGCCGTCCCTTCAGCATGCAAATGTTGAAGGTCGTGGGTTCGCATCCCACTGCAGTCTACTGACTACTGGGGTTTGGTTGGACCCCCAGATGTGCTCCGACCTGCCTGCAAACTGAGAGCAAATAAGCGCAGATATTGCGGGTTAGCTCTTAAGGCAACTAGTATTTCGCCGCCCATGCTTCGGGATGTAGCGTGTGATATGTCATCTGGTTTTAATCAACCTTTTTAATCAACCGTACTGGCAAGCTACTTTTATGTAGGCCTACATCAATATAATGATAGTGACTGATCTCACATTTCAGATCTGCAGGGAGATACACCGAGTGGGCAGTGAAGACTCATTTTTACAGAAGTTTGATGAAAATCACTGGAAAGATTTATCAGTGAGCGAATCCAGAGAAAAACAGTAAGTCTATACCCACATTGTGTTGTAACACAGATGCTCAGCAAGCGATATTGATACTCATATTTTTATCTCAGTGCTAATTCGTAAACTAGCACCAGTCCTTAGCGATTCTACATACTTTTACTCACATATCTACTATTGCAATTTCCTTGTCAGTCGATAGCAGTCTGCTGATCCTTTGTTCAAAATTGATAAAAGAAAAAAACATCATTTTCCACTTTTTGATTAAATTGCTCATTTAGCTTTGCCATCCATAGTATGCATTTACACCGAAGCTAATATTTTCCTGTTAACATACCTAGCTTAGCCCTATCACACGGCTACTGATGATTGACCTTCATGTTGCCTCAAATATGCTCAACTTGGCAAGATCTCAATCCATTGTCAGGATTTTTTGTTAAACATTAATCGAAAATCAATAATAGTCAATGGCCTGTCTGAAAAAAGTACTTTTTGTTATAACCTATGGAATGCAAAATGGCCATTTTCAGAAGGAGTCATGTTATCCAATTAGCAGCCTGATATCCCTAGTGACCGCAGCACTAGATTCATGGAGAAACCTTGATAAGTTCAATTATACCAAACCATTTGAACAAAAAACAGTACATCCTCTCCCCAATCAAACAAACTAGGCACAGCCAACATGACAATACCTCAATTGTTGACAGCCACTCATCCATTTGATCTGCTGTTAGCAATTCAATATCCAATGATGAAACTTTTGGGAATTCCAAGAGTACCTGTTCATGTGACCCAATATTTGAGAATTCCAACCTAGGCTTACATAATCGACTTAATTTTTCCTGATCAAGTTATGAGATATAGTCTAGGAAATCATTCATAAATAATTTAGTTTACCAAAAAAAGTCAAAGGAATATGTGAGATATCTTTTTACCTAAATGTGTTATTTGACTGATTTTTTGGAATTGTGTATTGTAAAATCGCCGCCTGTATAACTACAAAGAGCCCAAGTTTTATACATGCTGATGTTGTAGATGTGTGATCTCACAGTTGAGATCTGGTTATATAGTACCTGCGTCTCTCGGACAGTACCAGTGGTTGTGTGTGATCTCTCTAGCTGTTATTTACAACGTTACCGTGGTGATAGCTCGACAGACATTCACAGACATACAGACTAAAAACTTCATAGCGTGGATAGTGCTGGACAGTGTCTGTGATGTCGTGTACATTCTTGACATGATTTTCAAGGCACAAACAGGTAATGGGCGGTGAAGTGAATTGTAAAATTCATAAACACATAAATACTTAGTATTTATTTTATGGGGTTTGTTACATCATTCAAACATTTCTCCTATATTATAATCCTGATTTCAAAATTAGATGAGATTTGACAAGCTCTTTTGTTTGGAGATACTGGTATTCATCTGATCAGGGTTAGGAGGTAGCTCAGTCAATTTCTCTCCACCATAAATATTTAGAGTCAGTTGCAGGTGGCACATAATTATCAATATTAAAACCATTTCCATCATAGTTTAGCTGTAATAGAGCCAACATTTCCTGATTGATTTCTGTTATCACATCACATATCAATGATGTGGCTGTTTGCCATTTCATTGCCTTGATTGTTCATTTAATTGTTCATTTCCCTAGTAATTATTCCTGCCGTTCTAATCCAAAGCTATCATAATTTCCTTAGAAATAGTTGTCTTTTGATTCAAGTCCTATGACAGTGAACAAACTTATCACAACTGCTGTCTCACTCCAAATAATTTCCCGGCCACAACTAATGTCAGACTCATTGGAGCCTTAGCATAAGCAGGGATACAATTTAACTATGATAGAAAGGAGTTTCAGATCAATAAATGGTGAGCTGGCACACCTTATAGCAAAGATATGCCACCTGCACCTGAAGATTGAGGAGAAAAATTGGGGTGAACATACAATGACATTCAAAGCAAGGCTGAAACAATATTTAGGTCGTTCAACCTGTTTTATCAAGCTTTTTTCCAATCCATAGAGCTACAGCTACACTCCTCCCCCTACACTCTTCCCCCTACACTCCTCCCCTACCAATTACAAAATTGTACTAGTTCCACATGCTAAACTCAATGTAGTTTTCTCTTTGATTACCAAACCAACAGGATTCCTAAACACTGAAGGAGTTATGATCAGTCAGAGGAAAGCCTGTTTGAATCACTATGTGAGAAGTAGAGAGTTTGCTCTGGACTTACTGAGTATACTTCCTCTGGATTTAGCTTACTTCGTCACTAAAAAGGCGTACCCACTGACCAGGTTAAACAGGCTACTGCGATGGGGGACGGTGACTCATTTCTTTGATAAAACAATCCAGATTACCAAGTAAGTTCACACCAATTTCAACTACCTATTTTTATAAATTGCTAGTTTTGCCAAATTCAAATAACACAATATTTTGGCTTTACTGCTAACAACTTCACTTATATTGGTAAAGATAAGCTGATGGAATGGTTGTAAAAGCCCGACAGGTTTTAAGCCCTTAAATTAGTTAAATATTTGACATACTTATCCTAAGGGAATAAATGTTTGCTAGAGTTTAGATTAGCTAGTGTGGATGTGACGAGTGAGTTAAATGGCACCAATTTTTTGTGGGAGCATATTTAAAGTAATAAGGGTTAGTAAATGTTAGCTAGCCATAAGTTTCCTCCGGCAGATATTCTCTTTGACGGCAGCTCATCAATGTCTTATTTCTAATTTCCTTAATTTTGTTGATAATTGTTAGACACACAACCATATTCAGACTGCTGAACCTGGTGATATACATCATGGTGATAATCCATTGGAACGCATGCTTCTACTATGTAATCTCGACATGGATCGGAATAGCTGCAGACGATTGGGTGTACCCAGGTAACGCCAGTTCTAGCTTCTTAAATATGACTACAGACATACATCACTCAAGCAGGAAGTATATCTACTCCTTGTACTGGTCTACTCTAACTCTACTTACTATCGGTAAGATACTGAAATTCTCTGAGCACTTTCTTAAATCTACGATCTATAACAGTCTTACTTACACAAAACTACCCTAGAAGAGTTGTCCAACAATGTAAAAGAAGAGGACAACTACTGGTCATTTGAGTTCACCCTAAATAAATAGTTTACGATCGTATTCAGACATTCTACTGACAAGGAACACCAACCATATTTTATGATGAAAATGAGCCTCTCTCAGCTCCAGTTATAAGTTCATTTGTTTAAAGCCGAGTCGAAATGATGCAACATGACTTGCCCTAGAAAATTTAATGACTTTCCAAACTGGTGCAAACTTGATTTTTCTGTCATGTCTTTTGCCATTTTCTGATCACAAACCTATATTGTCAGGAGAGACACCACATCCAGAAACTGACGTAGAGTACGTGTTCACAGTGGTAGATTTCCTGCTTGGTGTTCTTATCTTTGCTACCATAGTCGGTAATGTCGGCTCTATGATAAGTAATATGAACCAGGAGAAAGGAATCTTCAACCAGAAAATAGACGCTGTCAAAAGGTTTGGATCTCAATTGTTTACAGAAGGGTTTTCTGATATACATTGTTGGCTAGGGTTACTGCTCTAATTTTGTGTGCCTGTTAGGTTTATTGCAAATCATCATCGTCATCCTCCTTGAAAGCTTTAGAGTTAATATTTTGAAGTAGAAGATGGGATGTGTACTCTTTCTTTATACCAGGGGAAGGGGGAAGTAATTCAAAATTATTTTCTTACACGCTAGAAAAACTAAATGCTCTGTTTCGTATGTTCACTGCTCAATACAAATCTACTGATATCAAAATTAGTAAGAATATCAATAAAATTATTAAACAGATATGAGCTTGGATAGAGGAACTTCATCCCTATCCTCAATGCAAGCCGATGCTATTTAAGAGTCTCTTCTTCCCCATACGGAAGGGTATCTCTAGGGGGCTCAAAAACATGTATAAAACTAATCAAGTGAATTGGTCAAAGAGAGTTAGTGGATATTTTGAAATTTTAAAATGAAATTGTTACAAGATGAAATAATGATTTGCTGTATTTAGATACATGAAGATTAGAGGAGTTGGTAGTAAGACAGAGAGTAGAGTGATGAGATGGTTTGAGTACGTCTGGTCTAATCAACATTTCCTGGATGAGGAGGAGCTCTTATCTGATCTACCAAACAATCTAAGGTATAGGGAGATTCACTATTAGTTTCTACATCAAACAGCATTCAACTTTTTGTTATCAGGATTATTGATGGAACTTGACTAGGGTCTTAATGTCTTTGAGACAAATATTACGGCTCTGATTTACTGCTGGGTTGAGGGAGAACCAAACCAAAAAGTTGGCTGGTCAATTCGGTGCTAAACCCGAGACTAATTGACATTTAAAATTGTACTATTGTTGCCTGCTTCAAGGTTCAGGTGGCTAATAACTTTAATTTCTCAGAGAATAATTTCATATTCAAAGAAGCAGAAACTGGACGAAGAGCTACATAAGTAGACTCCAATCAATTTTAGGTCTTTTCTCTTTACACACTCATAAAACCCTTCGTGAAAACTCCTTCCTGGGAATTTTATTCGTCTGGGGCCAAGACTTTGTTGCATTATGGTTGCGTTAAAGAGTGATGAGTCACCTTCACTCTAATATAAAATCTCTAAGGCTAAACTGGATGTGCTCGACTGATGAGCCGAAACACACTTTTATCAGACTGTTTTTTTTCTGACACCATAGAGCGAGGATAGCGCTACACGTACACATAAACACTTTGAAGCAGGTGAGCATATTTAAAACATGTGAGCCTGGGTTTCTGATAGAGCTGGTACTTAAGCTAAGACTACAGGTGTTCAGCCCTGGTGATTATATATGTAAGAGAGGTGATATAGGCAGAGAAATGTTCATCATCAAAACTGGTATGCTCAAGGTAAGACAATTACTAAATCTTTTCTTGGCCAGGGTAAGGTAACTTGGATGTTACACAGGATGGATATGTGTGTATTATCGGCTATTAAGTTTACTTTTATCGTTACTTGTCGGCTTGAAATATTGAAGTTTATGCCTAGTTAACATTTAATAAAACTAGTTACTTTACAAAACTTCGACCCTAGCTTGTGAAGATATTGCCTAGCCTATATTAAGTCACTCCCAGTATAGCTTAACTGAACTCTACCTCATACCTAATCATCAAGAATAATTATTTTAAAATTACCTGCTACTGTCTATTATGCATTCATCTAGATCTCTAACCTACCTGGTAAGGTCCAGTCGCAGAGTTATGTATTTTGAATCACTCATAACCGAGGGTAATAACTGATACCCAGAGTTCAGTTTAGCTGGTTTTGGGGTGATTTTAATTTGGCTGGCTGTGGTTGGAGCCCATGCAAGGCAAAAAGGTGGAGTAAATTTCAGTTGTAGTGTGTGCAAATTGCAAACTTTCCCTCCTTCTTCACTCCTCTAGGATATATCTTCTTATGTTGTACTAGGTTCTAACAGATGACGGGACAGACCTGGCCACTCTGAGTTCAGGTCACGTCTTTGGTGAGATAAGTATACTTGAGATACCGGGACTGAAGACAGGAAACAGACGTAACGCCAACGTTATGAGTGTCGGGTACTCGGACTGCTTCGCTCTCAGTAAGAATGACTTGTGGAGTCTGCTCAAAGATTATCCTGAGGTAAGAAAAATGACTGTAGAGACCCATGTAACCTTATAATTATAAACTTGATTCCTCCACTAAGAATACATGCCGGAACTTGTGTCGAAACAAGACCTCACAAAGCTCAGCCATTTGCCTAAATGTATATCCCATATTGCTATACTGTGACTGACGGACATTCACGATGACAACACAATCAGTGGTTTCTCCGTTTATACTTTTTGTTTTTAACTCCTTTTGAATTTGATAATTTAGAGAAATAAAGTTGACATGTTTCTAATTATTTTGACTAGACTCGGGAGATGATGATAGAACAGAGTCGTAGATTACTACAGGTAGAAGACATAACACCTGTTGTCACAGGTGTCACAGAGGAGGTCACGAGTGTAACAGAGGATATCACAAATGTCACAGAGGATGTCACAAGTGTCGCTGAGAAGTCAAACTCCCCCTTGACAGCTTCTCTCACCTCATCAGCTAAAAACAAATCAAATGACATATCAGCAACCAATCAAAACGCTCCTTGTCAGTTCATGCAGTCTCATGCTATATCTGACTTGAAGAATGAGCCAATCGTACAAAGGAGGTTAGCCAATCAGACTTGTGATAGGTGGATACACAGGCGTGATATCCAATCAGCTCCAGCAGAGCTTATACGAAGGAGACAGAAACTCACATTGAATCAGAGGATGGATATCGCCGCAAGAATCATTGAGGTATGCAAAGATTTAGCCTGTCTTGACAACCTTTGTTGTTGGATTCCCCCCCCCCCACAACAAAGCTTGTCCTGCAAGGCTAGTAAAGTTTGAGCATATAAAGTGGCTATGGCTGTTGAGAATCTTTATGCAACGAGTGAAAAAAACCAAAAGCTTGATTCTGTCATAATCCACAATTTATTTTCAAATCATAGAGTCAAACTTCCAATCTCCCAACATCATGTTTGATCATAGGATGAACCCATTGATCTACAAGTTAAGAGTTATCTGTTCATTTTTCGTAGGAACATAATTCAGTGTGGCAGGTAGCATGAGCTATTGATAATTATTGCAGTATTTCCAGATATTGATGCATAGAGCCCTTTAAACATCCTCACATGTAGTAACCATGCTAAATTGTTACAGTCACCGATGTATATTCTTATCAATGGTTTTCGTCATAAGCACACTCAAAATCAGACCAGAAAATAATTATTCCGGCGATAAATTGATAAACCTACCAATCCATTTTTGCAGGAAACAGCACTAGCTATGGAGGAGTTTTCTCGACGTATGAATGAGGAGGCAGCTGAGCTGTTTGGGATTATGGACAGGATAGAGATGAGGATGCTGAACTCTCCTCCTCAAGATGTATCCACTCTGTTACCAATAACGTGATGCTGGGTTCTATGGCTCGCTTAGGCCTGAACTTAATTTGATTTTAATTACCTCGGCCAGCCCCTTCTCAAAGACAAGGAAACACCAATAACGTGATAGCCTTTATGTTTCAAACAGCTAAGTATTCCTTTGGATTTTCATATCTCATTCATCCAATGGGGGCAAATGATAGCTAGAATTTAGTTCAGCCAGTTTGGTGGCGACTTAAAATTAGCTAGGAAGCAGGAGCTTATATAAAGTGAAGCTGGTGAGTAAATCTGATTTAGCAATAAAGTTCACTTTCTCAACAATGTGTGAATAGGCTTACTTTTTCTCTTGTGAATACTTTACTCCCCTATAGGGTACCTCCTTGTTCTGGACTGGATATTTATTGAAACAGACAAACTAATAAAGAGGACTAGATTAGCCTTATTAGAATGTTCTTCAGAATTTTTTTGTAGTTTTTTCCTTTATTTATATTAAATACCAGAGGAGAAAATCACAAAACAATGGTAGCAGTTGAATGATTCGGTTAGTAAGAAATTATCACCATACTTATATACAAGACATGAAGGCACGCAGCAGTTTATTGAGTTAAAAATGCTGTTTAAGATGAATTTAGTTGAAATCACAGAAAATGCTTGAGGGTAGGTAGCCTGTTAAAAAAAACTGACTTTAAATTTGCTATCAGATATGAAGAGAATAGTATGTTTTAGCTGAAACGAGGACAAAACAAAATGTGAATAAATTATAATTGACTGACACTGACAACGTTATATACTTTCACATATCACTGATCAATAAGGCCTGAATTGATTCGTGTAGCTTAAGTTCTATCAGCAGAAAAAATGTGTGGAGACCCGATCTCAATATCTAGAATATGCGGCGAGCCCACAAAAGGTACTCAGACTAAATTGATGTTAACGATTAGAGATACACATGCTAATATGTGTTATCTCAATGTCTGTGTGGTGGCTTATTTTCATTCTCTACATTGGATTGAGGAGAAGAAAAACCTACATCAGTCAAGACAAAAGTAGAATTCCCCGCTGACAAAAACTTCAATCGTAGCCAAGTGATTTGTACTCTTACTCCATTGCTTTATCTGTGACGACACGATGCTAATTTTAGTGATTGTCCCAGAATAAGGTCTTTAGAGAGGTCACTATGGTCATAAGATATAGAAGATATTCACATCAAAAGTTCTGGTTTAATTTTTTGTCCGCCTACTTTCTTTCTACATATTTTAAACATTATCATCAGCTTTCATTGCCATGTCTCCGCCAGCTTTCTTGCCAGCGCAACAGAATGCTACGCAACAACAGATGCAACCGATCAAACCAACAAGGATCAGAATTCCATACATAATCCACTTTACGATGATAGCCCAGAAGGTGAAGTCGTAGAGGAGCTGTTTGCAGTAGACGTCGGAGGCGGAGTAAGCAGCGTCCTTAGTGAAGCAGGGCAGGTTTGTTGAGTTAGCCATGAGAGTGACGCTTGAATCGCACTCTTGCATTTGGAACGTCCAGACGTTACCTAAATAGTTGAAAAATAAGTTAGGGAAATGATAATAAAAAAACTTCATTGGATTTGTCAAAAGATGTTATAATGGCAAGTTTTGAGTATCAACAAAGCTTGTATTTTGTCATACGCGGAGCCACAACATATTATGTACAACAACTATTGCTTGGTCAAAAACATTATATGTGAGTGATATTCATTTGGGTTCTTTGGTATATTAACACTCGGAGAATACTTGTATTAGTGTGAGGATTGGCAAAATTTGAGCTTTTGCATTTTTCTTGGGTCCTTGGTACAGTGGCATTCCTTTATTGTGGAAATGGAATTGCACTCCCATTAACAACCACCCTAGGTTTTTTAAGCAAGTATATGCTATATAATTTTCCAATTCTAATTTATCCACATGAGTTTAATGAAAGCTCAAATGTTGTAGAACAACATGACAGCCAGGGTCACTGAATCTGCATTCCATACCAAACATGATTGGAGAAGGTTTAAAAATTTATCTTATACATAAAAACAAGCATTCAGGCATATGTGAAAAAGCTGCCAAAACCCTTGCAAATCTCAATTGCTAGTCCAACATAAACACACTACAAACAAAATTTCTATCTGACTTTGAAAATCAATGAAATAAAGAGGTGTACGAACATGAGGCACACTGAAAGTAGACTTGGCAAACTCAGACTTGATATTAGTTCAATATTGACATTGGATTGAAACCTGCATACTCAGATTACTATGTAGATAGATCTCTACCCACTTTTAACACACTCATGAGGAGAAAATTTCCGATATTCTTGTTTATTCAAATACAGCTTTCAGTCCGCAGTTTCTCAAATGATGACAAACATGCTTGACACAATTATTTATTCCATATCACAGAACTGCTTGTAGATAAACTTGTTAAAAGTTGCTAGTAGTTTGTAGTCTAAACGAGAAATTTATTTTATATTTTTTGCCTTAATGTCGAGGCCGCAGTTTCTGCGCCAGGTTGCTCTCTGTTAGCAGGCAGGTTGGAGCACACCTGGGATTCAAAAAACGACCTTCCACACTTACATGCAAAGGGAACGGCGCTCTTACCAATTGAGCCACCTCCTACTTTTATGTAGATGAACTGGAAAAGTTGTTACTAATTTGTATTCCTATACTCACCACAGATGAACCAGGCAAAGACGAACATGCCGACACAGTTACCGAAACATCCGACACATTTCATGAACTTAGCTTTACCACTCTCTTCCTCTTCATCGTCATCCTTATCTGGTAAGAAAATAAAATTGTGATTAAGTTCAGCAGGGTATGTTGCATTAAAGACTACCCAAACACCTATACGAAATATAGTCAGGCAGTTACTTGCTGTTTAGTAAGAAACAGAAGATTGGGTTGCCCCTAATGAGGGACGCAAGGTGCCCTAAATCCTTATACTGAGAATGTGATACATTCTAGAAAACTAGAATGCATCCTAGAGGTGAGGCCATAGAAGACCTCCTAATCGTGGGTGTGCAGCGAGCTGCCAAAACTGAACTGGCACTAATCAGCCATTGGCAGCGACACTTTGATCTTAGCCAATAAGCAGTCACTTATAATAAGGCTGTGTCAGACTTGCATGGTGAAAATTCCAATGCTCTACTTGCCATGTATTATTGATGGTGGGAAAGTGCTGGCACAGTCTCATGGAAGTGCAATACAAGAAACAAGCACTTCCTTGAGACTGTGACATCATAATGCAACGAATGAGATGTTGAATTAAACATACAGTGATTTGAAGTAGAGTAAAATGAGTGTATATATGAGAGGGAATTTTTGCAATAAGTTCAAAAGTATCCCACAATGCAATTTTAAGCTTTCTCATTTTCATTGGCATCACAAGATGTACGTATACAGTTGCATATGAAAGATTGGCTGAAATTTGAATTCTACTTTTTATCAGCTACTAGCAGCACTCTTCAGTGTAGGACAGATACGGCCTTTTTTGGAAAACCTAAACTTAAATGGAGAAATCAATTGGCAATTAATGCCGATTTTATCCATGGAAACACCCATAAATCATTGGAACACAGACACTCTCAACCAGAAATGACCATGATTTATTGGTTTTACATTGATACAAATTTCTTTCCATGGCAGTGGAACTTTAGCCATAGACCATAATTAGGTAAAAGCCAGACCAAGTTTGGTCGATTTGCCTGCATTCTGAGTTGCTCCCGATTCACTGGTCACGCCGTAGAGGGGGGGGGGGGGCGGCAACTCCAAAGCGTAGGCAAATGGATCAAACTTGATCTAGGTAAAAGCCAACTTGTTCCATTGTAATAAATTTGATTATTAATTTTCAATGTAAAATGTAAAATCCCATACACAGTTGAGAGCTACTGTGAATGGGATTTTATATTGATTATTAATAATCAAATTTAATCACGATGGAACAAGTGGTTTGACCTATTGTCATACAGAAATTTAAGAAAGAATGCAGACATTTAGAGACTGACGGTATGACTCACTTTTTGAGAATCGCTGCCCTCCGCTGCTGCTACCAGAAAGGAGTCCGAACACACCGGATACTATGAGGTATATCGGTAATAAGTACTGAGCCGGGCAGTCATTCAAATACAGAGCTCCTGTAACAAACAGATCAGCGATAAGAGACATGGTATAACTATGGTTAGTGGTAGTCCTGGAAAACCTTTGCCTTTCTAGCCTCCCCTCTCCCTCCTGATCTCCGCAAGACCTGATATAATATTTTTTTGTGGTTGCATTGGGAAACTTCGATCATTCTAGCTTTCCCTTACTCCTCCCCCGACCCTCCCTGGTCCCTGACTCATAAAAACATGATGAAATATTTGATTGAGGTGGTAGTTTACATATAATTCTAGGAAGTAAGGCTTTGAGGCTAATAGGGGCCTAGTTCTCAAATTCACAACTCGATGCAATGGGTAAAGTATATTGGATTTTTACAAAAACATTCCTGATTTTAAAATAAATCATATGCTTTTTTAAACTTGTGGCTACCCTTTGTTTTGGTTAGTAAAGTTTGTAAGACTGGATGAAAACATTAAGTATTCCGCCTTCTTATCAAGGTTTTCTACCCAGGGATCATAATGAGCAGTATTGCTAATTACCCAGCAAAGTGTGTATTTGAATTGTCTAGATATGTTTGGTTAGGCAATATTTACACTGCAGTAGTTACCAATAGGCTGAAAATTGTTATGCAATAAAACCAGTATGTACACATATAGCTGCCTAAATATTTTGTAGTTGAGTCTCTGGGGGGAGGGGGCGTCGGGCGGGTGGAGGGGCAAAGTCTTGGGGCTCAGACTAGTAGTTGAGAAGCCATTAAATCAGTAAAAGATGTTAAAATTGACACACTGACTTTGAATAAAATTGATTCAATTTTGAGTCTCTTGCCCCTAGGCCTACTTCCTAAGATGTTTGTATGGAACTTAGCTAGGAATAGGACCAGGCTTAATTCATTTGCAGGGCCTAAATTGACTCGCTGAATGCAACTCGATGCGGTAAAAAAGACCACATTTTAGTTAGATCAAGTTAAATCCAATTGCCTGTATTCCAGTTGCTCCCGATCCACTGGTCACACCTCAGCGTGAGCAGTGGATCGGGAGCAACTGGAATGCAGGCAAATGGATTAAACTTGTTCTACATTTTTTGGTATATAAACTTATAGAAATAGACAACACCCAGAAGTTTAGCTCTCATCGCTCTTATCTAAATGACTTTGTTTAGCATGCTAAGATAAGGTGTGAGCTAATTTTAGAGTAAAGACTGGATTAGGATTATATTGATAAGTTTGTTGTTGGCACTGTCACTACAAGTGAACAGATTAAAATAGATTTGACACCCATACCCAAAATTTCCTGACAACTGACCTACTAATCATTCCTTGTAGTCGAAGTGTTAGGACAGAGTGTTGGTGGCATTACATTATCAAAGATAATTTAATGCTACAAACACAGCTTGCAGCTGTCTGAGCACTTAGAGTATGTGTTCATTGATTAAGATAATTGCCAAAAATCCCTATACCTCATCAAATACTACAGAACAGAAATGGACCCTACAGTACAGTTAGTCCCCCTTTTTCCATGGGAAATTAGAGCAACACCCTTTATGGCAAATGAGCAGCTTATTTCATAATAGTACAACACTTTTTTTAAAGTGTGTAGGGGTTGAAAATGTTTTTGTGAAATGTGCGCTGTTTCTTTTAACCACTTACCAATAACTATCTCTGCGACGGGAAGAGCCATTCCAATCAGTCCACAGAAAATGCCGCAGCAGATTTTACCAGCTACACCGGAGGCTTTTTTATCCATAACCCCTGCTGCCTCCTTTGTGAAATCCACCACTCCATCTGATGTCGCCTTCTTAGCTGCTAGCTCGCCAAAGATACTGGCGTAAGCTGGTGGTTCGTCGACTGAATAAAAAAAAACAGGGTACTTGACAGAAGTTGACTATCAAATTGCACAACTCTGATTATCCAACTGTGCCCTGGAAATGGAAAGCCTTACCGGTCATGCTAAACGTTTACAAACCATGCAATTGTGAAGTATTTGCATGAAAAGCTTGTTATTTCCCATGTACGTGAAATTGCTAACTTTGACGCTAGCTAACATGCACTCACTACTCCATATAGAGTTCCACCTTTGCTCGCCAAAATAAAGTACTAGCTAACACAAAGTCACAAACTAGTAACATTCACTCCTCTCGGGTATAACATATAGTTACTGATAGTTGTCCTCGATTTTTTTAGAAGTTAGTAGACGTGATAAAGGCTTACATTGAAACCAATGTAGGTCAAATGACGAAGATCATGGAGTAAAATATCAACAATTTCAGTGCCTCTACCAGAATACATATTAGAATATAATTACATGTTAGAAACTGAAGATGCAGATGTTCTCTATATTTGAGCTAGGAAACAAAAACCCAATTCAAGTCTGGAAAAGCGAAATGTAACCATTTTCATCATCATATCAATCACAAAAAAAAACTAAATTATTTACTCTCCTCTGCGTGAATGTTGAAAACTATTCCGATATCACATACCTCCCATTTTTCAATTTATATCTGTTCCTTTAAATGTTCACTGAATCCCCTCTCCTCGCCTTTGGTACTCGTCTAGCTCTTGCTGCTCGCACTACACTACTCCCAATCTAGGCTAAACAACAACAGGTAATGTGCTTGGCCTGATTTTAAATATTGTATTTATAGTGCGCAGCTGCAACTACAGTCTAAAAGATGAATAATCCTATACACTTATCAATGGGCAAGCGGATACTATGCACAATGACCAGTGTATTATAGTATCTGTGCTATGCAGTATAAGATTTTATGTCAATAAGCCTGTTAGCAAACAATGGGTTACCATAGAAGCAAAGTGAAAAGTAGACTGACAGATTTTAAATTGGCTATTGGGAAATGGTACTATGTTATGTACTTTATTTGTTTAACATTCAGCAGACCATTGGTGTTGTGATGATGATTGTACAGCTAGAGGTGTGATGATGATGATTGTATTGAAGTGGGGGGGGGGCACTGTCTCCCCCTAGAAGGCTACACGAGCTGGCCTAAAATCAAATTAATTGAATAATCCATGTCAGAAACAGCTCCTTTAGGATTTCCTTTTGCTATTTATATAACCTTAATTGCTTTGGGAGGTCGCGGCAACCCTCCTAGTGATGTTTTAGACCTGCCTCAAACTTTTGCCTCCCCTGCCATTCTTTCTATACTACGACACTGTTAACGTGGTCAGCCTGCTGGGTATCTCAACAAAAGGCTAGAGTGCAAACAAGAAATTTGCAAGTCACTGTGTGCAGATAGAAATTGAACACCCACTCGGAGAAACAGCAGTGCGTATTAAGGCTGGTTCACAACACAGTCATTATTACACTGAGGTTTAATTCCTTTGGTGAATAAACGTAATGCCAGTCAATCAGAGCTGCGATTTTAATAACCCGTTGAAAAACCATTCTTCTAATCTTAGCTTGTTGCCATTTCATATGATCATGGTTTCTTTTTCAAATTTGATTAGCTGTCTTACAATGTGAACCAGCCTTAATATTGAGTCCCAGCTTTTGTTCCACTTTATTTCTGATAGGTAAAAATAGGTATGAATGCAAAATGTTTGAGTGCAAATAAGGTTTGAATGCAAACGTTCTTCAAGTCTCTGTAACCAAGGTTACTACTCTAAATTTTTGACTCCCCACAAAATCAAAATAACTCAAATTCCAACAAAAAAACATGAGACATGTCATTCTTACGTTGAAGAAACAAATGATGCAAGCACCCACATGAGAGAGAGGCAGGTATCCTCGTATCCTGGCTTGACAAGCATATCAAGACAGGATAGTATCCTCTCCACATACTCTCTTTTTTTAATTTGTCAGACTTTGTAGCAACCCAGAGATATTTCACAAAAACAAAAAATCACGAGGACTTAGGTGGTAAATTCAATCTGATGTCCCTATCTGCTCATCAATAATGATATGGGAGAAAGTAATCTCAGGCGAAGGAACGGTAGCATAACACTAAGCAATCTAGTGCAAAGGCTGCCGCATGAATAGTATGCATAGTTCTAACATGATGCACCTGATGTCCCATCTCGACAGTGGTCTTCCTTCGTACCGAGTGCTCTGTCGAGCAATATGATTTATGGCCAACCCGGCCTATTGTAACGATTGCTTAGTCTTAGACAATATAGCAAAGAACTAGTTTTTTTATTGGATGGTAAGTTGTGTTGTATTGTTATAATGGTCTACAGAAGATCTAGCTATAAACTCGGCATGGTGCAAGGAACTTCTCAGTTCATTAAAGTCGATTTTGGCAAATCTTAGGCTAAGAAGTTGTCCTCTCTTTTTGTTGAAATTTGGTGGCTCATTTGCAGTATAGAGTTATCACCCATCTATCTATCTGTGTAAAACATTTTAGTTTCAAGCATGTGGCTAGACTGCTTCACAGAGTGAAGGGATACAGAGTAAATTTTTTAACAATAGTCAAGGAAAGAGTTTTTTACTCCTTGGTCAAGGTACCTGCAAGCTTTGTGTCAAGGGGAAAGTTATGTGAAGCTTGATGCAAAACACTCCTTTCATCTATTTGTCACAATTATAGGGTTCTGGAGAATGACCTGAATTCAAAGTTTTTGATTACAGTAAATAATAGAATATGCAGGCTCTCATGTAAAAGTTTCTTTTTGTACAGCCTTACTCCACGATTAGACTTGATGTTTTATGCTTAAATTACACCTGTAACTATCCTAGCTAAATTGGTAAGGTGGGTATAGCTAGGAAGGCAGCATTGTGGCAGTTATTATAATAGGATTAACTTTTACAATCCTTGAAAAATGCTGCCACAATATACCCTTGGTCTATGCAATCATTGAACCTTACATTAATCGAAAGGACCTCATATCAAATGTATCTGCGATCCATTGTCGACTGGGCTTTGGTTGACAGCCAGGTGTGCTCCGAACTGCCTGCAAACAGAGAGCAACCTGGCGCAGATATTGTGCCCTGGCCACAAGGCAACGAATTTCGCCGCCCATGCTCCGGGATGTGGCTTGTGACAAGACATCTGATTTAAATCAACTTTCAATTTTAATCAGATGTAATAATGCAATAATACATAAATATCATAAGAAGCAACAAGTCTTGAGACACAAAGGTTATCCTCAGGTTTTGATATTCTAATATTACATTGCCTTTAAATCCTTTGGAAAGGCACAAAAGTAACATATTCTTTCCCTGTAATGAAAGACAGAGACTGCAATACAACTGGTTGTTTACAAATAAGATTTTCTTGAGGGATTAGAAAATTTACTCTGAGAAAACAAAGCCTGTAATTGCTCTAACTGATATCTTCATCCAGCTTAGGTCTCAATTGTACTTGGATCGTTTCAATGCACTGCGTGAAGAATTGCTTCCAATTTTGTTTGGAGGCCATCTCAGATTTGTTATTTATTGAGGCAGGCCACCTGTTTGGCTAACCGAATCCTCAAAAGTAGCAACATCATAACTTGTTGCAGTATAGATGCAGTCCCAGGGCACCCTCTACTTGATTGTGTAATAACTCCCGGTAGAAGGTTTACCCGGCTAGCCAAGAGTGAAGTGACTGCAACCTTGTATAACTTTTTAGAAGCATGGACCATGGTTTTGTTGAGTAAAGAGAGTGTGGATAATTGAATGTCGACAAGGTATCATGGTCGATTTCAAAAATGTAAATTTATGAGCAGCCAGCCACTAGAGCCTATTGATTCAACATAATAATGATATGGTATCTTAGGTGCAAAATAATTGGTATAAAAAAACGGGATACACTCAATATGGGCCAATTTTTGTATCAGAACTGGGGTTTCGGGCTTGGAATACTGGTTGGAAAATATATTTGGTCTGAGCAGGAAATACAAGATATCTAACGCTGCGTATATAAATCACAAATTCTATCGAGTTAAAAGTGCAGATCTGACTGGCTAAAAGCGCAATACTATACTACAAGACAAACAGAGTATGAATCGGATATAGATTCTGGAAATTTCTGAATATGTATGTAGAATGATGAAGATTAATTATTTTGAGGTCTATAGTCATTCTGATAGAATTTGATGGGTGACTGATGGGTCACCACGATCTATACTGAAAACTTATATCAACCAACAGAAATATTCTTTTGTTTAAGTTCAGTATAGCATCTCCATTGTCATTTGTAAATTGCTCCACTCCTTTGATAAAAGGCAATTAGAATTTGTTTGAAACTGTAGCTACACAATGGCATAGAAACTACAAATATATAGGCTCTTTGCACTGCCTTGCGCAACATTGCCACTGCACTGATGGATGAAATAAACACTGTAATGAAAAAGTAAACCGCAAATTTAAATATGATAAAAAAATATTTCAAACATGCCCTCAAAAACTCATTTAGATAATGTGATGAACTGGTGCTCCAAAAAAAACCAGATCTCTGTGAGTTACCATGTCGAAGTGTAGTTCTGCCCAAGCAGAAAAACATGAACTTGGAGATTTTTTGTCAGATTTGGAGTTTTTTGCAGAAAAAAATAAATGAATAGTTAGCTGATTGACTAACGATCCAGGTGACCAAATGTGGTTATTCTGAATTAAAACCTGTAGGAAGGAGATAGCTTTTGGAAAAGTTAGGAGGAGATAACTACAACTGAGCATTTTTGACTTTAAATAACTGAGTTTTTTTTCAATTATAAATATTATCTTCTCAGGTCGGGTCTATGCTATTAATATCACCGTTACTGATACTGATTGTATTCATGTAGGGTGTTGCGATCAAGGGAAATCTGCATTTCAACGATTATGAGCGTATCCGGTCATTGGCCCCGTCCCGCTAGCAAATTGGTTCGAGACGAATACGCAATAGTGTGCTCAAACCTTAAGGAATTATGATTGGTAATGTACACTTCGAGGTGTGGTAAGGAAATTAAAGGAGCTTATTACCAAAGCTCAATGATAACCACATGTGAATCATTACTTGTCTCCACCTGTACTAATCTCTGATAACCACTGCCTTATCTCTAATAACCAAACAAGCTACTATACTTAGATCCCACCAGTACATTAGGTATACAACTTGGAACAGTGCTCTTACTCTCAATAGGTGAAGCTGAAAGCTTGCAACAATATCATTATAAAATAATGGGAACAAATTTCACTGAAAAAGGCCTTCCGACCATATTGTGGACCACATTTTTGCTTTCCTTTTTTCTAAAATCACAGAAGCACAATTAGACCTTGTATTAGGGCACTATGTGGAATTCTCATATCTCATATTTTCATATTACGGTGAACCCAGTATTGGAGGATAGCTGACGGATGCATGGTATGAGGGGCACCCCCCTTCCAGACAACAACACTTTTCAAGAGAGTTTAACTAGGTACATAATCACAAAATCTACACTTGACCTTCCGTACTTGCCGCCACCAACTAATGTTAATTGACAGCAAGATTATGTTTTTTCTTGCAAACGCCATAATGCCATATGCAAGGGGAACCAGTATAGTTTAGTTTGACCTTGGGTGCTGTTTATCTCGGAAATATAATAATGTATGTACGCCTTATTGTTGTTTGCAGGTATAATAATGACCCTGAGCTGTTGAATAAAACTGCAAAGTCACAGTGAGACTTGCAGTTCTTTTAATCAATACCAGGTATGTAAAGTGAATCATTAAGTGCTAATAAATACTCAGGTGATTCTTAGAACTATAGAAATAATTGCTTTATAATGGTTGTGACCCACTTCTCTTGGAGTGACGTATGCGACCTCCTTCTCGACCTGTGCCATATGCACTCATATTGAATGTGCCAAGCCTTGATATGCGGCTAATTTTTTGTTTTCAAAAGAAAGTAGCTGCATGACATGGCTAAAATGTGCCTACTACGAAGCAAGTGATAATTCTAAACAGACAGTAACCAATAACAACCGCCTCAGGTGATTGGAAGCTCAGTTTCTCCTGGTCAGTACTCTATAGAGGAGTAAAGTATTTGTAGGATGAAAATCTTGCCATTTCGCACAAGCCTAAAATAGCTAAAATTTAAATCCAGCTAACATTTACTCCCTCCTTACGTTATTTAAACTCAGCTGCTAGCTAAAATTAACTCAAGCCAAAGGAATATTATTAAAAAATAATAATTTCATTTCAATGTTCGAAACAGCTGATTGTACCTTGTAAACAGAAAGTACTGAGGTATATATAATTATTCCAAATCATTGACAGAAAGCAATAAATATTATTCATAATTTTTCAATTGTTACATAAATAAACAGGCTATCAATCCTGCTGTTAGAAAAAGTGTTACATAGGGATGCAGCCAGCTCTCTGTTTAGGAAGTTGGGCACAGACAAGGCTCCTATTTTTTCCTTTGGTGTTGTGTATCACATCTTGAGAAACATGGATGGTACAGGGGCGGAGATATCCTTGTCACCGGTTTGTAGGCGTGTAAAAAGGCTAGGGCTTGAAGATTAGGCAGCAAACTTCTAAAGGCTCTAGCTGATATTTTTGCCAAACCAATTTGCGACCTCTTCAAGTTGTCCATAAGAATTGCCGCTCTGCCTAAGATTGGGGAAACCGCATCTGTAATATCAATCCCATAAGTATCAAGTGCAAGTGAATCAAAATAGCCCTCAAATCTGTGTTAGCTAAACTAACTGAATTCGCCTCGCATCGCAGACACAACAGAGGTGCTGGAAGACGCTCTGATGATGCTAATGGATAATATGTACCCAAACATCATGACCAAAATGTCTGAGACGACACACAAGCCGTCTTCATTGACTTTATTAGTGCACATGTCACTATCCACAGCACACTCATGATTGAGAGACCGAAATTTAAATGCCTCAACTCTAACATCAAGTTTTCTCTCACAATGAATCTCGGCATAATGGCTAAGACCGAAGTGTCACTGCCAAGGGGTGATTAGTGCCTGTTTCAGTTTTTGACAGCTTGCTGCCCACTCACGATTAGGAGGTCCTCTATGGCCTCCCATATATGATGCATTCTAGTTTTCTAGGGTGTATCACTCTCTCAGTACGAGGATTTTGGGCGACTTGCATCCCTCTTTAGGGGCAGCCGAATCTTCTGTTTTGTCATAGACAGGTTTTCTCACGTACAACGCAAATCATTCCCTATGTTGGCAATGAATCAACATCAGCAGTAACATCAGTCAGCTCGCCACAGGATGTGTGCTCTCTATCCCAATCTGTGTACCCGGTATGTTGAGACATTGAATATATCACAAACCAACTTCTCCATACTAAATACGCTGACAATACCATCATTTTACCACATATAAATATAGGGGAAAACTCCAAAATGCAAGCTGAGGTTAACACCATCGCCTACTGATGTGATAAAAACAACCTATTTATCATCTCTAGTAAAAATAAGAACTCCTTTGCACAGATCAACGACACCACCACATCCAGACCCAGTCACTATCAAACAGAATAACATCGAGCGGGTCGAGAAGAACAAATATCTTGGCCTATAGTCACTTCGAAAATTTAAAATTAAACTTTCGACCAGTACAAATAAAGTCATTGACAAGTTCAGCAAGCGATTAAATAATATGAGGAACCTATCAACGCTTGGTGTCAGTCCTAAGACAGTCCAACTTGCATACTAGGCGTTCCTCAATAGAGAGTGTCATCTCTTTCCATTTGGCAATCAGCAGCTAGTCCGTCAGGTACATATAGCCTTCAAACTTCACATTCACAGCAAATATCAAATATACTGAGGTTGATTTAAACCTTACTTTCTTCGTTCCTGTTGATCAGGTTGAGAGCTTGAATACAGTGAGGGAATCCAAGGTCAACTCGCCACCAGGCACCTGAATTGTTTCGCTCTGTATGGAAGAAGTTGTTGTGGTTTCCATCAATGCCTTTGAGAGCTCCAATGTAAATGTCGTCTGTATTATTGTTAGAACTCATACTTGCAATTTTACCTGTATGTAAAATGGTTTTCACTGGTTATAATCAAATCATATATCAGAAACTAAGGGTATTTATATTACAAAATTGGAAACTGGATGCTAGAAATTGATGAAAGCCTTAACAAAATACAAATAAAAATAATTAAATACAAATTCAAGAGTTATAATGCTGCTGCTCTCCATCTGCATTTAATACGTTCACATTGTACACATGGTATGAGATGAGATGGGTATCATGGCTGGCTGTTCATGACAATGTGCACCAGGGTTAAGAAATCCTAGGTTCATGCGGTGGGCCATGTAAGCTCCAACAACCTTCATTGCACTGTCTGTGGTAAGTCGGATGGTAGTGAAATAAAATTGAAGTGGAAATAAGGTTCGAGATTAGATTTAAATTTTCTGAAAGCAAACATTAAATGAAAAATACATAATCAGCCTGTTTTTGAAATACCAAATTGCTATTAATAGATCATGGTAGATATAAGTAATTATTATGCTTGACCTGGATAGTTGTATAATTAACTCGGAAGTCAGAATCATCGACATATTTTGTGACTTTGAGGCTGGAGCTAGCTGTTCTTATACGAAGGGTATATAATGTAAACAGTACTTTTCCAGGGAAATTCCTGTGTTACCAGTTCCTGCAGCAGGGCACACACTTCCTCTCATTATATTGAAATTGCTAGCCGGATAGGTATGACTACTAAAAGTCCCAAACGATGAGGAATTATCAGCTATGAGAAAATATCAATAGTTGTTTTTTCAAGCCTGGTTGATTAGAAAAAAAAACAAAAGTATACTTAACATTTTGAACACTTACCAAGGGCTAAATTGCCTAGCGGTTGTCTAGACTCATTCAGATCACTCGATTTTGCGAACATCTCTGTTGTGTTCCCTCTTTGTGAAATTAGAGATGTTTGATTCAGGGCAATCCATATTCTGTGAATGTAACAGATCTCATTCTGAAATTGGAAAGCTCCAGACTTCTGATCGAGTTGTAGAAACAAAGACGCACACTGCAGCTCTGTTTTGGTGTTGTACGATTCACCAATCCAGCAGAATTGCTTGTTATCTAGCCTCATTCGCTGGTATATTGCTGTGCTAGCTTCGCTTATCTGTGGTTCTATGTAAGTCAGAGTCTCATAGAATATACATGACCACAGCAGGTGAAACTTTAAAGCATGCATGATTGTAATATCTAGCGAGTTTAATGGTTAGTGGAATATTTCCTCGAACTAACAAAAAATAAAAAATGCCATCTGTGCTTGTCAGTTTTATACCCTGGTAAGTGCACGCGACTCCATCCTTTGAATCTTTCAGTCTTGTTTGTGAAGTTTGTTCAATTGCGAAATTTGAAACAGGCAAAGTGGCAATGATACCAGATAAATATAAAACTATTTTTTCTAAGCATATTAAAATACAACCGGCACAAATGTATAGAGAATAATAAATTTGATTGCTTTCTATAGTCATTTGATCAACATCAAAAATCCTTGACGGTGATGATAAATGTCTAAGACATCATGGTAAATTGTGTTTCAGTTTGGCAGTCATTCAGGAGATGTCAGCGTCAGCAATAAAAAAAGATCAATTATGACATCCTATCAGTGACACGCATGACATTTATTTGCTGAAAGTTCTTAAATCCAAAAACCAGTTTTGTATCAAAACATGGACTAGTTAACGATTGTGGACATAGCGGGCTTCTGTGAGTATATCTAACCTAATATATGGATCCCCATGTCTTTCTACATCAATAGGTCCAATTTTTCAATCTCTGTGATCATCTTGTGCGGAAAATTGTCCTCAAACAGAACACAGGGATCTTGTGCACTTTTGCAAAAATTGACTTCACATGTGAATTTCTACTACTACTAATCCGATTTCCATTCTGTTTTTTTTCATTTTACACAGGGTATCAAAGACTCTCGTAGTATTGCGCGAAGCCCCGTAAAACTTTAATTAATTAGGATTAATTAAATTTTTATGGGGCTTCGCACAATACTACGAGAGTTTAATTAATTAGGATTAATTAAAAAATATGTCTGCGGCTTGGAAAAGGACAGCATTTCCAAAAGAGATTGGAGGAAAAACTCTTCAGGAATTTGTTCGTTATGATCTTTCTTACCATGGAATCAATGTGCTTGTTGATCAGATTAAGTATGACATAGATAATCCACTGTTAATCCCCAAGGTAGCACCTTGATCAGCTGCTTGTGTATCCATGCTGTGTTAATTTGATGGAGATAAATTTAACTTGGCTTTAGCAGACACAGCTGAATTTTATGATGAAATTTTTTTTGAATCTCTACCTGTCTTAGAACAATAGAAAATCACAGATCAGTGGCCTCAGTTCATTTTGCGTTAAATGAGGGACGGTTTGTTGACAACCTTTAATTCTTTTCAATAAGATTTCAGGTAATACAATTCACTGCATAAGCTTCTGATCCCAGCAACAGGCATCACGATGAATTGAATAGAGATGATGATTGACTCTCTATTCATACCAGTGCAAAATATAGTTACACCTCAATATTTTTATTTACATAATATTAAGAGTGAATGGAAAAGGCTAGGTATTATGTAACTTTAGGTGCAGAGTGTGCATCTCTTGATGGTGAATATTTACAACTCATTTGACCATTGCTCGGTAAGTTTTGATCAGATTGAAAAGTGTGCCGACATGCACAAGATCACTGTGAAGTGCTGACTTTATTTGTTAGAAAACATTTGATTTGGAATCCCTCCTTCTGGATGTCATTATCATAACAACCATATTAACATAGCGTCTTCTGTAAGTTGTTGTTTTCTGCTCATAAACCTTTAAAGTGACATGTAATGCCTCTCCCCATGCCATTTTTCATTGAAATAGCTGCAAGCCCGCAGAAGAACAACCCGGGGCTGAAATAATCACTTTGCAAAAACACATTATGTAATCACCTATTTGAGTCATACCGGTCAGACAACAAGTTGCCTCCTGTCAAACCAATATTTTTACAGGTAACAAATCAATCAGCTGAGCAACCAATTACTTTATCTGATTTTAGACCTCTTTTTCGCTAACTATCTCATCCAAACGCTAGGAGTGGCCATGGTGCAATGTATAGGGCATGGGTCTTCCAATCGAGAGGTCCCGTGTTCGATTCCCGGCGGAACACGGTGGTGTCAGGAAGGGCATCAGACCTCAAATGCTCCTGTACCACCTTGCTATACAGCCCGTAGACCCATGTCGATAATACCGGAAAAAAATTAAGTGAACAACATCAAGGTTTCTGACACGGTACCACAGGGTATCGAGGCTTTAAATGAACGCTAGTTTTTATCCCATCCAACGCTAGCCAGTCCTGACAAGCTTTGTCCAGGGGTTGGGAAACAAAGGTTGTTCTACTATGGAATAATATGGTAGCAATTTGGTCACACACAAAAAACCTTGAAAATTTGAGATTGATTATGTTCACCTTCAATCTAATATTTTATGGGGTTGAATATATTGCATTTATTGTTTTTTGTCTCATTTTTAATTAGTTTTGAGTGACATCGATTATTTTATTGTTTCAATGTCAGTATTAAGATAAAACAAACTAAAATCTGACAAAAAGTACAAGCATTCATATGTACTTGCATCTTGACATGTTTGAATTGGGGATTCAAACCTTCTTTGGTTTGTTTGAATGCAAAGCTCCCACTGGAAAAAGCCAAGTCATAGAGTCTCTTGCACCTATCAGAAAATAAGAGAAAGATCTCTACGCTTGACAAAAGTAGGCAATATTGCCAACAATAATCAATTTTCCATAGGTCTCTACAATGATGTAGGCTGTACTTGAAAGGTCTGGAACAACCAACAATAGTTTCAACAATCCATTTTTAGTAACGAAGGACAAGAAAAATAATAAACTCCAGTTTCTGTTCTGCATTCTATCGGTAGTCATCTTGTTACAAAGTTATAGTATAAGAGGCACATTGCCGATAGTGTATTTACTGATGCAACATTCATGACTACCCAAATATAAAATCATGTTCTATCAGGCGGTTACTTATGATAAAATTGTTTCAAATTTGTATGGTAAAAAAATTCTCTACTTGGAATGAATTATTGATGGTGGAATGTAACTCTAGTTCTCTGCATTATGATGTCACAGTCTCCCGGATGTGCAATACAAGAAACAAGCACTTCCGGGAGACTGTGACATCATCATGCAGAGTATGAAAGTTGCCTTCCCTTATGGAAATTGTAGCTGCCTTGCATTGGTGTGACAGCCCTGTCATTCACCGGGAGAGCGGATTGATTGGTCATAATTACTTGGCTTGTTTGGGTCAGGTTATTTTGTTTTATGCCCAATTATCTGCACTGGTTTTGATGAGCCATGCGAGCCTTAAACCTCATTGTTGCCCTGTGGGCCTTGGTGTGTGTACACCATTCCTTTTACTGCTCACTTTGCTGCTAACTTTAACGTTATTTATATTTATGGGCAAAGGTGTATTTTTGAGGATATTAATGGGAGAAAAAAGGTATGTAAATTTGTACTATTTCTATAGGTAAGGTTTAGCGTTTGAATACTAAATAATTGTTTTTACTGAGTTAACTATACTGATTGTAGGGTTTATTGCTAGGTTTGCATAATGATAAAACTTGTGTTTGAATATTTGTCTCCCCATAGTTTGCTTTAATTGATAGACAGCTCATTGACAGCATGTTTTTTTTGTGAGGCATCAATTTTAGCACTATATTCAATTAAACACATTTTATCATTGTAGTTTCACAGATTAACGATAACATCAATAAAATCTCGTAAAACTCAAACTTCGACAATACCGAAATATAATGCACCTTGTGCACCACAGAAATCACTCTTTCAACCATCAATAATTCATGCCAAGAAGATCATTGAATATTTTTATCATGCAAGTCTGTCACATATTTATCATAAGTAAATGCCTGACTATAACATGCTTTAGTCTTTGTATAGCCTTTGTATAGGTTTTTTTTTTATATGAACCTCGACACACAATTGGTCAGAATGGCTACTTGATAGATTGATGATAAAACATTTGAATTATGTCTAAAACCCAAATACTTGTACTTCTGCCAGATGTAAAGCCTCATTCTGCACAAGGTCATTTTGAACTTGTACCATCTTTCCAAACATAACTGTAGTGCAAGTAATGTAAGCTGAGGCATCGAGCTGTCCATGTATGCGTCCACATAAATGATCCTCTCCTGAATCATCTGTGAAGAAAAGGCTGTCAACAGTGTCTGCTACTGTTACCATAAGATTTCTTGCTTTATGCAGAGTATCTAAAAATGACAAGACATCAAAACAATTACTGAACGGACTCTGATTCATTAACCAGATACCCCACAATAGAGATTATGTGCTCATCATGAACATCAATATGCCCAGTTTGATACAAATTGCTTTGGGCAACTCAAATTTGTAGCATGATTAGTAATAGAAATATAATATTCTTGCCAATATTCTGAGGCTTACTTAAAATATACCTTGATGCTTCCTGTTGATCAGGTTGACAGCTTGAATACAGTGATGGAAGCCAAGGTCAACTCGCCACCAGGCACCTGAAACTTTTGCCATTGTATGAAAGAAGTTGTTGTGGTTTCCATCAATCCCTTTCTGAGCTGGGTAAGTGTCTTGTGCATTGAAGGTAGAACTCATACTAGCAGTTTTACCTGTATATAAAGTGGTTTTCACTGGTTGTCATCATATCATATATCAGAAACTATGAGTTCATCTTTTATGAAATTGGAAACTGGATGCTAGAAACCCGCTCGAAATTAATGAAAGTATTAGTGAAAAACGAATAAAAAGAGCCGCACTGCTGCCTATTTGCATTTAATACGTTCGGCTTGTGCACATCATCTGTACTGGTGGTCTGGGACAATGTGAATCAAGCCTAATACGTCCTGATGGTTCCATGTAGAACTGTTTTCACTGGTTATAATCGAATTATATGTCAGCAAAAATGATATTTCCTTTAGGCTGGATGCTAGAAATTGTTGGAAGCATTCTTAAAATTCAAAAAAAAAAAATCACATCCTCTATAATGACTAACTCTTGGCATCCCATATGACTGCATTGATGACCCATTATTGACCAAAGACATACTCCTGAGTCCTTGTTGTGTGCCACATAAGTTCCAACAACATTAGTCTCTCATAGGCTGTGCTAGCAAGGATGAAATGAAGTTTGAATGAATAAAAGCAGGAGATGAGTTCCTTACACTATCAAAACTTCCTTTTAATGGTATTGTTTATTGTCAGACCATGACATGGACATGAGAGTTGGTTTGAATTACACTGATGTTTTATAACCTGATACACACTCACCATATGCTAGGTTAGTTGTTGGCTGTTGCGACCTCTTCATTACTATTCCATCTGACTTAAGATAAACTTTAGTTGTGTTGTCTCTTTTACGCATCAGTGATGTAAGATTGAAGTTGCCACATGAAGGCAACATATATAAGTAGCATCTTCCTTGTTTGAAGTGAAATGCTGCAAACTTATCTTGTTTCAGCAGGGAAAACGCACATTCTATGTGACTTCCAACATCGATTACCTCAAAACTCCAGTCAAGTAGTAGCCCGGTGCTCTGAAAAACAATGCCTGATGGTAGAGCCGAGTTTTTTCCGTCAACACAAAACGAGTGGGAAAGAATTGCAGCAATAATCAGAATAATACTTAGATACATGATAATAAGATATCATTGAACAGTCTGCATGCTTTCTGGATTATATGATATCAAAAAATGAGGAAAATAATATTCAGACTCAACACAGTATTGATTAAAAGTAAAATATTCTGTTCATCAGTGGAAACCTGTCTCTGAAAGATACAGCAACTGTATTATTTTAATCATGTCCATGAACTGCTATAGGGATAAGTTGAAAGCTTTACACAAACTGATAAAAAATGCTTTAAAAAATATTGCTTGGAACAATAATGCTAAAACTCAGGGTACGTCATTCAGACTTAAAGCAATATTCATAAGCGGAATGTGTTGCACTTAAAAGTGCCTAACCACCAACAGCTTTCCAGTAAGTGTGTCATGATTCCCACTGATAGGACGGACCAAATAATTGACTTGAACTGATAAAAAACAACGGATAACATCATTGTATTGTGCCAATCAGGATGCATATATCGCTGTATTTATCAGCTCACTATTATTGCAACAATTCTACTAGAAACTACATACTGCACTTGTTTCTTTCAAGTACAGGTCGCTCAACCTGAAACCTGTATTATTAATATCAAGCAAATTTATTTTTTCCATCATGTCCATTGATTCTTGATTGCATACCCTCAGTCAATAAACATGACTAGAAAAAACTTCATTAAAAACCGTTACGCTCTTATTTCACAACACAATAGACAGTTTTCTGAGCTCTGATTTAGGCCTCATGGGAAAAACGTGCTGAAAAGAGGGTTATCTTGAAAACCGCTTATAATAGGTAAAAATTATTTTTGATTCAGAATCTGCAACATTGAAAACTCATATGGACATAGTTTGGGAAATAATTTTAGTATTTGGATCGTCAATTATAGCATTTTCCGCCTGTTTTGCGGACAATTTGGCAGAATCTTTCATGAGTTTCGTCACTAAAATTAAGATTTATCAACATTCAAGCCTCCAATGATTTGGAAACCCTGTCTCACAGGGTTTTCAATGGTGCCGACTCAAAATCGAAAATCATTTCTATCCTAGTATTAGCGGTTTTCAATATAACCCTCTTTCTGCAGGTTTTTTCTATACGGCATGGGTTAAAAGTACCAAACTGGAGAGAGGCGAACTCCGAATTGAGGCATAAATTAGAGTTCAGACAACTGTCTATATGAGCGATAAATGTGTACCACTTTGCATAAAAAAACTGTCAATTCTGCACACATTTTTGCCACAATCTATACAGTGTGTACTTGAAACATTACACACACATTACATCCTCATCCTGATCAATATCACATATATTTGCAAGAGTGTTGAGTAACGGGGTTAATATAGCAATCACTATCTTGGAAAATAATGTTGATTATGCTAAGGACGGCAAAGTTAGACTAAGGGGGCAGACATATTTCCTGCCACAATGTTACAGACAGGAAATCTGTTCTCAACTTAACATTTTTTTAGCTCATATATAACTTGACAAACAAGAAACATGATCAATAGGTTTATAGTGATCATAGTTTTGTGAGAGTATACATATGGATGAAGTATTTTTTGCATTTTTTGCATTTAGATTTGATAATTGCTATATATTTCAACCTAAAAATATTATCTAGATTTTGTGTGGCAGAATGATTATCACTATCATATTAAAGCTGCCACAGGTTTAAAAAATTGCAAGAAAAGAAAAAAATAAAACTTGTAGGTGGATTGGTCGGCTTCAAAGGTAATTATTAAATGGTGATCAAACTGTCTGCTAATTGACAGAAGATCAAACTGGTGTCACAACCACAGGCCCACGGTCCAGATTGTGTACTGCCACATCTGGTATTGTAATATTAAACAAAAAAAAAGGTGACCATATTGGGTTTTAACAGCAGTTAGGATAAGATGGGTCTGCTTGCAGTATGCTTGTATACTGAGCAACCCTGAGATGAGGGATGTTTTGTCAAAGGGCACATGATGTATAGGTATAAATCTTACCTTGCTGTCTACATAGACATAACTGTTAGTCTAGTTTCTGCTCCTATCACTAGGGGTGTCTACAGGTAGTTTGGTGACTGCCCTGTCCCATAAACCTGGTGGCCCGGTGAAATCAGCTGGTTCTGTCTGGCCATTACGCAGAGAGAATTGGTGACAGAATGCCACAAGAAACATACAAAGGCTGTAAATATGACAAGTTTTATAACAGTTGATCACTCACAATCATCAACAAACCACACATTTCACCAGACAAACTGTGACAACTGAACAGGCAATTTATTGTTTGAAATTTCATAGATTGCTGCTTTGGTATTTTAGAATTACTAAAATATGACCTTTTCACTGAAGGGCTTTAAAATCAGTAATTGGTGTGGATGACTGATTGCCAAGTTTTTGATCATCCTATATCTAATTTCAGTTTTATGATATTGAGGAGCAACCGGTGAGAAATTGTGATTTTCAGTTGGTTAGAAATTGTATCTTTTTCACACAACCAACATAAAACTTACTTGACAAATCTTAACGTTTTCAATAATTTGCGCATTGATTACAGGAGCATAGCTGTGATGTAAAAAGCACTTTGAGGTTGTCTCTGTAAAATGAGATATTGATTACATTATCTTGTGAATTGCGGGTGAATTGCGGTTGAATTGCGGGTGAATTGCGGGTGAATTGCGGGTGAATTGCGGGTGAATTGCATGTTTTCACCAGCTCCCCTCCACCTTCTGCGATTTGCGGGGACTACCGATCATATAACTGCTAAAATTAATCTCTGATAGCTTCTCGCCACGTCGAATAGGACTTACAAGGGGTATCTCATTAGTCACTGAGCTTGATGAAAATTTAAACTATACCTGAGTGAACGGCTCTGCTGCGATTTAGCCCAAATGTCAAAAAGTTTAAAAGCTTTCAAAAATTTGACCAACCCAAAGGCATTGGAAGTTGGATATAAAGTGATAAATTTGAAATAGGTAAGCAAACCCTGTTTATTGTGAAGACCATGACAATTTTCTACCCCTTAGTATCTGTATCACTATCCTTAGCAACATGTATATGATACTCTCTTACTCTATTACCAGGCTCCACTACTACCGCACCCAGGTCATTTGCAGCAGTACCATGCGCAAAAGGTTTCACAACCTGCACTGAGCCTTGCATAACGTACAATGTCAAAAATAAACATTAATTATGCTGAAAGTTTGAGATCCCCTTCAACTATTTTTGGTGAAGATAGGCTCATTTTTGTGTAACACTTGATTCATACTTCACTCTAATCTTTAATATATCGTCTGAGAAAAGGTTGACTGAGTATATTCTGATATAAAAAATCATATCTTATAGCCTGAACATGCCATAACATATCATGCATGTGTTAACCTGATTACAGGAACTGGAGGGCTCGGTGATTCAAAGAGTGAAATACAGATGTGCTCGGAGAATTCAATACAGCATGGGGAACAGAGTACCTACTAGAGGTCACTTTTTATCCAATGCTTTTAAATTTTGACCATTTATAAAATGAAACTGACTCATCTCCGATATAGGGTTTGTTTACAAATGAAAAGTAATGCTGCTTTGTGAATTGACTTATGGCAAATTGGATATCAGTGTGTGCCATAATCAAATCTGCGATTATAGACGAGAATAGTGAGCATCCTCATTAATTTGGAAACAAACAATAAACAAATTCCTAATGTTATACAAATTTGTTTTGCTTCTTTTCATGGCTTCTGTGGGCACCGATGACTTGTCCATCATTGTAGTTTGATAGAGCCAATCCACATTTGACTATGTTCTGATGTGCGACTGATGCTCACTAGCGTTATTAAATGTATTGCCTGTATACCATGTAACTAGTCGCCAGGGGTCGCCAGGGATCCAGAGTAATTTGTTTTATATTACTCTCTTATTGAAAACAGTGATACAATCACCGTCTGATTAGTGTGTCTAACCATCAGACGAGTAAAAATGGAGATTTTGCAGAGGCATGATGTTTACTGGCAGTTGTGTCTGGTGTTTCCTATGGACAGAGTGCTGCTCGAACGGACACTTTTCAGTCACAAAAATTGAAGTCTGTCAATGACATAATGACCAAAATTAATTTATTTTGACTTCAGCACTATGTTGTCAGAATCACCATCCTTTCATTAAGCAAGCACAGTCAATAACATCATCCTACCCCACTTCTTCCTCACTCCAATTAATAATCAGCAAATGAATGGAATCATCTATATATTCCCATGAACAAAAATGCCACGCGATGTGAGGGTTGTTTAAACACAAAAATTCGATATGGCATCGTAATAGTAATTTCAATCTTGTCAGTTCCTGTGTTTTGATAGATTTTGACTTTTTCTTTAATATAAGACAACAGGTTGAATAGATTATATCTCATACAGACTAAAGAGCGAACAGGTTTCCAAGATTATGTTGACATGTTGAACTTTGAAAACCAATTGAATAGTGCTGTACACCAACATGGCGAACTTAAAGTGTGGTATAACCTGAATACTTGCTAATAATATTAGCCTAGATATCAGTTTAATATTGATACTGGGGGTCTTTCAATTAGAAACAGCCAAAATCAGATCGCACAGTCACTTGATGGAACTATATACATTCTGAGTGAGCAATCTGGGAGCGATTTTCTCTAATTGAAACACCAAGTGAGTGATAATTTTGAGCAATGTGATAGTGATGTGATAGTGATAACTTGCCTTAGTAAAGGATCACTCTTTCTAATTGAAAGACCCCCCTGGTTTGAAAGATGACTTCTGAGGATACTAATTAGATAAGATCAGTTATTAGCACATTATGGAGAGAAATTATATAGAATTCTTGTTTATTTAATTATATTTTTAGACTGCTCAGCCCTAATTTTGTCATTATGACAGAAATCAAACATTCAATGTCACAAAATCCAGTAAATAAACTGGAATAGTCTTCACAGAAAAATAAAGGTCTGCAGATCTTGTTATAAGAATAGCGCTGCAACGTCAAGCAGACCAAATTTTAAATCTCAATAATTCACATGCCAAAAGAACGCTAGGAAATTTGAACTCGGTCAACATATCGGTGGATATAGTTTGTAATATTATAAGCATTGACATTAAAACATATTAATTATAAAATACATACATAAATCTTAGAAACAATACAAAAGTATTAAAGAAATCTTTACACTATTTATTTATTCCATCATTGGTATTACCAACAGCTAGGGGTTTTGCTCACATTTGACTTGTTTCGCCAAAATTAGGGGAGATGATTAGGGTGAAAATGACTAAAATTCTAAGGTTATTGATAGCTCAGTTTGGTTTTCATAGCTGGGTTGCTATGCAGGTCTCGGTGTTATCATTCCAAGTACAGACAGCAGCTTGATTCAAATAGAGGATTCATTGACTGCAATGTGAAAATAATGCCCAGACATTTCAGCGTTTTGATAGGCTAATGCAGGATTAATGATTTCTTAAAGCTCAAAGTGAATAATATAAACAACACATGAATAATTGATAATAGTTCATGATGGTGAAATTCAGGGCCAAACCTAAAACAACACCTGAGCTGAAAAACTAACAGCACTTTCACTGAAACAAAAATTTATAAGTTTAGTTTATTGATAGTTTAGATTATTTTATAGCTTATTTCCCTGCTACAGCTACTCTACATTTGTGTGGCTTTTTACTGGAATAGTTAATTATAAAGGAGGCAGCAGTTTTGGTCTGCTATATATTTAAGCATTGACTGTGTGATGTAGAACTGAGATTGGGATGGTATACTTAATGATTCCAATCTTATACTTTATTAGATTAGAATATTCACTATTGTTACCATAAATTGTTAGTTGCGTATGCAACCTGCACATTACATTACTAAAAATGCCTGGAATAATTTAAAACCCAAACACTTGCACCTCCCCCAGGTGTAGACTACCTACCCACACAAGATCATTCTGAACTTGTACCAAATTTCCAAACATGACAGTATTGCAGGTAATGTAAGCTGAAGCATTGAGTTGACCATGTATGCGTCCACATAAATTATCCTCTCCAGAATCATCTGTGTAGAAAAGTCTTTCAGCAGTCACTGCTATTGTTACCGTAAGATTTTTTGCTCTATACCAACTTTCTGCAAACAAAAGGGATTTCATTATTTATCAACTAGTTGCTATATTATAAATCAATAATTCTCTGCCCAACAACTAATTTATCAATATGTTTGTCTAAAGTTGTCCACTGATGAGCTATGAACTTGTGACACTTGCTTTGCTCATTGCGTCTTGATTTGTCATTGCACAAATGGCGGGGAAATTTATCAATCTGGCCACCTGCTAATTTCAGTATTTATATAAGTTACAATCGAGTTTTGTGATGCAGGCATAACCACCTTTGATAGGTCATAATTCATTCTGTATTTATTCTAAAGACTGATTACCAACTTTTTTGAAATTTCCAACCTTCAAGCTATACACCATATTTTTGTCATTTTTTGCTAGGATACATAGGCTATTAGCTATCCACATTTTAAAAATGATTTTTACCATATAGATCTCGCAATGAAAAGGAGAGGGACTTGGACTATAATGGAAACAAATCGCTCAGGCAAAGCTGGTTTTCACGCCCCGTCTGTGAACCACTTTAATATGAACTCAAATTTGCCTTTGCATATGAAATTGAGAACATTAATTATTTATAATGTTAAGATAATCAATGAATGGATTAGTAAGTAAGGAGTCAATATAACTGGTGACTTACATACTATCTTATCATAAGAGACTTATTGGTTATGGGTATTGGTTGCACTTTTTAAAAAGCTGCACGCTTTTCCTCAAAAAAGTAGTGTTTTGGCGAGACAAATTAGAGATTGTTGTCTTAATTTGGTGTGCAAGCAGAAGACTCTTATTCTAGTGCTACAAAAATAATCTTCAATGCCACACGGAATTTTGACCAACTACCATTTAACTGTTATATGCTTGATCTGCAATTTGGCATCTCGATGCTCAAAACACCCATTGATTTGACTTTATATTGGGTACTAATTGTATCAAATCTCTGTATGAATTGGCATGTTCAGTACCCAATGTTTCCTCTCATGTTTCGCTGTGTGCCCAGTGAGACTTTTGATCTATGTCTTAGTTTGGTGGTGAATTGTTCACCATGACAGTATAGGCACTACGTTCCCTACTAGTTATGTACAACAGCTCATGTTTTCATTACCTATCAACACTGAACTGTATCCTCTAACAGTTTAGCATAGAACATATATTTATCTTCAAACCAATAATCTTATTTTGTTGCTTACAATGATTATGGATTATGGCTTGCGTTCTAAAACAAACAAATTGTTCCTAAAAGATTCCTTATCCCATTATACTACCTTGACCATTTCTGTTGATCACGTTGACAGATTGAATACAATAACTGGACTCGAGGTCAACTCTCCACCAGTCTCCAGGGGTCCCAGTGTCTGTATGAAAAAAGGTGTTGATGTCCCCGTCGATGCCATTCTGTGCTGGGTACGCGTCCGCCCCGTAGGTAGTACTTATCATCGCAATTTTACCTGAAATAGATAGACAAATGAATGGTTAAGCTAATTAATATCATTGACCCTCCTCTGGTTAGGTGTCGTGGTGCCACAGGGATCTTGGGCTTACACCTATTGTGTCAGCGTTATTGTTTCAGCATTCACTCCATTCACCATTCATCCAAGTGAAATTTGATTACTTGAGACTGCTTGCTTGTCTACTGTGATTGACTCAGTATAATAAAATCATTCTTGATATTACAAATTTTTTTAAAACTGTGAGTTGATTACTACATTCAAAATATCACTGACAATGGATGAGGCTTGGAACCATAGAAATTATCATTATTGCTTACTTCGGTTACAATTAATCATACAAAAAATTAATTTCATATAACTGATTTCTTAAACCACCTACCAAGGGCTAAATTGCCTATCGGTTGCGATAGACTATGCTCATTCACTTCACTAGATTTGGCGAACAAATATGTTGTGTTTGTACCCTGACGCCTCTGTGAAGTCTGGTTCTGATTAATCCATATTCTATAAAAGTAACAGATTTTATTCTCGAAGTTGAATGCTTCGGATTTTTGATCGCGAATCAGAAATAGAGACGCACACTCCAGATCAGTTTTGGTGTGGAAGGATACACCGATCCAGCAGAAATGGTCATTGTCTAGTCTTATTTGATGGTATGTTGCTGTGGTAGCCTTGTGTAACAGCGTTTCGATGTAAGTAAGACTGCCAAAGTATACATATGACAGTAGTAGGTGAAACTTGTAAGCGAACATGGTGTTGCTTTTATCAAGTCATTTCAGTTTAATAGGCTGGTAATTGCAAGTGATTCCATGCCTGGGTTGTTCGAGTGCGATCTGTGTAGTTTAATCCAGTTGACAACTTGAAACAGGCAAGGTTACTGTACCAGGCGATTGCTAGATCAATATATCTAATAAAGTTTTGTTTCAGTGAAGGTGTTGTGAGTTTTTCAGTTCAGGTGTTATTTTCATTTAAGCCCGAATCCATCATGAAATAATATAAATTATTCATGCATTATTTATATTATTCTCTTTAAGAATTAAAAAATCATAAAACCTATTTGAGTCAAGCTGCTGTCTCAAAACTTGAATTGGTAACACATCACTCAGACCTGCAGAGCAGCTCATATATGAAAACCAAACTTGGCTTCCATTAAACTTAGAACTTTACTCATTTTCATTGCTTATCATTTTCCCTGTTTTTGATGAAAATAGCTAATTATCCAAATGTGAGTGAAGCCAATAGTTTTCGATAACATTAATGAGGTTTTTTGGAGTAACTTCCCTTGGTCATCTAAAGATGAGACCATACTCTAGCAAAATTGTATATGAGTCATGAGGTTTCCTGCTGTAAAACTCATGGGTTCAGCTAACCACAATTGATCTACTTATTTTTTAACCCGAAAATTGGATCCCTAGTTATTCAATAACAGAAACTTTGCCTAGGTGCTAATAGCTAAGTGTAAATTGTTAGTTGAAACGCCATTAAATTATTTATGAGGAAGCAGAACAGAACAGAACTCAGTCAACAAATGAAGCATCAATTTAATACACTATGATGGGTAATGGTATAATATTGATCTGATTGAGGTGTTATATTTTATTTGAAAACATCATCGCTAATTACTAATCAAATATTTTGTTTTTTTCATGTTTATTGCGCTATTTAGAGGATATTCTCACAACAAGTTCACTAACAATGGTTTGTTAAATAAGATGATGTGAACATAATGAGCCAGACGACCCTACCAAAAACGGCTCAATAAAGGGTACCAGGTAGCAATTTATAGCAGCAATACAATGGTCACATTAACTATATGTCAGCTATATGTCAATATAATAATACAACACCTATGTAAAACATTTGGCGATTCTTAAGGATATTTCAAACCCAAATACTTGCAAGTCTGGCAGATGTAGATAACTTACCCGCCCAAAATGGTTTTGAACTTTTGCAAACTTTCTCAACAGCAGGGCGATGCCTAAATATCATCATGTTGCCGGAAAGCTCAAGTTATACTACACTTGTGAAAAGTCAAAAATATGAACGGGAGTTTTTAGAACGTTTAGGAAAGCTCAAAATTACCTATAGCAGTCAATTATTCAATTTACAGTCGCTAAATAAATATATTGGTGCTGCTAATAGAATACATCTCGTTGGTTGTGGAACCATATAATTTCCGGATAAATTGTGAGGCCTTTATATAAATTGTCGATAGCAAAAAAAATGTCAAGGAAGGCTGATTCAAAAGATTTTCGTATAAATCTTTCACAGGAGAGATAAAATATTCTAGAATCTAAACCCTTCCAGACTCAGGGATTTCGATTTTTGAAATTGATGATACTATTTTTTTTCATTGCAATTGAGCTAATCCATATGAACTGTGGTTGTTTTTGCTTTCATAACATTTTAAAACCCAAACACTTCAACTTCGGCCAGATGAAAAAATTCATTTAAAGCAGGATCGTTTTCAACTTGTACCAATTTTCCATACATGACTGTATTACAGGTAATGTAAGCTGAAGCATTTAGCTGTCCATGTATGCGTCCACATAAATTATCCTCTCCTGAATCATCTGTGAAGAAAAGGCTGTCAACAGTGTCTGCTACTGTTATCAGAAGGTTCTGCGCTTTAAACCATGTAACTACAAGAATAAAAAATAACAGTACTCACATTCTGCACCAGAACAAATTTGCTCACTACAACATTACTACATGAATACGTGATAGTAAAAAACTTACCAGCATGGCAAATACACCTGTCAAGATGCTGAGGGTCAGTGAAGTGGCTTAATTATATTGCTTGCGCTAACTGCCCGGGAGTTTTTCTTTGATAGTACCAATGAGCTGACATATAAGCTGAAAATATTTTATTCCCGACACTTCCCTATATCCTAATATCCTACCTGGTTCATTTCTGTTGACCAGATTGACAGATTGAATACAATAACTGGAATCAAGGTCAACCCTCCACCATCCTCCAAGGGTGCTTGTATGAAAGAAGGTGTCGATGTTCTCATCATTTCCATCGTGAGCTGTGTACACGGTAGAATGGTAGTTGGTGCTCATTGTTGCAATCTTGCCTGAATTAGAAATAATGCCTTATGAGTATTGTGGATTCCCATTGCTTATGAATATTGTAATGGTATGGCAGTGTGGTGCCACAAGACTCTTGAGCTCTGGTCCCCAGTAGGGAGAGATTTTTGTTGGATTGCTTTAGCTTCTGAGTGAATTTGCCTGATAAAAGGCAGGAAAGCAATATTAGATTCGATTAAATATTCGCTAATCAATCAGTGATTGACACTGAAGTATGCTGTAATAAGATAAACTATTGATAGCTTACTTGGATCACAGTTGAAATTAAAATACTTTTAACTTTACTCGAACACTTACCAATTGCTAAATTACTCATTGGTTGCAATAGTCTAGGTTGATTCACTTCACTAGATTTAGCAAACAACTCTGTTGTATTCTCTCCCAGAGATATCAGAGACGTTCGGTTCTCAATCCATATTCTGTAAATGTAACAGGTTTCATTCTCAAAGTTGAATGCTCCAGATATCTGATCAAGCCGCAGGAACAGAGACACACACTCCCGGTCGGTTTTGGTGATAAATGATTTCCTACTCCAGCATAATCTATCATTGTCTAGCCTTACTTGCTGGAACATGGATGAGATAGCTTTGTTTATAAATGGTTCTACGTAAGAAAAACTGCCAGAGAAAACAAAAATCAGTAGCAGTCGAAACTTGTGAGATAGCATGACGTTGCAACCTCGCGTGTTGAATAGAGAGTAAAATATGTCCTCAAACTGACAATAAAATTAAACCGTCAATGATTTCAGTTTTATAGTCCGGTAATTGCAAGGGTTTCAATGCTTCGGTATTGCCAAGTTCTATTTTTGTGCAGTTTAATTCAGTCGACAAAGCAAGGTCATCGTGACAGGCAAATGATACATAAATATTTATATATTTATAAGTAGGCCTACTTATACCAAACAAATGAATGTATCAGATCCAGATCGCATTTCAGTTAAGATGTTTTTTTCAGTTCAGGTGATTTTTCAGGTTGAGCCATGAATTTATCTCTCACAATTTAATATCAATTATTCATGTATTATTTATACTATTCTCTTTACGATTTAAGAAATCATTAAAAACCATACAAGCCCATTGCAATGATGGTTTGGCTGGGAAACATTTGCAAACTACAGTCTATGATATCGAGCGCCGCAATTGTCAATTGCACTTGTGGGCAAAGCCTTAGTATTGAATAATAATTGCGTAACAAATAGATAACTTAATGATTGTGTTGATACTTGCTTTGTTCATGAGATAAGTGCATATGATATATTTGCAAAGTTTTTTTTAATACAACGACTAATAAAGACAAATAAATGGACCGAATTAACACAATTGTGTTTTGGTTTACACTGGAAATATGAATATTTGTAGGTAATTTTGGTTGTCTGATAATGCATAGCTTATTCTCATGAAAAGATGCCAAGGTTGAAAGATTCCTGGTAAAACTTATCCGGTCTAACGATTGCCCTTTTCTTTGCCATTGAATGTTTAATATTATATGGATTACGGAAAAAATCTGAACCAACTCAAGCATATGGCTTTTTATGTATGCTTGCTGCAATGCATCTTTATCTATGATTGGCCCGCAAATTCAATGGTGCAATATATCCAACCCCTTTTACGTTTGTCGAGCAGTCTGCTCTAGTTTTTGAGGTTGTTATTGGACATCAAGCAGTACATGGCGCAAAAACTGCAAGACTTTTTAGCTAGATAAATTTGTTACTGTCACAAAGTTATATAATTATACTGATGGATGATCTCAACAAATAGCCATGCTGTGTATGTTGTCCATTAATTCATATCAATGATGTTTGCTTACTATCACCAAGTATTTAGCTGCATAAATTTCTTGTTCACTTATTTTTATGTGAAATAAGCTATTCATCACTCAATATTATTTTACATGAAGAATAAATGGCACTGAAAATAACTTGTATTAAACATTTAATATATATTCTTCTCCATTGTGAGGAACAAGAAATATCTTATTTCACTGATTAACAACTGCTGGGGCTGACAGTGAGATTCATAATAACGGGGTGCCAGTACCACGTAGTGAACTATATGTGTTTATTAAAAGTACTTTACTAGTCCTCCATCATAGAAACCTATTGAAAATAAGGGTATATGCATACCTGGCAGTATTTAGCATAATTTCCCCACCTGTTAGTATCAATTGTTATTAAGGGTTGTTGTCAAAATTGGGAGGCCAGCAGTATGAGCATTCATTGGAATGCACAGAGAGAACACAGAAAATGAATATGAACTTGACTTTTTGCTGATTGTAGATGGTAGCTCTTTAAAGGAAATCAAGATAACCTATGCTACAAGTCAGTCAGTCAGTAAGACAGAATGCTGTTAAAGTAAAACACAAAGTCATTGAGAGGTATTCCACATTTGAGATATCTGTGGTAGGTGCTGATTATTATGACAAGATAGAGGAAGGCGGCAAGGGTACAGTGAGGCTGGTACACCAGCGATCAAGTGAGATGCTAATAGTGAGGATTGAGATCATGACAACAAAGAGCAGCACCAATCAGGGTAGGCTCCAAACATACCATCCAGTCAACAACAATGCCATTACACGATCTCCTAGTAGACCACTCATGAAAGGAATACCGATTACAAAGCTAAGGAAGTGGCTGATATAAAAACAAAGAGCAACAAATATCATTAGAGCAAACAAGACCATGAGGACAATGGAAAGTTATCCCACCTAAATAAAAGAGCAGACAACTTACTGGTCGCATTTTACTTTCTTTCATAAATAAAAGGTGCAATGTTTTTGCAGCTGAGGCAGACACCATCTTGCAAAGAATAAGTAGCAAATTGTTGAGTGCAATTGTTAATCTTAATGTGTGACTAGGTAACATCAAAGGTACTGATGATTCAGATATAAAGTCTGATTAGTGCAGAAGACCATAGATTTTAACATGGTAACTTATCATAGAAACAAGATATTGAAAAGCAAGAAAATTAACAGAACACAGACTCTGCTTCAGTGAGTACAGCAATTGTAACAGTCCAAGCTAATAAACATTGGTTAGTTTGTTTCACTGCCTGAACTATTGGACATGACTTTATAAAATTTCATAAAATGTTGTGAACAAAAAATTCTATTCTAGATTATTTAATCATGCCAGGCATTATGTTTCCTTTGTCTCACTCATGTAAATCCACAAACGTTTTTGTACGATACACTTAGTTAAAATATAAATTATCATTATTATTTATACCAATTTGCTGATAATAATATTGGGGTGTGACTAGTAAGGTTCATTCATCACAACCATTCACTTTGCTCCGCATAACTTGACAAGCTATTTTCATTGAGAATAAACCTTTGGCAAAAACCAAGTCCTTTTCCAGGCAACTTGTAGTCATGCATTCCTATTGTAGATATATCATGTAATTTGCCATTGTTTAAAACCCTAACACCTGAATTTCAGCAAGCTGTAAACTGTCTTCTTGCTCAAAATCATTTTGAACTTGCACCAACTTTCCTGACATGACAGTGTCACAGGCTATGTAAGCTGACTCATTCAGCGATCCGTGTGTGCGCCCACATAAATTATCTGGTCCTGAATATAAGAAGAAGATACTTTCAACTGTCTCTGCTACTGTTATCAGAAGATTCTTTGCCTTCGACCATGTCCCTGCAAAAATAAAATGTTACGATACGTCGACAGGCTGGAGATTTGCATTACCGAACGTTTTGGCATGCTGTTTCCTATCACATGGTTTCACAACGCCAGGTATAGTTATGTTACAGTATTTTAGAATAATTACACAAGGTGGCAGAGACATATTTACCTGCTGTTTTAAAATTTATTCCTTAAATAACACAAAACCAAACATTGGATTTACCTTTTTTAAATATCAGAAAAATGTGACCAAAGTTCACTCATTAATTTTCATATAGTTGTAGTCTATCTAATCTCACTCGCTGATGTTTGTTCATGGTTCGAAGGGGTACATATATGACCATGAAAAAGCATATTTCAATTCATGCAAGACTGCTGGAAACAGTTTCTCATCTTTGATTGGTCCAAATGTTCAGTAATGCTACAGCTGATCCCGTGTGAAAATTTGCCAAGTAGCTTGCCTGAGTTTTAAAAAGTCGTTACAAGGGCTTCAGTCAATGCTTAACATTAAAGCTACCAGAATTTTATCTAGATCTAATTACTGTCCTGACACAAAGTTATATACCGATGTAATTACTCCAAAATAGCCGTACTGTGTATTTTCCAACTAATCCAAGAATTCATATCAATGATCTAACTTACTTTGGTTATTTCTGTTGATCAGGTTGACAGCTTGTATACAATGACTGTAGTCTAGGTCAATTCGCCACCACGCTCCGGATAACATTGGTTCGGTGTGAAAGAAAGTATTAATGTTTCCATCTATGCCATTTTCTGCTGGATATTTGTCACCAGGAGGGTGGATGGAACTCAACATGGCACGTTTACCTAAAATTATATCGTTACAAAGTTGTTAGATGATTATTTACTATTTGACCCCATATACAGCTACAACTTAGCATAACAAATTTATAGGAAAAGCAGTATCCACAACTGACCTGAATATTGCTCTTATGTTCCAGATCCTAATGCAGTGAAGAGTGTATAGTGGTTTCCTATTTGTTAACACTATCTGAGAAGCATTCAACTAAACTTCATTCACCTGAGGGTTAAAAAGGTAAGTTTCCCTACTTTTACATAAAGCATTCCTCTCTCAGTAGAGCTGAAGCGGGTATCAAATATCATGAAATAGTTGAGTTTTAGGGATCTGGATATCAAGCAGGAATGGCTTGCCCTCCAGGCTAGAGGTGGAATCGTCTGGCCAAAATTAGTACTGGTTGATTGCTTCGATATTTCCAAAAATTCCAAAACGGGCTGGTACACTTGAAACAGCACTACTGATCCAGCTTGTTATACTCGGCAAAGAATACTGAAAGTACCTTAGTTCAAGAAAAAAACACAAAAAGATCATAGAACATAGATAATAGGTGGATCAAACCTGAGCAAACTCACCGAGTGCTAAATTCACAGTTTGTTGTGTTTGATATTGATGAAGCTGGGACAACGGCTTAAGGTAAACCTGAGTTGTGTTCTCGGTTTCAATCGTCGGTGATGTATGGTTGATGCTTTTACACCCCGAGAGCTGATAATACAGATAGCATGTCCCTTGCTTGAAGTAGAATGCTGAAAACCTGTCTTGAATCAGCAGTGAAAATGCGCATTCGATATTACTTCCTACATGGATTATCTCAAAATCCCAATGCCGTGGTAGCCAGGTGCTCCCAAAAACTACGCCTGTAGGTAGATACGCCTCAATTCTGTTAACGATAAGAACCAAGGAAAGAATTTTGTATATTGTAACAATGTTAAGATACATTTTGTATCTAATGGAAATTTTGCAACATTACTGTCACTGCGTTTCATGCCCCTGAATTGTCTGACAATTCTGTACAATTCTAGAATTGTCGAGATTTGACCCATTTACAATGAACCAACCAGCTTCCATTATTGTCTAATTAACCCTGCCTGCTAAATAAATTACATTCACTATTGTGTTGTTATAGAATGAGCCTTCACAGTGTCAGATAATGTAATATAATAGGCTTGATTTTACATGTAATGTGTTTCTCTGTAGATGCCTAGACAACTTGAATGTTCTAATAAAGATAAAGATAAACCATTTTTGTAAACCAACATCTCACCCTCCCAAAGAAAACTAAACACTTACCACTCAGCAAAAACCTCCCTCTAATATCATTGCACATGTCTGGATCATAGAGTACTATGATAACTCGATGGTCAGGATTGTCACCTGCCGCTATCAAAATTGTCACATTTGCTAAAAAAAAAGAGGTTCATCCAACAATTAATATAGGCATGGCATGGCATAAACAGGCATGGCTTGCTTACATTTATACCTGCCATAAGATTGTCATCATTGTGTGTTAATGATATAGTTCAATACAAAAGTATTGTCAACCATGTAATGGAAATCAAAATTTATTTGAACAGTTGATCGCAGACAGTGTCAATCTGTGTTGTCCCAACCATATAGTCTCGCTTTCTTGATGATCAATTCAAATAAAGAAAATGATCAGCTGGAGCAGCGCGGATATGGATGGTATCATTGGCATTATTGTTGTTTGCATCAATTATTAATCTCGGGAGTGATAAGCTTAATCACTCTTTTTACTGCCACTCTTTGCATCATTGCTTGAGAATTGTACTGTATATAGTCAGCTTTTCTGTCAAAACAATGTAAAAAAAATATAATCATCGTCTTGAGATCCATTAAGTCAAGTCAATTTTTAGGGGTGATATGCGAGTGTCTTTTTGGAGTTCTCCCATCTCTGGCAAACAAAATGAAGGAGCGTGCAACTCCCAGGCTTGTTATCAATGGTACCTTCATTGGTGGGACCAGAGATTGATTTGTGATTAGCATCAACTCTCTCACAATGGTAAGTTAGGCCACCTAAACGGCTTGATTGTTTTAGGGAGCAAAAGATGATTTATTTGTGATCAGCGTTGTATCACCATCAAGATAAAAAATTGTTATTGATAGGTATTGCAAATAAATAGCGACAGGTAAACCATTACATATTATCGAAACCCATACGATTAACACCTTTTCACTCAGGTGATAGGCTTATTGTAGGACGGAAACTATGCCGCATCATTATATGGGTACATGAGGTTACACCCACCTGGAGTTGAATCGTAAAAAAATCCACCAACCTTCCGTTGACAATATTGTCTATATACTTGTCTACCGGCTATATTTTTATGACATTAGCTTGGACATCAGCGTGGACATCAGAGTGTCATGTTTCATTTTTAATTATCATGAATATATTTCATAAGCATTTGAACCATAAAAGTTTTAGTATGTAAACTTTGCAACTTTGAACTAAAGAAGATATTTGATTGCATTGGGAGACAATGTGTCGGGATGTATGGTTGAAATTTAGATTCTTCAATGCATCACGGTTATGTGTAATATTGAGCGCTCTGAGTCTACCCCTGAATTGTCCTACATACCACTGGCCTGGCTGTGACAGTTGGTTGCATCAGCAAGCTATATCATATATAAAAGAGGTTTCCCCACCATATGTTACGCTCTATGCATCATTGACAATACTAGGATACAGGAAAGTTTGCCTACCATCGCTCTTAGATCTGTGTAATTAAGCATGCTAAAAGAATGATTGTTGCTATTTCTACTAATCCCATCTTAGAGAATAGCGATTGTCAGCTATACACTCTATAATCAAATATTTTCACTCTAAGAAGAACTCCGTCAGACCGAATTAATAATCTGTGTTCTCTCTAAATGCGGACAAGAAAAAGGCTTCGATACTCCTACCATTACTATAGAGCATTGCATCATTTGTTTTGGAATGTCTCACTGACCAAGAACCAGGGAACTTGCCAGAAGTTTGTATTATGCATCCAATTTCATGGTGGCGATAAAAATTAATGCTAACAATAAGGTAAAAGAATGACAGAGAGTGGAGATAATCCACCTAACTTTAGTTTTTCAACAAAGCTTCAGTTCGGATGGGAGGCTTCATGGCATAGGCGCCTGGGAACTTGCGGGCCTTTAATTTTTGCCCGAATTAAGTATAAACCACCACAAACTTTTATTGGATATGGGCAAACTACAGGCTGCATAGTTGGTACCCAGGAAGATCAAGGATTGGCCGTTTGTAAATCTCATAACTACAATCCAGAGCAGGACATGAAAATTAGTTTGTCAATTTTTATTATGTTGAAAGGAAAACGGATCAGAATGTGTAGGGCGGTTCGCAACCGCAAAACGACCAAATGTTTTGATGCCCAACAATCAGTGTTTGTAGACAGAATGAAATAATTAGTGAAGTCTCTATCGGCCGGGCCCCTGTCTTCATGAAAAGTTCCACCACACAATGGAACAACGTTACTTAGATATTGATAGGACAGTCATATCTTTCCCTCTGTTCAGTTTGCACTTCTACTGCCATCACCTACTAACCATCTAACTGAATTCAATCACCAATTTAACCAAGGGCACAATAAATTGCCGGTTATCCATTCCTCTGAAATCTTGTGGCATTTACGTTTGAAGCATATCCCCATTTCGAGTTAAAATATGTTTGAAAAAAGATTTGGCATGTTTTTGTGGTGTGTATTGTTCTGGTCTAACATGCTGTAAGCTTTCATCTTACATAACCAAAATACCCAGCTGGCCTGGCTTTATTTTAATACCAAGGATTTACTTGATGTTCACAAGAATTAATCCGTAGAGAGGACAATGAAGTCCTTTGAATGTTCTACTCAATTATGGTGCAAATCTATGTCACAATGAAGTCTGTCTGGGCATAATTGGTGCTTGCATCAATGACTTGATATTAAATTATCATAATTGAGCATGCCTATTCATTAAGAAATTATGGCAGGTATCACCATGATAAGGAAGTGCAGGTATTTTCTTTTGCCCACAGTTGAAAGTTCTTCTGTGTAATTTGTTTTGAATAAGCTAAAATATCTGAACTCGAACTTATTTCGATATTGGCATGGTAACATTATCAACCATAAATATAGGATATCTGACAGATATATATATACAGAAGTACTGATTACTTACCATGACTTTTTTTATCCAGACGTAGACCTATGGAAAAGCTGATAGGAGGTAATACAGTAGGCAATTTTCTTAGGTCTTTAAAAATTCATATAAATTTTTAAGATTCAGATCTTTATATTCAGAAATCAAGAATTTCTGGACTGCAAGGTTTAGTGTTCTTGTTTGGTAATCGCTACTACAAATGGCAGTTTCAAAGCCGTCAACCATTCACCTCCAGTCAGGTTTTCCACAGGTTAGTTGTAAATCATGGAATTCACTACCATTGACTAGTACTGAAAAGATGAAACAATCTCACCAGTGGTGTAACAGTACGTAGTTGACACAGGACACACCTAATATGGCTGGCAAGAACTATAGTGTCAAGAACCAGCCTGTCTGATTACGATTTAAGATGATGAGTTTGCGGTTGAGATTTTGGCTTATTTTAAAGGGGAAACACAGAAGGATTTTCCACTGACTGGTAGACGACAACCTGTGATTGAACTGCCTGGTGTGGGCTTAATGTGTGAACCTGTCTGAAAAAGATGCCACATATAGTGATCTCAAAAATACTTTTTCAGGCCCAAATTTAATATTCATTATGACAGCGTTGATGATACATGTATGGATAATAGGCATGTGCAACCAGAATTTTTTTTTGTCATGGATTTACACAGTGATTAAATAGGGCAGCGACAACATCGCCCACTCTCGAGTTGATAGTTCATAGTGGCCAAACTTTGGAAATCACAAACCTGAGAATTCAGTAAGGCTTGCTCATACGATTTATATCTTAATTATTATTGCTCATCCAAAGTTCCGGAAGTAGGTCTTATAAAAACTTTACTTCATTATTCATTACATACAGGGTTACTAGTGCCCTGCACCCAACTATAAATGGTTGTGTCAACGAAGTGTTAGGACTATAATCCAACTTAAACACAATCTATAAATATGGACATTCTCAAACTCAGAACACCCACCATATAAGGTTATCCAATATAAGCACAGCAATATACAGGTCGGGGTACAGAGACACCCTGTCTCTCCTGGTCCAAAAGATAAATTGTCGACAGTGTATTGAATGGGTGTAAAGGAATAACAAATCCCCACTTCATTAGATAATTATCAACTGCTACACAATGAAACATAGGTAATTAAGTAATTAGGAATAATTAGGGTAACCTCTCTGTTTATGACACTCAAGCTATCAGCTTAACATTCATTGTGGCAATCATGTTGTAGCTATTTTCAACATTTAACCGCGGTTTCTGTTAGCATAAACATCACTCACACAAGGACCAGCAAAGGGAGAGAGAAAAACAGCTACAACTGACATAGCAGTAAGAGATAGAGAGGTCTTTGGCTCAATTTTACACAGGTAATGATATATTCCAAGTCTGCAATTTTTTTTAAACAGTGGCCTAATTCAATAACAGAGATAACAGAGATATGTTCAGGCAATGAACTCCCTCTTCCGAGGAAGTTCATTGGTTCAGGTGTCGATTTTGACACGGATTCCACGTGATAGATAAACACTCTAGTCACATGGTCATGTATAGGTATCTTGAAGCATGAATTTGTCAAGTTCCCGTTGGCTGTCAATACAGCCACTGATTTATAGTTTTCTGTACAAAATCATCAATGTTGTCCATCCAGTGTACCTATCCAGTCTAAATACTCCTACTGCTAATTGTGATTTCCATCAAGTTGAATTTCAAGGTCATGCTAAAGTCAATGAGTGCAATACCATAAGACGTTGTGTTTACCTTTTATCTAAGTTGAAAATTGAACCAGACATTCTACAAGTAAAATGCCTGCATTTATGAAGCAGCTGTTATTTGATTAGTCAATGTTAAATTCAGTAAAATCCATATCATTATCTTGCGATGTCGACACCACATGAAAGAATTTTCATGATGTTATGAAACCTTCCCCTGAGATATCAACACATATATTTGCGGCTGGGCGTAGATTAACAACTAACTCATCCCATTCCCCCCACAAGTATTTGGAAAGCTCTTCATGTCCACGAGAGAGTTGGCAAAAGGTGCCAACTTTTTTTCGCAGTCATATTTTCCCTCTTATCTTTTGAATTATGTGCCTCAATATTGAATATACATAGTTCTGTCTAGGTTTATTATGATATTTATCTTTGATAGAACATGTTCAGATGCTTTGACTTATGCGATAATATCATTTACACTTAGTTTGCGACATCATTGTGCTTTATCAAAAACTATAACCGCAAACAATACTAAGCTCTTGTTGACGCTGCTTAGTGACATCCCCAAGCTTTGCTGTAATTGCCCATTGTCATTATAATTTTCCTATTTCCACTTTTCTTCTATTGTGGCATTTCTCTGTTTTCATCAGATATAGAAAACTTGCGGAGGTACTGCAAATTTAGAAAAGAACAAATCATTAGCAACCAAAAATGGCTAACCAGGAACACAATGAGGTTTGTTGAGACAAATTCCAAACTAAAGAGTATCATCCACTTGTTAAAGAAATTTGACTACCTATACGAAATGGTAAAGATTGGAAAGGTTTAACTCATGTTAATTGAACCATGGGACCTAATTAGGTCCAATCATTGCACCCTGTTTGGCAGAAAAATGAAAGGTCCCTCATACCTTATACAGGTCATTAACAACAATTCACTTTTGTGATTTATAGTTGGAGCAGTCTGAGATGGCTCGAAAGATTCTTCGACTCTCTTCGCAGCACAATATGTCGGAGCGCGCAACACAAGAAACAAGTCGCCTCTTTACCGAAGTCACTAAAACTCGTGTGCCTGTCTCATCTAGAAGCCTAAAGAATGCAGCTGGTGAGCTTTTGTCAATACTGTAGACGCACACTTGCAGACAAACGGATTGCTTTAGGATAATGAAATTGCAACTGAGCATGAGTTGGGTTTTCTTGCTTTTCTGATGAGTTAGAAGGGCCTTTTGAAGACAAGTTTTAGTAAAAAAAAAAAATTGTACCGTAATGTACTAAGTCAGATTAATTTACGTGCATATGCAATGACTGTCATAAACCCTTACTTTTTGTGTCTATCACATTGCGGCATGTTTGTTCCATCTGCACGAATCTTACTTTTTTTTACTCCTCCCCTGATATAGCTCGTTTTAGACAATTTATTGTGTTGGCTATACCTTGTTTATGACTTAATTGCTAATATTATTTTTCCTGTTTGTAGACATATCTGATGGATTTATGACAATGCCAATTTGCACGATGTGCAAAAAGGTTTATCCTAACAGCTTTCCAGAGATATGTAAGAATATCCGATATGACGGAAGTGTGTGTAACTCACCAAAGCCTACAAGAGTTGAACTGTTTGCCTACAAGCCAGTATCTCGAGCCCTGACAGACATCATATCAAGGATACCAAATTTCAATGAACTGTGAGTATCTTATTTTCTAAACATCGGAGATACATGGAAACTCTAGTTTAGTGACCTGTCTGATCAGTATGTATGTTGAGTTGATGGGCTCACTGGGCAAACATCCTGGACATAATGTACCTCAATGTATTGGACAAGAATGTACTAAGCATGCATTAGCTTCAGATTGGACAGAGGCGTTTCGGTTCATGGTAGCTTTACTGATATAGTCAAAGTTCGCCTTTGCCAGTATGATGTTAGGTCTGAATAATTTTGAACAGCTGTTGAGTTGCAATGTGAAGATACTCGATCAGTACAAAAGAGCTTGATTTGGCAAATTTGGTTTTTTATTTGATTTTGAAAATTGTACAAAATTCAGCAGTTTGTTGTGATAAGTTGAATGTTGATTAATAGAAAGTCGAATACAACTACCTACTGTTGTGTTTAATTTACAAGAGGCAGCATAGGAACAGAGTTTTTATATAAATCACTGTTTTTCAACTGCTTCTTTTTTAAACCATGAAGTTTTGGCAAATACACAAACAAATCACAAGAACATTCTTGTCCGACAATCTGCTGTCACGATAACTAGTTCCTTTCTAATAAGCTGTAGCTGGTAGAATAAACCATGGAGTGGTTTAGAAATATTGTAGGCACTGCCTCTGCTTTCAGGATCACTGTTCTTTGGTGTAGGATTGGTGGCACTCTGTATTAAATCAATCAGCTGTCGGCAAACTATGACCTTTGTGCCAGTGCGGCCTTTTTGGGGTCTTATGTCTGTCAAAAAGTTGAATTAATTGTGCATTATTTTTTTCGAACCTGTCAATTGACTAAGAAAGGTAGCTTTGTATCAAAATGTTCTCATGGTACATGTGCTCCTGCATTTGGCTAAAATGTTTCACATTGCCTCGCATTTCATATTCATTTGCTAAAATTTCTCCCTTGCAACAGCTCCTCTCCCTCACCCACCCTGCTCTTTGCCATATACATAAAACACAGGGATACAGACATGTACAAAATCAAATCTCAGAAGCCATGAGGTAACATGTTTTCACAAAACTTCAGAATATTAGATAAACCAGCATTTCTGTACAGCTGAATTTTTATTACGGATAAATCTGTCTGAAAATGATGATGCAGTCTTGAGTAAAATTTCTGTGCACAATTTGGCCTATTTTAAAAAAAAAGGTTGGCCCCCATGCTCCAAATTGAAGACAGGAAACAGCAAGCTAAAAAGCTTAAACACTGTTTAACAGGGAGGCCCTGACAAAATAAGTATAGCAACTCTGGCCTATATTCCAAACTAGGCATGCAGGTAAAATGTTGACTTGATTCCAGATCACCATATTCATTTAGATGTTTCTTAAGATTCAAACTGGCAGTATCACCAACTCAGACTACCTCATAGAGTCTTTCTTATTTTCTTCTCTGGGGTATCTATAAGGATAGTGAAATATTAGCACGCCACACTACTGGTGTGATTTTAGAATGTCAGACTATAAAAAAACTACAGAAAGTCTCTTTCTTCACCTCACTCACCTCCCTGATAACTTATTTAATTTTGCTGCAGTGCGCCTACAAAAATATTTTTAGGATTTCTATTGGAGAGCAAATATTGCTGAGGTAAATCAAAAGGCAGAGGATATCAAGCCTTGAGTTTACATATGAACTGTTGTTGGTGTTGCAGTCTTTACAGTTCAATGATATCAGACTACTCAGAATTTGGCTTTACAAAAGAACTAAACTATAAGGCCCTACTCCATGTAAAACCAATTATAGTTTTTTTTATTCAAAACAATAGCTAAAACTTAAATTGTATTTCAGGTGTGATTTATGGAGAACCCGTGACTCAGGATGTCATTACACAGATGTGTATGATGGAGAGAAGTGGACTGAGCAGATGGCATGGTTAAATGAGCCAGGACATACTAACCTCCAACTACAATTCAACATCGATTGGTTTAACCCTTTTAATCGAGGTGTTTACAGTTTTGGTGCTATCTACATGTCGATTCTGAATTTGCCGAGACACCTGAGATATGAAGAAGAAAACATTCTCATAATTGGTAAGATTCACTTCTTGTCAGGTTTTCCAAGTAAACTCTCAATCCTGTAAACTCCTGTTACGCAAAGATGTGCAGGTGTGACAGGTAGAGGAAAAGGCAAACCTTTAGTAAGACTTAATCACATCGTAGGGATGATTTTTTTAAATTGAATATGCACCCAGTGTACATGATGACGGAATGCTTCCACATGAGGATTGATGCGTAAGCAGAGTGATCCTGTTCTTCACTAAAACTAACTGTTCATGTGACATTGTCTGCGTGAGTATTTTCCATATCCTGACAGCTTTTTGCATTCACACAGGTTGTATACCAGGACCTTCTGAGCCTGCAAAAGGACAACTCAACGAGATTCTCTCAGTTATGGTAGGTACTTAGGACTGTGATAACTTGAATTCAATCCAATACTGACAGTCAAAAAAGCTGCACACATCATTCTTCAGGGGTTTTATAATTAAGATGCTCTCTGGCCACCTACAGATTAGGCTTGAATTATTGGATGCTAGTAAAAGTTCACAATTCATGAACACATCATTCATTGATCATTACGCTGAAGCAAAACACATTTCCATTTCCGTCTTGTTGTCTAGCAATGTCTTCTAAAATGCAATACCAGAGGTTTACAACAGCCTTTGCTATGTAGTAATTTTCGCTAGTAATTTTGAGTAATTGCTCTTTAGTGCAACTGGAATATTACACATTGTTCCGATACAAAAGCTCATTGATCAAACTCTATAGGTGTATTTGCACTTAAACAATAAATACACTATGTTTGAAGTTACTAACCTATTGAGCAATGGACACTGGAAATCATTGAGATAAATTTGCCCACCTCTTTATTCTGTCAACCAAGGTATTGAGCGATAGCTAGGCCTAGAATTGGTTCGCAAATCTCACCACTTGCACAATTTAAAACAGCCGTGCTCAACCTCGGCAAATGTCGGTGTGTTGAGCTTGCCTACCTCGAAGGTGTGCTTGATACCCTCGATCCTGATCCCCCTATAAAAGTCATAAAAGAAAACTTCAAAGAACTAGCTTACAGCGCCTTTGAAGAAAAGTGGTTACATTCAAAAAACCGTACAAAAACTAAAACCACTACTAGACATATCAAGGGTCAAATATAAAAGCCCCTGATGCAACTTCTGTATTATGCTGTAAATACTATCACAGGCCATGGTCCATTCAGAGAACACTTAAACCGAAGAAACATCGCTGACGAGTCATCCTGTCCTGAATTCGGTGCATTAGCGGATTAAAATTCTCATTTTTTTTATGCAAAAATTAATCAATAATTAGAAAGAATACACTCAAAATAGATATATATCCAAACCTTAAAACACAATTTACTACCAATATACGCTTAATCAGATTGGTCAGGGGACTCTGAATATGATGGGTGCCATATATACCTGTATTCCGACTGATTTATTCTATCATCTATCTCAGTCTCCCTCATAAGACAAGACAACTTCGGCAAATTTGGCCACTGGCCGAAAGAGGCATTTTGTTTAACCAACTGCACCCTTACCAAAGAAAAAGTTGAGACTAATTTTCTCAAAATCCGACAAGGTGTACATTGCCTACATTATTCTGATCTCAGATTCCAGCTATCTGATATAAAAAAAGTCCAATTTTCGCTCTCTTGCAGAATTGGGAATTCCCCATTATCTGTACCGCAATCAATAATTTGCCCCAAAAGTCGCTAAATAGACATACATGATTTAAAGGATTCTTCATCACAACAGGTTCATATCCATGAACCAACTAGCCAACCAGTCACAATAACCGTTTCCGATTTTTTTATACTCAAAGGTGCAAGATCTCATCCGAGCTCAAGAGTTTACCATTGGTGAAGAGAGTTTCAGGGTTCGTCTCTTCAACTGTGTGTCTGATTTGCCTGCCACAAGAGCTGCAATGGGACTTATGGGGCACAGTGCGGCACAAGGTTATTACCTAGCGAACTATAACTGTACTTTTACAAGGTGTAAAACTGATGCATATTTATGTGAATTTATCAATTTTAATGTTCTCCTCAGTCAGATTCAGTTTGCGTAAAGTGAAAAAGTAAGATGTCTTTTGTCTTGGCTTTATCACCAAGGAAGGAGCATTAACATTTCTTACAGTCTTGCAATTGTTCAATGAATTAGTGCTTTAAAACAGGTGTAGGTCACAGAAATTCATAAATTGCATTTCAATGTTGTATAAAGAAATTTCTACCTTCATTTTGGTTTTGCTTAGGTCAATAATATTTTCAGCCAAATGCTTACTAACTGTCACTAATTGCAGGTTGTTCACTCTGTGATGCCAACCTTCTCGTGGATAAGAAACAAGTCGGCATCGACAGATCACATCGGAACCACATCAGAGTTGCCGCTGAGATATCAGCTGCCCACACAAAGACTGAGCAAGAAAATATTTCTAAGACAACAGGTTACAAGTATGTACCTATGTATTTAGTATTATTCAAATATAGCTCATTTCAGGACTATCATACTACAAGATGTATAAAAACCTACCAAATGCCAATTACATTTCACATATTCAACATTACCCAGGGATTGCCGTACCAACAGTTTCAGCATCAGATTCTTAGATAGACAGTCAAACAACATGACTTTATTTACGACTGGCCTCTTAAGATTATGTTCACCCGCTCTGAATATTAATTTTTTCCAATGTCCCATTTTTTTATGTATGTTGTGTTATAATTCTCTTTTCAGAGATACAGCTATGTTAATGCTGCCGTACTTCCAGCCAGTAAATGACCATGCAGTGGATACAATGCATAATCTCTGTTCAGGTAACCTTTGTCTAGTTTGATAATTACTAATTTTGCGCCATGATATGAGTTATGTTTCTACCAAGTTTTCACAAGCTGTATAGATCTTACTGCATGTCTGCGGCCTAGCTTGGGTTTGAATGAAAACAGTTGAAATCCTGATATTATGTTCACACTAACACCATCAGTGATTGCTTGTAAACATATTTCATGTACTTATGCTGGGTATTCCTCACTCTTAGGTGTCGCAAAAAGACTGTTCTCATTGTGTGATCCGAATCTGCAGGTGCTAGGTGTTAACCTCACTAGTGCGCAGGCACCCCAACCGCTGATCGGCAGACTGGTGTCCGGCTCAAGTCTCACGTCTAAGGACTTCAAAACTCTCTATGAAAGCTACTCTCACACATTGCATGGGACAGTCAGCCTCCGCAAGCTTAACCTGGTTTATCAGCTGAAAATAATCATGAAGATAGCCATGTCTAGGTATGTTGTCCTCTGTCAGGTGTGTCTTATCACGAAAGCTCCTCATTCTCACGCAAAAATACCAAACAATTTCAGCTGCATTACTTGAAGTTTGGCTGAGATTATTTCATACCAATATTATGATGAACCTTTTTCTCAATTTTGATACCAATGTCTTCATTTGTTGTAAACAAGGGACATGACACATTGAAACCTAAGTCATTTTTACTTTAGATGCGTATCTGAAGCTGAACTGGAGCGGCTAGATGGTTTGTGCGAGACATTTCTAGAGGCCATGAGCCGAGTGTTTGGGCCTGCTGCATTAACCTGCAACTCGCATATGATGCTCCATCTCTCCAATGGAATAAGGCGGTTCGGTCCAGCACCGAGTAACTGGTATGTTTATTGTTATTCCGCTCTAGCCCACCGGCCTGTTAATGAATCGTTATCTGTACCAACACAGCGAATGCTAAAACCCTAAGTGGTTGGGAGGGATCTTGTCTTGTCTTCAGTAGGGGATAACACAAAAATATTGTATTATCAGTGTACCGGAAGAGGTACTCAAAGGCCCCGGAAAGCAAGTTTTCTCTTGCATCTGATGGTTATCAACCTTGCATGACTGACGAAAAAAGTCAACATGATCTGGAACCTTGATGTGTATTTGGGCTAATCTTATTTTAGTCAGGTGAGACCTGAACTGTGCACGGCCTGTGATTGTGTTCATTGTGTCAGGTAAGTAGTTTGCGTAGATTTGGTCATTTTGAAAGGCTCTTCATATTTAGGGTGAGCAAAAATATTTTAGTGTCTTTACATTTTTGGGTTTGGAGCCATTTTGAATGCACCTGTTTTTGCATCCATTGCTTTGTTTGGGTTTTCATGGGACTTTAAGGAATAAGAGGGACATGATCGGGACTAATGGAGATGACTACCATGTACACCTGTGTGTCCAGGCACCCATATGAGGCCTAGATGGTTAGTTAAGGCCAGTTGGCTTATCCTTTTCATACAGTCTAGTTTGGTCTTGGTTCTTATTGCTTGATCTTGAAGGGTTGTAGTGCTGATATGCTATAAGATATAATAGCTTTTTACAATCAAGTTTCAAAAGCATAACAGCAGCAGTGGCTATTGCAAGCATTTCAGATTGAAAAAAACAATTGATGTATCAGATAGTGGAATGGAAACATTTTGGTTTGCGTTTTGGAGATAAGCGTCTTCATCTTTTACCTTGGAGAATATGCCCACTCCAACCAGGGCTCTCAATCTGGGAGGACCGAAAACCTGAGTTTTGCTGATACCGTGTTGCAGATGGCATTTCAAAGCCGTGTAACACCCTGTGCACAAACAGCTTGGAGTTTTGGAGCTATGTTAGCCTCCTCAATGGGTCCGGTCACCAAAGCCTAGCGAGCAATAATTTTAGGCCTCTACACATGAATGATACTGGTTTTTTAGAGTTGTTAGCAGATCATTAATATAGAATCACTGTAAAATTCATCCTGTTTAATGTATTTCGTATATCACAATACAAAATTGTTTCTTTATAATCATACAACTAGGCCACACCGAGAGGAATTCCCAAACTTTGATGAATATGAGGCAAAATTCTAAAATCCCCTGAGTTGAACCCAAAAACCCGAGTAACTCGGGCTAAACCTGAGTGCTTGAGAGCTTTGACTCCAACCCCAATTCATTGGATGACACATCAGTGTAGGAGCATATTTCATATTTGTTAGTGGCGAGTTCATCCTCAAGCCACTGCTCTTTTGCTGGGTATAAAATCTGACTTTATCACTTGGAAAGATCAGTTTTTGACTTGTGAAATGAAATCAGATGGGTGAGTGGATTTACTGGTTGATTCCGTGATTTGCATGGGGTATTATTATATTATGCTTGTTTCTGATCAGACTGTACCAGCTGTTAATGGCAAACTGCGAGGCCTTAATCTCAAGAGGAAGGATGTTAAGGATGATCTCTAAAGCTAATGTGGGGCAGTTCAAAATGCTCTTGTTGCAGACATTAGGGCTGATCCGTATATTTTATCAATAATATGGTTGGTTTTGGTTGTTGCCTCCCACCATACAATAATGCCGTGAAGGAATAAAGGGTGGTAATACTTTGCAAGACCTATAAAATTTGGGTGGGTTCGAGGCCTGGCCTCATTCCTATTGCCTACCTACAAAACCATAGTGTTTCCAATGTGGTGATGTGGAGGTTGGAGGTTCAGGGGTGAATTCATGAATAAGTCATCGCCGACGTTTTCAATATTACAGGATTAATCTCTGATTAGCCTATGACGTTCTATTTACAGGTGCTTCCCTTATGAAAGGTACAATAGGACATTAAAGAACATCAAGGTTAATAACCACCAGATTGCACCTCAGGTCAGTTAGCTTCTGAGAGAACGTGTTGAAAGTTTATTGTTATCAAAGACCGACTTTGAGTTATGTTAGTAGAGTCGTATTCATCCCAGATTAAGCGAAATATAAAAACTGCATTTTTCATAATTGTTTAACATCAATGTTTGTTGCTGATTATCATAAGCAATATCATCATGCTGTGTTATGACCCATCGGTTGGCACTTGGTTTTAGGTTATGAGGCAGACTGACCAGCTAAAGCAAACTGCTATTCCAAAGCCACCTTCACAGTTCCACACAGTGCCACCAGCTATTCGCTTCCAGCTTAGAGTTGAGGCCCCTCTTCTGTCATCTGAAGGACTGCCCCTCCATATTGAAAGAGACATAACCCTTACGAGAGAAGAAAAGCGAGCTATATACAATTATATGAGAGAGGTAAGTTTACACAAAAGTTTTTTATTGTGATTAGTATCGTTCACGTCCTGTCTCGTATGATATGTGTGTATATAATATTGATAGCATGCTTTGAACATTTTTGTATAAATCGGTATTGCAAAATCTGAACATGCTAATCTGTCTCCCTGTTTCCTTCAACCCGCTGGTCTATCGGTCAATGATTGGTCGGGGTGCCCGAATCATTTTGAGAGTTAAAACCTTAAACTGTTCATAAATACTCTAGACTGGAAACTATTGGCTGTTTGATACAGGTTCAGCGTCCTCCCTAAATCAGTGCATTTCTCGTTCCGGAACAACATTGTGCTATCCACTTGTTCACTGTAGCACATTGCATTTTTATGAAATATGGTACATAGAATATGAAAAATTGAAGGATTTGCCAAGAATTTTATTCAATTGATTGCATCTGATCAATCTAGCTGTCAGACATGTAAAAAATAGAAAAAAACACCAATGGTTTTTGGGTAGGGTTTGATTTGAAGGTATTTTGCCATCTGGTCATCCATGGAATTTTAGTACTGTGAACTTTAAAAACATCATAGCAGTCATCACAAGTCGAGAGACAGTAGGTAAAACACAAGCAGGATGCATTGAACCTTGTAAAGTGTATGGCATTTCAGAACATTGGATCTTTTATACAACTTATTACCTGTGATATCGGTATTACTGGTCCCTTGGACATGGTGGAGCGATAATTAACAAACTGTGCATCAAATCATTTTGTACCTATGTACCTCTAGAGTCTGCAACATGTTGCTCATTTCCGTTTGATTCAAGTTTCCCAAGGTTGGAAACCCTGAAGCAATTGATCTCTGTCTGTAACTCCCTAATGTGTAGAACAGAATCCACAGAGAGCCATTTGAGTCCAACTGATGGTACTCATAACTTGCAATTCACACCTACCCATATCCCTAATACCCTACAGGATGAAAATATTCCCCGATTTAAATTTAGCGCTCTGGCTAAGAATAGTAACACTGGTAAAATTATCAATCAGGTAATAAAAACTTTTAAAAATCCTTAATATATGTTTTCATTTAGAACTTTGCAAACACCTTAAAATTTGATGTGGAAATAAATTTAGGGATATTTTTGTTAAGTGAATATTGAATGGGCGGAATTTAAAATCCAATGAAGGTTTATATGCTGGCAGAGGGCAGGTTGGTCTTATATATAATTCACACTCTTTTTATTTTGATTAATTTATTTGGGTAATTCTCTCCCGTACCATTATTTACTCTTCTTACATACATACATTCATAATAACATTTATACATTTATAATTATATCTCAGAGGTATCCGAATGTCAGCTTAGTTGGGTAACCAGATAGAAAGGAGTTTTTGATTGACTGTCAATAAAATTATTGACTGATGGTAATTGCATGAGTGCACTGACGAACCATGTCTATTTTTGAATGGCAAGAGAAGCATTGGGTGGATGGAATGGTTGTTCACTGCAGGGTCAGAGGGACAAATCTCGTGGATATGCAAGCAGATCAAATTTTCTGCCTGCTAAATGACTGACGGACAAACACGACGCTGCTATCTCGATGCATAGCTAAATTAAACACTGTCAGTACATTTGGATGCTACAGAAGAGCAGCTCACTATCCGTCTAGTTTTTTGATCTGGACCATTGGTGTAAATTCTGATGAAACTCTTAGCAGATGTCCACATTTTATTGGTATTCCCGCTACACATGTGTGACATAATTTCTAAAGAACTTCTATTGCTTTGATAAGCCACCATTAAACGGTTTGATGAGTGGAAATAACAGAAAATTGAATGTGAGCTTAATAAGGCAATGAAAGTTTAACTGGCAAATTCATTGTCAGTTTTTGATTTAATAGGCCTAAATAATACTATGTCACGATGGTTTCTTTTATGATCATGAAAATTGGTGGCATATGAGTAGAAAATTGGTGGTAGAAAATGTTAAAATCCTAGGCATGCCTTTTGTAAGCAAAAGATGCACACACCAGCTTATGATCCGAAATTTCCATATAAAGGTTACATAAATAGGGTGTTCCATTTATGCTGCTATAATCTAAAACATTCAGTTTTGTATGAGTGTGAGTATGAGCTTGAATGGCAATGTACAAATATATTAAGATGTTTATAAATGTATTTTCAGAAAGAAATTCCAGCGGTGTTCCAGATAGATGGGGTGAAAGCTATGTGGGTATTCGGAGAAGAAATCAGAAGAGGAAATGCAATTTGGTTAAAAACTGAAGCCATCTTGATAACTCAGACAGTGAAAGTTAATGACGCTTTTATGGTGATCGTTGGGCATGAGCTGCATACCCTACTGAGGGAGGAAGCTGAGGGGCTTATTAAGACCTGGCAGTTCAAGAGAATATGTCCTCGAGCCTTTTCCCCCTATCTGATCCAATGTCAGTTGACAATCAGCAGCAGGAAAATACAGGGTGTAAGCCAGTATTCAACTGAAAAGAGGCCAAGTAGATATGCATATTGAATTGTGCATCAATAATGAGCCATCTATGCATGGCTAACTAATATTTTGTTTTTATAATATTCAACCTTATGCTTTGTTTTGATAGAAAAGCTTACTGGTTGAGTTACTCATAAAACAATGTACTCTTTTTGTCACTTCTAAGACACTCTTACATCACCTATTGTCATTGATAATAAATGATTGAGAATAATAGATATGGAAGATCCCTTGTTGTTAATCTCAATCTCATATCGCTGCTGACACCCCCTACCCTGTACTCTTAATTTGCAAACCATAATTGAAATTTGGTTGTGCAGTATTCTCATCACTAAATCTCTTGTCCTCATTGTGTATGGTGTCTGTAGAGGTGATTGTTTCTTCCATACCCAATTCATTTGACAGCTAAAACATCGTTATCTGATAACTATCTACAGGCAATTAATTGATAATGCACTTTGTGGATTCTAAGCTGGTATCAGACGTTTCTATTCGCCGATTTTCCGCATCGACATGGGTTGTTTTGCTTAGCATCATCATTCATTGCGAGTAACATTATCTTGAGTATAGCAGCCATGTCAACACGATCACGAAAACTCTTCTCAGCGGCTGAAATTATTGAGGAGGAAAGAAATAATCCTGGCGTAGCGTAAGTCATCTACTATTTGTGTATCACTTTGATAGAGTTGAAAAATCTTTTGTTGATTATTGTACAAATATAGTGTTTATCAATAGTGATCCAGTCCTCTGGTCTCCATCACAACACACTGGATTGTTCTCACTTTTCAACATGTATGTTAGCAAGGAGCAATAACAGGTTATTCTCGATTTTAACAAGCATGTTAACTTGGTGGTAAAATATTCCTTTGAAACTTACATATCTATGTCAGAAGTCAAGGGGTAAATCTTATAACATGTAGTCTCCATGACATTTTGTGTATTATGATATTTGCAGGCCTTTAAAATCCAAGAAGGCAAGTACGAGCGCTAAGGAGTTCCACCTAGACAAGTTGTTTGACGAGGTGTATGGCACAAAAGAAAACGAGGCAAAATCGAAAAAGAGAGGGAAGGTCTCATTTTCAACTGTAAACCGTATTCCGAAGGCCATTCCCAATTCTATATGTGGTAAGCTTTACAATATCGATGGGACATATGTGATGCAGCACATCAAAACCCGGCATTTGCAATGGGAAAAGGATTTTGAGTTATCTATTGCATGTTATAGCTCAGGTTCCAGCTTTAAATTGGTACCATCATTTTGATTTTAGTTTAATTACAACCATATCTAGAGCAATTTTTGCGGCTGGTGTCTCAAGATTTCTAGAACCGGCCATTGTTGGGAATTCAAGGATGAAGTTGAGCTTAGTACAAATCTGTGAGGTATTATTGTGGACGCTCAGTCAGACCATAGCAACGTGGTTAGATCTGAATACGAGGCGGTAAACTTTGGTGTCAAATTCAACCTAAGGTTATACCGAAAAAGATCATGTTTGTGCTGGAATATTGAGTTAGGGTAGGGTGTTTTAGGTAGGGTGAAATTATTCAAGTTAGGACAGTGGCGATTCAGGATGTATGCTGCCCAGTCGAGTTTTTGTATCACCACGTTAGGATTTGGCTTAAAAATATTTTGCAAAAATGGTTTTCAGTATAGTTTTGTGAATCTCCCCATGCAAAACCTTCTCATGGACAGAATATTATCATAACTTCAGAATAAACTGCGTTTTGCATTATCATCATTTTAGGCCGTAAAGAAAGCTACATTCATGTACTCACATATCAAGCTTCAATATAGCATCCTTGATGACTTCAATTGGTTCTACAATTGAGGCCTTTTATCAACTCTCCCCATGCGGTCAAAATTTCCGAGGCAGTTGCCTGTTTCTTTGTACATACACTACACACTAACTAGTACTCACTAAGTTTCCATATTGTTTTTCAGAATCCACACCCCACACCAAGAAAACCAATCTTACCAGCAAACCACTTAACCAACAGATAACAAAGTCAACAGAACCCAAACTCCTCTGTGGTAAGTGGTTTTGTATTGATAGAGTATGATACGTCAAGGATACATTACAGGCAGTTATATTAGCGTTTACAATATGAATCTTGCTTTTGGGGATCTCTCCTTCAACTGTGCACGTTTTCCAAAGACCATGCCTGATTACAAATGGGGTAAGCTGTCTGATACTTATGATATATGTACTGTCTTAGCTATTCTTATGGGTTTGATCTTGTGAAACTGGTAAGTACACAGGTTTAGTAGGATAGTGGGTGGGACATGGATGAAGTTGGGACTGTGCCATTCCAGGATGCAGGGATCGATTTCTAGAAGAATGAAATAATGCCGCCCAACTAAGTTTCTATCACCAAAATGAGGAGTTTGTTTAATTTAATTTTCCACAAATTATTTAGGTATGGTTATGCTCACACCATGCAGAATTAATTACTTGTGGTTTGTAGTATTTATTCCGAGTGGAGAAATATTTCATTATTTCTCCTGATCTTATGAAATAAAGCAGGTTGGTAGATCTGGATACGGGGAGTAGGGTCGGTTTTGAATTAATGATGTAAAAAGGAATCAACTTTGTAAAATGGTTAATGATAACTATTCTATATGTAGCCGCCAACAGGAACAGTGTGTTTCGGTTGCTGTTATAAGTTTTCGAATAATTTAAAAAAAGATCATTATTGCCTTTTTTGGCTAAATATTCGATGAAACATTGAACACATAGTGATAAATCATGTCTAGGTGTTTTAACAGGTCTATGTTTTCTATGGCCTTCTCCTGAAATGAATTTTGCAGTTGAGTAAATTAAAAGTGTCTATTCGCATTTTAAGCTATGATATAGCATTCTTGATGACTACTATTGTTTCTGTATTTAGGACCTATTTTCAACCCTCTTTCACCATAATCAACAAAATCTAGTCTACAATGACAAATGATTCCAAGGGAGTTGCCTGTTACTTTTGTACACACTACACAGTAACTAGTACTTATTAAGTTTTCCTATTGTTTCGCAGATTCCACACTCTACACCAATAATACCACCAGCAAAGCAGTAAACCAGCAGCAGATACAAGAGTCGGCAGCACCTAAACCCCTCTGTGGTATGTGTTTTAATATGATATGTTAAAAACTTAATGCTGTCAATCCGATAACCTGCCTAACTAGCCAACCAAATTTATTTCAGCTCTTCCCCATTGCAAAGTATGGCATCACTGAAACACAAGGGCTTTCTCCAAAACATTTGGTTTTGTGTCGTTTTACAAACGAAGGGTAGGGCTCTGTGACACAGTTACAAACTAAGAAACTACAATTCAAAATATAAAGTATGTTTTGAAGGAAGCGGTCTCTCACGTCTGATAAATGATACATATATATATTTATGAATATATATAACTATATATGTACATTTGTTGTTCACCACAGGATGGGACATTTGTGTGGTCTGATCATCCTCTGGAGCCATTGACCTACGGGTAATGAACCACCCCTATCTCGATTTCACAGATATTAACTGCATCCTTTATACCAGAAAATGTTAAGGCTCTGTCATTGATGTCCACTACTATTGATTTATTCTCCATGATGAATATTTTTTCTAGTTTCCACTCCGCATAGCAGTACCAGTGGTTATAGCTTGTCTTCTCAGCGCAAATCGTCGAGTGATAACCTGTCTTGCACAGATATCTGTGAGTATTGTTGTAATAGCGCCACTTAGAGGTTTGGTTGCTAGAGAACCTAGAAACTAGCTGATATATCTCTTTCCCTTACCCTATAAACGCATCTTATGTTGTGATTTTAATGTTCTGTCCATTCAACAACTCAAGAACTAAGGATATTGCTGCAAACATCTCGTCGTTTGAGGGTCCAAACCATAATTATTTTGAATTGCTCCTAAGACTTTCAATTGTTAATAGTCATGATACCATGTTAGAAACCCCTTAAATGAGATTTTTCTCTCAGGGTCAACAGCCTTTGTACTGATGTGCCATAGGAGCTACTTTGGTCGGATGCCCTGCCTGACAGTACCATATTGAGACCTCGTGTATAACAGACACATTGTATCATTAAGATTTATAATAGTTTTAAACCAGGTGTGATAGTATTACTCGTTTTCCCTATATTATCATTATCGTACTATAATTCATAATATAATGTTACATTGTAGCGTCAATAGGTAGTTTTGGGGACACCTCCAGACCAGCATACCCAGACCATATTGATTGTCAAGCAAAGATCAACGGACTAGGTAGGTTCAGCGTTCATATACTATACCACACCGTACTGTACCACTCCACCCCGCACCGCACCGCACCGCACCACACCACACCACAGCATACCACAGTTCACTGTTGGTTGCACTACGGACATAAATAGGTTAAACTATTGTACCTGCCTTAGCTTCAGTCACCACAATGTAGGTTTAAGCAATGAACATAACAGTTTAGTTCATTGGCCATCGTACCTTTAACCTCACTTCTCTTACCTACAAACAACATGAAAGAAGAGCTGCCCTAGCTGCTTCTAGATTGAAAAACCGGTGTTTTTATTTCAGCCAAGATTATAACATCAGTATCAACAAACAACAACGCAAGAAAGCTAACAAAAGAGGATTTCTCTATTGGAAGGAAAGTGTATGGGGTCCTCCACGAAGAGTTTGATGGCAACGAGAGGTATGTACTTATATTATATTTGATATTTACTTTGATACTTGTATATTGTCTCTACATACCAAGCCTCTGTGGGTAGCAAAAAGAAGTTTCAGCACCAAAATCAACTCTTGAAAGTGTTCACATATAAACCTCATGAAGTTGATGGTTGCAACACCCAGGGCAATTCATGAATACTGATTTTGTTTCAATACCCCATCTTTCCATTGCATTGTCTCAATGTATGAGGTTGTTTTCCCAAAATGTTGGATTTGGATTGGGTTTATTTCATTCTGTCATCATCAAAGACGGTGGTTTTGAATGCAATGCGGTGGTGTGACATGTGTGGTGAAAAAGTTTTAAAAAAAGCAACTATAAGGTTGTTCCTTCTATATCAATCTGTTGTCATGGTAATTCATGAAAAAGCTCTTACGTCCTTTTTTTCAGTACGACATAGCTTGGGTCTGAAAATACATTTGCTAGAGAAGTTATTCGGGTAGAATTGTCAAAAATTAATCTATAAAATGAGGGTGTGCCTCGTTAGCAACGATCTTAAGAAATGAGCATAGAACATGTCAAAAATGAAGACCAGGCAGATCTTTGGATTTTTTCTAGCTGGAATGGCATAGCCCAGTATTGATCTGATGATAGTAAAATAAAACATCGATTATCCCTGCTAGTCTAAACCAATAGTCTTAAGTAACTTCATTGGGAAAAAGTATAGAGCTACACTTTGTAACTAAAGATCTACACGTTTGTTTAGTGATAGCTTTTTTTTCAAAACTCCAAGGAATTTTGTGTAGGCATTAGGGGACACTGAGCGATTATCAATCACTACATATTGTTCATACTTTAACCTATAGCTAAGTTTGGTGTTCATGACCTCAGGCTTTTCAGAATTCAGCTGCATGTTATAATAAGCGGCCCGTGGTTGTGTCGTTAATACTGAGGCCGCTGACGTGTGGCTGAGGTTAACACTAGAGGTTTAAAACGTTGTACCGTCACATATTTCATGTGGTTAAAGCCATCCGCAGACAGGTTGTTGGAATACAAGAGCCATAGAATTGGTCCTGTTTGGTACCTGAGGAGCGCCAACCTTGGTGCTAATGTACCGTGACTTCTCTTTACCAAGTCCGAGCCCCCAGACTTCCCCCCTGCCGAAAAGTAAGATATAAGTGAGATGATAAGAGGGTTTGAACTTGTATCCTTCCAATTTCTTGATGGGCACAGCAGGTTGCGGTCGATCGAATGCCTCAATAAAGCCCAAGGTGGCATTTTGAATGTACTTTACATTTGAGTTGTCAAGCTCTGATGTGGAATCATCATGCAGTTTGATCAAGGCGTCGACTGTCCCAGTGTGCGGCTGGTAACAAACTGTCTTCATGACTATACTATTATCATGTGTATCTCCGATCGTTAGAGTCAATTTAGTACAGGTACCTAACATGTACCCGCTCCTAATAAGTAAAATTAACTTGGGTCGTCACACCAACTTCCTTGTGATGGTACTCATGCTAAGAGAATTAGTTCACTCTCTATCGATCAGAGATTCTCATTCTCACGTGATCAGAGTGGGCTGGCAAGCAAGCTGTGATGGCTCTATTACTTCTGCGAATTTGGATCTCATATTGTTTATTATTACCTCCTCAGAAAGCTTTCCCAGGTGAAACAATATTGACACTGGCCGATAGCCTTTGTAATTGGACGGGCAAGCAACCTTAGGGATTTGTCGGCTTTGCATTCTCTTCCCTTTATTTGGAAATTCCGATGCAAACAGCATCCAATTTAATATATCATTAGGAGGCAAGCAACCCATCTTCTTTACCTTCCACTGAGACACATGTTGGAAAGTCTTCAGATGATGTTGACTTCCCAACATCCAACTTGTTCATGAGATGTTTAGTTTCACCAAGACTTAGAGGCTCTGAATGTATGTCATACTCCAGTATTCGAACAGATGATTTAGTTTACCACAGAATAAAGAGGTTCTCATTACACTGACTTCTGTTGTAGAAAGCCTGTCTGCACGGTTTGTTTCCTTAGGATCTATCACTGATTTTAATTTTGAACACCACTCTATAGTTTTCTGGTTTTCATTCAGTTTATTTCTTATTAATGCCCTTTTACTGCCTCTGATACTACGTTGTACCAAAGCATGCAAAACTTTCCAGAACTTGCATCTCTTTTTGAATGCCTTATCCCTGGCTCTAATGAGCTTTTCTATGGCAGTAGAAATCGAAAGTGGCCTGTCCGTTTTATTTTCTAAGTGCGATAAGGGCAACGTTTATCCGGAATGTTGTCAATAATTGAATGATTTAATTCTTTGAATTGAAATAAGCTGGTGCGGTCAAGTGAGAAAGATAAAATAACTCCTTACCATGCTCATAAGCAAAGATATTTTATTCTGTCTTGAGTAAGTTAACTTTGTTCTACATAAATACTCAATTTATTTTGTGGTTCTTTGGTTCTGTTTGATTATTGAGAGCCTCTCTTTCCAGCTTCCAGTCAGAGAATAATACCAGAGTAGGACTTCTCTTCACTGATGCCATGACGGCAAGAGGCTACTCGAAAGCTGACAGCTTGACCATCTCGAAGATGTCCTACAGAAGGATCCAACAGAGCTGTAGGGTCAAGTCGGAAAGAGAGATTTCGAGGGAGAGAGTTAATAAAAAGAAACATCTGGTAAGACAAGGGGTCTCCCAAATTTGATATATTATCATTGTATCATTGAGGCTGGAAGATTAACAAAACATCAGTGTACACTAGAAGCATTGCTGCTGACCCATTGGGTTTCTTGTTTGTTTTGCAGCACTTAAAAATATAAGAATATATGGGTTGGTTGGCAACGTTTGTATACAGGGATGAATTGGGAATTTCTATTCAATAAATTGATGACAATACCTCCAGGTATTCCCAAGAAAATGATACATATACCTAATGCATTTGACTCCAAAACAAGATTTCTGAAACAAATTATAAATGCTACTTTATAGAAGCTTGAAGGTCGAAAAAGGGCACAACTGCCAGAAGAGGGTGAACTTTTTCCGTTGGTGTATGAGCTTATGAGCTCGGAGGATGAAACAGAAGTGGTCAGGCTAACATTTGTATCAGATAATGCAGCAAGACACATCAAAGAGGTAAATGGTTGATATTTCTGCTGCTTAGTTTCACAATATTCAGGGTATACTCTCTACTAACTGATATATATGTAGACAACAAAATTGAAAATTTTTCTAATAAGAGCTACCTCTACCGTATAAGATTTTCGGCAGTCATAGTGTTGTTGGATAAGAGTTCAACTCATATAACAGTGTGAATGTTCATACCCAGAGAGTGGAGAATGAAAACCATGATGAACGCCCGAAACTCGTAGTTGATGGACTGCGTTGGGATTTGAACCTGCATGCTGAAGGAAAGGCGCTCTAACCAACTGGGCCACCTCCCACTCTTGAACATGTACCTATTATTCATATCGGTTTGTTCTCTTTCAGCTCGACAGAAGACGAGGTGTCATGTGCCTCAAGCAAGAGAAACTTTCGAAAAGAGTACCTTCTCTCAAGATCTGGAACAACAACTGTGTTGTGAAGCCTGATATTTAATGTTTTGTTTATGTTGCTGTTAATTTTTTATTTAGCTTAGTCTGACTATGTATAATCAAAGAGCTTTGTGCAGGTATCATCTATTCTACAATAAATATCTTCAACTTGATGCCTGAGAATGCCGACTTAGACTAGTAATTTTGTCGCGAACTCCCCGCTTAGATCATGATAGCACAAGAGTTGCCCCCTCCTTCAAAAACAGAAGACAATTCTTTGAGCTTATTGGTGATTTTTTATTAAAAACAGTTGATAGTCAAAAGCAAAATGATGTTGCTGGGCATCCACAACCGAAAACTGTGCCTATAGAATTTTGTTCTCAATAGTAAATAGGCGTTCATTGTCTTACTATTAGGTTTTGTGATAAATACCTGGAAAATCACTCATTCAATGGACAATTAGCATGTGCAAGTGAGTACTTGGGTGAAAGCGTTCCCTTGAACGCAAGCACTCGTTCAATTCCTGATGGTACGCTCTATCTTCAAATGATCAGAGCAGATATGACTGAGGAAGGCACAATATAGTCACATGACTATTCTGCCAGCTGAAAGTGAATTCTAGTTTCCCTCATTTGGCATTGTTGACTTTCCGTTCAGGCATTCCAAAGGGTAAGTTGAATCATTTTAACAGCAAACTGATTTTTAATATTTATGCAGATATGTCAACTTGGTGGGTCACATCACATCAGGTTATGTTCTATTGATTTGATTTCTCCAAACAGACAGCTATTTATTAAGAACATGTATTTTGTCTCATTTTCAGGACACGATGCTACCGGTACATGTTATGATAGACAGTCAGCGGTGTAGCAGTTTAGAAACGCACCTATGATGAATATGGATTACGGATTTATTACAGTCCGGGAGCTTTATCTTTGGCTGACCAAACTCGTACTATGAATAAGGAAGACCTGTCTGTGTGTGCCAGCAAGGAGCTGAATCTATCATTGGAGCGCAATAAGATGGATATTCTGTTTTTAGGACATATATGGTCAGCTGTGAGTTATTGTTCTATATTTGAAGGAAGCAGCTCGGTGGAATAAAATGCAGCAATAAATCGTTACAATAACAAAAATGAACAGTCTTGCAGTATGAATTCTGACTATGTTTGGTATCTAATACACTGTCACTCTGTATAATGTCAGTATTCATTCTTAGACCTTTCATTAATTAACCTCAGTACATGACAAGTAACTTGAAAATTTAACTGTACCCTGATCCTGGAAGACTTTTAATGACTTATTTAAATCAAGTTGAGCTTACCGTCTCTAACTTGTATTGGGAATACAAGTCAGAAAAGAGAATACTGCAGCCCTAGTGCTTAGCCCATTTTAAAGTAAATTTGTCAGTTTTGCTATGGTTGCAGTTGGCAACCCTGCCACAGGCAAGTTCAATGTTTCTATCTAAATTATTGTAGGTTCTCGCTGAGTGTTAAGTGTTTTGTTTGTGAGGGTGAAGTTTACATGAGTTATCTTTATTAGAACATAGTATAGGTGGTCTTGTCATTACATAGAAACACATTACATGTAAAATCAAGCCTATTATATTATATTGTCATACACTGTGAAGGCTCATTCTATAACAACACAATAGTGAATGTAATTTATTTAGCAGGCAGGTTTAATTAAATGATAATGGAAAGCTGGTTGGTTCATTGTAAATGGGTCAAATCTCGACAATTCTAGAATTGTACAGAATTGTCAGACAATTCAGAGGCATGAAACGCAGTGTGTGATCAAGAACTAAAAGCAATGTCTCAATGACTATCTGGATAAAATTACATGTCTCAACACACATGATAAAAAATATGTTTCTCAATTTTATATTTGATGCTAAACATTAAGCATGTGTTGATACCTGACAATTATATCATTTTAAACATGATTAGTGATGGCTGATGCATTCATTTAAACAAATCATTAAACATGAACTCAAAGAAATATGTCAAATGGCAGTGTCCAACGTCATTGTATTTCATCATACTAATTTACTACTTTAGAAATGCGTCGCGGTCATAAATGGAAATTCTTTTATAACAATGATCCATCAATTCTACACACAAAAAACTACAAATTACTGTTGAATTAAAAGTGCTATTACTCTGTAGCTCTTGATGGGTGCTGATATTACAATTTTTGCCATGCAGGTATATATTGTGCTCATGTCCCTAATGGTTCCTATGAAAACTGTTTGTTTACGCAACATGAATGATAAATGATGTCAATCATTGCTACAAAACTTTGAAAAATCATTGTTACACCATACTGTTAAATAAACATCAACATATATGGTGTCGGCTCTGCGCTTTTGCACTGCGATAGTTAATATGAAGTAAGCTTCTGGTGCTAAGTCATTAAAGCACACTTCAACAAATTGATTTCATAGACTGAAAATGTCCTTAAGGATATTGTCTTAAACTGTGATAATTGGCTTTGATTTATTTTCCTATATAGAATGATGCCAAGTTGAAAATACAGTTGATTTATTGATTGATTGATCGATTGATCAATTGATCAATTGATCGATTCATTGATTGATCGATTGATTGATTGATTGGTTTATTTATCACTCACATACAAGAATGTAGCGAAATTAGCTGTTTAATACCCTGCTGTTCAAATGGAAGTAAAAAGTACATAAGAAAAGCTGACATCTTATCGTGGATTGGGTTTAAAAAATATCATTGAGGGTTAAAATCATGGTGCGTAAAAAATGTCTTTCCCCCAATAAAACCTGTATTGTATTGTCATATATTTTCCTGATGGTAGCTGTGGTAAAAAGTCCTTTATAAGTGGGCTTAAATTAATAGTCTAAGACGTGGGGCGTCTTGTAGTAACATTAAACTAGTGAAGGATCATGTTTAAAATTTTTAGAAGCTGAATTTCGTATATAATTAAGGAAATTTGCAGTGTAATGTTATTGTACTGCATTACATGCTAAAATGTGGTTCAGATATAACAATTTATCATATGAGATTTATTTTTGCGTGCAATTCGTTGGGGGTCAACAAAACAATATAACTCCGAAAGTTTATGTGCTGCAAATGAACACAAGTGTGTGAATCTTCAAAAAGAAAAACACATCTGATTCTTCATTGGTTGCATGTACTTTGAATTTGTTTTCACAAAGTCTCACACACACACTGTATGATGGAAAACGTTATGATATGCAGTTTGCATTTGAACAATTCAGAAACTGCAAGTTGCACTGTAAAAAAATTGTAACCAATAAAAGACATACATATAACAATGGAGAGCTGATAGTATGATGGTATATTGGGTTATCTGAACTGACCCGACCAAGATGAAAGATGTTTATTGTAATGTATCTGTAGTCACCAAAGTTTATCATGTTTAGTACAGGTCGACACGTTTAATATCAATTAAACATATTTGATAAAGAGTACCAAGTCTTGTTTAAAACCCAAACACTTGTACTTCTGCCAGAGCTAAAGCCCACTGCTGTACAACATCATTTTGAACTTGTACCAGTCTTCCTGACATATGAGTACTACAGGTAATGTAAGCTGAAGCATTGAGCTGTCCATGTACGATTCCACATAAATTGTCTGGTCCTAAATCATCTGTGAAGAAAATTCTTTCCTCTGTATCTGCTACTGTTATCTGAAGGTTGTTTGTTCTGACCCAGTAGACTACAAGCAGATGAGATAGAGCAATTATTACCAGCTTGATGTTAACTTTTCAGCTGGGTACTAAATGTATGGTTTTTGGCGTGGCCTTGCAAATTTTCAGGAAATAGTAATAAAGCCTGAAGATAAAAATAAGATTGAGGCTATGGTATATACCCGAAATCACCTATCAAATCTTTGATATAGCAAGATATGCAATCATCAGCAACACACTAGACCGAATTCAGTGAGATACAATGTTTCGATTTTGAAAGTTTGCATGTAGAGGCGGTGAAAAATTGAGGATAGCTATGAAATTTCATAAAGGTTTGAATATTTTATCCAACAAACGGGTAACTTCTCGATTTATGGTTTCATTCTCATAATTCCTTTCAATTAAATTTCCGTTTTCTAAAATATCAGCAAAAATTAAGGTCTAAGGATCGGCACTTAATATAATCAAAGATGCTTGCAAAGCTTTACTTACTACTGTCTTTTCGGTTTACCAAGTTCACCCCCTGAATGCAGTGGCTGAAACCAAGATCTACTCTCCACCAGTCTCCAGGCTGACCCAATGTATGAAAGAAGTTGTTAAAGTCTCCATCTACGCCTTTACTTGCTGGGTATTGGTGGATGTTGCCGTAGGTTGAAATCATCAGTGCAGTTTTGCCTGAAATAAAATTGTGTTAGGGTATACACCATTCACAGTAACATACTAAACATGCGATGTATTTTATTTGCGTTTTAGGAAATTGTAGTGACCGATTATCTGAAATCTAATTGATTGTACTTAAAAATTGAATTAAAATAGAGATAAGCACATTGTTATGTCTGCCATCTTGGGTTCTCTTGTTGCACAGATGTGTCTAATTTCCTATTAAAAATCAATCTGTGGAAGTTGGTTCAATGTTCACTGAACTTATAATGCTAAGCGATGACTGGTACACATTTGGAGTAGGAGGTGGCTCAGTGGGTTAGAGCGCCCTTCATTTAGCATGAAAATGTTGCAGGTCGTGGGTTTGAATCCCACCGCCGTCCATCAAATACTGGGGTTAGATTGGCCACAATGAGTGCTTCGACCTGCCTGCAAACTGAGAGCAACCTGGCACAGATATTGCAACCTCGACACTAAGGCAGCTAATAATTTACCACCCTTGCTTTGGGATGTGGTCGGCGATCAGATACCTTATTTTAATCAACCCTCTAATCAACCCATACTCACTCACCGCGTGCTAAATTTCTTGTTGATGTTTGTGACCGCTCTGTATTCATTCCATCTGATGTGATAAACACTTGAGTTGTGTTTTCACTCTGACGCAGCAGCGATGTATGATTGAAGACAAGACAACCGGGGATCATATATAAATAGCATTTTCCTTGCTTAAAGTTGAATGCTGCAAACCTGTCTTGTTTCAACAGTGAAAATACGCATTCTATACGACTTCCAACACTGGATATCTCAAAATACCAGCTGATCGGAAACCATGTACTCTGAAATACCATGCTTGTAGGAATAACTGTGTTTGGCTCACATTTTGAAAATAGCAGAAGCAAACTTGCAACAATGATGTTAACAATATTTACATACATAGTGCTACCCCTGAATGTTTGCAAGTGCACTGATTTCTGTTAAATCAAGAAATGATGAAAACGATATCAAGGCTATGTAATAAATTATAAACATCGGATGAGATGGTTGTTAGTCAACATTCGTTCTGCTTAACAACGCACAAATCTTAGTAAATGTTCTTATTGGTACAATAATGCGCAAGGATGGCTGAGTGAACAATATTATCCACTTTCTCTGTTTACTCAATATTATTACTTTTATCTATCAATTATATCCAAAATAAATTTCCGCTACAGTCTGCAGTCTGCACTTAAAAGTGCTTGTAACTCTTCTTTTTATCCTAACCGTATCATATTGATGGGTAGAAGGTATGCCTTTCGTCATCATGGATTATTCAGAAATAAAATTGTGGTAAATTAGCTGAAGAAACAAAAGCCCACTTGTTTATCTCCAATTAATCAATTACTGATTTCATCATTGTTATCCACATTACACTTATCCAGTCTGTCGGAATCACTTTCTGACCCAGTCTGCATCCTGCAATTTAAAGTGCTTGTGACTCTTCCCTTTGATCATATACCGCATCATATTGACAATCGTTAGTTTTTTATTTGGTGAATATAGATTCTATTAAAATATCAATAATTTATGGTTAACTATCAGAAAAGACAGAACACCCCTTGACTCACTCATGTAAATCAATTGATTTTATCTATCATTTTTAGCCGCAGTACACTTTTACAAAAGTCTGCATCTTAAAGTGCTTGCAAATCTTCCTTTTGATCCTAACCGCATCATATTGGCGGGCAGAAGGTATGCCTCTGATCAATAAAGATTCTCCAGGAATATAATTATGGAAAACTATAGGAAAAGACAAAACGCCCCTTCTCTCACTCATATAAATTAATTGCTGTTTTCTATTTCTGTTATCCTCGACACATTTCTGAGTAAGTTTGCAGCATGCACTCAAAGGTGCTTGTAACTGTTCCACATGATTATTGACCACATCATATTGACAAGCTGCAGTCTTAGAGTTAATCGCTTGCTTTAATCTATCCTTGATATCCGGTCTATCAGAAGAGACAGTACACCCCTTGTCTGTCAGTCGATTATATTTTTCATTGTCAGCCGTAGTATATTTTACAACAGTCTGCACACAAAATAGTTTGTAGTCTACCCTTTGGTTAATTAAGATAACTACCAACTTTATCATTATGGTAAACTATCAGAAGAGAAAGAATACCCTTTGCCTCAATCCAGTTAATTAATTTGATGTTATCTACATCATTGTTTACCACAATGTCTTTCTGACCCAGTCTGTGCCCTGCACTTAAAAGTGCTTTTAACTCTTTCCTTTGATCTTCTACCGCATCATATTGACAAGCGGCAGTTTTGCCTTTGATCAATATATATATTGCAAAATATAATTATGTAACTATTAGCAAAGACAGAACACGCCTTGTCTCACTCATGCAAATCAATCGATTTTATCTATTATCGGTAGTGGCAATACAGTATTGCAACAGTCTGTTTTTTAAAAGTGCTTGTAACTCTCCCCTTTCATCTTTAGCCGCATCATACTGACGGGCAGAGAGTATACTTTTGATCAAAAATGGATACTGCAAAATATCATTATGTAACTATGAGCAAAGACAGAACGCCCCTTATCTCACTTATGTAAATCAATCGACTTTATCTACCATTGTCAGTGACAATACAATATTGCAACAGTCTGTTTTTTAAAAGTGCTTGTAACTCTTCCCTTTGATCATCTACCACATCATATTGACAGGCAGCAGTTTTGCCTTTTGTCAACATGGATTCTCCAGGAATTTAATTATGGTAAATTATCTGAGGAGACAAAAGCCCACTTGTTTAACTCCAATTAATCGATTGTCTTTCCATCATTATTATCCACATTACACTTATCCAGTCAGTCTGTCTCACTTTCTGACCCAGTCTACACCCTACACTTAAAAGTGATTGTCACTCTTCCCTTTGATCATCTACCGCATCATATTGACAGGCGGCAGTTTTACCTTTGATCAAAATAGATACTAGAAAAATATCACAATGTATCTATAAAGACAGAACACCCCTTTTCTCAATTAGGTAAATCAGTTTTTTTTATCTGTCATCGTTAACATCAATGCTGTTTTGATCCAGTCTGCACTCTGCACTAAAAAATGCTTGTAACTCTTCCCTTTAATGCTCTTTCCAATCATGATGAAAAGCTTTAGTTTGCCTTTGGTATATTCATGTGTACTACAAAAAATATCAATATGCTAAACTATCAGACAGCGGAACCTTTGTTTGACTCCGTTGAATCAACTGTTTTTATCTATATATATATATATATATTAATAATATTATAATAAATTATATCATTGCTATACACAATAAATTTCTGACCAAGTCAACAGCATACACTTAAAAGTGCTTGTAACTCATCCCTTTAATCCTCTTCCGAATCATGACGAGCTGCAGTTTTGCCTTTTGTCAATACAGATTCTCCAATAATAATGATAATTAAAGGGCAACCAAGGTTTCGCAGCAATGCGTTAATGGGTAGCAAATAATGTGCTGGGCAGCATCAGCTCTGTGCATTACGCGATGCAAAACTCAAAGTAGTTGCTGACTCTAAGCTGGGTAACACTTCAGTTTAGGGGAGGTTTCAAGACTTTGCTGTAATAATTATAGAGCACAGGCTAAATAATAACAGGAACAGGAAACTGCTATGTGGTATTCTCTTTTAGCTGAGTTTGAGTACCTAATGGAAGAAATGTTTCACAAGAATTCTGGCTGAATAATCATCCGAATTATATTTTGTCTTTTTCCCCATGCAGAAGGTGCAATCTGCTATTAATCAATGGACATCAATGAGAAGTTGTTTGAAACCTTGGTTGCCCTTTTAGGTAAATTACCAGAATAGACAAAATGCTCCTTGTCTCGCTGATGTAAATCAATTGCTGTTGTCTATCATTGTTATCCACAAAAACTAAGGGTGCAAAAGTGCTTCAAAGTGATTTTAACTCTTCCCTCTGATCATTGACCGCATCGTATTGACAAACGACGGTTTTGCCTTTGGTCAATATACATTCTATAGAATTAAAATTATGGCAAACTATTAGAAATGACATAACACCCTTCTCCTACTCATGTAAATCAATTGATTTTATCTACCATGTTTTCTAATATTGTTATCCACAATAAATTTCTTCAATAGTCTGCAGTCTGCACTTAAAAGCATTTGTAACTGTCCCCTTTAGTCATAAGCCGCATTGTATCAGAGGATTGGGCTAGTTTCATTAAATAGATGTAGATGGCATGGCATGTAAGACTCACAATATTTTACTGCATGTCGGGTGTGCAAACTTTCAGCGGACCTGTGGTAATTTTTAATCGTGATCTGCAAGCATTTGGCTAGGATGTATGGTGCGTCAGTACCAAATCAGGAATGACTGCTAGCATGAGAGACTTTAACCTGTCGTGACAAACACCCCCCCCCCCACCCCCACAGACAAAGCTCATCAAGACAGGCTAGAGAGATCTGTGATCACAATCATTCATGTAACAGTATTGACCAGTTATCACAATCAGTATCATTTGGTAATAGCAATTCAGCTCGTACTGCCAAACATTTAAGAGAATCGAGAAAATGAATTGTTTGCACATTCTATTGTTAAGCATTTAATTATAAAAAAAAAGATAGATAAAAAAAGTGCACCAATGGAAAATATAGGATTATTGTGGCCGAAATGTATTTGGTATGGATGCTTATGAATATTTGTGCTGCCACAGTGGTAATTTCTTTGTCATGTTAAGTCTCACAAACTTCTTATAGGGTAGAAATAATAGCGATATGGTTAAAAGCTAGCTTTTTTAATCATGTGACTTTGTAAATGATTTGGGTAATTAAGTAAACAGACCATAACAAGGCACTATCACAGATCGACTGAGACTCAGATCAAATTCATTTTATTTAGTAATTTAGTCGGTGACATATCACAAAGTCTACTGGTACTAACATTCGGTAAAAGGTATTTGAAACTTGTTTTTGCATAGCATCACTATCACATCGCTCCAAGTTATCACTCACTTAATCTTTCAGTTAGAAAAATTTGATCTCAAATCGCTCCCTCAGAAAGTATATAATTCCATCAATGAGTGAACGATTTGTGAGCCAGACCCTAGCAGGTCTCGCTCACTGATTGTGTGAGCGAGCAGATTGGGATTTTGGCTGATTGTAATTGAAAGTCCCCCTAGATGAACATATATGACAAACGATTCCAGAGACACAGTGCCTATGATTAGTGTCAGAAAATTATTGTTCAAAACCTTCAGCTAGATGTTAAACCTCATTCTGTACAAGATCGTTTTGAACTTGTACCAACTGTCCAAACATGACTGTAGTGCAGGTAATGTAAGCTGAAGCATTGAGCTGTCCATGTATTCGTCCACATGGGTTCTCTGGTCCTGAGTTATCTGTGAAGAAAAGTCTTTCGGAAGTGTATCCTAATGTCACCAAAAGATTCTTCGCTCTATACCAAAGACATACAAGGTAATTGATGGATAGAGAAATACAATTTGGAAACTCTTTTCTGCATTAGAAACTGACCACGTTTCTTGTACTAATTCAATTAAATCATTCAGTAATGATCGCACTCTAGATTCTTTTGAACATCTACTGCTCATTGTAAAATTTCAAAAAACCTCAAAAAATGAAAAAATATGGATATAGGTCATACACCTTTTTATCTCTGAATACATTGCCCTTTTACTGATGGTTCAATTAAATGCTCACAATATTCGAAACAAACTCTCAAACTCCACATGTTTGGATATTCATATATGTGACCATAATAAGCTTGAATATGGTGACAAAATTATGTCACATTCCATTAACTGGGCTATTGCTATGACCAAGATCCTACTTACCTTGAAAAATCCTGTTGATCAAGTTGACTGCTTGAATAGAGTAACTTTGGCTGAGGTCAACTCTCGACCATATGCTCAAAATTCCCTCCTTAGTGTGAAAGAAGGTAGCATAGTTGCCATCAACGCCATTTTGCGCTGGGTAAAGGTCATGAGCAGAACTTGTTTTTGATACCTGCAGGATTCAAAATAGTTTTCGTTGATAAATAATTTAAGATGTTATGACAGTTATTTATTGAGAAAATGTGTGCAGTAAATGTTGGGGGCAATACAGAGGGCCATGTAAGTTCCAACAACCCGAACACACATGTTTTGTGCTAACTAGGATGGCAGCTTGATTTGGGTTGGATGATATAAGTTCAATGGGATCAGAGTTGAGAACTACACACTCAAAAATCATAACCTTGAAATAATCCTTTGAAAGTATCAAGTTAAACTTCCTCGCATTCAATCCAATTAAAATATTGTTTTGAGCCAATGCACATATTCTAATTGACCACATGACCAGAGCAACACTTGCATCTATTAGACATGAACTGAACAAAGTTTCAAAACTATTCTTTCCTGTAAAATTCTAATCAGGTTAATTTTGAAACCATGGTCAGATCAGGGGAGATCCTTCACAAGTTGAATGATAAACATTGTTGTTCTAGATATAATCAATAGAAGGTGTCAATTTACATCTAAATTTGAAACCATGGAGCGCTTAGTTCTAGACCACTATTGGCGTAAGTGATTACCTGCAAGCAATTAATTCTATTCAAAGCAGGTATTATCATTTGGATGAATCCTCAGTAGTTTCACAACAATACAATAAACGGTTCTATATTAAAACCAGTTATGAATCGCACGGTGGATTCATTTCTAATCACTATAAGATTGATATTGAAGCATTATCAATTCAAAACCCTCCCAAACGTATAATTAGCTGAACATGCTCTCCTCCAAAAAAGAGCTGGTCTGCTAGTTGTGAACTAATGTATGATTACATAGAGTTTAGCCTTGGTATGAGAAAGCACTATTACGGCCTAGGGAGATGCGAAGGGAGATTATAACATTATATTCTATCCTATATTCTTTATCCCTGAGTAACCCCTCCGTTGTTTCCATGTAGAACGTGATTTATCTTCACGTGTGGAATTTCCCACTGACTGACAAACGTACAGGCACTGACCCTCCCAACCATGCAAACTTAATCATTGACCAGAATGAGTAATAGATTGGCTCAGTAGGCCTAAAGCTCATACACAAGACAAATCTTAAAATTATAATCTGACTGATTCCATGTATAACAGCAATTATGCCACAACTAGATTCGTATCTGGAACGCCTGGTTATAACAACAACTTTCATGCAAAGTTCTTTGTATCTGTTTCCTCACAGTTTTTTTTGGGAATAGTTTGATGAATACTTCCCTTGTCATGTTCACAATACATTGTCACAGTTATATGTAGAATTAGCCTATTTATTTTGGTACTTGATTTGAGATAATCTATATGAATATATATCCTATAGTTAAGGCAACAGTGTTGTGTGCTGAGACCCCCTACCATCACAGCCAATCGCTAGCAATTGCAATCAGATTTTAATTTATTATTTAGGAGTTGTCCTCCTTTTAGCATGCCGTATTGTCACAAAATATATTTACTTACATAGCGTTTGAGTAGTGGTTGTTAAGACCCTAGCTGTGTGTGTGTGAAGTTTGCCATTCATAAAAATTCAAGACTTGACAGACCGTAAGGCACAAGGTAAGTATACTGTAAATCCCTGGATAATTTTATTCAGTCTGAAGTTGTAATAGAAAAAATCAGCTTGAGTGCATTCAGCTGCAAGTGAAATTACAAATTTTATATAATAAAGAGTATATACAGCATGAATGGAGTACAGTCCAAATAAAAAGTTGTTACATGTTATAACTGGGATTGGAGCGGCACAATGTCATAATCTCAAATCTGTATGCAATAGAAATATGCCAACTGACCTCTCATATACAGAGAAAAGTTTCCTAAGTATGACAAGACAGTGATAAAATTGGAAATCGCACCATCACACAACTAAACAAATACTCCTCGCTGTGATATAACTTTACTGTTTTTATAGTAAAGAATGTCCATTGGTGCTTTGTTCCTAAGGGCACTTATCATAATATTACTTACATTATTCTTATTTGTGTCAGATATTAGATATGCCCTTATGTTGGGGTCATAATCTACGCTGGCAGAATAGCACACTAGCATTGGGCCATTGAGTATCTTGTCAATGATCCATATTTCTGGCTGACCATCATCCAGCACAGATAAGCAGACTGCCATTCCAACATGGTAGCTACTCCCTTTATAATCCACTGATGTGACAACCCCTCCTTTATGATGATACGATGTTGGCGGAGTTACCAAATCAACCTGCTTGCTCCAGTGGTGGAATGAGTTGAGCTGGTATCTGGTGGCTACTGTCTTAGGTACATTGATGAAATTACCTGTGGATGGAGCAAAAAGCATCAGGAGTTAAACAATCTCTGTATAATATTAATGTTTGTTGTGAATGCTGAATGCGCTGATGTTGTGAGTATTGTTATGGAATTATTTAGTGTGAGGATGTAGCTGTTAGTGGGGGGTTGAATATAATTTTTTTCGTGTTTATGGTTAAATTCTGACTGATTAATATTTTATTAATTATCTATAGCATGCATATAACGATGTAAAATGATTGTTGGGTCAGAGGTAGTCCAAGCAGGTCCAAGTAGGTCCAAGTTTGGTCCATTCGCCAGTATTTGGAGTTGTTCCCCCTCCACTGGTCCCATTGCTGCGACTAACCAATAGAAGAGGACCACCTGGTTTGTAGGCACACTGGATCAAACTGCTTCTAGGTCAGCGGTCAACAATTGTAAAACTGATTCATATGATTTCTGCATACACGATCTAACACACAACAATAATATCGTAAGGTTTCTATTTTTCAAATTGGCAACATCATTTGATCATATTTGATAGCAGTACTCATAACCAAAGACTCTCTTTACTCACATGATGATGATGCGACTAGTTTAGCCATCTTATGCTTGGCTTCAAATCTGATGCACCAATAATCACTTAGTGGGCCATTACGTCGCACCGCCTGTCCATAATGGGTCATGAAATGATGCTTGGGCGTCAGTGTCTCTCCTGGGTATATCTGTAAATAAAAGGACAGCTGTGATGGCTAATAGGGTTAAGAATATATAAGCTCATGCCAAATAATCAGGTTTGATGACAACTGGGAACATTGTTTATTATAAGGATACAAGAGCTCATTTAGTACATCAGTCCTAGATCAAGCATGCGTTTCCCGCCACCACAGGCTCACCAGTAGAAACGGGACAACTGGAATGCTGGCAAATCTACATAAATCCCTCAATGATAAAACTGATCAACGCACCGATAAAAAGTTCTCATGGTGAACCTGGACAAGCCATTCCAGCACATAGGTTGAAGATTCAGTTGTCACGGGACTGAATATATATTCCACAATCTCTCTCAGTTGAAGGTACACTTCCCATTTCTCATCCCCCTTGCCTATCACACTCCCGATCATAAAAGGTAGCAACCTCAGCAAACACCACATCTGAGATGATGTCTGTCTGACCTTGACTTCCCCACGCTCCAACAAAATAGCTGAAGGTTTGTTCTTCTTATCATGAAATCTACAAGAACACAAGTCAATTCATTTATATACAAACTTAATTTTATATTCAAATTTCACTGATCATTTGGTTTATAAGAAGCTACGATATGATACAGCTACGACGGAGATGGGGTCCGGCAATAATTTATTCGTGAACAGATCTGTACAATACAGCCCATAAGCAACTCTGTTTTTTGGACCATTGATTAATCATCTATCGTGTATCAACTACACTTTAATTCTTATGTGGTTGGCAGCATATCAGCTGGAGGCAACAATTTTTGATTATATGGCGCTGACAAAAATAAGGTAGCTTTCCTAATATCATTCATTTGTCTCCGTCGCCTAAACCACATTGATCATAAATGGAGATTCATACCTATCAATTGATCATGTTATTGGGGTTTGAAAGCAAATGGCTTGTCCGCTCACGAATCAAATGAAGAATGCTTACGATTTCTATTATGATAAAACTTAAAAAAAGAACTGCCGCCAGTCTTTTTCACTAACCATTCATCTACGCCATCATATGCTACCAAAGCTAATCAACACGATTCCTGAATTTGAATGACGATGCTACCGGAAGTAAACCTAAATGCTGTTCCCATGTATCGATTAACCCTAAAATCGACATGGTCAATGTCACTTTCATTAAAACTGTTCCTAGAAGCAATTAAACTATGACAAAAACAATTCTGGTTCATCCGCATTAGTTTTTAGCTTAGGAAAAGATGAAATAGAGAATATTAACCAGCCTTTCACTAGCTCCTCAGATCTTCGGCGAACATCCTCCAAAATGGTGTTCATCAGCTCCGAAGTTGCTTCTATAACATGTTGAATGGTCGACCGAGTTGTGCTTCCTTTACTGTATAACTCTAGTACGAATCTGGGAAATATAATTTAGCAGCTGATAGTGCCAGTGCATAGTTTTTTATTATAGTTAGCCATCTCAGACATATTGACAGAATAAGAGTGTATTTGTGAGACTTCAACTGTCATTTTTATTATTCGCTGAATAAAATTTATTGCTGTGTACAATGAGTAACTGGGTACTAACTTAGCCCAGTCAGAGTTTGTACTTAATTTATGTGTTCACCGTTGGTACTCCACCAGATTTTCCACATTGAGTAGCATTGTTACGCAATGTGATTTGCAGGTCACATCGATCATCGCCATTTATCTGATTTTCGACAAGCAAATCAATCGCCAGTAAAACGATGGATGGGAACCAACCTTGAGACAAACGATTCTATGTGAGCGGACCCGTCCATTTGTATATCAGCACATGTGTTGTCGGCATCTTCCTGACACATATCATCTACTGAAGGCTCTGGACATTGACCTGCATACATTCATCAAGGCATATTAATTACAGCTTTTAAAGGGTCCAAAATAAATTCATTGACTTTTATGTCACATTCAAGCCCAGCCAATGCACAATGGGTCTCCTTGCTCATGGACGCTTTCTTGAACAGAAGGGAAGTCAGATTAGATTAGAATGAAACTGTATTGAGGATGGATAACATGTCTTCAGCTCACCTAGTGCAGTCGGCAACATTTGTTCTGGCTGAGATACGTCCTCAGGAGTTTTTGTGTAGTTTGTCTCTTCTACATTTGAATCATGAGAACATTTGCCTTCTATAAATTATAAAATAACACTGGTACTTGGCACGGGCATCGTGAAGTCCTTTTCCGCAATGTAAATGCCAGTCACATACAGAGTTATTTTTCAATCGGTAAGTCATTGTTTTTAGAACCAAGATAGCAAATCTCAGTTCAATCCTCCTATTATATTGAAGTCAGTATTTAAGACAAACTTCTTGACCTGCAAGTTCTCATTCCACTTTCCACAGTTAGGACGCATACCTGGGAAATTGCTCTGCTGAATCTTAGAATTTGGCCCGTGTTTACTTGTGACATGGTTGGTGAACTTTCTTGTACCCGTCGTGTTAAATGTACAGTTTCCACATTGCTGAAATAAACAATTATCAAAACAATGCAAATGAGGAGGACATCGATATTATCTTTGAGCAGCCAAATGACTTGTTGAAAAAAATTCTAACAATTTTGAAAACGTCACAAGAGTTTTTGTAAACGAAATTTTGCTGTTCAGCATAGGCACACAAGCTGAAAAATTCAAGCGAAGTTATTCAAGAGCACTTTTCTGGCATATCGAACAATCTACATGCTTTACCAGAAAGAGGTATACACCCGAGGGCGCTGGGGGCTGGCACAGTCAACCTTTAAAGCTCCCCCAATGTGATTCAAACCCACAACTCTTGCAGCACTAATCGCCTGGTGCCGCAAGATCTACATGCTTTACCATATAGTATTCAGACAGGCGACAGGGATATATCCAAAGAGCTATAATACCTCTAGAGTGGACAATGCAGTGCTCAAATGAGTAAATTCATGGCACAAAGAACGCAATCGGTTAGCAAAAGCTAAAAGGCAGATCATTGACTTTATCATTTGCAATGAAGTTATATTATTTGCACACATAGCCATTTCCCCATGTATTTAGCACCATGCAGATCACTAAAAGGTCATTTCTCTAGCAGTCAGTGGATTAATATTCACTGTCTTCTCACATTAAAATAATCCATAATCTCAACTGCAAGCACATCCTTTTAAATTGCAACTACAGGGCTATCTGGTTGTCCTTGCCAGCCATGGTAGGTATGTGTCCTGTGTCTGAAGATATACCTTCATATCCAGCAAGTTCGCTTCATCTGTACAATACAACCTACGATGACTTGAGATAACAGGGGTTGCAGGTAGCCAGTTTTAAAAACTGATTGTAGGCGCGACAGAAGACAGCTACTTCTGTGATTTGCAGTAGCAATTTGCATAATTTTCACATTCAGATTTTATGCTGATTCAATTCAAGTGTAAGATTTAGGGCTTTGATTACATGGCATTCAATTCAGTCACCAAGTGCTACCCAGGTGGCAGCTGGAGGTTTTTGTAGTGCCGGAACTTTTCAACAACTGTACACAATTTTTGTCATACAATTTTTGCTCAGCTGCATGTTACTGTTAGTATACAATAAGAATTGAAATCTTCAAACTTACTGGGTTCTAACTGGGTTCTAACCAGGTTAAGTCAACATTCTACCTACCCACGAGACTGTGCTGGAGCATACCCTCACAGAGTAAGGATATATATATAATATATTCATATATATCTTTACTATGTGATAACCTGTTATCATAATACTGAAATGTGGCATTTGAAGTTTATGAGTTTCACCTCCAACTGCTACTTTACTAAGGTGTAAAAGACTTGTACTCTTTTACTCTTACATTCTAATATGCTAATTGCTACTAATACAGTTGTACAGAATGTAATCAATGTCAGTTGCATGGTACTGTACGGATAAAATAAACTCACTCAGTGTGTAGGAGCTTTAATAAGAGACACCCGACACAGCTATCATAATTGGCAAGAACACTCAGCGGTAAAAACCGGCAACACCTGTAATTGCTTACTAAGATGTTTCCACTGTTGAATTTTGGAGAACATAGAGAGAATTTTTACTCATTACTAGAGAAATGACTTGCGATTGCACGGCATCATTGTGAAAAAGTGGCCATAACAACCCCAAAAATTAAATTGGCATAATACTCATAACTCTAGCAGCATAAAGCTAGCCTTGTTCATGCGGCCAAAAAAAACCAAGACCCGTGGTCACGTGAACAAGGCTAGCACAAAGCTTGTCCAGGGAAGTAATTTTAGTGTGACAAAATATTGCAGTTGCCTTTTGAATATTTAAAAATTAATCTATCTCTCTACTCTCTAGAAAGTATGGGAACATGATAATATGAAACAAAGAACTAGTGCATCAGCTCACAAATTAGAGCTATTGATAAAGGCACTAAATTCTATGCTTATTGTCAATACCCAAGCCCTAAACCATGAGTTTAACACTATAGAGTTGACAAGCTGGTACTGAACTGATAGAATTATCTGGCTGAATGTGCAAATATATAATAACAGAGACAGGACACACCTAAATATAGCTGGTGGGAACTATCCATGGCAAAACCAGCTAGCCCTATAATTGCGATTTAAGAGGATGTGGTTGTGATTTTGGCCTATCTTAATGGGAGACCATGGGATATTTTTCCGCTGACTGCTAGAAAAATTATCTGCAAGTGATCTACACTGTATTACATGAAATTTTCCTTTACAAAAAACATTAAGTTCTCTAAAACTCAATTTTCATGCCCAATGATAATAGTCTTAATGATGTAAACACTAGCCATGCACAATCAGATTCCATTATGTCATGGATTTACACAATTAGTTTTCTAAAATTTTTACAACTCCTTCAGCTAAGTTCAATGACCAAACCCTACTGTGACTTAATGCTAGAATTCAATAGCTAAGCTATTCAACTCACTCACAAAGAACACTCAGTGGCAAAAACCGGCAACATCTGTAGTTGCTAACTAAGATGTATTCGTGAGTGGATTTGGAGAACATTGAGCTATTTTTACCTCACTACTAGAGCAATGACTTGCAATTGCAAGGTATCATTATGAAAAAGGGGATACAACTGCACCAAAACTTAAGTTTGCGTGCCCAATTATAATACTCATAACTCTAGCAGCATAAAGCTGGTCCAGGCAAGAATCTTTAGTGTGACAAAATATTGCAGTTGCCTTTCGAAGTTTTAAAATTAACCTATCTCTTTACTCTCTAGAAAGTATGGGAACATGAGAATATGAAACAAAGAACTAGTGCATCAGCTTACAAATTAGAGCTATTGATAAAGACCCTCAATTCTATGCTTAATTGTCAATACCCAATTCCTAAACCATGAGTTAAACACTATAGAGTTGACAGTGCAGTGCTCAAAGCCAGGTCTTTTTCTTAAATATTTACAACTCCTTCAGCTAAGTCAAATGACCAAACCCTACTGCTTGAATTCGATAGCTAAGCAATTCAATTCTGATGGGTGTTTCTGAGACAACAAAATATGGTTTTGAAATTTCATTCACTATGGTCCCATGGTTTAATTCGATTTTGAACGATGAATGCTAACAATTTCCATGATGGAAAAACCTGAAAAACAACTGCCGCTGCTGGGACTGAACCAGGATCTCCCTCGTCAGCACCCTTTGAAGTCATTTTGTGCAAGCGCTCGCTGACCATTCAGCCACGCCTAATTGGATTTAGTTAGATTCAACCGGTATGTGTATTCCGTCGAAAAAGTCATTCGTCACAATCGGAATATGACTTTAATGGCAATTACTCCGAAATTGCAACATGGGACCATTGTGATTATGATATCGCTCTTTGAAAATTGTATGTATTATGTCACTGTTAATAAATATGTAACTTGGATCATAACTCACCAGCTGATCCGGAATACCTCTGTATCCCTTGTGATGTGTCTCACGTAGATGAGTCATCAACCGTCGCACACTAAGATCCCTGAACTGAAGATGACAATATGAGCATTTCAGTGGACTCGCACTTTGGTTTTCGGTGACAGAAGCTAAAAAAATGATATGGCTGAACTTGAAAAGAGCATGTAAAATTGTCTGCTTAATCAGTAGATCCTTGAAGATATAGGAATAATGGGTAATTAGGGCATTTCACACATAGTTTTAATAGGTGGTCAAATGGAAGGACCTACATCAGTACTCATTCAAATCTGCAAAACTAAATGAACAACCTGCACAATTTACTGTGCTCTTCCACATTTGGAAGAAAATGGTCAGTCTTTTAACTTAATGGTTGCTCTTTTCATATTTCACTATGCACTGAAAAACTAGATATTATCCATGGAATTAATATATGTTCGTTATTTTTAAGCCTATAGTTTCATCACATTCTTTGAATCTCAGACAAAATTCTCAACTATTGGATCTGCATCTGAGACGATCTCCGAAGGTGAAGAGGTAATAGATTTATAGCCAAAACATTGCTGTATTAGATTATATTATCAACATCCATTGGGGTAGGGAAGGGTAGGGTAGGGAATAGGCCTACATTTGCAAGCAAAATGGAAATGTGTGCAGGCAGGCATAGCAAACGGGTTCAGAACAACTTACCTGACTCCATTGTTTATTGCAACAGAATATCCTTTCTTTAACTTCAATTATCTTCAGAGATGCTATCAGTTGTTCACACCATGAACAGCAAACAGTGGCAGAGAATAGTCTTCAAAGAAAAGTAATAACAATTTTAGAGCAAATATATTTTGCTTAGAACTTATGTGATGGAGCCTTTACAATGGGGAGATTAAGGTGAAGAAATAATAGCATACAAAATTGGTTACTGTTTATAGTTTAAGTCATTGCTAGAAGTGTAATCATTACATCACCGCATTGCAACGATGAGCATAACAGGAGCCATGTCAACATTACTAGAGGAGGATTTTGAATTTGATGAACACATACTTCATCAATTTGGGCAGAATGTTGTCAGCATAGCTCAAGGTAAGAACAATGACTGTGCATTTTCGGTATTTAATTCATCAGGTTTTGGAATGAAGTTCATTGGTTTTGGAATTAGAAAGATTTATCCTAACTTAAATAGCCTACTGGTTTAAAACTTGTTTATAAGTAGTTGATGAGAAAAATTTCCACAGCAAGAGTGAATGATTGCTGTACTAGGCATACAATGTTAGTTTCAGACTGTTTTCACCTAAGTAGCCACCGACCATTATATTCTACCCCCAGCACAGAAGTGACATTGTGATGCGACCCTCAGCAGAAATGTCATGGATAAGTATAGTGGATAAGATAAGCTAATCATGTTCCTGTTAATTGTAGAGCACAAAATAAACTCAGTTGAAGTATTCCGAAAGCTGGATTATCAAGATCTAAACATGTTTACTTCTGACTATTCAGTATTAGTAGAGCTGCGGAGCTACTACAAGTCACTACAGGTATGGGTTAATTTTTTTTTCATAATAAGGCCTACTTGCCAATCTAACCATTGATCTAACCAAGGAGTAACAACTTGAGTAAAGAATAACTTCCGACTGATGTTTGTTAGAAATATATATACATATATTATACCTCTATAAATTAATAGATCACAGCAGGGAGAATAAATTAATTCTCCCTGATCACAGGTCTACTCCAAAATCCCAGGTTTTGTAGTAGACCTGTGGTCGTGTGGAATAGATGTCATTTTTTCATGGTGGGTGTTTAATTCATTTGCCAGTGCAACAAACAGCTACAGTTCAAGCAAGTTCATGCCATGAATCAATGTTAAATAAGGCGCAACTGTTCACATTTCTTTCATCTGTTTGAATGCTTCAAGTAAAATAATCATACTAGTTCATCTTACTCACCTTCTTTAATTTATTATCAGTGCAACACCTTAGGTTCCTCGTCTGTAACTGTAGTATTGTCTGAAATTATTGCTCACTAAACACTACTCTGATTAGTTCAATAGTTGATACATCCTGCTAATTGGTTCCTTAGAACAAAAAGCTCTCACAATTGGTCATGACTCTCTTTTAAAAAAAGGCACCAAAATGATTTAAGTGGTAGTTTCACTTTCCATACAAACTGAAACTACCTTGAACATAACTATTTGGGATTTCCATGTGTGGATAGCATTGAATTCCATATCTGGAATAGCATCATTAGCTTTCTTTTGCAAAACAAAGGGCTTGCAAAAATAGCCAGTCCCTAGTAGCAATCTAGAAATGCCCTAATCATCGACACCGTATGGGGTATAATTACTGTGTGCAATTTTGTAAACAAGACTATTGCTCAGGCTAATTATTCATGCTACTAGGGACAGCCAATCAGATAACAGTCAGATGGGTCCCTGTGTTTAGTGTCCTAACCGTATAACGCAATGATACTATTTCCATTCTAAGAGAAGAATCTAATTCAGTGGTGGATAGTCAATGACAACGGGGATTTTCCTGACAACCAGTGCTATTTGTCAAGCAGTTAGGTACACCAATGAACTAAACTTAGTTCATTGAGTTACAAGCATGTATACATTGCCAATGTCTATGATCATAGAAAGTGGCAAAGTATACATGCTTGTAACTCCATATGGCTATGAGCCTATCCAACAAGTTTGTCAACTCACAATCACCAGTAGATCAATGATGTGAATGATTGGAAATGTGGCCATGACTGAACAAGCAGGCACTTTTAAGCTGTTACACTCTTTGTTGATGTGAAGCTCTAACCATCTAAATCTTCCTTTAACAGACTTCCACTGTCTTACAAAAAAGAACTAGCTCACCGACTTTGACACCGAGTGGTCCTCAATCAAAACGACTGAGCACTTCAACCCCAATGGTGAGTGAATGACCCATTATGATGAGTAAAACATCTGTATGGCTGGAAAACTGTTCTGACTTTAAATTGCTTGTAAACGAAACACAAGGAGTCAATCAGCCATCAAAATTTGCCTGTTTTGTGAAGACTTAACATAATCTCTAGCATTTGATCAACTTAGTGGATGACATCAATTACTGTTGGCCTCAAAAGTTTGTTGACTCCCCAAGCCTGATTTGACCAAGCGTTATATACACTTTTGTCATCGGTCTCTGCCACTACAGTAACTGATACACAATGACAGAAGATGATACATATCTGTCAATAAAAATTCTTCTGTATTCTGGAAACCCTATTCATGCTGACTTGATGGATGTTGTTGGGTTCGTTTTAGATGCCACATCTTATGAAAGACGATGAGAGTGATGATGATAATGGTTTGCAGGTATGTAACTTGTGCTATTTTCATGTTATTGATCAATGGTTGATTTTGATTAATAACTGTATGACAGAAGTGCACCACATACACCTGAAGTAATTTTGCCGAGGTTCATGTCGTCCATATTTTATAGCCACGGAAAAACAATTCCACAAAAAGCTGTGCTATTTCGGAATTTGAAGCTGGTTTGTGAAAATATTGCAATCTGACTCAAGTGACATATATTTTGCACCATAATAAACCCCTTGATATATTTGATTGATCAAACATGCTTCTGATGAACTAGAGATTGTTAGATCACAACTCAGAGCAGGGGGAGGCTATTTGATGACATGAACAACATGGAATATTTTTGTCACAAAATATTCATTCGTACAAAGTGAATTACAATCTCATATCAGGTGCATCAAACGTTCTCACAGTTATTAGCTCATTAGCCTTGGCGATTTCGGAAATTATTTATGACTGGGTGAATAGCAGTCGTAAAATTCATAGAGCTAATCGACCTCATTTATATAGTTACAATAGTCAATGATCAATTTAAACAGTTTGCCTTTGGTGGCACACACACCGATATAAATTTTTTATGCCACATGTGGCGAGTGGCAGTGTCCAGAACATTTTCCAGGGTCTTTACTTTAACAGTTTTCAAAGAGACAGTGCTCAGGTCAGGCTAATACCATTGGAGTTTATGATATTTTGAGTTTTAAATTGTCCATGAAGTGTCTCCAGTCTAGCAATCAGGATGGTCGAGCAAGGCTTGCAACTAAAAAAATACTGTGTCATCAATATGTTAGTACACAAATTATTTTGTTTGGATGTAGGTGACAAATGAAAGTATTCTCAACAGACCCAACATGAAATCAGAATCTAACACTTCAGCAGACTCAAACTCACTACTGTCACATTACAGAGCATCATGGAGCATGGAGTCAGAAAGCAAAGTAAAAGTTACCAACCTTCCAACAACAACGGTGAGATAAAAGTCTTGAATCCACCCAACATTTGTTTACTTATGTCATGTATTCAAATTTTGGAAAAATTGTCTAGTTTACAATGTATTGGTGGTTATCCATTATTACTGCTGAGTTCCTGCGCTACAAGCAACACCCCCTTGTCCATCAAATCACAATTATGGTTTTATGCAAGCAGGGAGGGTGTAAGAAGCATTACAATGAATCTCTGTATAAAGTTGTTTCCCCCTTGACATTAAGGGGATAACTCCGAACAGTTTGATTCTTGCAAAGATAAATGTATTGTCAAGCATAGACACTCCAGACAAAATAAACCTCTCATTATATATCAATGTAATATTTTCTGAAAGACCTTCAATGCAAGTGGTATTTCTTACAGTGCTCATCGAACGAAAGTCATAATACTGAGGCAGCTCATACTTCTAAGGTGCCCAAGACATCCCTGATTTGTCAGACTCCTCCCAGTACACCAAAGGAACCTAAAAAACCTGACTCTTTCCTGCTCTCACAGTTTGTAAGTAGTATTTTGTTCTGTTTTCGTTGAGAAATAAACAATAACTTATGAAGATAGTCACAGGTGTTGCTAATTCCATTTTTCTTATGCTCGCTCATTATCATATTGTTTAAGCTGTGGTGTGAGTGAATAAATATATATTCGATATTGACTGTCAGTGCAGGGTTCCAACCTGTGCACTGCCTGTGTAGCTGTTGTTACTCTAGTATACAAGCAATCATATTGTGCCTATGCATAAAGGATTTTTACTGAACTTATCATTTCAAATTTCGTAGATTGTGCAATAGAAACTGCATGAGATAAAGTTATTGTTAAGAAATCACATTTTTGGTATCATTCTCGAATTCTCAGTCTAATTTAGAAAACCCATTTTCGCTTAAAGTTGATATGTGAAGGCACTAGAAAGTTACTACTATAATGATAGTATATACAAAATAGTACCCTTTTAGTACCTTCCATCTCAACTTTTGAATTGAAATCAGTGGAATCTTTGCCACTTCCTGTTGATAAACCTTTCTAAATTAGGCTAAGAACTCTAGAGTGTCACTAAAAACCTGATTCCATCATTATACCACTGAGATTTGATTCGCCAATTCTGTATTTTCATTTTTGGTCAGTCTTCTCAAGTATCATGGGGATTTTGTTACAGTGTTCCAGTCTCCGATTAGACTTCAAAAGCATTCTCGATCCCGTCATTGTTAACTTGGAGCTGCAAAAGCTGAGGGATATCGCCAAATCGGAAGAGATGCCGAGCTGGGAGAAGCGTCACGTTCTCAACCAATCAGCAGCTTATGTGGAGAACCAAGTGTATGACAGATTCGGCACATAGTGAGTGGATATTATAACAAAAGGAAATATGTGGTTCTCAAGTAATGCCTTCCACCGCTAAAACCTGCACAAGTACCACTTAGTTTCATGAGTAAATTTTTAGGTAGACAGTAGACAATCAGAAAGTTCTGTTGTAATTTGAATTTATTGGAAACCACGAAAAATGCAAAACAAATTGTAGAGCAAGCGACCAATATCTATTACCTTATTATCAACATGAAATATATATGTATATATATCTTTATATTTTATGTACATTATACTAGTTAATCAGAATTGTTTTTGGATAGAATCAAGCTCAATGTGGTCTAGTGCAATTGGTTAGCAAGCTTATTATCCACTGTCAGGAGATTAATTGCAGTAGTTAGTAAGGGACCTATTGGGTGAGCAATCTAACAAGTGGATTGTCCCAACTTTCAGCACCTTGGGTGTTTCTACTACCTTGTGTTTTGAGATTCTCAATCACTTTCAAACTTACAAGCATAACTCCTACTTCATTTCTTACAGTTTGATCGACAAAATGGTGAAGTCTGTGCTTGCCCGGAAACTAGTTGAATTCTTCCCATGTCTGAGTGACAAACATCCATCAAGGTCTGGCCATGTAAGTTGAGTTAAGATGATAAGTTATGTTCAGTGACAAATGTAAACAATGCACTATCACGACAACTGATAGGAGTTGTCTATAAGAAGTCAGAGGGGAGAAAACTACTGCTGTGCAATTTTAATTTTACTTTTGTCACTATTGACATATATGTAAACAGAATGATTTAATTGCCTCCCTGTATATTATTATGCAGCCAAATATGCATTTCTTTATCACAGTTTAATTGGTTCTCCTAACCTGAATGGTTATTCATTTAGTTTCTCTTCTGATTTATTTTGACACGGCATTTTATTTCTTTGTAGGAAAGTCTCTTCAGGGAATTTCCTCGTCAGGATGGGGTGCTGCACTTCCTGTTTAAAAACAGGAAGCACAGGAAGAGGCTACCTGCATCACCAAAAACCAGAGGAAATAACCCTGTAGCAATTGATGAGAATGTGATGGATGTGGACGACTACAGGATTGCAAGTAAGTCCGATGTTTTGCAAGGAAGCACATTCTATAGTGTGAATATACCATCACACTTATCTTTTAACCTTAGCCATGTTCAAACAAATTGTTTAACTTAGTTTACGGTGGTATAGGAAATGTGCACACAATCAGCCTGCAATTGATCGAATCGAATTTGTGACTTGGGGAAATCAAAGAGTAAGGACCGATGTTTGTATTTTGTCTTAAGACTCAAATGCATCGTATGCAATAAAATCAGAACGATTAAATCTTTGCTCCATTATTGGCTGATTGTGTGCACATTTCTGTCCACCATAGTAATCGTAGTTTATGTGGCAATGCCAATCTATTTTCTACCTTGATATTCAACAGTTGAGGAGATGCAAGCCAGCCCCGAATATAGTACAGCTGAGGAAAAACAGATGGAAAGCACATTTAATGAGCGCAGACGATGGGTCACCACAGAACCTAACATCACGGTGACAGATGTTTTCGAAAAGTTTCCTCTCTTCATGCGGAATCCGATAGAGGTAAACATGTTATATCGAGAATTCTTACCAGAATATACTCAGTTCAGCATAAAATAGCGCAGCTTTTGCTGCGAATATTACAGGATTTGAGTACTCCTGTGGCCATATATGTGATTATCAAATCATGCTACTTAGTTAAAATCTAATAAGGCTTCTGTCTATCTTGTGTCTCAACCTGAATAGTTTTTTTCTATGTGATGCAAGGGATGCTTCTAGCTGTTGTTCGTTTCTTCATGAGTTTCATCAATGTTTGATTGATTTTGATTTTGTTGTTTGGTGATACCTGTTGGAGACAATTAGTACCCTCCGTAGAATGTTAGCACACTTAAGTTCATCCACTTACATCACTCTGAATAACATCATCCATTATCAATATGTTAAATCTCCGATATGATATACCCCAATAATGATGTGTTCAAAATGTATACTCTCCTAAAGCAATACTAGAGTTGTCTTCTCCCATAACATGAGGGGCCAACTCCCAATTGAATATGAAGAAAAAAAAACACCCAAATGATCAGTTGCCAAGTAACCTCAAAGCTTCAAATCCCTAGTCAGTTGATGACAGCCAAATGTCAATATGATACCACTTGATATGCAGCCACTATTTCTCAATAGTTTTCCAGTGATTAAACTGAGTTAGTTATGTTATGACTTGTGACTAGACTTCCTTTTAATTCTAGATACATAAAGAATTTGGGCGCATTCTCCCCACCGTCGACTTCGAGGAGTTTACAGGATTCGTGGAAAAGTGGCTAGAAAGAGTTGAAACTGCAGGTAAGCCAATGTTTTCCTTAAAGTGAAAACTTAGTGTACTCAATCTAGTTGCAGCCTACCAATAAATCGAATCAAAGTGTTTAGGACGACTGCTGCTCAATCGTCTATGAATGTTGAGATGCGATAGCCATATTAGTATTAAACACTGACATGATACTTTACCAAGCACAACATTTGAGTACAACGTGGGATATGTAGTGATATCAATTTGTGTACTAGAAATGTATTTGCAGTCCGCAGTTCAGATCTTTGATGATAACCGGTTCAATTTCAATCTGTGATTACGAGTTCAAGAATTGCAGTAGACTTAGCAGCTTGTCATGAACAATCTGATGATTTTTTGCACTATAACTAAAAAATGCAGTGATCAATACCACCAAATTTATCACAACAAGCAGCTGAACCTATTGTAGTTTTCTCATTCTTAATTGGATCAAGATTGATTGAGTTACGAAAAATATGAATTGCTGGCTGCAAATCAATGATAACACCATTGCCACCAGACATTTCAATGCCGTATCTCACCCACACAGTTATATATCTCGCTGTCTCAATGCCATCCCTCCATAGTACCTGCTTCTAGAAAAATTGTGGCATCCCCTGAGGCATGGTAGTTGCTCCCATCAACCACATCTATCTATAAGTTGTATTCATTTGGCTGGTAAATTCCCCGCATCAGGGTAGAGCAGATAGACATTTACAATTTGTGGTATCTCTTCCCCCCAGCCGTTTAGCTTCTAATTGACAATATTAAACATAGCTGAAAATAGCATTTCAGTGCAAGATTTATACAGACATTTTAACAATTGTCAAAATTATTGTGAGATTATCTTTTGCAATCTTCTATCTTTTAGAGAATCTCATAACGATGGTGAAGTTTCTAAGCCAGAAGGCAAAGCCGGAGACAGAGTTGATCTTAGAGGCTGACCCTGTCAGCAGTGCGCTGTGCACTAAAGTGCCAGTGCTCACATACTTCAGCCGGAAGGTCTCTGTTGTGGTGCCTGGAGGCTCAGTCCTCAAGGCAAGGACCATGGCCGAGGCAGTCCGGCTGTTGTTTATGCTGTTCTGGGTATGTAACATCGAATACCCAGACAGCATAAAATCTTTTTATGGAGTACTTGACAAATTTTGTCGGATCATTTATAAAAAAAGAATAAATCTGGGCCAACGTGCGAGAGATGCGGCGTGCCGTGTAATGAGAGAGTCCATCTAATTAAAAATCTAACATTTTAAATATTTTTTATAATCCACTTTTAAATTTTTTAATCCGAATTTTCTCACATCTCACATAATACACAAATTTTATTCCCAAAATGGCTGCTAACCAGCAGTTGTATTTTTTACTCAGGCATTGTTTTTATACATTTTATAGCCCTAAAATACCTTCTTTTGTTACGAAATCTCTTATTTTTACTTCTTTCTTTTCATATTCATACTCAATTTTGATAAAAAATAAAGCAAGTGTGAACTACAAATAATTTATCGTATAATATTTTGCACTACATGGAAGCAGAAAAGTAAACATACAAATCGAGGTCTCAATCATCTCCTACTTGACTCGAACAAATCATATAGAAAGTTACTCTGAAACCTCCAGCCTAACAAATTACACTCAAGAGTGGTTTGGTAGTGAAACCACGATACTATTGGAGTGACCATTCTTTGTAATCCTTATGAAACCAGTGTTATTACATTACACATTTGTTGGTTTCTAATCAACACACAGTATTTTAGTTTCAATTATGAACTAGTATCAAAATGAAACTACCGTGCGATTATAGATCATCAATTAGTGATACACATAATTAGCAATTGAGACAGTTTTGAAACCACCGTGCGATTATATTAGTACTATTGTGCATTTGTTTACATTGGGCCATTGACTAGCCTGGACTGGGTACAATGATGACCTAGCATTAAAATGAAACCACCGTGCGATTAAATACAATACAGTACCAATTAAGTTTGATACCGCATTGAAACCACGGTGGCACCCGTTGGGGCGAAACCACCGTGGTATGTAAAAAGTTTCAATATTAAACCAAAATTTATGAGTGTGTAAGGTTGGTGAATGTGCCTTTTAGCCGTCCTGCTTGTTGGCTGTAGTAACCTCTTTATCTATTTATTGTTGAGGTAATGCATGAAAACCTTTGGAACATGGGCACGGATGTGAGCGTGAGCATGGGCGCAGGTCTCCATATTGATGTGGTGGGTGTAGCTGGGATGTGGGTGATAATGGGGATAGGAATTAAGACACAAATATAATAGTTTGTAATATATAACACCTATCTTCTGCTAATTCTCTTCTCGGTTGTGATGCTATAGGTCCATTTACTTCATTTGATTTAGCAAACATCTCCTTTGCGTTCTCGCCTTGATGCATCGGTAAAGTTTGGTTCTCAATCCATATTCATTAAATGTGTTAGATTTCATCCTGAAAGCTCCAGACTTCAGATCAAGATGCTGAAACAAAGATGCACACTCCAGGATGGTAGTAGCGTCAAACAATTTACCGATTCAGAAATGTTCATGGTCTAGCCTCATTCGCTGGTATGTCACTGTGTTAGCTTTGCTTAGAAATGATTCAGCGAAAGTTAGAGTGTCATAGAGTAAACATGTCAATAACAGGTCAAAGCTAGCGGCAAGCTTGATAGGGAGTGGAATGGTAGGAAAGATATGCGATGGAAATGAGAACAAAATATACACGTTAGTAGTATTCATTTTGGATCTATAGCGACATAAGTGCAGGACACTACTGACCTTGGTAACTTTATGTCCCATGAGTGCACATGATTCCAGAAGATACAGTCCAACTTGAAACAGGCGGAAAATCATGCGAGGCATGATTTATGAAACACATTTATTCTAATGATAAAGTATGACACAAATAAAAGTGTGTCAATTATCATTTTTTAGTAAGATCCAGTCAATATCAATGTACGCAGATACAAGATTGAGAATGGCTACACAGCAACAGGTCTCTCTGTTCTGTATCTGTGCAGTTAAAAATAAGAGCTAAGCACTTAAGGTTATGATACCAGCGTTGACCGATTTGGACATTTCATATACTGTTGGAAAGCTGCTGAGCTACTGATCGCTAATTGCTCATCAAAAATGTGATTGGATTACGTTGCGTCATTTTATCGGAGAAATGAAGGAGAAAAGGCTGTTTTTAGCAAAGTGGATGGCTGCGCTACATTGATTACTAGAAAGTTCAAAACAGGTTACATTCATTCTTAGAGACATAGTTCATTCTAATTTTAGGTTGGAAATAATATTTGATGAGCCCAAAGTGGCTTTTTACGTCACGTCATAATGCGTGTGGTCTTTTAACTTTGATGATATAATGCGAAATTTTAAGCAACGATTTGAGACAATTCGATTAAAAGCAGGCCAAATTTTTTGCCCTTTTCCGCTATATTGCTGTTTAGATGACACACACCACAAATTTCAGCAGAATCTCAAATGTATCAATATCAGCATAGACCATCAAAGGTAGATGTAGACGCTTTGGTCCAGCACTTAGGCCAGACAAATTTATTTTGAAAATTCTCCACCAAAATGGTAGGTGATGACCGATTCTACAAATGACTTATGGCAGGTGGTATTCAGATTCTCAGTGACACCAAGGTGGCGCAGCTTCGAGATGATGTGAAGTCGCTGCCAAGCTTTCTTTGATGTCTTGATGGTGTTTTCTGTGAAATAAAGTCAATAAGTGATAAAAGTGCCTAGATAGGTGAATTTTTCAACCTGTCCTATATCTGCATTGTTGATTGGTAGCTCGGGGTAGAATGGATTATCCCTGGCATTACATAAAAAAGTTCTTCAGTTTTCAGTCTTCAGATTTAGAGCCAGGTCATTATCTGAGCACCATGGGTTGATTGTATTTGCTATCATTTGTAATTGATGTGGTTGATTGGTCGATAGCTTCTTCATAATTACAGTGTCATCAGCGTATTTCACTACTTGGATGTTGTTGAATGATGGAATGGATTGGATGGATTGTTAAAATGGAATAAAATATTCTTTTGAATCGTTAGTGAGACACTGTGGGGCCTTCATATTGATTATCTTTTTAAATACATTGTAAAATAATATCAACCGCTTATCAATTATTTATCTTCCTAAATACGCATGCGCCAGGCTCTGTTCTCTCTGTAAGAAAATGAGTTTATTAGCTAGCGGGGTATTGATATTTCTATGAGTATTTCTCTCTATCCCAAGACATACTATAAGACACAAAGGATAAAGATTGTTTTCAAGTTTCGATTTCAGTTTTAAGATGGTACAAGCTAACTTGTGTGAATATTCAAACCTTCCTCTGTTTGTTTGTCATTCACATTCTCATTATATGATGTCATGGTCTAGAGTTTCCATCAATAATCAGGTTATAAGTCCGAAGTGCATGGCCAGATTTATTCCATCAATTGTCAGCTTGGACACATTGATAAAAGTCACTTTCATAAAGTCACAAGAATTCAGCATAATGCTTGCTTTGCTATTTATACTGCAAGTATCTCTTGCTTATTTTGAACCTCTGATTATTGCATCATCTATGGTAGGATACCATCAAGTGGGTTTGGGTAGCAATCAGACCTTCTGGATTGCTGAATCTTTCAAGGTCTCAAGTCTACTTCGATGTGCCTCTTTGTCGATACAACTTGACCGGAACCATGAAGCCTTCAACTTCCAGAACAGCGTCTGTAATATTTATAGGATATGTATCAACCAAGACCAACCATGGCTTATGGTTCAAGGACAAAACACAACTGAGGTGTTTGTTAAATCGACTGAGCTTAACCAGCAAGGATTGTCACAACCAACATCAAACTTAGCACTTGGTAGGTTAACAACCACTTTTAAATACATTTTTCATCAATTATGCTTTAACATATTTTTGACACAGTACATGACGTTAAGACATTGAACTGTATTATAGTTTGTAGTCCATATACCAGAGTTTTGTTGATAACTCCAATCGAATTTCTATCTGATTTTGAGTTTTAAAATCCCAATAGATCAACCAGCTTATCCTGATCAGCTTTGAAGTTGATTTTTATCGAAAAAGAAGGTTGAAGAATAAAGATCATCAAATTTATCACAATAAATAATGCTCAACGTCAGGCAATTTTCATATTGAAAATCCGATTGAAATTGATCGAGTTATCAACAAGAAACCTGTTCTGTGGACTGCATATCAACGATAGCATAATTGCAATTACACAATTCTACGTTGCAACGTCACCCCAATTTAAGTGCCCCACTTTAGCGGCATTCAGCATCCTGTCTAGGTTCAATATAAAGTATACAGACTAGAATTTCTTGATTATTATCATTCAAGAAATCTTAGGTATTTGAAACAACTTCAGAAGTATGCTGAGGGTGGCTGACACAAGTCTGAAGTTTAGAGAACTTGGTAGTGGAGTTGATTGAAGAATTCTTGTAGGATCGTATGCTTCCTCTAGTTTGGTCTGGGCTGAAGCCCAAGCTGCCAAAGCATTTTAAAGTTAAGATGTTAACGAAAATCTGTCTTTCTTCATCCACTTTTTAGGGGAGGCCGTGCCTCCTTACCTACCTTTAAACTACGGGCTTGCTAAAACATGATACAGATGTCATAGAAATAATATTTTGTTTCAGGAAAACCTGCGATATTGAGTACTATATACAGTGAAGAGAATCCACAAGACTATAGGGAATGGTTAGGAAACGACGGAGACAAAAGCAACTTTTTCACACTGCTCATGATGATGAGTTTGGTGCTTGGTGGAGAGTCGACTTACAAGCATGTTATCACGTGGAAGCTGTGAATCTGATCAACAGAAATGTACCAAGTAAGTAAAAATATACACCTCAAGTATGGGCATCTTGCTCTTATTACCATGTCTAAAAGAAAACACTGGTGCTTTTCAACTAAATCAAACAATAGTGAAGATGTTTTCTTTCGGTGCTTTTATCATTAATCTCTAACAAAAATGACAAAGTAGCAATATAATAACCAATACATAATTTAACCAGCATTCAACCCTCTTCCTCTACCTTAAAACATGGCTGCCAACAAGACCTTTCTATCCATTTCTTAGGTCTATGGTATCGTGCACGCAATCTGTTGATTACAGTAGCATTCACTGTGGAGAATATTTTCTACTCAAACAACACAAACTTAGCAAACTTGTGTGGATATATTGAGGGACAGCTCGATGCCTCAGCTTACATTGTCTGCAGTGATCCATTGTCTGGTCAGTTCGTGCAAGTCCAGAATGACCTTTTGACCTCTCCAGGGTTTCACTTAGCCGAAGTAGAAGTGTTCGGATATTGAGCTCTATCTGGTATCATCTAATAGATAATTATTCATCCATCATAGTATTCAAAAATTACTTTGCAATTTGTCTCAGTGCTTTTATCTATGTTTTTATTTTTCTTAAGCTTGTAAACTATTTCTCTTGCGATGGCATCATATTATTGTGAAAATATATAATAGAAACAGGCAACAAATTAGCAAATAAATATCATATAGATATCTTTAGTGACTGAAAATATCAGATAGTGACAAGTTAAAAAGAGAAACAAAATACTGGCGTAAGTGGAAGTTGATATGACAGATTCTGTGTCAATGTTTCATTTAAGAGAAAATGATCTAGTTGTATGATGATATTCACGGGTCAAAGATACTTTACTTACGACGCAAAGACAGACTCTTATATTTTACTGTACAGTGATACTGATTTTCGAGACCAAAGAGCAGAATGCAGTGTTGACTGATTATCAAATAAATATACTTTCTAGCAATAATAGAGTCTGATCAATGAGTGGGGGGGGGGCATGGTTGGCATGAGTTTATGAAAAGAAACCAAGAGGTAGCAGAAGTAGCCATGGCACATTAGACTTTTACCCCCTCAGACACAGGCAGGTATATAACAATAAAAGGTATTAGCAACAACATCTGTTGATATGAAGTGGTATGCATCCTAAGTATGTTTTCGAACGAAAAACTTAAATGAAATAAATGAAATCCAATTCTCATCACCCTATTACTACAGCTCAGAATATCACAGTTTACCTTGAACCGTCAATATTGACACTCTATCACACAAAAGCTCATAATGCACAGAAGTTGAAGTATTTACCCTGGCAAGCTATATTTTATACTTGTCTGACAGCGGTTAGATTGAATACGCCAGGTTACTTTGAACATTATTGGTATTTTCACCGTTAGAGGACTTTGTATAAACATCCTTTCACAGTTCCTGTTAATAGCACAGTGACCTGATATCTGTTTTGTACATGCCCCTTGCCCACACTCTCTTTTTGAAATAGAGAATTACCAGTGAGTTGTTTTCTCATGAATCAAGGAGCAAAAACTCCGATTATTATTGGTAAAACAAAATTGGGTAAAGCAAAATAACTTTGATGATTGATTGAGTTTTATTATCAAATAAGATAAGTAAATACGGAGAGTCTGAAAATACAACGCAAAAACTATACCATTGCTCTGGAACCCCTATCTTCTTATATTGATAAAATATCCATTATGTCTCCTTTTTCTCACAGAGGGACATCATTTCAGCTTCACAATTGTCATCATCCCAGTAATAATTGGTGGACCTAGTAATGGCCACACACTCACCGTTACCACTAGGTTCAGTTAAACCCCAGAATCCTATAGTGATGAGAGAATTATTGTCAGAGCTTCCGTACCACTTCCATTTCCTGTTCACTTTTTTACCTGCTGTCCACGCTTTGTCTATATCCCATCTCGACCCGATCCAACCTGATACATCAAATATATAAGTAAGTTTGAATCAGACATTTTTGCTGTTTTACCATGTAAATATGCATAATTCTGTGGACAATCTCTTGTCGAGCTTAGTCAAAATCAAGGATTGTCAAAATTCATAATGTTTTGGCTAATTGGACGGTTTGAGCGAATGGCAGGTCAGATGTCAATTTCCTGGCAGAACCTATTGATAAATAGTGATCATTTATGTAATTCAATTTCACTTTCACTATATATACAAAGGTGCATGCATTCAGTGACTTGGCATTGGCTCTATTGTCCACCAAACAGCCAATCAACCCATTGGCTAGCCAGGATTGATTTAACGTTCTGACATATTCCACTCACCGACAGCTATGAACTGATGTCGTATCCAGAAAGCGCTTTCTGAGGAGTCAACAGTAACCAGTGTCTCTCCTTTGCTCTTGCAATGCGAATCAGCTTCAGCCCATTTATATAATTTTTTCTCAAGTCTGACACATTTACCTGAGAAGGGATTGTATCGATAGTTGGGATCCTTACACTTTGTCTTTGCTGCACCAAATAAAAATAAATATAAAATCATGGGCATAGACTGAGTTAATTTTTCAGATTAAAATTGAGCTTTTTGGTCTTAGGAACTGAATGCCCGAACCCCTAAAAAGTGTCGCCCAGGTAACGAAAATGACCCATGGTACAACCAAATCTATCTGAATTAAATCTGATGCATTAAATGATATTAATTGCTTAAAAGCGTACTTTCTTCGTTCAAATCTCTTTGTTTTGATGACATCACGTCTCAAACAGCGGATCTATTATCCAGTCAGCTTACTTTTATTTGTTGATGAGACAGCTGAGCTAACTTCATTGATGCGCTTCTCAAGGGCTGCTGTTTCCTTTTGCAGTGGTTGGATGTGTGCATTGATTTCATCGATCCTCTTGCAGCACAATGCATTTTTTGTTGACAAAGAGATGATTGCTTGACCATTACCGTCCGCTTTGTTTCTAGTTTTTTTACTCTGAATGATGGTTGAGTTGATAACGGCCTCAATTGCATCAAATCTTTGCTCAAAAGCTGTAGTAGTATTTTTAGACAAAGGTTGATTGAAATTCAGCGTGTTGGCCAACATCATACATCTCTTGCTGACTCTCAAAGGCTTCATGACATCAGAATTTCTCGCATGAACTCTAATCTCCTGAAAAATAAATCATAGTCACAAAATTGAGGGTTTGTATGTTTACCAACTTGTTATGTTTGTTTGTGATTACTTTAATTTGTCGATCGAGGTACAATTGAATGTAGTATAAATTAGATCTGACAGTAAGGAAATTCAATAAATAGTGCAGTTTCACAGTAATAGTTATCATAGTAAGTCACAAAATTATCATAATTATAAAAGAGACCGGTCCGGCTAAAAATCAGTTTAATAAATACATTGGCAATATTTGATGAAGAGGCTGTGTCCAGCTTAAGCAGTTCGGTACTTCATCACTTTAACATTATTATTTTCTTTCTGTCGGTTATGAACTGATTCTGTTTTAGGTATAAAAATTTTTTATGTAGATGACTAGTTCTTTGGCAATATAATACACACTTCATATCAAGATCATCTACAATTGTTTTGATCGAGGCTGCTTGCTTGTAGCTATCGAGCTCGGGGTATATTATTTTAAGCGCAAGTCGCTTTACCTCTTCGAGGTCTTTCTTACATTTATGTGTCATAAAGTTGAACCAGAATGCTGACGCATAATGTACTGTTGGCAGAACGTTTGTTCTGTAGGCTTTTCACTACCAGGCGATTAGTGCCGCAGGAGTTCGAGTCCCACTGGGGGAGCTTTCATGGTTGATTGCTGCGGCCCCAAACACCCTCTGGTGTATACCTCTTTGGCCAAATCAAGAATGTAGCTTGTTGGAGTGTCAGATAAGTATGAATATAACGTTACCTTCCAAACAGCACCAAAATTAAAGTTCGGACTATTCAAGCATTTCAGAACCAATTTCCGTAGGAGATCAGTGCGTTGGCATTTAAATACTGGAGAAAAGCTTTTATGAATCTGACCCCTGTACTTTGTACCTATTTCTTGTTTATTCTAGCAACAACAACTGCAACACTGTCTTCCTTGGGGCCTCTCAATGATAAACAGCCAAAATTGCTCTCTAATCTTTCATTCATTGATAGACCTCTATGCATTCTGACTGAATGAGTGATTTTGGAGCAAGTTTGCATTATTGACAGACCAAATAAGCGATGATTTTACGCAAAGTGACAATGATAATTTCCTTTTCAAAAACTTCGCACATTCTAATTGAAAGACCAAGTTGTTTCTACGGTAACGCTGAAAAATCACTCACCTTTTGCAGAGTGTCAACAGCGATTTTCAAGTCTATATTTTCATTGGTCAAGTGATCAATTTTTCCTGTGAAATGAATCCAACCATAACCGAACAGGGAGAATAGGATCACAAATAGCAAGAAACTCAGCACAGATGAGGCAGTGAAAACTTTGCTTCCTCCTTCTACTAAAAACCCCATCTTCTACACAATGTGTCTCTGTCAAGGGATGGTATTGATATGTTCACTCAAAGTTACGATCAAAGCCTTAGTGTGTGTGAAGCTCTGACATGATTGGTCATCTGCCAACAAATTCATTTTGATTGGATCATGACCTCTTAAACACTGGGAAAAGTAACTCTTAAGGCCATTCTAAAATTAGTTTCATCATTGATAATAGTTTGCGCGGACAGCTGGAAGTTCCCAGATATAGGTACCAAATGAATATTCTGACTCAGAAATTGAGTAATGTATATTGGGTCCAATAACAAAACTTGAACCCGAAACGAAATAACTGAGCCACCTCTCACACTTCTGCCATTTGACTAACATTCTCTCCCTTGGGTTGTGCACGGTGTTAACGCTACCGTGCTTCCAGTGTTGCATATTACAAACACCATTAAATTGTTGGCAGAATGTGTCCAATCACATCAAACGATTTCCAAGAATATGATCTGTAAAGTTTAAAAGCTTACCATGATAAGTATTTATTTCGGTATTTTTTCATTGAAAATCGAGCATACTTTCAATCTGAGAAAGCTTCTTCAACAAGTTAAATGTTGTTCTGAATTTAGATAGAGACTGTTTATTGACTGCATGAAAGTATGTATGTTGATTAATCCTCCTTTTTCTCACAGAGGAATCGGAGGTTCAGATTACAATTTTCATCGTCCCAGTAGTACTGGTGGGATATTTGTGCAGTGGTGAGGAGCATACAATCGCCGTTACCACTTGGTTCACTTGCACCCCAAAAACCTATTTGTATTGGCGCATCGCTGTCCAAGCTACCACTCCATCGCCATTGCCACCCTTCCTTCTTCCCAGCCGTCCAAACTGATCCAGACCAGCCTGGAACAGAAACAGATAGTGAAGACAAATTAATTTAATTCAGTACAAATTTCCTGTCAAAACTTGATATTTTGCGAATCAAGGAGTATAATCTGGTTTCGTAAGATTGCGTACAATTGCAGTGTTATTTAGCTCGCAAATGATCAGGAAGATTGGACCGCAGATCTGGGTAGTAACATGACTCTATGTCTCAATAAGCCTATTTAGGATTTTTTTGGTGCTGTTATGGTGACTCTAATAACTGTCTGGCGAATTCGGGATTTCAAAAAAGTTCAACTCACAACTTATGAGGGATACTAAACTCTAGACCAGGTGTCAGCTTTGATTTGCCTTTAGGTAGAAAAGAGGCGAGGCCTAGTAATACTGATTTCCTCAAAACCAAAGACCAGGCTTCTCCCCACCTGACAGCAATTTGCAGCCAATAACTCGGCTTACATTACAATCCAAGATCTTGGCCCTTGTGTATGGGAGAGGTATACACCAGAGGATGCTGGAGGCTGGAAAATGAACCGTTGAAAGCTCCCCCAGTGGGACTCAAACCCATCCCACCCATTCCGCCCATCCCACCCATTCCGCCTATCCCACCAAACACCCATTCTGCCCATCCCACTCATTCCGCCAATCCCACCCATCACACCAATTCTGCCCATCCCACTCATTCCGCCCATCCCACCCATTCTGCCCATCCCACTCATTCCGCCCATCCCACTCATTTCGCCCATCCCACCCATTCCGCCCATCCAACCCATTCCGCCCAACCCACCCATTCCGCCCATCCCACCCATTCCGCCTATCCCACCCATCACACCCATTCTGCCCATCCCACTCATTCCGCCAATCCAATTCATCTCAGACTCAAAGATCTGGGCACATGGGCATGGATAAGAGAAGAACTCAAAGACTCACCACCAGCAAGGAACTGTTGTCTGAGCCAGAAGGCAGTGTCTGTAGAGCCCACAGTAACAAGTCTCTCTCCTGATAGCTTACAAGTACGATCAGCATCATGCCAACTCTTCTCTATGGCCACTTGTCTGATACATGTGCCTGAGAAGGGATTGTAACGGGCGCTTGGGTTTCTACATGTTGTTTTTGCTATATTATTGAGATAAAAATAATGATGGTATTAGGCAGGGATTTACAATGGCTATAGTCCACACATACATACATACATACATACATACATACATACATACATACATACATACATACATACATACATACATACATACATACATACATACATACATACATACATACATACATACATACATACATACATACATACATACATACATACATACATACATACATACATACATACATACATACATACATACATACATACATACATACATACATACATACATACATACATACATACATACATACATACATACATACATACATACATACATACATACATACATACATACATACATACATACATACATACATACATACATACATACATACATACATACATACATACATACATACATACATACATACATACATACATACATACTTCATACATTTTCTTAAAATCATTCGAGAACATGCTCAATTCTAGCACACACGCCCTGAAATACCCAAGTAATCGTTCTTCTTATTTTTTAAGAGAAAATAAAACACAAAAAGACATAGCTTGAATCGATCAGCTTTGGCAGTATTTGGTTTCTTCTGGTTGAACACTGTGCCATAATCAAAATTACCTGGTTATATACCTTCCGCATTTCCAAGAGATCAAAAATGGCTCGGAAATAATTTTGAATGCCTTGATGGTTAGAAATACTACATGTGTTTGTAGGACTTCTTACTTTCCTTGGCTATGACTAGTTTTTGGTTTCGTTGCTAGGTGAATCAAAATAACAACACATGGTACCTCTTACAAGGTAAGAGGAAAGTTATCCACTCAATTTGTGCTGACCTTTTATTCAGATTTGAGACCAGCTTTGTTTGCCCTCAGCTTTTTTCTAATAACCCTCAGGTCAGAGTCTAATGTAGACTTGCCTGTCTTGACAAGCTTTGTTTGGTGGCTTGGGGAATAAAGCTCCACCCCACCCAATGAACAAAGCCAGTCAAGACAGGCTAACTTCAAACATACCTGTCGGAAATATTTTCGCTAGCTTTTTCTTGACAACAGAAACAGCACCATCAAAGCTTTGATCTTTTTGTTTCAGCGCAAGGATATCCTGTACAACAGAATCGATTCTCTCATGCAGTTTCTTGTGTGATGATGCTGCATCTGATTCAATTTTGTCGAGCCGAACCTGAAGAGTGACTGTCTCCTTTTGAAGCAAATTAATGTCTACTTGGAGACCATCCATCTTGTCTTGGCATTGTGATTCATTCGTCAACATCAACTTTATGTCAAGCTCCAGTTTGCCTATTCTCAATTGGTTATGCTCCACCTGTGAATTGGTTGTATTGACTTGTCCTTCAATAATATCCAATCTTTGCTCTAAACTTTTGAGTACATTCAATTCAGGTTGTTTCAGAGGGTGGGCTAGCATCAAACATCTTTTGCTTGCTTTTACTCGCTTTACTGCTGTAAACTTCCTCACATGGTTTTCAATCACCTATAAACAAAAAAATATTGATAATTATCAACATGCTTCAGCACAGCTAGCCCTTAAAAGCATTCGGGATGGCGATCGCGGCCGTAGGCGGTCGTTAAGGGGGCGATCAGGCCGCGATCGCCATCCAAAACGCTTTCAAGGGCTGGCCGTGTGCTTCAGCACCTCACATCACATCACTCATGGCCATGAGCACTACCACCATATTAAACAACTTATGAAGAAAAGGTAGTAAAGATTTTTAGGTCAATATCGAACATCAACAGTATTTACCAAGCGATCGATCGTCGAAAGATGTAATGTATATTGCTGTAGAGTTTAATGCCATTGGAGTATGTGACTTCATGAAGCACTCACCCTTTGAGAAGATTCCATCGTCGTTTTCAATTCTCTGTTTTCTCTCGATAACTTTTCAATTTGCTCAGTGAAGCTGACCCAGCCATAACCTCCCAGGAGAAATAGAGAGATAACGAGCAGAAAACATAAGAAGATCAAGGCAGATAATACCCTGATGTTTCCTTCTGTCAAAAATCCCATCATCAATAGTGATAACTTTGTAAACAAGTTGCCTGGATGATATGTAGCTCCAGACTAATAGCTAAAGACTGGGTACATTTGCTTACAAGGCAATGACTGCCTTTTGCAAGAATTGCGTGATTGGTTGGTAAAGGTCTTCTATGACCTTGGGCGAATATTGTTAGTGATAATAACTATGTTGCCTTAGCATGAATTGAGTACCTAATATTATGAAGCTGATAACAGCTCACAGTGTCAGCTGGGTGTTCTCAGGATACAACATAGTGGACATCGTACATTGTACTATTATATGTTGCAGCCAAGGAGGCCATTAGAAGGCAACGAGTTCATGCACTTAACTCGATCACATGAAACACCATAAGTTTCTAGTAGATTTTTATCATAATGTACGCTGTTATGATATTAGAAATTACAAATCGAACCGGTGTTTAAAAGATTGCACCAAATTTTCGGTATTTTATGCACTGTTTTGTCAATAAGCTTTATAAAATACCTCAACATGAGAATTTATGAGACACTAATGACATAGAGTAGAGTCAAACATGTTTGAGTTACAGTGGAGTTTTGGTTATAACTGCACTGTACTCACTAGGGTCTGCTTGCTTGTTGAAATGTAAAGTAGTTTAGAATAATATGTTTTGGCTATACAAAAAGTTAAGAAGAAACTCAAAATACGGTTCTTGTTGTCAGATCTTTATTGATCAAACCCATGCTAGTTACCTGAAATCTTGGTTTGATTATGCAAACAAACGCTACGCAATGCAGATTTTACCTCAGAATGTAGAAATAACAAAGCCAATTTTGAGTTATATACACTTCATTGTTGAGTAAACAACTCCTAATACTGAAGCCTTAATAATCATTGCCCAATCACCATTTAGATACTAGACTATAATCCAATCATATTTACTTCCGTTTTATCAGCCGAGTCAAGCAAAAGCGTTTCTACAGATAATTTTGGAATTTTTGTTTTATTGCAAACTAAGTTTAAATTGCATTTGCTATACTCAAACAGGTACAGAAAACAAAAAGAAATATTATGCAGATTCAGAAGGTTTAAAGCTGTAGGCGAATGTGAGTCACCTAGAGTTATATGTCTGAGCGATTTCAAGGGTGCATTCCATGATAAAAAATGATTATTAATCCTGATCAATTTCAAGTCATACAATTACAAAGTAATAAAATTAGAAATTGACCTACAAAGACGGTTTTGATTGAGATCTCCAAATATATAGTGCCTGTATAAACCTACATGTAGTTAAGTTCATACAGATCATACCACACTGGCATATACTCAGCTTTTATCTGCATAATAACTGTATACTTAATTGAGTCAATACTTGATTGAGTAGTGAACTTTTGGTAGGTGCCTTTATTAGGTAGCAGTTGCCTAGGCATATAACCTTGAATCAGTTGAATTTATTCTCTCCTCAGACCTCAAATTTAAAGACCTCCCCTAAAAATAAAATTTGGCTGTTGCACAACAGGAATTTTCTGCCTTGACCGGTGATTACCAGAAACCACAAGAAAATTAAGTTCAAGGTAACTTTGCATATTTTGGGTATAGCTAGTCAATTCATTCTCCAAACTATAAACATAATTTTCACCATATTTTCCTATGCTGTTTATGATGAAAATAAAATGCAATAGGCCTACTATCCTTCTAACGATTGGTCTAAGCTCAAAGATTCATTTTTGTAGCTTCTGATTTTACTGTTTTATTGTTATTTAACATATAGATAAGGCAAGCTTACGTCCATGGCCAAAGATGTCTCAACTTCTTTCCAGCGATGATGATGATGCGTTTTATGATGCCAAGGATAGAAGTGCAAGTCTCAGATCGCAACGGTAACTATAGACACAGTGATGGCTCCGATTAGCCGGTGTGCAGGAGAGAGCCAATACCGGTCAAACGGTACTTTCTTGAAAGTGCCTACTGATCATATTGAATGTGAAGATAAATTATTTTTACTTGCATTATATAAATCAGTAGGTGCAACCTGTGACCTGGCATTGGCTCACTTTCTAAGCCACTTGTATCAGAGCTTCCATTGGCAACAGTAACTAGCAATGATCTCCACAGACTCTGACTTGTCACTTATTTAAGCAGGCTTCCCATCTTTGGTAATCTGCACAGGGCTGTCTTTCTCTCATTTTTACTGTAAATAAAATCAATTCTGACTAATGTTTGGAACAAACCTGCCTCAACAAAATCGCATGGGCATAGAAACACTTGTGTTAGCCGATATCAACAGGCTGTGTAGTGTGCTCGAGAGTTTGAAATCGGGTTCGCATAATGGTAACACCAGAAAAAAATTGAAACACGTGAACGAACAAGGTCTGGGTAATTCTTCTTCTTTCTTTCAGGTTGTCTGAGGGTAAAGCACGAGAGGTAAGTCAGATGTGTAAAGTACAACAGAAAATTGTGCATACCAATTATATTGAATATTGACCCCATATAAAGAATTATGCGAACATTGTTTTCAATGAATGTATTGAACTGTACGCCTAATGTTACATATGCAGGTATGTGGGTACTAGGAGCGCTCTATGAGTTTATGTGACCACATATATGGGGTTGTAAATTTTTGGTTAAGGTTTCAAATATCTGTGACCCTCCTGTGAGTAGAAATGACCTTTTTTGTGAGAATTCCCCTATGGAAACTCGACTTGCGGGGTGACGTAGTGCTGACCTTTTCAAATTTACTATCTTTCAATCTGGAAATTGAATTTCTGTTGCTGCTCTGTACTCATAAAATAATTTGATACTTTGTGACCGCTCCAAATTTCTACATTAAAGAAAACTCTGCGCAATAAATTGTGGAGGAAGGGGTTACAGCCACTAAAAGTATTTCATAATGAGAAAAACCGACATAAATCACACCAATTTAATGCTTGAAGACATGACAATGAAATTGTGTCAATCTGAAAGAAGGATTCCGAAAGGACTTTAGCATTTCATTCTCAGGCCGTTGTTCCTCTAGAATGGTCACAGAGATTCAAAACTTCAGATGTAAAAAGACGTGGGCAATCCATGCATGTGAAGTTAGATCCCCCCCAAATACCCAACTCTTTCAAATGAATAAATTGTCTATCTTCAGATTTACATGTTTATAGGAAGATGAAGATGATGTCGAGGCCTTAAAAAGACAGAGAGAACTGATTGCTCAGAGGCGCCGTGAAGCAGAGGCTAGGTGTGACTTCAACAATGTTTCTCCAAACCCCTAGGCCTATCTGAATGCAATTTATTTTTGTCCAACAAAATGCTCAACAAGCCAAATTTGCCTATATGAATTTCAATGTTTTCAGAATATATTGAAGTGAAATTCAATGCAAACCACTGCAGCGCCCCCTGAAAATAAGTAAATTGAAATGAGGTCTCTGGAATTTCATGCTGATTTGCTGTTCTTTGCTCTACATTGAAGAGACCAGCAAATAAACATATTTTGTATTTAGAAACTTTCACCCAGCTTTCCTGTCGAGCTGGTCAGTTTGAAGTCGCTTCAATGCGCAGCTACATGATACAGTTAGCCAATGCGTAGGGTCTGAGTGGCTGATTGTCAGGCCAATGAGCTTCAAGCCAACACATTGGCTAGATATAGTGTTACTAAACGGATACCACTATCAATTATTGTCAAGCTTTTGAGAGACTTCATCGTTATCAGATTACAGGAGGAAGAGAAAGAATTAGAGAGGAAAATAAGTGAGGTATTGCGCCGTCAGAGCACAGTATCAGCTGACGACCCATGGACAGCTGAGGCTGCACTTGGGCCTGGGAGAAAAGGCAGTCAGGTAGTTTATCAACTATATTATGCGGAGTCGTTGCAGGCTAATTTATGCAAAATAACAGGAAATTCTAGTTTTGATTCGTGATAAATTCTAGCAATCCCAAATGACCTTGCAATCATAAACACAATATTTTTAAAGCTTAAAATCAGAGCTTAACACTCGCGTAAAGGTGAACTATCTTAACATTAATGCTTGCACCCAATCGCAGTCAATGTAGACACTAGAGCATATTTGTATTCCATTTGCATTGCCTCTGTAATGTATTTGTATTATTTTTGCATCATATTTGTATTGTATTTGTTGTGTATTAATATGCTTTTTTATTTTTAGGATGCAGGTCTTGTGAGCAGGCAGGATCAATCAGTGAGAAGTAAAATGCAGAATGTCAGAGATCGATTACATCATGTAAGTACTGTCTTCTCAGAATTTTTACTCCGGTCACATGGTAGGGATAACACTAGTCGCACTACCCAGGCTGGGGTTGCTTTCGTTTGGAGTAACAAAACCAATTCTAACAAGGAAATTGCTGAGTTATTTTTAAGGTTGTGGCAACTGACACATAATATGTCACAGTTTGTCCTAATTGGTTCAAAAAATTGCTTGCAGCATAGATTCTTTGAGAAACATGCTGCATGAAACATTTGATTTTTTTCAACCAGCTTAGACCAGTGGCAGCCTACCAAAAATGTGGCTAGAAATGCAACTTCATTTGCAAAATTGGATGGACAAATTCTAAGAGTGGAGTCTAGGGTAGTTTTTGAGGCGGTCGCAATGGTGATGATGTACCTTACACAAAGTTGCACAATAGGCAGCAAAGTGCCAAAAACGCTGCCAAAAATGGCCAATATTGCTGATTTTTTTAGATTTCAAAGGTCTGTCCTGTGCTCACCTTATGAGTTTGGCTACTCAAACTCTGCAATCAGATTCATACATACCTCTGTCAGTTTTTGGTATAATATCAGCATGATATCTCAAATATTGAGTGAATGACCGACCTTATAAAAAGTGATAAAGGGAAAAACGCTGCCGACAAAAGGGAAAGTGATGAAAAAATGATGAAATGGTTTTAAAACGTCCAAAATCTGAAAGAGCATGTCATAATTAGTGGATCTACAAGTTTACATGAGTCTGCTATCATAAATAGCCGAGATGTGGCCAACAACGGTTGCAATACCCCCTTATATCACCTGTATATAACTATCATTGAAACGACACTACTTTTTCATTTTTGCAGACGCCTCGAAAACTGACTTCGAATGTTTGTATCGATCTGATTTTTTCATGGTGATTTTGTATTGAGACCATATCGGTGACCAAAAAATTTTTTTCAGCACTACGCACCTTTCTGTTGATGCTTTAAGGAGTTAACTTTTGCTTTACACACTATATAACTTTATAAGGACAATTTTTCATGATACTATAAATAAAGGAAACCTGAGAATACGCACTATTGGAAAAACGAAACACTCAGAGCATTAAAAACTGGTGTCATGCGATGGGAGGGTCAATACACAATCACCATAAAAAATCAGATCAATACGAACATTTGAAGCCTGTTTTTTTGGCAGCAGCATAATTGAAAAAGTAGTTTCGCTTCAATGATAGTTATATACCAGTGATATAAGGGGGTATTGCAACCGTTGTTGGCCGCATCTCAGCTTCTTATGATAGCAGACCTATGTAAAGTTGTAGATACACTAATTATGACATGCTCTTTCAGATTTTTGATGTTTTGAAACTATATCACCATTTTTTTATCACTTTCCCTTTTACCGGCAGCGTTTTTGGCAATTAGCCGCCCACTGTGCAACTTAGTGTAAATTACATTGTTACCATTGCGATCAGCGTCAAAAACTGTACCAGAAACAACTGACAAACCTTATCCATCAAAAAGGGGAAATGGAAGTGACAAGATAGACAGGGGCTGCCACCGGGCTAGCCGTTTTCTATTTTTATCAGATTCATTTCTTGTTATAGTTTTTGCTGGACCATAGCGGTTATTGACCAACACAACTCATTCATGTTAAAGATTCATATATTGTAGGACATCACCCCTCAGACATCATTTGACAGCGGAGAAAGAATCAAAGTGTCCTCGTTAGAAAGAGCAAGAGCTACACTCTCTGAGTTAGATGAGCTGACTGATCCTGCTAAACTAGTCGAAACTCTACTAGTATCGCAGGTTGTTTATTCAGATAATCCACCGTGAATCAAACGGTGAATAGGAAGATTGTTAGTCATCTACTCTACTGGATGACAATTTACATCAGCTTGTAAATCCATTGATTTCAAATTTAAATAATCCCTGTGAATTCTGCACTTCATGGTTAGGGCTTAACTCAAAATTGTGACTACAAAACTGGGGTTTTAAATCCTTGCTGACTTGTTTATCACTTGGTAGGAAAGGTTTGAATTCCGCTTACTTCATTGGGCTTCTTTCTGTAAAGTAAAGTCAACCATTGCGTATGAAATCCGAAATGAAAATACTAGAGCTCATTCAGATAATCAATATTGTGAGATAAATCAGCGGTAAAATCGTGTAGTTAGAATATAATTTCATATATTGTTTATCCAATTTAGGAACTGACAGATGAGAATGGCTTCGAGATTTCAGCAGTTAGCACTGATCCAACAGGTTTGGGCGTCGCAACTACCACCCCTGTCCTCCTTGATCAACCCAGACGTAACCTGAGGCTAAGTCATCAGTCTACCAGTACACCTGTCCTTAGGTCTGAACAGCCAGCAAGTGGAGGGAAGGGTGGAGAGCATAATGTACAAAACCATCTACCAAGTCCTATCACTGCTGTGAATGATATTAATGTCAAGTAAGATTGTTACAATAATTTTTCAGTTATTGTTTCTGCGCATGGATTGACAGTTTCACTCAGGGCCCTGATAAATATGTGTCACTGTTACCTACTTTTCTCGAACTCTACCTGATACGCAATTGCTCAAGTTATAGCACTGTACCTCTGATTAAAACTTGGTAGAAAATTTTGCTCAAAGTATAGCAACGTAAAGTTAGTCCTTTGGACTGTTCAGGCACCATCAGCATTTGTTCCGATATTAGAGGGGATGTGATTGGGGCCATTTGTTCCCACTGTCTAAATATTGTCTGCTCAAAGCAATCAGAGAATTGAATATGAAATTAAAGCTTTTGTTAATTTCCTTGTTATACATTTCACAGGGTACATGAGCTGGCAGATTCTACTCCACCGAGCCGCAGATCAGCAGAAAATAGAGTTCATCACCCCAGCACTGACAGTACAGCCAGTCTCAGTAGATGTAAGGGTTATCTTATCATTAACCATGTGGAGTAAATGTTAACTAGAGTTTGGTTTAGCTAGTTTGGGGATGAATAGAAATGAAAAGAAGCTCAACATAAATTTCACTTCACCCAGCCAGGGCTATTCCTCTTGCTAATTTATTTCACTCCTCAATACAAGGGTAGACAATTACTTGAATGTGTATCTCTGATTGATAGAAATTGCAATCATTTATGTATCCTAAGAATCGGGTGTGATGACCTGAAGTTTAATTCTAGATTTAGAATTGCGCGCATCTGCTATCCCACTGCAGTCCACTGACTACTGGTGCTTGTTTCTCCGACCTCCCTAAAAACTGTGAGCAAATTGGCGCATACTGTTCAGCCTCCCACGTAGGGATTCTGCGATTTTTACTGCCCATTCTTCAGGATGTCATTCAAGATGGGGCTTTATGATTTCAACTAACACTTAACCAACATCAATGTGAGTATTTACATTAATTTCCCATTTGACATAGATGAGACATTACCTGGTATGGATGGAGATGGACATGTGACCACTAACACAATGGGAGATGATAAGTTTGCTACAGCTCGAGGGTATCTCACCCTGGAGTCACAGCAGCCTCTCACAGAGTCTGAGATCAGGCAATACTGCTCACAAAACTCTACTGACAGCACAACAACTCCAGCTGTCACTGGTACAACAGGTCGGCCTATAACTGTTATATGCATTGGGCTATACTTAGTACAAATGTTTAAACCCTTCCCGATAATCACTATCGAGCTTAGTTTTCACCTCTTTGCTCGCCCTCAAAATATGCATCCATTTCCATGGATAGAGCTGAAAAAAATATCAAAAATATCTGCCTTCAACAGGATTTAAACTCGGGCCTGTATCGGGCACTGAAATCAAAGACGCTCAGCCACGCCAGCCCGCTGTGGCATGCACAGCTTGGTGCATACAGATCAATCATGCTCAGTACGAACCAGCAGGTCTTCCAATGGCTCGAAGAGCCCTGAAAATAGCCTCAGGTCGATCCATGGAAATAAGGCGAGTGGAATGCCACTACTGGCAACAGACAGAATATCAGTGATTATGCTTAAAATGCTCTTGTGAGCTTATAGCCTTTTTTCATGCAATTTGACCAATTCACTTTTATTTTCTCAACTATGCAGGAGAAGACAATCACCAACATGTGGATAAAGATCTGAGACCTCATATAGAAACTCCTCATCGCAATCAACAACAGCTCTATGTGGATCTACCTCAACCAAATAATCAGTAGGTATTCAGTCTCTTCATTTATTCATGGTGGTATTATGATTCATAACAAATTCCCGCCATGAACAGCATAGTAGTTATGTCCATTCAAGCAATGAAAGCCCAATTGGCTGGGTAATAATGAACAAACCTTCAAATTGTGCTATGATTGAACAGCATAGTAGTTATGTCCATTCATAATGAATAAACCTTTAAATTGTACTATGATTATGCAAGAGATGTGAACTTGTCGACAAATCTGTGCTTTATCAAGAAGTCCCAAGTTATACATAGTAGAAGTTTGCAATTTTCAAATCTTCATATAGCGAAATAGTCTGAGCCCCCCAGACTTTTGCCCCTCGTCCGACGCCCCCCCCCCCCCCCCGGGCGAAACAATGGCTAGCTTCCATTCACTCAACCTCATTACCTAATATAAACTGCTATCTTAACTGACATAAATTGGAGCGTGTTGAAATTAACCCACTCTGATCTAGTAGTATTAAACTGTGAGGAACTTTATCAGCTCTAGCGCAGTTATTGTCATTCTGCATCAAGTTGCATCGCAGCTTTTGTTACATTTTGCGGAAGTGTCACATTTCTATAACTTTGTTTGTAGAAGCAGAGCTTTGAATGCAGAGCCTGATATTATACAGATATCCAGACAATCATCTGCTGCTAAAAATCACCTCAGCGCTGCCCGGCGTCCTCATCCCAGGTGAGTATTAAACGTTGAACTGAAGCAGAGAGAGTTATCCTCTCTTGGGTACAGGTATTTGGACCTATAGAACTCATGCTGACCCTATACCCATGCCCGCCGGAAACATAGCTACTCTTTATATCAAAGAGGCAGATGAGGTTATTTTTACTATGTGTGAGGGTGTGCAAACACACAATATGCTTTCGGTATTTTTATTCTGCAAGTACCTGGATAGGATGAATGGTATGCCAGTCCCTTATCAGAAATGACTGGTGGCGCCGGGAATTAAACCTGGACCTTAAAGATCCCAAGCTTGTACTGTTAACCACTAGATCACCCCTGGCCCCATTTTCACTTACGCCAGCGAATATGGGTGGATGTTTGGAACTTCCTTTCCATCTCAAGCCATTTGGTCATAGGATTAGCGATTTCTTTTTTTACTTGAAAGAAATAGAGGTTTTACTTGCAAAAACTACTCAATTCGCTGGCTATTTTGGTTATTTTACACTGTTAAACTTCAGTAGAGAATGCCACAGTTTCAAGAGTTTACGCTTTGATGCGGTATGGAGACAGATTGAATTACTCATGATTATAAAAAGTCCGAGCAGTTGCCAGGGTTATCATGTGGCTCGATGGTGCGCTATTAGCATTACCTCATCATCATAATAATTTGCAAAACGTTGCCATATTTTACCTTGTATTTAGTAGGCTGGTAGTAGACTTAGATTCCAACTGGATGGAATCAGTAATAAAGGGAGGAGTAGATAGCCCGACAAGCTCACAGATATCACGGTCCTCTAGATCTACATCTCGGAGCAAAGGTATGTAGGCCTCAATGTTTCACACACAATATAGACGCTTATTCTACCATCCTGCTAAGCATTATTCGCAAGCTATGGCTTTGTCTGTGTCGTCGGTGATAGGAAGTGATTTCTGTACCTAAATGAAGTCTTAGATCAATAGAACACGGCTATGCCATAATGGAACTAAAATGTTTGAATAAGGAACGATGTATAAACAACAAATAAAAAACTGTAAATCAAATTTCATGAGTAACAACAAAATCAACTCAATTCAACTCGACCCACATATTTTCTAAATTCAGATAGCACTCCCTCCTCTGGTGGCTCTGCTCATATGACAGGCTTATCTCTGCGCCACCCGGACTCACTACGCTTTCCTGGAGGTACTGACACTTTTCTCAACCTTAGAGATGGCTCCTCACTGAATATGAAAACAGCAACACTAGGCAGACGCCATGTCTCAACACAGGTAAACTTAATCTCAATTGCATTCATGCATAACCCATAATTAGTACTTAGAATTAAATTGGTATGTATCACTAACACAGTGCAGTTCACTTAATTCAAACATCTGGGGACCCTAAAAATTTGTTCGAATTAAGCAGAGTTTGAATTGAGTGATGTTAGAATGCATTGAGATCTGGCTGAAGGGACAAATTTTGCTCGTCTGAATTAACAGGAGTTTTGAATTATAAAGTTTGAATTAACCAGCTTACATAAATTTAAATATTTCAAGCCCGAGAAAAATGACAAATTTTCCTCCTGATAATGCTTTTATACCGTTAGAGTATGCAACAGGAAAGATTATCCTGAAACATAATTATCATGCGGTTTATATGGGTCTGATCGTTATGAATTGCAAATAATGCTTATTCTCCCCAGGATGATGAGAGTAATTTTGATAGAGAACTTCACACGGCCTCCACTCTGCCTCTATCTAACAGATTCTCTCCTCCTCCTTCTTCTATGCAGGTGATGTCTTCTAGTTTTTAGAGTAAAAGGGAAATATTTCAACATAAGCGTTGCCGAAATTTGCCATGCATCCTTGCATGTTAGTTAATTTGGAAAAGGTTTCCCGCAATCAGCTTTGATAAATTTCACTGATATGATGGTCTGAGTATAATATAAATATATCATACCATCAGTAAATGTAAAAAAAAGTAAGTCACTTATCGTGAGTTGTAATTTGGAATTCGCAGAGATTATTTATTGTATATAACTCTTGTTTTCCCAAATCTGAAGATAGTGCGACTAAGATGTTTTTGTGAGATAGCTTACGTTCCTGTAAACCAGCATGCACACATTCCTTTGATTGATCTCAGTCATGCAGTGTTACTTTTCAATATTTTAAACATTTTCTGCATCATCTCCTCACAGGATTATGATACAGAGGCCAACAAGCCTTCAGTCTATCCCCTCTCTGCTCACATGGAGAAGATTGTCTCAGAGCAGTCGGCCTCTGACCCATTCTCCAAGGTCACAGGTAATGTGTCCTTGGCCTCACCAAGGTCAGCTGATCGTGACTCTGATGAGGAAGGAAGTCTGTCTGAGAAATCTACTAGCTCTACTTCAACACAGCGCAGAGTTAAACTTGGGTGAGTGGAGCTATCAAAGACTCACTTCGGCAACAACAATTCAGATTGCATTGTATTGCATGCTTCTAGTGTTCTAGAGTTGCCTGCATTTGTAGAAATTCTGTTGCATTATTGCTAGTGGTTTTTGGCTCGGTTTTAATCCGGATAGGCAACACTGGGAATAAGCATACTTGTATACTGTTGAATTTAGACACTAGATGCTAACAGCTTCAACTCACATTGTTGGTGATGACTTTGTTTATCTGACAAGACCATTTTTAAACTCAAATTATTTCAGTCATCAGTGGATTGAAGGTCATCATTGATATATAAAATCAACCCAATGTTTGTGTATTTGACTTGTCTTATAATTATCTTGACATTTTTAGCCCTCATTGGTATGATATTTTGGTAGCTTCAGTACAGTAGATAACTAGCTTGTTTGCCTGAACTTTTATGACAGTAGTGGCACAACATGAAAGAGAGTGTCACTATTGTTACCAGTTTTGGTACACAAGCTTAAAGATAACTCATGATAATACTGCTTATTTTCGATGCCATAACAACATCCCAATTTCAAGCTTGTGAGGTTCTATACAACACAGGAGCGTAAACTACACATAGTTGTTTACTGAGAGCTTGAGTAATCGGGGCACAAAAATTTTAGACTAATGTGGAGATGCTCACAACAGCGATATCAATTAGCATGAGTTTTTTGAAGGGGTGTGGGGGCGCCTACCATAGAGTTATTATATACTCTATACTCCAACTCTATGATGCCTACCTACATGAATAAAAACAGCATCGTCTACTCACACATTCTAAATAATACTTCTGGTCCTACTGTAAGATAGGAGTTGTCATTTCTCATCAAAAGATTCCCTGTCCTCGTTGCAAGTAGCGTGCAAAGATGTAAAATGAACTTTAACCCATGAACATTCAGCAGCATTCCTCTGAGATCGCTTTTTTTTCCAGTAGAGATTTCTGAGTGTACACTATCAGAATGAAGACACAGTAAACAATTCACAGGAGAAATCGTTTTCACCAGGTTACAACAGCGGTGTTTCTGACTAGTTAATTTTACTACACTTCATTTTGTTTATATACTTGAATAGGCTAGCAAACATTTAGACACTCCCAAACAAGCCTAACTCGACTCTAGCTAATGCTTAATCCTATACGGTATTTTCTGTATATCTAACAGCGGTGGTAAGCTGAAGAAGTTATTAGGTAAGGCCATGTCGTCACGTAAAAGTCAGAAGAATAAGGACGGCCAATCAGAACAGACTCCCACCTCATCTCGTATATTAGACTCTGCGGATAATGACTCTATAGATGATACCTTCACATTCAGGGTATGATAAAGATTAATTGCTCTTGGGTTCTTGAAAGAGTTGAGATTTGGATCAAGAGTTAGATTTTTTCTTATAAGTACCATTTTGGTTCCTGTTAACTGACAACTGGACAGCTATTTTGGTAGTGTGACTCAACCCATTGGCAGCTATTTATGTTTAAATTCTGAAATATTTCATTTGTTTTGACTTGACATAACTTTAACACAATGACAAGAACAGTTTGATACAATTTGCCTGCATTCGGAGTTGCTACCCTCTGCCGATGCGTAAAGGGAGGAACTTCTACTTTCGGCTTACCGGAACAACTTTGACTGAAAAGGTGACCACCTGTCAACTGAAGTTTTCCTAACTGGATCGCCTCAGATAATGGACAACGTGTGTGCATCTCATGGTATTTCAGAAAATAATTGTTCTTACGGGTAGAGCCAAATAATCATATACATTTTAGTGACTTGTCTTTTATGTCATATGCTATTTCTTCATTGCAGGGTACAGCCTCTAGCAGACATAAAGGTCCTTACGCGTTTGACAGACTGACTCTAGCTCAGGATATGAGTGGAGAACATTCAGGGCCTGTCTGGGCCATCAAGTTCTCTCCATGTGGACGTCTTATGGCTACTGGTAAGATTTTAGTTTTGCATAAAGATAGTCGGACTCGTCAAAAAGGCTTGTAAATAAAGGTTGCCACGAAAGCTTGTCAAGAAAGCTTGAAGAGAAGGCTTTTAAAGTGAGCTTGTCAGACATGTCATTTTACTTATAGTTTTAGGGTGTGTGATGAATTAGGTATGTAGTTTTTGTGTCAGTAATGCCATTAATTGCTATACGCATGTGCAGATATCAGTTCTCACTAGCGTGACATTGAGGCATTGTTCTGAGACCTGTTGCTCTTCACAGTTAAATTTTGTGAGGTTCCATGCTAGCATTGTCAAAGCTAGTTCAGTTGTGTGCTCATGATGTGTTCATGTCAAATCAGAATTGTAAACATAAGTTGAAACTCTCTTTCCTTTGTTAGGAGGACAAGATTCGGTGCTGAGAGTTTGGTGCTTAAAATCTGCTCACAAGTTCTTTGATGACATGAAACAGAATTACAATGAAAGTGAGTTTCTCTCCAACAAGTCTCTCAGAATTTCACATATATTTCATATGCTGTTATTCTTTTCCGACATAAGTTCCTTTCTCTAGGCTATCACATACTGGTGTAGCGTTAGATTCTGCAGCTAAACTGGGTAGAAGCTGGCAGGCTACAAGCTCACCGTTTGCCAGAACTCTGTAACTGGGCCGCAATGATCCTGCTTAGAAACACACTCTGTTGCATCGTATATAATATGGCACATTAATTACCACAATAATTATTATTACTTGTTCAGGACTTTACAGCCTAGATAAAGAAAAAACATGCCAGATTCCATTGTTATCTTCACAACAGAGTTGAGCTGGATAATTCTTTTTTTTTCAGCCAACATAACACCATCAGCCTCTGCCGATGATCTGGATCATATAATCGACCTGACGGCAGTATTATCTCGTCACAATGACACAACGCAGAGAGACGAAGAACCAGAAGAGGAATCTCCATTTATGAACAAAGTAAGTAATATACTGACATCTGATTGTCACAGTCATTTTAGAAAGAGTACCTAGCATGTACCCTCACCTAATTAGTAAAATCGGGTCATCACACCAAATTCCTTGTGATGGTTCTCATGCTAAGTGAATTAGTTCACGATCAAGGATATACGTGCAAGTGTATATCATATCATCAGTGTGAGTTACCATCATACTAACCATTCAAGGAACCCTCTCAAGAAAATCAAGGTCAAAGTCAAACCTTTCACACACAGTTGTCTGACTTTCCTGGAAACTTGAAGATATTAATTGTTGGATTTTCTTTTTTCTTCTATATCGGTTTTTGACATAGCAAGATGGCTGTTAGATTTCCGACAGTGTACCAAACTACCATAAGTTCCTTTTGTATCATCAATCTCTGTGTTTTATAATTTATTTTATTCACCCTTCACCCCTTTTATTTTTCAGTATGTATATATTATTATGTGTTGTGTTATATTTTTTTCCAAAACTCTTTATTTTTTCTTTATTTTCACATTATTTCACATTTCAGCTGAGATTTAGACCAGTGAGCTTTATTACAATCAATTTTATGAGCAAAAGTTGGTTTTCTCTGTGTTGTTGCACTTTAAGCAAAGCTGAGCATAAGACCACTGCCTTTCTTGACTTGAGTTTTGTGTGCCCCAAGTCAGGAAATGCAGTAGCTCTATAAGGCTAGGTAATTAAATTTCCAGTCTCGGGTTGAGGCTAATTTCCAAGTACTCCACTGATGTCCACCCGCTTGATTGGTTTTTTATGTTTATAATATTTTGTTTTGATGTTGTAGTATATTTTTGTATTCAAAAGGCTATTTATATGTTTCTCTTTACATAGATATTTGCTGTTTTAGATATTATATTTCATATTCATATTGATACTTCTATTAATCTGTGTTGACATTGTAGATATTTATGACATACAGAGGGCACACAGCCGATATATTAGATTTATCGTGGAGTAAGAATTACTTCCTCCTGTCCTCCTCGGTTGATAAGACAGTTAGACTGTGGCACATCTCTCGTAACGAGTGTCTCTGTGTGTTCCAGCATATAGACTTTGTCACTGCTATAGTATTCCATCCACGCGATGACAGGTATGGGACATATTAACTTGATGTAGGGTTAGGTAGGTAGAGGATATGAAAACTGTATCCTGACATCTAAAGTGTATCTCTTGCATATGATATATCTTTGATATGCATAATATGCTTAATGCATTGAACGATGTAATGCATATATATAAAAAGGAATTTCAATTTGAGTTTTGGTAATTTGAATAGCACTTTGGGTGATACCTCGAGAAATTCATCTACTGTCAAATTTAAGTGATTAGTTGGTCGACAAATCATTGTGGAATTGGACCGACCCAATGCAGTATAAATGTAGACCAAGCTTAATCCAGATTGTCTGCATTCATAGTTTCGCCCATAACTGAAAAACAGCTTTTCAGTAGAGGAAGAGCAACTCCAAATTTGACATACATATATATATATATATCTGCATTGTTTTGAACATGATATCTTTGGTCTCTTCACTGATGGTGTTGCGACGACATTATTGTTGTAGATTTTTCCTGAGTGGATCTCTGGATGGTAAGCTCAGACTGTGGAGTATACCAGATAAGAAGGTGGCTCTGTGGAACGAGGTCATCGGCAGCGGCAGCAAACTAATCACAGCTGTTAACTTCTGTCAGAACGGCAGATTTGCTGTCGCCGGTACTTATGATGGTAAATGTATCTTCTATAGTCTCGAGGTGAGTGACTTGTACACACACTCCTTACAGTATGAAATTTAGCCCACATGGCAAAGAATGGTTGATTTCAATGGTTTATATATTTACAAATTCTGATCATGTGAATCCCGTTGTGATATAACTAACATTTGATAATTTGCAAAATTATAATGTTTTTGCAAAATTTCAACTAGCAAAGGAGTTAAATTTTCTCCAGTGATCATATTTACCAAATAAAGGTTCATCATAGGGCTTATTGAGTTATGGTGTTAAATCAGTCTATGTATACCATCCAATTCTTTGAAAAAAATTCAACTCATCTTTGTTTTAATGTGATATTTGTGTGAGGTTGTGAGACTTTCTCAACTCACAATACAGGGGGATTTTTCTGTGTCTGGACCCTTGATTTACTCGAAAAGCTATCAATTTGATCAACTCATGTTATTATCAATTCTAAAACTATCTACTATGTTTTTGTATGACAGCAACAATTGAAGTACTTTACTACAATCAATGTTAGATCAAGTCGAGGTAAGAATGCAGAAGGTCATAAAGTGACAGGGATAGAATCACTACCTCATGAGGATAAGGTAAGACTTAGATCAGTTTACTGTCAAACCACTTAAAGATACACAATGATTCTGACAGCATTTCTTCGTGATAGTCCTCAAATGATAACCTCATGCTCCAAGAATTCAGTTTGACCCATAGCTGGAGAGTTGTCTGTCATTGATGATACTGTGGTTCTACCAACTACTATATACCTCAATATTTGAGTCTATTTATGACCCACTTTCACTATGGTTCCATGCTTCGAATTTGTGGTTCACTCCAATTTCGAATGGTTAGCATCCCGCGTCTAATCCCTTTGAAGGCATTGTGTGCAAGCGTGTTAACCATTCAGCCACGCCGCCAATTAGAAAGTAGGTTGAATTAACACGGTATCGGTATTCGCGTCCAAAAAGTCATTTGTCACAATCTGAAAGTGACTTTAATGTCATTTCCATGGGGCGATTACTCCCGGAATCCTTACGAAATCGCAACATGGGATCATAGTGATATAGAGGCTATCAGTTCTCTACTCTGAGAGTGCATTTTCTTATAGCGATTTTTCTGTAGTACTATGGATATCAGATGTGGATCGATAAATCTAGCTCATCAATTCTCTCCCAAAAACTTAGTGCAGTATATATAATATTACAGTTACTATTGCCTTCCCATGGCAAATCCTACTGTAACTCATTTGTTTCCGTAGACAATTTAAGCTGACACATAACACTTGCGACCTCAGCTGACTGCATATGCTGGCTACTGGTACCTGCATACTTTTCGGGTTAAACTTTGTACTCCAGCTAATTATTTAGTCTCCATCACCCCTATAAAGTCTATTTCTTCAACTGATTTGAAACAGTAAAGGGATTTTACTTTTCTCCCATAGAAAACCAGAACAATTATCTTGTAGGAAAGCACACATTTCAGCGTCACGATATGTTTACTTATATTTCAGATATTGGTGACAACGAATGATTCAAGGTTAAGATTATATGATCTGAGAGATTTATCTCTGTGCTGTAAATACCGAGGAGTTACTAACTACAGCAGTCAAATCAAGGCCAGCTTCAGGTACAAACAGTGCTTCATAAGTCTACTTATTCCTGTTGTTATTGTTCAAGCGCTCAAACTCTACGAAAGTTGTTTGTAGTGGCATTCTGTTATCAATCACAGCCCAGTGAACTGGGAGCTGTTGTTTGTAATGAAATACCACTACTAGCAACCTCAGTTTGACGGTTCAATCTTGTTATGTTGTACTCATAAACCACAAACTTCCCTTATTTATATCTATATTATAATTTACATCTTTATTGTGATAGTAATATCACTACCTATCAGAGCAATAGTAACATTTTCTGTCTTGATATCACGTTGTGATTAGTTGCAGGGGAGGGAAGGTTGTCATTTTGAGTATACTCAATATACTCAGAGCAGAGTTGTCCCCTCAAAAATGAGGCTAATCTGAATTTGCATGTTCTTGTTGCATGTTTTTTTCCTCTTAACTAAATTTATGTCATCAGTTGCGGCACTCAAAAGCAGGGAAAACAAATATATTCAATGTTATCAAGACAGGGTAAGGGTAATATTAAGGATTGAACTGCAACAGAAAAGTACTGTAAAAATCAAGAATTGCCTCTCTTCAGATCTCAATTTAGAGATTTGAAACCTTATTTGGTATTGCAGTCATGATGGGCAGCATATATTATGTGGGTCAGAAGATCACAATATTTACTTCTGGAAAACTTACAATACAACGTCCAAGTTCACAACGTTACGTCGAGACAGAAATGACTGCTGGGAGGCCATCAATGGTAAGTAAACTTACCCTATCTTTTTTATTCTATTAAGACAATTGGCTGGATTGGGTTAGATGGATTTTCTTACTTTTCTAGCCTAACTTAATCATTAATTGGATACAATGACCCAGGTTTTGAACCTCAATTTACTGTCTGTGGTTATTTGAAATAGAAAAAAGCATTCCAGTTTGAGTTACTCACATGCAGACACACGCACCCATCAGAGACATGTCCAATCTTTTTCAAATTCAATCATCAACTTCATTTTTCTGTTACTTCAAAGATGTGTTAACAATATGAATAGACAGTTTTCTGAGCTCAGATTTAGGCCTCAATTCGGAGTTGTCCTCTCTCCAGTTTGGAACTTTTAACCCACGCCGCATAGGAAAAACGTTTTGAAAAGAGGGTTATCTTGATAACCCTTTATAATAGGATAAAATTTATTTTTGATTCAGAATCTGCAGCATTGAAAACTCATATGGACATAGTTTGGGAAATAATTTTAGTATTTGGATAGTCAATTATAGCATTTTCTGCCTGTTTTGCGGACAATCTGGCAGAATTTTTCATGAGCTTTGTCACTAAAATTAAGATTTATCAACATGCAAGCCTCCAATGATTTGGAAACCCTGTCTCACAGGTTTTCAATGGTGCAGACTCTGAATCAAAACTCATTTTTATCCTGACATAAGCGGTTTTCAATATAACCCTCTCCCAGCAGGTTTTTCCTATGGGGCGTCGGTTAAAAGTACAAAACTGGAGAGAGGACAACTCAGAATTGAGGCATAAATAAGAGCTCGGAAAACTGTCTATACATTAGGCGTGTGTCCAAACTAAAAAGAGCATGTGGAGAGTTTGCACTGCCAGTAGTATTGGTTGTTGCCAAGACTTCCCTGGTACAGTGCTGAATTCCTCACTCTATACTTGGTACATGTGTTCAAGAGGTCTTAGCTCTTACACCTGTTGAAATTTGAATATATATTATACCCTCTCATTCTTCAATGGATTGTTTCTATTTTACAAAGAGATTTTGCTTGCATTTCTGAGTCATGATGGTTGCGCTGCCTAATGTGAACCATCCCTTTACCCTAGTCAAAGCAGCTTGGGTGCTCAAACTGTCTTCACACAGGCTTACTATATACTAGTCTGCATGATTGCTTTTCCTAACACCCTTTATTCTCTGTTGTTTAGCCCACCAGGCAGTGATGACCTCAGCTGTATTTGCTCCTCGACCCAGCCTCTTTTTCAAACACGCCTCTGCCACATCGGCCACAGATAATACTCAGAACGAAACTCATGTGACGGCATCAGCTCGACCCAGATATAACATCACAGGTAAGTTTCCTTGATACACAGCACAATGAAAGTAAGAGTTCACTATTGGCGTTTGTATTGCTGACCATTAGATTAATTTTAATTAGAGTAACTAACGTTTGCCCCCACCCGTAATGCTAGAATATCTCCTCACGATACATGAATCGATCAGATATATATGTGCAACAGTATGTCATGTTAACAGTAGATCAAGTTTAATCCAATTGCCTGCATTCCAGATGCTCCCTTCCACTGGTCACGTCGCAGGCAAAGCCCGTGGCGTGACCAGTGGACCAACTCCAAATGCAGGCAAATGGACCAAACTTGGGCTATGTAAACAGTGTTGAGGAGGACCAACATCCTTTGTCGGAGTTGATTGCAGTCATGTATCATAAAAAGTATCATTAAGTGGTCTGATATGGTCCAATATCATGCAAGCGCTGTGAAAGGCTTTTAAGGCATTTCAGCTTTCTCAGCATGTTCAAATGTTACCTTGGATTCATGATCATTCATAGAAAGGAAAGTTGTCCCCTTATACTTCAAAAGAGGACAACTCCAGGAAACAAAGCCATTACCAAGTCATTACAGTACGCCAATGTTGACTTTTCTGTTGAATCATGTTTTCATACACCATTTCAAAATCTATGAACATTTAATGGGCAAAACAAATTTCTAACTACATGTTATTACAGGTAGCCTAAGATCCACAGACACATTGATACACGCCCCACTCGGTTCAGGCGGTGGCGGTAACAGTTCAGACAGCAGTAAATCGAGTCGTAACAGCTGGAGTCGTCGATCTAATAAAACAAACAGTCTGACTAAGAACTTAGAACCACATTATGGGTATGTGATAGTGGCTGGGGATTATACAGGCAGTATTAAGGTACTCACCAAGCCTGCTCATAATTAGAGACAGCAGTTAGGGGCAGCATTCAGCAGCCTGACATAGTTTCTCTGGATACAATTGCTTTGTGTTGAGGTCAATTTGCGCTCATTGGATTATGCATTTCCTGTAGAGCACCATTTGAGCCAACAATAAGTCTCATTAGTAATCTAAATGAGCCATACAGAATTTGGATCTGAGTAGAAGTAGTAGTTTGACTGGTAGTACAGTGAGGATATTGCTCAATTTTCTAGCTTTTCTGGATAAATCGTAGCATTGCACATAGTCTTTATCTTAGTGAAGTTCTAAGATGTTATGAATCTTTATTTATTTTCCACATTTGCCTATTATGCGATATGCAGAATTATGGTTTACGGTCATTTTTATGCTGTTTTTTTTAATGAATGCTTCAAGCAAGTCTTTTTGCAGTCGTTGGTAATGGTACAACTGCATTAATCAGTCAGACTTTTCCTACAAGCTTATAAAAAGTTACTCAATCTGTATTTGGAAGAGAAATAGATGATGTTAGTTGGAATCTTTTCCCCATAGGTTGGTGCTCTGCCTGACATTATAAATACTTCTTTTTAAATGTTTTAGTGTCATAATGACTCTTATCGAATAGTCTTCAATGTAGTCTGATTAAATAATGGTGTACTGAAATCAAGTTTGCTCAATTTTCCTTTCTTTTACTCTAATCCCAAACTGCTGTGAGTCAAGGAGTGGGTTCAAAAGTCAAGTGTGCTATTTCTAAGATAAAATATCTACAACTAGAAAATATTGATTCCTACTCCTTACTACAAGTATAGGTGTTTTCCTCTCCGTGCAATTTATTTCATGTTCTGTTTATGCCATGTTTTATTTTATTGTGGAACTGTGTGCACTTGTGTTGAGCCAATTATTTATTTTTCGCTGACGTTGAGGATGGTTATGATGAAATTTAACAGAATCATGTATGTTTTCTCATTTTCATAACAATTATATAATTCTATATTAATGTCCATTGTGATTTTCATGAGATCTAAGTCATCACTGTTAAATAACTTTTTGAAACAAACCTACCAGGGTGATATTTATTTTCTGCCAAAATAAAACTTTATAATGATAAGAAATGGAGTTTGATATTATGCCTCAGTGTTAGAGTTTAGGGGGAATGCAAGGGGACGGTGTCCCCCTTCCTATTTTGCCTAGGGGGATTTTCCCCCTACATATCATAACCATTACGATAGCAATAAGCCGATGATTTATTAACTGCATTGTTGCTGTTAGTAACTTAGCCAGGCGGCTTCCTGGACCCCAGGCCTGGTTGGCATCCCCTACCTCATATTTTGCACTTCTAACACTGGTTATGCTGACATCATTACCTGTGCTATATATTGAACATAAAGTTATTTTACACTCTAGAATGGACCATATGTAAAGAATAGTATCAGTCAATATCCTACATGATGATTGCATGGATCCATGTTACAACGCAATCTTTCTGAGCACATGCTGCCCATGCTTTGAGTATGTTCTGGGTTAGAAGACCGCATAGATATATTGTTCAGCAGTTCAAGGTCGGGCTTCAATACCAAACTTTGAGTTAGCTTCGAAATCACTGCTGGTGAAAAGTGATATAGCCATCACCCTGAACGTTTACTGCTCTTTATACATCAATCGAAAGAAAACCATTTTTACAGCTTCAATAATGACTTTTTCGAAGCTATCATATCTTGTGTCTCAGATTTATAAGCCATTGCTTTCCCGGAAACAATGATTCTAACTGAGCTCTCATGTGGCAATTTTGCCTATAACTAGCAGTAACAAAGTACTAAGGAACACCCTTCAAATAAAAGTACAAAGTGAAGGAATGTAAGTAAAGATAGGCCTTTATGGCCTGAGTTTGGGATTCTTTCTTTTTTATTTGACATTTTATAATACTCATACGCTATGATACATGGACAAAAATACATTGAAACATGGAGACTGTAGCATTACACAAACACAGAAAACTGACAATATTATGCAGAAGTTGGTCTCAGAATGGAAACGGGGAAAACCCTCTTATATACCTAAATCGCTGTCTGAGGTTAGATCAGTTAGTGAGCATCATTGACCCAAATCGGTACAACCAATTCAGACAACTAAATCTTCCTTTTGAGGAAATTCTGTGGGTTGGTTATGTTCTTGTTAGGAGATACGAGGTATGACTATATCGCTGTCTTTACGAAGATGTGCATTGTAACAGCCAGCATACATAAGAACACCATAATGCCTGCAAGAAGATAATTAAAGTTTCAATATTACCATTCATACCATCTGTGGTTTCTCCTTCATTGAAAAGAGAACCTTGTCGAAAATGCACACGCTGAACAATTTGTAGCTTTATTGAGGTGAAGCAATGTTTAAATTTCAAATTATCTCCAGTGCGCCCTGCCCTCTTCACATTTTTTCGTATACTTGAATCCCACCAGATGCAGATTATTTTACCAGGAAACTGCAAACCAACAATACATTTAATAAAGTAATGATGCTGCCTATTGTAAGCTCAAGTGAAGACAAGCTTTGTGACCATTTAATTGAGTAAGATTAACAGTCTCATCAAGCAGTGAGTGATTCAAAGACGCGACAGCTCTCTCTCACTCAACAAGGAGCAAACGGACAGCAATTTTGCTGGTTTTTGATCAATACCTCCCCCCCCCCTTCACCGTCAAGTCACACTTACCACAGGATTGAAGTTCTGATGATCTGTCACTAAGGGCACCGATACTATCTATGATATCAGTTTGACCTATAAAACATTACAAACATTGATCATTGCATTTGATAGTTTAAAAAAGAACTCAAACACGCAGGCAATTGGTAGATATACTATTGATAGTATCCAATGTGAAGGCTCTGATTGGCGGTTTGGTGGGAGAGAGCAAATGCTAGGTCACTGAAAGTACCCACTGAGATATAGTGAAAGTGAAACTCACTTGTACCTGTATAAAACATCTCCTGCCTGCCAAGCAGCGACGAATCATTATTATAACACGCTTTTAATGTGGTTTCCATATATGTATATTATAAACAAAAGAAGATAAAAGACTTAGATTGATAGATTGGCAAATATTATGTTATTTACTTAGTAGTATATATCATAGGCAAAACAGACAACACTAGACTGGGCACTGTGTTGTAAATAGCCTACTGTGTGTTTTGTCTATTGTATATATTGGTTCAAATATCTTGATTTACTATGGTTGGTCCTGTGTTTTGGTTTTATTACCCTACATTTAGTCCGCAATTTTCTACAAGGATTTTGACATCTAAGCATTTTTCTCTTACCTAGGACAGGCCCTGGAGTGCCTAGCATTTCGGTTATTTTGACATTTTGCTCTTCATCATCTTCTTCATCTTCACTGTCAGTTTTAACCTCTATAAAAACACATCATCCTATTTGGATTTTTTTAACACTTTTATTGGTAGTCTATTTCATTCCAGTAGCAGAATGTTTTCTGAATAGTGCTGAAGTCCCTAATAGTCGAAGGAACTATTTGCCGAAAGGAGCACCATTTTCTGAAGGGTCCAGACAATATGCAGATCATTGCAATCCTTGTATTGCAATCAGATTCTTAAATTCAATAAGTTTTTTCTTCAACACTTTTATTGGCAGTTTTTTTCACTCCAATGGCTGAATGTTTTCAGAATAGTGCCGAAAAAAAGGAAATTTGAAGGTCTGAAAAAAAAAAGGTTGATGGTCCTACCTTCTTCACAGTAGACTCCTTTGAATAAAGCTTTGCAGGTACAATTGAATTCATCTATCCCATCAATGCACAGACCTCCATTCCGGCAAGGGTTAGAAGAGCAGTCATCAGTATCGATATCACAGTTGATCCCCTCGTATCCAATCTTGCAATAACAGATGAACTTATCCACATCGTCCACACAACGACCTTCATTATGACAAGGGTTGGGATCGCAGTCATCGATATTGACGTCACAGTTGTCTCCCTCGAACCCCCGTTTGCAGTCGCACCCCGTAGCTCCCCCTTGTAATTCTGTGCAGTAGCCGTTACCTTTACATACTTCGTCACTGCACTGCATGTGTTCTGGAAAACAAAAGGAGGAACATCTTCTTACATCATCAAATTGTAAAACAGAGCAATATATGCTAGCTCTTATTTTTTTTTGTCTTACCAATTGTTTTTGTAATCACTGTCTCATTTTTTTTTAATACTTTATTTGGCAGTCTAAATCATTTTGGGCAAAATGTTTTACATTTAGTGCCAAAACAGAAAAGAGAGAAAAAAAGAAAAGAAAACTATATAAGTGATTTGCTATCACTAGTACTGAAAGGAAATTAAAAACCAGACAAAAACAACAACAGCAACAACAATAACTGCAAATGGCACTTATTTTTCAAACTTTGGTGCCATCATTAGCATTCTGAAAATACTAGACGATGACTGCATTGGGTTAAGTATTTAGGCTGCCCATCTGGTTTAGCATTGATAGAAATATCTTGATTCCTCACAGACTCAATAAATTAAAAGGTCAGGAATAGATTTATGCTAAAGGGTAAGGGTGATCCAGAACCCATTTTTGATTTTGCACTGGTTTGGTGCACCATCTGCATATATATATATACAAATTACGAGATAGGAAGTCATTGAAAAGAGAGAAAATGCTGTATCAAATTTTGCTAAGCAGCAAGAGACAGATACACGTCTATTCTAAGTATCTCACCATCATCTCCACAAGTTTCACCTGTCCAGTTACCGACACACTCACAACTAAACCCATCCAGTTCATCAGTACAGTTCCCCTCGTTACTGCAAGGCCCATCCGCACAGTCATCTATATTTGTTTCACAGTCTAGACCAGTCCAACCACTGACGCATTGACAATAAATTTCATAACCATACATTGCTACGCATGTCCCGTTTTCACCGCAGTTTGTTGTGTTGCAGTCATATCGGGCTATGAAAGATGAGATCATAGGTGAAAAACTAACTTTTTCTTACTGCAATAATTAATGAGTCAACTTGCGGCCCCTGTAGAAGAGGGGGAAAGGACTCTAAAGCCACTAAATTCAGTATGTTACAAATATCATTATTCCTTTGGCTTGCGTAGTTCTGGTGAAATTTTTCTTCGATTTTCTTTGAGTTGAGAAACACTTTGTTTTAAACTGTATTCGGCTGCTCCCTGGAACTGTAAATACTTGAGCTGGATGAGCCATCTCTATGGGTGAAATCAGCCTGAGGCAATTAGTCAAACTTTCCAGTGTCGCTGTGATTCTTAGTTAATGAGTATTAAGAAACATTTGGACAGCCGTTGTGGGTAAAATATGAGTGAGAAAATAAAGTTAGGGATTATAGGTCACAAATCATAGGTCATAGGTTGTAGGCCTTACCTTCTGTGCAATAAGTCCCACTCCATGCATCATCACAGATACAGGACGACCCATTGACCGATGTGTTGCAGCTTCCCCCATGCATACACAGGTTTGGATTGCAGAAGCCATTATTCATACTGCAGTCATCTCCACTAAACCCAATGTCACACCTGCAAAGAATGTTTTTGCCTGCAAGTTCTGTGCAATTTCCATTCCCACTACATGATTGGGTTTGGCAATTGGACTCTTCTGCAAAGGAAAATGAGAATGTGCTTCAAAATTACTTGCCTGAATTCGTTTTGCTGTAAAGTAGTTTCTTTTTTTTAGAGTAGCTTCTATTCAGATCGAAATTTGATTGAATGAGTTACTGTGTTTAGGTTTACTTAGTGAATGGCGTGAATTGTATAAAATCAATATGTTTTAATAAATATAATCTTATACCTTCAGTGCAAGTTATCCCAGAAAAACCGTCTGCACAGGAGCAGTTAAATCCATTTGTATCTTCGCATTTTCCACCATTAGCACAAGGGTTTGGATAGCAGGGATTAATCTCTTCTTCACAGCTCGTCCCTGTATATCCCTCGTCACATTTACAGATGGCTCCGCCCATAAACTCTTCATGACAGGCACCATGCTCTCCACATGTCTGATTAGTACAGTCAGCTATATCTGCAAAGACAGGTGTACAAACAGTTTAAAAATACAATCGTTTAAACAAGCTACTGTAATGATTTTGTTGTGTCTGAATTAAAATGCACTCAGTATCATTACTGATAAGTTTAACCGCCGACATAAAACTTGAGGAACTTGTCATAACAAAGGTTGTTAAATTAAAAGGTGAAGTGACAGTTTTCAAGAGAAATTTCCAGACATGAGGTGATTTCATGGTGGCTATTATAAACTTAGGTGTGCAGCTTTTTACTTCTTTAAACCCAATCCACAATGTGATGACAGCTTTTCTTATGTACTTTCTTTTTTTTTATTCTATGTGAACAGCGGTGTAAACAACACATTTTTCGCAACATACTTGTATGTTAGTGACAACTAAACCAATCAATCATTCAAGGCTCCCCTTCTCATGTAGATTGAACAGCTTATCATAATAAAGCAAGGCAAGGTATGACTCAGCTTAGCTCTATATGGTGCTTTAAGTTGGGTGTTTGGACACATAGTATAATATTATTTGGTATTGGTGTGTTTACCTTCATGACAATGTTCACCATCCCATCCCTCCATGCATATGCATGTATATCCGCTGTCTGCAGTCTGGCATGTACCACCGTTCATACAGGGATTTGATTGGCAGTCGACACCTTTCCTATCACACTGATCTCCAAGCCAACCAGCCTCACATAGACAAATAGCATCCTCTCCCACCAAGTCCATGCAAATACCATTTACACATCCCAGACCGGTAGTGTTACATGTTAGGACACCTTTGATGATACAGACAAAAAAGGACCTCTAGAGTGAGATATTTAGAATGTAGCAAAAAGTTTGTCGCACCTCCAATGTAAGTATGCATAATACGTTTGTGAGGAGTTAATTGATACACCTGAAAGAAATCTAGAAACATTGAAACAGCTACTAAATTTTCAGTCCGATCATATCCCAAATGATTAATCTGATTAATTATCTCCACACCTCGAATGACTGGTAGCTCAGAAAAGTTATTGTCATACCACATATAAATGGTTGATATCATCAAATATGTTTCTCAACCCTTTATTTGATTTGATCGATCCACCTTTCAAGTATCAACCATTAAATCTTAGGGGTGCTTTGAATTTGAGACCAAAGTGTCCGATTTATAAAGTTCCTTTGTGTCTTTCTAAAAGACTAATGTGATTATAGTAGTTATGTTATGGACAATCTTACGGTCTGCGCATATCGGCCCCGACTGATCATCTGTACATTGGCAAGAGTATTTCCCCTCCTCAATAGTGCAGGTACCTCCATGCAAACATGGGTTAGGGTAGCAGACTGTCATATCCAAGGCACAACCTGGGCCTCCTCTGCCAGCCTCACACAAACACTGGTGTTCCCCTCCAAGAAGCTCAGTACACTCGCCCTGACTTGCTTCTCGTTTTGCAAATCTATTTTCTGCTGTTGTCGTTGGAACTTCTGTGGTGCTTGTTGTTAGTACTTCCGTGGTGCTTGTCGTTGACACTTCTGTGGTGTTTGTTGTTGGTTCCTCTGTGCTGCCTGTTGTCTGGTCTTGTAGGTTGCCAGATTCAGGCTCACTACACGTAAATGCCTCGCATACAGCACCAGCTGAAATGAAGACTTTATGATGCAAACCAAGTTTAAGAGGATGTTTTCATACTTGAAGATGGTAATGGTTTGGGAGTTCAGGGATAACAAGGAGTAAACAGGGATTGTAACTGTTACCCCTTGGGCGTATTTAAGGCTAGTAGCCCAGTAGTAGTTGTGGGCCGGTTGGCTTGTTGTAATCCAGTGTAAACTCAAAATAAGATTAAAAAGGTTAATCTTATTGGTATTTATGATGTATAGTCTTGTTAATGTTCCAAATGATGTGACTATTATAGAGCCCTAAGTAAAAGTAACAGTCTGCAATCTACAAATAAATCTCTGCATTGTCTGTGAACTTTTGATGTCTTTACCTGCCTCACACTGCGGGCCCTCCCAATCCTGATTGCAGTCACACATATAGCCATTTATACCATCGATGCATGTTCCTTCATTAAGACAGGGATTGGACTCGCATTCATCAATATTCTCTGAGCAGAATTCACCTTTAATGGAGATTATACACAGTTGTCATGCTATGCAAATAGGTATTTTTTTGTCCAAGCGGAAGTTACATTATACTAATTGGCAGTTAATTTCTCATCTGGTGAAATCGCATAGCATAATTGCATAGCTTTTTTTGAAAGTTTGAAGTCAAAAGCATGGATATTCATATTATTGCTAATTGCTATTGAAATAATCACCATAATGTGTGATTATAAAATTACAGTGGTCGTAAAACTCATATGCTAATTCATAACTAATATGAGTTTTAGGCTTATTCTTGGTTTGTTTTCAGCCCTTACCTGATTGAATTCAAATAGCTACAATTATTACAAAGTCCTAAACCCCTCACTGCAGGTAACAGAACCATCAAGTCTGAGAAATAATATATTGTTTTAATTAAAGTGATGGTGACGGACTCAGGTTTTTGGTATTATTCTAGAGTTCTCAGTCTAATTTATTAGAAAACAGCTATAAGGTTTATCAGAAGCAAGTGGCCCGGTTTCAACTGATTTTCACTCAATGATGAGATGTGAAGGTACTCAAAAGGTACTGTTTCAATGATAGTATATACAAAATAGTACCTTTTAAGTACCTTCCAATCTCAACATTACGTGAAAATCAGCTGAAACTAGGCCACTTGATTTTCTAAATTAGTCTGAGAACTCAAAATATGATACTAAAAACCTGAGTCCTTCGCAATCAATTTAACTTACCTGACCAGCCATCAGAGCAGCTGCAGGTAGCTCCCTCACCGACCAAATCTAAACATTCTCCCCCTATGTTACATCTATTCTCCGTACACAAAGACAAACTTATTTCTATGAAAGAGGATAGGAACAACCATCAATTAGGTAATCAAAATGCAGATATCTTAATTTGTGGTAATTGGATCCTTCGGTTCACACATTCCTTATGTTTTAACCTACTACAAATATTAAATTCCCTGAAAATGATACACACTAAACACATATCAGGCATCAAATGTCAATTAACAGTTTACAAGTTCTTTTGTTACAATAATGAGTATAAAATGTATAGCTATGCTGGCAATAATAGATTCATGAGATAAACTCCACAGCCTAAATGTCTTTTTTTTTCATGGTTAGAGAGCATTTGTGTATTACAATTTCGTCTGTAACTGGGTACTGTTTTCAATCCAGTTGCATTTTATATAACGGTATGTAATTGAATTACTGATTGATTGATATCAGCTTCGGAGGTCCCACTTAAATTACCCAATGTTTTGAATCTTGTTAGCTTATTGAAGGGAGAGAGCCGATGCCATGTCAGATGTCAATTTCCAGAATAATAATAAACATAAATAAATTTCCAAACATTTTCCAACGATAATAAATTTCAGAATAACAAATTAACAATATTATTTTATTGTTCTTGTTATATAGTGTTTTTGAAGGAATTCAGTTCCACTACATCTCCTTAGGAACATTCTGTGTTCTTGTATTGACGCTCTTTCCCACCCAACAGCCAATCAGATCAGAGCTAACACTTTGGCTAGTCAAATGTATGATTGGCCATATAATTCTATTCAGGCTAAAGATGATTTTTGGAACATACCTATTTGACAATAGCTTCCTGTCCAATTGGAATTACAGACACAATTATCAGGATTTCTCCAATTACATACGCCGTCGTTGAAACACGGATCACTATCACAGAAGGCAGGCGTATCCTCGCAGTACTCGTCTACTGTCCATGAGGGACATATACAGCGTCTTCCACCACCAATAAAATCAATGCACCTTCCTGGCCATTCGCAGTAGTTATCAGTGCATTCCCTGATATCTAGAATCAAACAAAAATAATAGTAATAATAATTGTAAAGTTTATTTTTGTAATAATTAATAAAATTGTTTGGATACAATGATTTCTAAGCGTTCGCCATATTGTGTTAAAATGTTGAAATAGAAGCATATATTATGTAACAAGTCTTTATATTGAGGGATCATATTATGATTAGGATACCAATGCAGGTTAGTTTGCACAATGTTGATTCTAATCTACCTCATATGTGAAACAGAGAATTCACTCTGGTTGGTAGTTTTCATCTGTTTCCATACTATTGCTCATCAATTCAAGTTTACTCAAATAAGTAAGGGTGATAGGAATAGGATCTGTAGAATATAATTTCTGAGCTAAGCTGCCAGCAATAAGTAGGTGGAAAATGTCACCGTTTCTCAATAGGTAAAAAACTGATAATTTTGTTAGATTAGTACTTAGCATTAAGTTGTGCGAGTTGTTATGGCGTTTGATTGGGTTCCAACGTATTACTACTGAGGGAAATATATTTATAAAGGACGAATTAGTTGGGTGGTTGCTGGTTGTTACCTTTTGAGCATTTTTCACCAGTGAATTCTGGTTCACATACACAGAGGTATCCGTCAAGACTGTCAATACATGTTCCGTTGTTGAGGCATGGCTCGAACGCACAATCATTGTCGCCTAAAGCTAAGGACAATAAAGTATAATTCAGTTATGTATCTGCAATCGCTGGTTGTAAAGAAAAAGATGAGGCTCGCTTCATTTTTAAGCCCTTTATTATCCACCACCTTGAGGAAAAGATTATCATGCAATAATTTTTAATTGATACTGCCCACTAAAATAGCATATCAGTGGCTATATATTTAGGGCTACAATTGTTTTTAACAGATTACGACCAAGCAAGTAAATCACCCTCCATCATAGAAAGCAAGTGTTGCTCAATATAAAGATATCCCTTGTATAAAACCAGAATTTCTTGAAAAAATACTCGAATTATGATACTCACCCCCAAGACTTCAAATTCATTGCATTGAAGTAAGGTTAAGTGATGTGACATTCACGAGAAGAAAAATTTAGTCTTCCCCACAATAAGCATGACTCAATAAGATTTATGTTCTCTCTCTCTCTCCCTAAAATCCTCCCCTCGTATATTGATCCGAGTTTTAGATAACAGTTTTATTGCTTCAATATGCTGTTTTACTCAATTTGTTTTCTTTAGTATTCTGATATTTTTGCCAAACAGCTTTGGGCTTCTTTGGATGACCTGTTAAATGTGTTTTTAACCGTGGTACATTGTTGCTAGTATTGTAATCTACTGCCAGTTAAAAATTGAAATACACAGGTAGAAAAATTAAAAGACGATGTTCCCACTGCTTGGCCTGGTTCAGAGGCTGATTCTCTATTATTGTCTCCTTCTCAGTGCTGACATTCAAATCAGCACAGACACCGTATATAGTAGTTGCCCACAACCTTTGATGATTGTGAGAGCATGAGGAACACAATTTCGTACAAAAATTGTGTCTGAGTTTTTATACTCCCATCTCTTATCACATAGCAGTCTTAATACATTCTCAAATACATTGATTGATTTTTAGTGTAATACTCATTCTTATTATGATGGCCATGTCACTATGTAATACTTGGAGTGGTAAAACCAAAGCGGATATTTACCTATCTATCTATAATACAAAACTACAAGACCTTACCAAGATTTTCAAAAGTAGATATAATACTTTTATCCCATTCCATATTCTCAAAAGTGAATATTGTCGACTGAATAGAATATAATAACATACTGAAATAGGCCTCCATCAGTCCTGTGTTATTCTGATAAAAGAGTAAAGTTCTCTCATTCTTCCAAGCCATTGCTTCCACCGCACCGTCTAGTCGACATTCAATGGAGTCGTCCTCGTCTTCCATATTAGTGCATATTTTAGTTATCTCCCCTATGAGAATGGAAATAAGACTTTTGCAAGCTATTGATTAACAAAATGATCACATGTTACATAACAACAATGGGTCCGCATGTACTGAAAATGTAGACATGGGTTTGTGGCCATTGAAGGCCAATTTGAAGCATATCCTGTAACAATAATATTGGCCTTCAACATTAATAATCAGACATTAATACTATGAGTGACGTTTTAAATATCTGAATTTTTCACCATTTTACGAATGTCATTAGTCTAAATGCTCAGACAGGCGCAATACAAGTTAGTAGCGATTCATTATCAGAAGTTGAGGCTCGGTTAATGTAATGCTCCTAACTGGCAATGCATCCTTCTGTGCGTTTAGTCTAAATAGTCAGATAGGCGAAGTAGCTTGGTTTGCACAAGTAAGTCTAAAATAGCCATGAACACCACTATCTGAAAAGATGTACTCGTGACAGCCATCACCTATGCTATGTATCAGGTCATGACAGTGACCGTTCTGGCTGTCACTGGAAATGCCACAATAATAATCATTTCCTTTTCACTTCCAGTGGCAGAAATAATGACATTTTAATGGACATTTATTACATTAATAACGACCAACTTATGGGCTGTGTCCTGGTGTGTGGTGTAACGCTTTGGAGTCTTGATGAGTGTGAGCCAATTAATTATCACTTTGCTATTACTTAGTTTTTGCAATTTAATTGATATCGTATGTTATCCTATTTTCACATCCTTTTGGTAATACTATATAAGAGATAGTTTTTACTCAGTTTAGTGTGTATTGTTTGAGAGAGCAATAAAGATGCTGGTATGCAATTAAAAGTCTAGTCAATTCACCCTAGTAACCGCTCAGTGTGCAGCATAGTGGTATATTGCCGTCACATACTAATGTACTAATGAAAAATGGAAGACTGCAAAAAAATCTTCCAGACTTTAATAATTATGTAAGAGAATATAACTTGTTTTGCCTACCATTGTCCGTATTGACTATCGATAACCAGCTTCCAGATGAGCTGATGAATAATTGAGGATTGAACAGTTGGTTTGGATGTTTCCTCAAAAGCATAACACCCTCCCCCAACATATTAGTTGTAGAATTACATCCTTGGTTGTTCATTTCCGCCTCTTCACAGGTTTCATTTGGACCGAGACTAAAATCAGTAGCAGGTGGGTTTAAATTGCAAGAACTGCATGTATCTGTTTGAAGACTTAGAGATAAAGATGCCTAACTAATAAAGGGCATGCCCCCCATATTCGACGTCAAGTTGCTCTATGTTATCAGGCAGGTCAGTGCACATCTTGGGCATCAATATAGTTCAAGACCTCAAACCCTTGAGTATTAGAGGGCAGGCACCCTAACAAACTGAGCTACCTCCTGCCTTCAACTATTATTACTGATTCGGCAGAGTAAGTTGATCAAGACCTAGTCAACCATGTAAGTTATGGTGAATGGATGGGATCAAGGTTACATTTACATGTTACAGGGTGATAATACAAGATGAACTTTGACGACCTATCAAAAAGTTTTCAAATTAATTCAAATTTTAGATCGCAAATAAACGCTTCATTAGTTTTGAAAATTACAAAAAAGATACATAACTTCTTTAAAAAGTCTTGCAAGCTGATACAACGCTGTTGAAATCTGATGTCTGATATTTTTGGAACCGGTTCTAAAGGTGTTTGTAAAGGAACAGGTTTCTTGGTATCATTTTTGAGCTTGAAAGCAGATTAAGACAGCTATCACACATGCATTTGCATATAAAACTAGTCATCAGGGTTATTTGGTATGGTAGGTTTGGGGGTTATAAGTTAACAACATTGAGTTGCCTACTCATGCACCGCCCAACTAGTCCAGGCGATTTGTGATGAGCCTGTTATTGGGGAAATACTGTAATATTAGTGACTATTGTGGTAAGATAACAACTTTTGCAAATAAATGACAAGTCACTCACAAGTCTGATGACATAAAAGTTCAAAAGAAAGTTTTATAATTTGCATACACACTATTTGATGAGTTGAGACCGCTAATCAAAACAACCTTTATATCTGTTATGAGCCCATGTCGAAGAAAAGATTAGAAGAACCACTGTACATTACAATCAATGACTATGACTTTGAATCATTCCCTGTCAGCTGATTTTCAAGCATGAAAATGAGTGATTTTCATTTCAGACTGATGCTCTTGTTTGCTCTGTTAAAATAAGATCATAATGGAGCAATTGATCCCTCCTGCCGACAAAGCCTTGCTTATTTCAGATTCACCCAAAAATGGTCCATGCAATGCTTTATAGTTTGTAGCAAATCTTGCAATTTACCCAACACTAGCCTCCCAAATCAGATCCATACTGATGAAATAACTCAAAAACTCGACAAACTAATTTCCTAAGTGACTGTTGTGTGCAGTGACATGTGCTGTCATAAGACCTGCTGCACTCAGTCAGTAATATTGATAGTCTATGTTAGGATGTGCTGAGTATCCTTGGTACACACAGATGGACAAGATTTAATGAAAAAATAGACAGTTTCTCCAGGTATCCCACTGCCAACACGATTACAAATACTCCTCTTTAGAAGGCAGTCAAATTCATTTACATTTTACATCACCCTGAAGTCCGAAACAACTAGATGACAAATTTATTGAGTTGAATTTACTTTGTGACTTGTTATTTCTAGTTTTTATTCAATGCAAACAACACAGTTTATCCAAAAAAACCTTGAGTGTTTAAACATCAGAATATTTGCAAAAATTGTTGAAAAGATTGTCAAAACCTCAAATCACTCAGTATTAATCATTTCATGCTTTGGATTTCAACATCATCCTAAATGCCTGAAATGTCGAGATTTACAAAGAATTTATTTTAGATTTCTGTGCGATTAGGAAATACATATTTTCAAGAAAAACACACAATCTACTTGTGTAAATTTTGTATCTTCCATTGAAATTCTATTCACTATGTTCCCATGTGTCGATTTTTTAAGGATTTCGGGAGTAATCGCCCCATGCAAACGGCATTAAAGTAGAATTCCTCTTTGGACGCGAATATTCATACCGTGTTTATTCACCCTATTTCCTAATTGGTGGCGTGGCTGAATGGTTAGCGCGCTTGCACACAATGCCTACAAAAGGGATTACACGTGATAGGTCGGGGTTCAAGTCCCGTCCGCGGCATACTCTTTTCATGTTTTTCCCATCATTGGAATGGTTAGAATCCACTGGATTCTAACCATTTGAAATTGGAGTGAACCACCAAATCGAAGCATGGAACCATTGTGATTGAACGCCGCTATTCATGAAGCTAATAATTGAAGCATAACACTGGTTTTCATGCGGGCTGAAGACGGAGTTCGATTGGAATGTCATAGCCACGATCTCATTTATTCATTATATTAATGTAAACTAAACCTTGAAATACTTAGCGATGTATTGATCTGTCTTTATATTGCCAATTTCTATCTCGAGCAGTAACCATGGTTAACAGAAAATGTTGTATGAGATATGAGATATTTTCCCTCTGATTATCACATGGACTCGACGTCGATTTGCTCCAAATGCCTCCTAAATGATATTCAAACTCGCTCTCACTAGAGCTGTTAATCTCCATGTAATTTTCATTCTCACTGTCGGATGAGCTAGAGCTGTAATTTTATGCCATGTTCGATTTAGATTGTTAGCTTTGTCATTGAATTATGAAATGTCATACACTATCCCATTTTACCAGCTAAACCACATGGGACAGATAAATAATGCCTTGTATTCACTCATTCATTCAATAGATAAATTCTGTGTGTTTTGGTATCACATGCAGAATATCAAAACCACTGTGTCATAACGATACGCCTTAGTTACAAAGTACTGTATATTCCCATTATTTTCAACAAATGATCACAACTCCAAAGGAAAAAAATAGTACCTTTTTAGTACCTTCTCATCCCAACTTTGAGGGCAAATAAGTCTTAACTGGGCCACAGACTGCTTTTGAACATAGAATAATGTTCTAAACTAGACTGAGATCTCTAGAATGATACCAAAAACCTGATCCTTTACAAACACTTTAAAAGAACATGCCATGATTAAAATCATGCCCATGATTTCCACTTAAACTGCATGAATGCACCCTGTAGTAGGCACATTTTTGGCTTTCAATTTGTTAGCTACAAAGCCACAGTATTGTTAGCACTTAAGCCCAAAATTTAGTGACATCACTCTGAAAATGAGTCACAGAGATATAGATGCTTTAATCGATGTAATCTTGCATATATATAGAACTCATGGGAGCCAAATAATTTTACCTCTCAATGGAATAAACCCAAATGCGTCAAAACTTCTTCGATATCTCAGCCGCAACATCCACATTGAATAATGATGTTTAAAAGCCCTCGTCCCAAAATATAAAATAATGCCAAAAAATGCAAACCTTCCACTGATCTATCATCCCAAACTAAATGAATAAATATATATATTTTTTATTCTGTAATATCTTACTAAAGTAAATATCTGATGGTTGGAATCGAAGGTTCTTCTTCTTCTTCAATATTGTCTCGCTTGGCACGACTTACAGATCTTTTGGCAAATCGGTTCACTTCTTCTTCTTCTTCCTCCTCCTCCAGTTGAGGCCTCTCAACATAAGTCAAGTCATGTATGACCACACCTAGAAACAAAAATACAATACAAAGCAGAGACAACAATCTTACTTAATTTGGGGATCTTAAACACTGTTTTTTGCAATGTCAGTTTTGAGATGCCAATATTCCATGTTTTGGAAGGGAGCGGATATGAAAGATATAATCATTAATATATTGAAGTATTCATACAAGTGAGCTATACTAAAAATAGAAAAAAAAAATCAAAACTTGTTCACCTTTTAAACACTGGAACTTGATAAGCTGTCCACGGGTTTTTCCTATTCAATCGATTTCTTAAACCTAAAGAGTCAGTAATCCGGTTATCAAGTTCAATATAGTTTTGGAGTTGTACATTGCACTTAACATTTTCAAAACATCTGTAATATTGTGATGACTTGAACGAATCCATCTATTGATGTCGGACCAGAGTGTGTGGCCTACAAGTTTATTACACAACTAATATCAATTAAATAACGTTTAATTTATAATTCTTTTCAAATTCCATACCAGTACCACCATCTGTTATCAGACTATCAAGATTGACATGATAGTAGAAGAAACTTTGAATTTTCCACCTACATAGATTACGGACGGTCATGGCAATAATGACTTTCGATCAGTGAGCACTGATCAATTTTGCATTTGAAAATAGGGTGAAACAACATTTTTTCAAATTTTGATAACTACAGAATCATTTAACCAAATGTGAACTTCCAGTATGATAACTAACCTTTAGGTGTACTCATCCAAACATGTGCCTCATTGAGTGGATCCAAAAACACCATGTTGGAATAGAAGTTCTCCTCACCATATTCAATCATCGTAGCTAGTGAAATATTGCCATCAAAAGCCATCAACATTTTCTGAATCAAAAGGAATGAAAATTTGAATTTGCGGATAGACTCTAAAAGCATTGCATGAAGCGTAATCAGCATAGCATATAGGCCTATGCATAAATTCAGTCTTTACAGTAATATGAATAATATAGAAGTGGCAGCAGTAGTAACTACTAAACTTGACTTTACAGCCTCTGCCAACCGAACTGTAAAGAAAGCTAGAACTCGACTTCACATTATGAGTAAGCTGTATCATCTGGGAATAGATACCAGATTGATTACATCATGCTACAAATCCTTCATCGAAAGCATCCTACTCTACCATCTAGTAGTGATATATTCTCATCTTAGTGCAGACTCTAAAAAAACATCTACAGCGAGTGGTGCGCTCAGCCGTTTGTCTCGCAGGAGATATCATCTTCACCGCAGTAGCCAATCTCTACCACAACAAACTTGCTACAAAGAGTCTTCGCATGGTGGCAACCGAACAAACTCCTATGTCGACATTTACTCAATGCCCATCAGGCCGTTATTCCACCATCCGGTACGGAGTAAACTTTGTTTTAGAGCTAACTGTGTTCACTATTTAAATAGCGTTTTTTTTAAAAGTAAACTTTTTATATGAATTTTCATCCATTTATTTTTACCGTCCATACTTTTAAAAAGAGAGCACTCACATGAAGCATTTTATTTCTCTAATTGATGAGACAAATAAACACATCATCTTTGGGCTTGTACAGTACTGGGCAACTTCATGACCCACATCTTCACAAAGCTTGAGCCGAAGGTGACACTTTATATTATATAAGTTTTTTTGGTCAGTGTGGCCTCCAACAACTCCAACAGTTGTGTTGGGCTACACACTTAAAACAGTCATGTAGAAGTAGGTGCATAACTATAGCAGAACTACAGTGATTAGTATTAATATTATAAATTGCTTATCTGTGTGGTCTTGAATGGTTTGACACTGTCTGACAGTCCTTATGAAGTTGGCATTGACATCATTACATGCAAAAACTTGACAACGCCATGTCTTCATATTCTCTCTCGATGCAGTGTGTCGGAATGATAATCCCTAGGGACAACTCCCAACACTATTGCCAAGAAAAGCTTTGGGAATTTGAGATTTGTCATGATTGAGTGTCCGATTTAAAAATGCGATGATCTGAGTCTAGAATTTAGAAGAGTATATCATTTTTGTTAAAAAAACTGGATGCAAATATATTATACTTGCTGTAACCTCAATCTGCTAAAAATAAAATAATTATAACATTATCTAACCTCTCCCAGTCGCGAAAACAGCCACAAGCCTTTTTCTTCATAGTACAGGAATCCTTCAATTTCGTTAATACCGTCGACAAGATTGCTTCCGCATTCCCCTTCAATGGTAAATGTTCATCAATAATGTATTTGAAATTAAAGGAAAAACCTTTGATACAGTTATGGTAGGTCATTTGCAAGTAGGGATGGCACAAACTTCCATGGGCAATTCTTCATCGGATACGTTTACTGAGTCATAGAAAAAGTTTTAGGAAAAAAGCTTTTACCTATAATTCGGAGCTCCACTGTCACCTGACCAGAGGTGAAGCAATGAATGGAAGATAAATGACCTTTGCACCTCAATATGTATCTTGTTGGTCAGCCAATCAGGACAACATAGAGGATTTCAAATGAAATTTATAGGTCCTAGTCTATATGGACTGTGCTCTATAACAGACTCGCAGATCAGGAGGGGGCCTCCAAATCAAGGAGGGCCAACTCAAAAATATACAACAATTTGCAAAATGTTAATTACCTATAATAGTCATCACCTCTAAACCATGTAACCGTCTGATGCAGGTTTTTGAATCAGCAAACAGTATATCTCCGTTCGATAGCTGCTGTGGCCAGTAAGGGAATTGAATGTGCGCTTCAGCAGCTACTCCATCACCATATGTTGTGTTGTCTCTCCCGCAATAACCAGCGCCAACTGAAACATAAGCATGGTCTCAGTCTACATTTTTCACTGCGATGAAAGTTATCTAGAAAACAGGTACTGGGACCCAGAGTAGTCAAGCCGTGTCCTTAACTCTTGTACGTCAGACACCCGGTTAATCATTTGATCGACGAGGCAGAAGGGGATATTGTTACTGCATGCAGGTTGGGCAAACACACAGTGGGCCTATAATAATTTTAGTCCCGTGCCGCAGGCGCCTGGTTAGGATGAATGGCGTACCAGTATCAAATCAGGAATTCACTGATTCAATGGATGAGTGAATGGTCTATGCGCAGTAGCCTAAGATCATATATCACTGGCTATTACACTTTCAAACCCAATGAAGCATGTAATCCAATCAGTTTGATTGTTGAAAATGGCAGATTATTTGAGTTGCTTGAAAGGAAGGACAACAGCATACACTACTACTCACATCCGCTCCTAACTGCCTCTTTTTGGACCATTTTTTTGGCCGTTCCCAGCACATTAGATTCTGTTTATAGTGAAATGATTTTTAGCTGCTGGATGGGAGAAGGTCGAAAGTTGTGCAATTCACAAGCTTATCAGTCCATGGTAAACTCAATCTGTATTATTTTACTGCCATGAAAACTGCTTCAAAACATGCGTTTGCCGTAATGTCAGTTCCTTCATGAAGGACTTACTCTACAGGTCTTGTTCTTGAACCCGAAGTATGCACGGTCTGCACCTTAGCCTGACTTTTGAAGGAATTTCGAATTATATGTCCAAACAGCTGCCCTGCTAAACCAGGACCAGTTTAATAGCTGAACTTGTCAAATTGAAGATATAAACAGCTGTAAAACAAAGAACCTAAACAAAATCATTTGATCATAATGTTCAGTTAGTTCAGTGGTTAACAAAGTTTATATTCCGCTGAATATTAATTAACATCTATGTGTTAGCTCAAACTAACCTGCTGGAAAACCAAAGCCGTTGACGTTTAAGTCATATTTCATGAAACAACTTTCGCGGTCAACCATGTTGACTCCAGCCCATAGTATTGTGCCATCAAATCTGTCAATCTGCCAACAGAGAGATATACTGATAATACAACATGATTATGTTAAATTAAAAAAATACAGTGCGGTTCACTCAATTCAAACCTCTGGGGACCACGAAAATTTGTTCTAATTAAACAGAGTTTGAATTAAGTGACTTTAGAATGCATCGAGATCTAGCTGAAGGGACCAAATTTCCTTGTGTTAATTAACAGGAATTTTGAATTATAAGTATAAATTAACCAGCTTACACTGTAGTTGGTTGAATTAAGTTTATCCTGCTTGGATTTTGCAATGTGCTTTTGTCTTAGCTCCTTTTAACAGGTTCTCCTGTTGTTAGTCTCCTGAACCTCATATTTTTCAGGACAAGTTTTTCCTCCAAAACAACGGGCCACCAAAAAAAGAGTTTTTACTTGAAGGTTGACCTTGACCTGCCTTGACATTTTCCACACTAACCATCAAAAATGATGAAGCAATGTTAGCTATAGTTCCATACATCACAGTTTTAACCTCTGCCACACTCTCCAGCTTCAACTCTTGGTATGCTGACCTGCAGATATATGTATGTGAGCAAAAATAATAACTGATTTTGCTGGTTTGTCTCAATGTAAAGGTCTTTTCAATGAAAGATTTTTAAACTGCCCATCAAGTTTTCTTTGAGTACCCAGAAAATTGAGAAGACTGCGTTCACAAGAATTGACAAACTCATGTAGTGAATATGAGCGCCCTCAATGCCAATCACCATGGAACATGAGAAATAAATTATAACTTTCATTGTTTTCTCTTTTTATTAGGATGTAAAGCCTTATCAAAACAGCAGATAAGTCAGTTAAATACCGATACCATATCAACAGTCTGTCTGCAGATACACATCGCCTGTGCCTTCCTATTCTTTTAAATGTTATTGGGGTGATCAAGTGACCCCGCAATGTCAGAGCACTGTTGTATCTTTGCGATTAGAATAGTTATTCAAGTATAGAAATGTTGCCATTAATAGAATTCATTTGAATCATAACCGGGAACCAGTAAGAGACTTGGGTAATGATCTCCTGTTGTAACCTATCAAAAGACATTTCATGTTTTCTTTCATATGGGACCAAAGTATTCTCATCTTAGGGAGGGCCCTTAATCTCTTTTGCTTAGCAATGTATTGTAATGCAATAAAAAACAACTAGAACATGTTTTTAGGCCTTTATGTACATCAGGCCATATAATAATTTGATAGAAAAGAAGTGTGCATGCGGGCACCCTGAATCATTACTGGAAAAGCATGCTTTAACATCATTTAATTGCTGTGAGGCCACAATGATGCCAAACAACAAAATGTGCCACTCTGTGTATAAGCTTTGTTTTGCGTTGGATATTGCGAGCTAAGGATGTGGTTGAGTTTAACTGTCAGGTCTCAAGCCCCTTTGGTGGCTATGCTTGATATGAAGATAGTTAGGCTAAAAGAGAGACGCCCACTGCTTGATGATTTCAGGAGACACATACTTTTCAAAGTGCCAAGAAGCAAAGTAACATGATTTCAAAATTAGGGTCTGGTGGCTACTTACGCATTGTTAAACAGCACCCATATCCATCCTAGAGCCGAAATAATACAAAGTTGATCCACAAACATTTGAAATTATATTCTATGTTGAGTTGACATTACTAGCCTAAAGTTTAGTAACTTGGGGTTTATCCTAATGGAGGAATGTGAGCTATTTTGACATAACATCTCGAGTTATAGTGCATTTGACATTTTGAGACAGTTATTGTTTCGATCGTTCCATTTTATGATCTAAATCCTCATAAGCCCATTTCGAGTGTCTCTCAAATTCATCTCTTATATAATCATCTTTAGGAATGTTTTTCATGCCGTGACAGAAAAAAAAAACTTAAGCGAAGAGAAAAAGCAAAAAATCACAAGTAATAAAAAATAATAGGATATAATGTGCTTTGATAGCTGTTGTTTAAAATGAGTAAGTTTGGTTGCTGAGCGTATCTGAATTGGTAAAGAGTTAATACTTGTAGTGATTTTTTGTCCTAATTGATCGCTGTGATAATGTAAGTCGGCGCCATCAAATGCAAAATTTGAAAACCCAAAATACAGGTGAAATGACCAGCAAGGAGAGGAAAAGGAATCAGACCAAGAGATGTATGTAAATCTCTTGTATGTATTACATGATACGGTATGTGGTTGACATTTGCTATTAGGCGGAAAGCCCTCTTCTGGAGCAAGTATATTCTTTCAAGAATATATTGTGGTGATAGGTTGCCATATATGCGGATGCCATATATCATAATGACAAAAGACATACTGGAAATAAAAGTTACGAGATGATTTACTATCTAGGAATGCCCTGCATTTCTGGAAAAATGCCAAACTTTTGTTTATCTTAATCTTAATCTTGTTTCTGTCATAGATGATGAACAAAGTTTGGCTAGCATTTTAATTTGAGCTTCTATCCATTGTCCAACATCAGAGATTTTTAATAGCAGAAAGTCAGAACTCCTGTCAAGTTCATGATATGATTCGCAAAAGGAATCTTTTGGTTTTTGAATCTGTTAAGAATTTGTCTTTACTTGTTTGGAAACTGCTTGGGAACCTGTCTCTGCTTGTTTTTTGCATTGATCATGTATGTTTTGACTTCAGATGTTGAAGTCCCCGATGAGCCTGAGACCATGAAGTCTAAAACGCATATGCAGTGAGTCTTCGAATTCTCATTATGGGTGGCTTCCTTATCTTTACTGGGTGCAGCTTAGATGCTTTCATAAAATCATTTCATGCTATGATTCAACATTACAGAGCTTGTTGACAAGATTCCTACTCATGCTGCCCCACCCCGCCCCGCCCCGCCCCGCCCCGCCCCGCCCCGCCCCGCCCCGCCCCGCCCCGCCCCGCCCGCCCTTTTTACTCAAGTTGGTTTTTAGATCTATATGTAATGTATGTGAGGTCAACAAGCTATTTTTTATTTGCTTAAATTATGAACTTTTAGAAAACCTCAATAAATAAATAAATAACTAAAAGATTATCGTTTAGATAGATGTCAAAACATCTGCATTCTCTGTTGCTTGTATGGATGAAAGTACAACTAGTACCGATCCTTGTTGAGAATTTTAGTTTTCAGTCAGCAATTATTGAAATCCGAATTACTCCTTGTAATATCAATCTGCAGATTGTTTGTCTGACCCTGATCTGTTGTTCTGTTCTGTTGACCAATTTTTTTGAGTAGAGTATTTATCGTTTTTAGAAGATATGCCAGATTGTTGATAGTCCTATCACCGCCCATCTCCCATCTTTGGGGCAAGAGCCCGAACATTCGTCTCTGTAGTTTTTGTTTTCATTTTTTAGACATTTTCAACAATTTTTATAAGAGAGGTTGATGTTTTTGCTTACAGGACACCACATACATTTAGAATGAGGAACTTAATTGTGAGTGACATAAGATATCGGGTTGTGTGGTAGCAATTATTTGTTAATGTCAATGAGTGGTTACAACTTAGTCAAGCATACCGCGGTAATAATGAGTGCATTGTTTCCAAATGCTAGAGGCAGGTGGCTAATGATTGAATGTGCACTGACTCAGTAGTAACAAGCTAGCAGCGAGTATCAGATATCTCTTATTTTTATTAAGATCGTCCAACCCGAGGTCAATGTATTGACCATGTCAAGGTCTAGCAGTTGTTTGACTTGCTACAACTATCTCAAATTATATATCATCAAATGACAAAAAAAGCTGAAAAATAATTAACTAATCAGCCTTCTTCTTCTTCACCAGTTGATGTCAATTCTGATTATTATGGCAGGCATGAATGTATCATATTTTTTTTGTTTTGAAGAAGTTACTAGGACAAAAGTGGGCTGTGGTCAGGATTGTGTAGTATGGAGGGCAGTAGCATGTAACATATAGTGTGCAAATCTATTGATCAATATATTGCCTGGACAGCTAGATATTGTGGTTCAGTGACAGTGGGCCTGCTGGTGTGTCATGGACAAAATCTGAGTTATGTTTCCAAAATTGATCATGGCTTGTCCAGTAGCGAACACCGAGGCTACAATACACAACCTTACAGTACGATCAATCACCATTCAGTTATGTCATTGTCAAAAAGCTATATAGAGAGAGAGAGACTATAGTCAACCAATTTTATTGCAAAAATAATCAAGCAGGCAAAGGATATTTGATTAAAAAAAAAAATTTCAAAGTCTCTGATGCAAAATTATAGTGTATTTGTCATCAACAAATTCAAAATACCAAATCGTTACATTTGACCAAAATAAAAAATAAATAAAAATTAGATTAGTCAAATTGATCAATCATCCAGGTTGTTGTTAACAGTATTTTGATAATATAGAATAAATAAAGCTGGGAATAAAATAGCATACATGATAAAGTTGCAAACGATCTCAAACTCAAACTTTCTGCACTAATCCTTTTGCTATGAAGATCATTGTTCTGGTTTTCGCAATGATCAACATTAGGATATGTTATCGTTTATGTCAAGATTTGATTGTATCACACACAGGGTATCTTGGCTAAGGTTTGGTTATTGCCTTATGTACCCAGGTATGTATCGATTCTAAGTCTGGGGGAGCAGGGAGTGATCCTGGCTTTGCAAACTTGTGATGAGCCCTATCATCATCATCTAACATTAGGGAGTGAGTTCTGGGGGATTCGGCTTGTAGGGACTGGCCGTGGTTTGGAAGCGACTGGGTTGTTGTTTTTGGCCTTGCTCCCGCATATTCCTGTGAATCTTGACCCCCTTCATTTTCACCAGTTTCAGACGAAGCATTGTTGGGCTTTGTCATGTTATTAGAACTATTAGGCCTTCTCTCAGAGCTCTCTGTTCCATTTGATGCAACAAAGTCAGAATGTACATTAGGATTTGTGGTATGAGTAGGGTCTCCCATTCTATTACCTACATATGGAAATTGTAACATTCCGAACTGCATGGTTGGAAATTTTGCTGATGTGGGTTGTTGACTCTGGGAGAACATTGGATTTGTGTCTACATCGGTTTTAAGATCGGACATGTTTAATGGAAAGAAAAGTCCTGCACGCCAGCATTTGAACGCATCAGTACCTTCCAGATGGTGCATGAGTGCTTTGGGATTACTATCATGAACCCATAATGCCATGCCTATTCCTTTTTTATCAGTTGGAAAACGTACCGATCCCCGTTTGTACTCAATGTAGAACTGCTTTCTAGGGACTGACATCCCAGAAAAGGCTTGTTTATGGCATACCATGTGCTCTGCTTTAAGACAGAGTTGTAAAGCCTTATCAGAACTCCCTCTCAGTCCCGCCCAATAAGACTTTACTCGCGCTCTCAAAATTGCGCTTTCCATTGACCAAGAGTAACAGATCCAAGAATGAAGCACATCATGATAATGAAATCTATGGGGAAATGATATACATGATTCATCACCAATTGCCATGATGAAGTATGTATCTGTCTTGATTTCCGTCTCGCCTGCCCCACAATAGAGTGGCGTCTTAACTTCATGAGCACAAACTGTGAGAGTCTCCGAACCGTTATCTTCCCCAGGAAGGTAAAGTTCTTTTTCATCTATCTCAGAGCTCTCCTGTTATTAAATTGTAAAAAAACTATGTATGAGGAAATATTCACTAGGATACAATAATGTTTGATATAGTTTTTTTTGCAACTCGAATACAAGTTTATCTCATTGAAAAAGGGATCATTAAGCTAAGTGAAGTGACCGTCGAGTTTAATCAAATTGATGATCATCGAAGAACTAACCTTTGTCCGTGCTTCCAGTGCAGATCTCTTTTCATCAGATCCGCTTATTTCTGTGATTATGCCTTTCACCCATTTCTTCATCTCATCTAGTGATGCAGCATTCCTGATACACTCACTATAGTCATGCTGAAAAACAGACGCAATATGATTGGTATGCTTTGGTGAATAGATGACTCTCTATACAAACAGGTCTGTCACAAATTTATAAATATGGTTTTAAATTAGGCTAAAACTGCATTCAACTGAGTGTAGTGTGGTGCAATGGCAAATTTTTTAAAGTGTAAAAACTGTCACATCGTTACTAAACTGTTTTACTGCAATTATTGCATACAATTTTAAAACCTCTTAAGCAAAATCCCAACCTCAGTTTTTAGCACTCACCTCATCCCTGAAGTTAATCGCTTGACATTTGTACTTGTTGTCCTGAGGTCCTGTCACGGTAAACCATCCTCCCTCCTTACACTCAATTGTGAGTCTATTGGCAGAAAGTTGTGTCATCCTTTTGTTTCTTTTCAGTGCATCGGGAGCTTTCAAGATATGCTTGCTTTGAGGTTGCATGAAGTTAAGCCAGCGAGCGTGAGATGGTAGACTTTTCATCGATCCATCTTCTATTTTCCTAACCCAGGCCGTTTGGACTTTTGACTTCAGATCAGCATTGTAGAGGCAGTGGATGCTTAGTATCCATCCATCATTAGCTTGACCCCAAATATGCCCACAGCTGTTGATGACTCCATCTACGAGAATAACAGATGTTTCAAGAACATCCTGATGTTTTGCTGTGGATATCATGGCAGATAGGGCAGATCCTGGCCCTTGCGATGGATTGTGCTCCTTCATGAGACAATCTGAAGCTGTCTTTTGTTCCCGTTGCAGCTCTTTTTGAATGTGTTGATGCATTCTCTACAAAGCACAAGTACAAATACATAAACAAAGATGTAACAAAAGGTTACAAAATTTAAGAGGTCTAGGATGTATACTCTGGTTTGAAGGTGCACCAATGTACCACAGCACTCTTCATTTGATTCTGCCTTCATAATCTTTGTCAGATTTAACACAAATCATAATTAAGACTAAATTGAGACAAAAGCAGACACAGGAGGTCTGTACGAAGTGAAGTGCACTGTATTTAAAACAAAAATACCACTGTCATGTGCCTTAGTGCAAAATTTACCTATAAAAAGTAAAAACTAATTGAAATAAATTTGACCCATTACACACACATGTAATTAATTTGATTGCTGGTAATGATGATAGAAAACCATTCATGAAGGGAAAAATTGTGAGTCCTAATTTAAGATACCTTATCCGGGTTGTTAGGAGACTTTGAACACAGCTTATGACTTGAACGGTGTGGGACACCTGATGCTCCAGGACGGTGAATTGAAACCATTGGACTGGCAGGCTCCTTGATCTCAATGCAGAAGTCTTGATTGTTTGGGTGATGGAAAAAGCAAGCTTTTCTGTCGTAGTAGGAAGTCCAATCTGCTTGGATAGGAGATGCTGAGATTTCTCCATCTGGTGTGTGTTGTGGTGCCATTGCTGTGATCATAAATGAGCATCGGTTTTGCTTCCATTTCTCTGATGATTCCTGTTTCACATGCCCCTCCAGTTCTGGGAAGAAGTGTTGGTCCCAATAGCTAGCAACTGCATTGTGAAGGGCATCGTTCTTGAGGTACAGTGATTGTTTCTTCCATGACTGTGAATCAACACAAGAAGGATTCTCCAGCTGGCTAACAGAAAACTCAAACAAGGATAAGTACTGTCCACTAGGTTGCCTCATTGTTGACACCACAGCAGTCAACTCTAGTGTATCCTCGGGGTTGTGAAGTTCATCCAGCGATTTTAAGTCTTGAGAAAAAGGGTCCGGTATTTCCTTTTCATTCAAACAACCGATAACCTCCAACTTGTGTCCATTCTTAGTCTCAACTGAGAATTCAATTTCCCTGCTTGCACTGTTGGCCTCACGAATACTGATTGTGCTTCCGATCAGTTTATATGTGAGTGTTCCTTCATTATCCTGTTGCCCATCTACAGCCTCGCCTTCGGAAAACAGTGTGTCAGCATCTAGACCCTCGAGATTTTTTATCGGCACACAAACATAAAGTGTGTTTCCTTCGGGGGAAAAAAGTTTCGAAAGCTGAAGATTCCTAGGGTGGCTTGTGGTGATTTTCAAGATTGTCTCCTGATGCAAGCTCATGTAGTCTGGTACCGATTGCCTGTATCCTTTCATAATAAAAGTGATGTGACTCAATTGTTCTTTCGTCCCATATGTTACGACAGAGAGTGTTACATTTTCTTTAGCGCTGTTTGGTACCCAAAACGCTTTGTGAATAGTTTCGTGCGTTCCATTCAGATCAGCCGCCTGTAATGGACAAGTAGTTGATGTTACTTCAAGTAGCCTCTCTGTCCTCTTACACTTAGCTATAAAAATCACGATTTTTAATAACACAAGTTCAGAGTGAATTTGCTTACAAAAATGAATTGATCAAGAACTCACCAGTTCCTCTGGTATTGACAGTACATCGCTGTTTGTTGAAACTGATTCCCATGTCTCTGATTCGCAATCACTCTGGCTGTTAGATTCATCAGTTTGGGCCATGTCCTCATTCATAGATATCACCACAGTCTGTGACTGAGGATGCTGTTGCTCAGTCAATCTGTAATGTGATTGAACCATTGAAATATAATATTTTTATGAAATATGAGTAATCTAACTCCTTTAAAGTGGCGGACAACCACAAAAGTTATATTTTGATAGTTAATGCGTAATGATGCACTCCTTCTTAATTTGGATGTTATAAATCAATATTAAATTTGAAAATTTGTATTATTTCAATTACAAACACCATTTTGTTTCAGTAACACAAATACCGGTATTCTCTGTATAAAGATATTATTGGAAAAAATGATTTATAAAATACTATTTTTCTAGAATCAAAGCAGTTATCTTTTTTTCGTGTCAGTCTTAATATATTATAAACAGTCATCTCAGTTATAAAATCATCTACAAAAACAATGTTATTGCTTTTCAATAACAAAAGAGAAGCATTTATTTTTAGATTATAATAGCTTCTCAACTTAATTCAGTTTATTGCAGTCATGGGGGTGGAAAGACTACTGACTGACCTTTGGTGCAGATTCAAAGCTCATACCTTGGATTTCTATTGTTGCGTATGTTGCCTACTGGTGAAAGTTAATTGCATCTCGATACGTATTTAGTGCTGCCAGTATTGTCTTCTACTTTAAAAATTAGCATTGCATATACATTTCAAAATTGGCCCTCCTTGATTTGGAGGTTCTCTTTTTGAACCCTCAAGCGTCACAAGCGTCAAAACATCACAAAACTTGTGACTGTAATATTGCTACGAGTAGTAGACTATAATCACAGGGATGGGTGATAAATTATGGTCTTAGACTTCAGCTACGCTTTACTACTGTAAAAATATTGATGTAAATTGAGAACTATCATGCACTGCATTCCCTAGAATAACAAGGCAGTTTCCATCGCAGTACTGGTCCTAAAAACTAGCTAGCATATTTCCTGCCAGAGCCAATGAGACAATATTAATTTTAGCCAATCAGTACTGCTAGTCTCTTGTTGACACCAACACTTTTTCTATTGCCGCACATGGGCAATTAAGGCAAAGGAAGAGAGTTATAAATGAAGATCTGAAGTAGATACTAACGCACCAAGATAGACACCACTGTACTCATTAATACTTGCAAGAGTGTAAACAAAGAGTTGTTCAATCCAGTGCTTTGTTCATGCAAGTATTATGTTCAGTCTACAAGGTCTTGCCTCTGAACTACGAGAGGTGTTTCGCCTTTGATTGACGAGGGTTGGTTTGACCCTGAGTTTTCTTCAATATTACTCGATCATGTGCATTTATGTTTTCAATTCCGCACAGTCAAATAGAATTTTTTTATGCAAACAAAGGTATGAGTTTTAATATCACAACCTTCCAAATAAGTTATTGCCAAATAAAAGTGGGTCTCAGGGGTGATAGCAGCAACTTGAAAAAATGCTTTCACAAGGATTGTTTCTAAAAAAATATTTATGTTTATATGCGACCAAAGCCATACAATCGGCCGTTAGTATGTTGATGGGTATATACTATGGTGCAATAACTCGAGTTCCCATGCACATAGTTCAGGACAAAGTTTGTCTTGATTGATCTGAGAAACCCAAAACGTTGCATCATGGAACTAATGTAAAACTTTGTTATTTGTGGATTGAGGCTATATCAGCAAGAGATAAAAACAGTTAATTGATGAGGATCAAGTGACGTTTACAGATTTGAACATCGGCAAAATTGTAATGATAGATTATTATCACCATCGAATTTGGTAATGATTATTATCAATTATTTTATGATAATTTTTGACTCTAGCGGTTTCTTGCTGTTTGGGTTTTGACCATAGCTACTGAGGTTGCTGAATTGGCACAAAAGTTTCCCAGGTACACACAAAATTCTCTGGTATGAACTTTTCCCTTTTTTGATGTGTACTTAGCATGAGGAACTAGTTATGGTGCACTTTTAGCAGCATCAGATCAGCATTGATACTGGGAGTTGCCTGTTCAAAATTCTTCTATCATATTTCGATTTAGTGAATAAATATGACTCTTATTTGATAAACTCCAACCTTTTCAGTTGCTCTGATTCTGATGTTGACAACACAACACTTTTTGTTGAATGGGTCTCTAAGGACTCAGTTTCATAATCACTGCAAATCGGTTGCTCAACAATTGGTTCATCTTCATTCAATTGCTGTTGTGTAGATATGAGACTTGATGGCTCGGCTTTATCAGCTCTGCAATAATTAAATGCTGTGTTAACACATAAACCACAATTTCGAGATTGTTGCAAAAACTTATGACACTACATTTCAATTTGTTTGAATGACAAAAAATAAACACAAGAAAAAAGAAATTTCATCAGCATGAAAACAGTAATTCAAGATAAATGTTGAAACTGGTGCACCGGTTGCCTGTGAAAAGGTCTGAATATCTTATCACATTTCAAATTAGTGAAGATTTGCTTACTATTACGAAGGCAACTCCATCCTAATGAAAGCCAACATTCTGGTTATGCTAACAATTGTACAACAGCAACAAAAAGGTATTTACTAATTAAGGGTTAATTATTAAGGAGCGACCATGGTGCAATGGATAGGGCATGGGTCTTTCAATCGAAATGTCCCGTGTGCGTCTCCCGGCATATCATAGTGGGGTCAGGAAGGGTATCTGATCTCAAATGCTCCTGTGCCACATTAGTATATACAGTCCGTAGACCAATACTGAGGATACCAGAAACAATCGGTCCCAATAGCATAAACAGTGTTCTCGCACGGTATCACAGGGTAGCAAGACTATAAATGAACGTGAGAGAACTTATTAGGCACCATCTTTGACTTTGACTCTCACTCATCTGAACCATTTTGTTGTTAGCTCTGAGCTCAAAGAACTGAAATTCAACACCAACCCAAAGGGCCCTTTCCACCCCTTCTTGAACACATTCACTGTTCAGAGTATATTTTGATAAAATGTATTCTTACTTAATGCTCTGAGCAAATGCTAATAGATGATTTGGAACAGGTATACCAATCAGATTCCCGTCAACAATGTTATATATTACAGACAGGGTATCAGTGTTGGATGCTCCAACATCGTGTAACTTCTACAATTAATAGTAATTATGATATTGCATTGTTTTCAACATGTGATATCATATGACAGGTAGATCTAAACCTGAATCATTGCAACATGATCATACTATGAAACATAATTTTGACAAACAGCAGTAACCAGTTTTGTAGCAAGGATTTGATAAATGACAAAATAGTGCTTGGATAGATTCGCTCAAGTGTTTCAAGCAGTTTTGGTTGCATAACGATGTGATGTGCATATCATGAATATTATTTTATTGATCCCACTTGATTCCACAAATTTTACCTTCATGAGAAAATGAAGAGTCATTTCCAGCCAAGATGAGGAATCTTGTTGCTTATCCAAGTGTAGTTCATCGGTATCATGGTCAATATCGATGTCCTGCTCTTTGTCACAATGATCATCTGACTGAGCTGAAATTTCATATGTCAGTTTTCTTGGTGAGATGAGGGTTTTAATTTGGGGATTATAACTACTTACATACTGTTGTAGCACTCTACAATGAATTTCTTGACAGGTGTGTTGGTAAAAATAACAAAGCTTCTTGTCAAACTGTCAAGAAGAGAGTCATATTGTGAACGATGCAACGCTTCCCTTTATTGTTACTGAACATCAGGTTTTAGACCTGTAATCCAAAGCACCTGAACAACACTTATGATAGGGAAATAAAGAGTTTCTTTTATGTTCATAGTTTTTGCACACAGCTGGAGATCAAAATTTTGTCAACGACTATGGCATCCGATCCTTCAGGTGAGGTCATATGCTGAACCAAGTCTCCTCAAGTCTTACGATCATTTTAATCACATTATTACAAAGTTTAGTCAAGTTAGGACTGGATACTTGACTTTTATCAATTTGTCTCTTGACGTGGGGTGGTCACATGTTCGAGGTAATCAACTTGTGAATTTTAGGTTGAAAGTTACATTCCCAGCGCCGACAGTCATTCCCCTCTGCACAACCCACATGCATTGCACGTTGAGATATAAATATATATATATATATACATATATTTATATACTTATATTAGATAGTGTTTAATATTATGCACATGCAATCACTGAAAGTCATATCTAGGGTTTGTGGGGCGAAATGTGCTGTCTACTTACCCCCACCTGTGTAAACAGCAGGTTTTCCCAATAGTGGCAATCGTTCCCTCCAGTAGATAAGCTTAAGAAATGCTGTTGCTAAGAGCAAGAGAGCAGACTGACTTCCGTACTCAATCACATCATAACCCAACAAAACCTCCACAAGAAAGTGACTTGATACTTGACCCGTCGAGAGATGATGTATGTGTGATTGGAAGAGCGCCCTGTTGCATTCCTTGAAAAGCAAATTTAGGAACGAGCTGTAAATAAAACATATTATGCATACATATTTTAGATTAGATTACACTAGATGGGTTTTTTTTTACACTCCATAATTATGTTTAACCAGTGTAATCTAAAATATGTATTTGTCATTTGTAATTGTAATTCATGTAGAACCTTTCCACATCTCAGATAATATGTATGATACATAACACCCAGCGCTTTTTAAAGTCAAGCTTTTCTATCAAAATTATGACTAGGCAAAGCAAGCAAGGTTAAATGAATTACTTAGACTGCAACTTACACTGAGAAAGTCATATTTTCGGTGGCTCTCATGTAAAACACTAGTGACCTCATTACTTCATTTACAAGGAGGAGATATATTTTAATAATGCTGTTCCTCTGATCAATCTTAAATACAAAAACAATTATTTTGTGAGAATACCTAATTTAAACCATCTTCATATGTTGAATTGCATGCTATTCCATGCAAACCATTTTTGCAAGTTTATTCTTCCGTATTATTAATGGTTATAATTTCTACTAATAAATAATTTTCAATGAAACATACAAGTCAAGGAATCCAACCGACTGCTGAGGGACCATCAAGTTAGCAGCTCTTTCCATTGCTCATTAAGAGAACATTCGCATTGAGGGCTGAGACTGTGACACGAAATTGTAGGTGACATTTGATAAGTTAGTATCAATGTTATTTAATCATGGTTAGTTGGTTTGTAGTTCACCGCCAAGGTTATATGCTGACAACTCATTCAATTTTGATTGAATTGAATCTTGATAGAAACTTGCAATACATTCAGAAGCATTCCACGATCAATTTGATGATGGGCCTCATAACAATCTACAACAGCCAGGGTTCCATTCGGATGGGTTGAAAACTTGCTAAATATCAGAGATCAGGGGAAATGAGCTCGAGTTAAGTCAAGGTCATGAGTGTTGCGAAGTGAAGTCCAGTCATTGCCATATAATTTAGTTCAGCAGAATTGAGTCAAGTCCTAAGATTCCTTGAGACAACTAAGGTAAAGTCATAGAAAATATTAAGTCTGTGCAGTCAGTCATATTTGGCATACAATCAAAAGGTGTGTACTGCCAATATCCGGGCCCCTCTTGACCGCACAACTTCATCAAAAACAGGAACAGAATCAGCATATATATATTATCACAATAACTATAAAATATATCACAATTGTGTGTACTATTTTCTTACAAAGCTTTTAGTTGTTTGCAAATGAATTGACATGGCTATACAAGTGACATTGAATAAATGAATTTGTTTCCACCCTATCTGAGACTTACATGATTATAACACACCATAACATTATCTCATGGTTTTAGATCAAATCCAGAACCTCCGAATGATGCACTTATTTTCAGGAATATCAAATCAATATCAATAAATCAGACAATCTGATTGTCAATCGTTCCACTAGCTCACGAACTTATATCGAAATTGTGTATGTAGTTCTGACAGCATAGGATTTTTAGACATATGCAACACTGAAAACAGTTCACTTACGTCTTAAGATGATTGTCAGTGACTCTCAACAAAGTCATCCAATTCTTCAAGTCAAGTTACTGCTGAACCAAGTCAAGTTATACATTCAACTCTTTGCTCCAAATGATTGGGTTGATCTCAAATCCATGAAATGTAATTTCAATTTGTGATTGCCATGGTAGTAATGCTACTCACCAAATTACATAATCTCTGATGTGATAACCGAGCCAGTGAATATGCTGCCTCACAGTGTATGATATCTCTCTCTTCACTTGAAGGTTGAGCTGGTGCGTGTCTCACAGGTATCTCATTCATTGTCATCTTAAATAAGGAGAATTTTACTGTGTCATCCAAATCAGATGATGACGGACAGCTTTTCCATGGTTTAAAAAAACTATTATCATCGAAACCATACATATTGAGAAGTACCGGTTTCTCTTGAACAATGGGAAACAACTGTACAAACTTGATATCCATCACAATGTCTCTTTTTAGATGCCAGCATATCGTTAGGTTTTTTATTACGCACATTAAATGCAAGGATAACAAGAAACTCTTACTTGAAAGTCCCACTTTTGACTGAAATTGATCATTCACTTTACATGAGTAACCCATTGTATAGAGATATGAAGAGGAAACAATCTTACCCTTAGCCTCAGAATTATGGCATCTGAAGATGGAAATGGATTAGCCTCCATGATCACTCTGGGGGCACTCAAGCAGCTTGCTGCCTCCACCATGTTAGCGATACTTCTCAGAAATATAAGCCAGCAGTCTAATAACAAAAACATGCATGCAAATTATCAATATGAATGCTTTTATTGATCGAAGTGGGACAGGTTATGGTGCTATATTGAATATTAGTCGAATTCTGATACCCATAACATATTACTTTGGAGTTGCCCCACCACACATAAATGAAGGCAACTCCCATTTTTACATGTAGTTGCATTGGAATACTAAGGCATATATAACATGTCTCAGTCAGAAACCAGTCAGTCATATAACGGCAACCAGATAGTGCACACTACTATCATATTTCGTACTGAGGAATCATATTATACCTTTGTACCAATTACATATATAAATATCTTATTACATATTATGGATCCAAACTAATCAACCAAAAACTTGTAGGACGCTACAACAAAAACAGAAAATAAAAACCGACGGAAAAAAAAAAGAAAAAAAAAGAAGAAGGCAAGAATGGGGAAGGGACTCTACTCATGACTGCTTACTGTACAACATGTATACTCATGAGGACAGCTAGATTACTCATATGAGGATTATATTACTTGTAGAGTCACCCAGAAGGCTGGCGGCTAGTAGAGAGGACAATCCACTGATTGCTCAGTACTGAGAAGATCTTGCTTGAGCAAGTCAGACATTTGTAACAGTGATTTGAGGTGAGCCTGTTCTATCGATTGTATTGAGTTTAGTTGTATCGGTTATTCTAAAACCCCTAGTTTCAGATATAACAATGGTTTAAATGACACACTGCACTGAGGCTTTTATTTTTTTTTTCTCTTTTGGATGTACCATGCATCTTCCTTTGCAAGACTTCTGTGTAATGATAGAAGTGATCATTGATTGATCATGTTGAAGTGGCAAGCCTCAGCTGTTAAAAATGAAATTTAGTTCAGATCAACAATTTGGTAAAATTTGCATTTATGGAGAGTAACACCTTCATCGGATATTGTATATGATGACTTCTGCCACTCAGTGACTTAAATGAAATGGGATATAATTTTGCCTAGGAGTTATCAACTCGTGAAATCAATGGGCTATTTATTCAGCACAGTTTTAGTTTTAGTTGCTGAACCAATTTTTACCATAAATTCAATCACTGTTTGAATACACAATGGGAACTAGGATTAGAGTATGTTTCGAGTTAGTACAGCAACAGATATGTTTTATGAATTTCTATGTGTCCATCTAAAATTTTAACACATAGTATTTAGTATGGGGGAGGGGGACATCCGCGCAACCGCAGTGCAATTGTGATTGTAATTTGAAAACGGGGATCGATTAACCGGGAGTTATAACAAACAAACAAAATTAACTGCCGCGTGACAAAGCTAGGCATAGATGACTATGGTCGGTTTAATACAGTTATTTTACTATTTACTGGGAACAGGGGAGAGAGGCAAGGAGGGTATTTGTACAATAGGGTGTGAGGGCCTGTGCGGCAATAATTAGGAAGGGTTGACCATGAGGGATTCGAAATTATGCTTTATTGGAACCATTGTATCTCACAACTAGGAGCTAGGAGTTTACACTAGATATTGTATACTGACAAGTATGAAGGTCTAACTTTGCAGGGCAAGAACTATTAATCATTTACCATCATACAAATAAATAAGTTGCTCTCAAATAATATATAAACATCATGGTCCGAACAAGAAAATGCTTTAGATAGATTGAATACAAGATACTTGTTTGAGTCTAAGCAAGGAGTAACAGGGCTTTTACTCCTGTAACAGCCCTGTTACTCCTTGGTCTAAGCAATTTAAGACATTCAACCCCAGAAATTACAATGCCTTAAATTCATTTATAAACAAACTGCATTCTCTCGACATTCCATTCCAAATATTGATAAACCTGAAGTTTCTTTTGTTCCCAAGGAAATAATTGCAGTAATTATGAGCTCAAACCCTCTGCCGAAGACTATCTTTAAAAACTGCATTGAATAGTGACCTGCTTAGCAGATTTCATGGTTTGCAGGTAAATGGGAACTCCTGCATCATACACTAGAAACAGGGTGACAAAACTAGAAATTGAATATTTAAAAGTGAATAACTCGTCGAACATACCAGTGCAAGAGCCATGATTCATTCACTAATGTAGGCCTACAGGGAATTCACTTCACAAAGTAGTCCATAAGATTAGGGACATAATATTTCCAGACATCAAAATCAAAGATAGGAAGCAGGTAGTAACAATAATTTACAGTAAGTTCTGATGATACAGCATTAACCAGGAAGACTTGCTCATGTAATTGCTGTGCAAGTTTTCAAAATGAAATAATTGGTTCTACACTAATATTGAAAAGTCTGTAAGGTTCCGAGAATTTAAAGGGAATAACATTGAACTAACAGTTGTTTCTGGATGCGTAGGTTAGGCTATCAAGTTTTATCCCACAAATTGATTTGATAAGAAAACGATGGTGATGCTTAAGTTTAAGTCTCAGTCTAGGCCTTCTAAATATAGTTGCTTTTAAGTTTCATGAAATCATTCTATTTTATAGCACTAATACACCCAGGCATTCAACATTTACTCATTTATTTTCAGGATATCTCAATACTTCTGAGTACAGCCACCATCCAAAATGTTTTAATAGCATTGCCTATTGGCATTTAATCGTAACCTGGAAGGACTAGCAATTTAAGTAGTTTAAGTAGTTGCATGTTTTTTGAGTCTATGCTCCCCATTGTTTGACTTTATGAATCCCCACTACTCTATGAATTGACTGATTGATTGATTATCAGATACATAGAATAATTTGGGTCCATTCACAAAATAGACAATGCCTATACATTGGGCTGATATCTTGTTGGATTCATGCCATCCTGACCTTGTATGATTGTAATATGTAAGGCCAATGTTAAATTTAAAAAAAAGCCAAGTCAGAATTTTAATTCTTATACTTGATGCAATCATTCCAATAAAAATTCTGCATCTTGGGAAAAATACTCTCATTAGAATGTGCAAATTTTGATGTTCTGTGATGATTAGAAACAGAAAAGAATATCAAAACATGTTTGACAGTTTGATTTTTTCAGGATAACTTTTTTACAGTGAACAACAATAACCTAAGATATGGCTATAATACGGCTTCTATGTCCAATGTGCCTTAAAACTAAAATTTTACCTTGGTCATTATCGCAAGCTGATATTGAAGTATTTATAATAGTAAGGAGAAGACAATCACCAGCAGCCCTATTTTGATTTAAGTCACTGAGCAACTACTTCACACTGTTTAATTTAACTTTAACCAGCCTGATCTTCTAAGGTCGCGGTTGGAGTGTAACTATGATGCCGTTCATTACAAATTATTCGTATTTGAGGGAACAATATCCTTAGTATCACTTTTATATTATGTTGATCAATCGATTCCATGTTTAAGGTGATAACTGACGAACCACACCTGGTGAGACTATTTGCAGGAGGCTTCAATATGCAACAATCTACCATCAAGCATTATATTGTACACAAATACATAAAGAACAATAGGCAAAGTCTTTTAGAATGAACTCTGATTCTAAGCCAAGTGATGAGTTGATATAACCTTGACGAAAAGTTGAAAAATGAAATGCTTTTATCCCTCGATTTTGAGTTATTTATTTATTCCATATATATTTATTTTTGTTTTATCTTGGCACTATAGGAAGAACATCATTTTAATGATGAAGATTGCTTGTCAATAAACATTTAAAAAAAAAAGAGTTGATTCTAAGGTGAATCAAACGAGGTTTGATAATGACCAGATCTTTAGTTGAAAGCACGGCAGTTGATTATAAGGGAATTCAACACCTTCGAATTCACAACGAATTCTCATTTCAAAAACAGAGTTGCTTTTGAGGAAAATTTCTAAGTTGAGTGAAAAATCAACAGTTGATTTTGGGTTGAGGTTAATAAACTGCCCGCTTGGCTGGGATTCAGTTCAACAATTTGGAGTTATCTACTCAGGTCGTGTTTGCTTGTTGTTGTTGCTAGACTGGATAACATAGATCAACAAAAAGGTGAAAATTAAAATTGAATTGAAATTAATGATGATTAGCACAATTTTTATCTGTAAAAAGCAAAGCTATATCTGGCCATCAGCTATAATTATTATTCATTTCAGAACATGTCAAATAATCAGAAATAATAGATATTAATGGCTTAGTTGAAGTGTGTTCAACACACTAAACAGTAACTACTCCTACTTTTAGTTTAGAGAGAGGTGCCGTTGGTAACACTCCTGTAATTAAATAAGGTCAATTTGTTGCCGCTACTCGAAACAAAATTATTAGTATGGCTGATGACAAATCAGGCCCTAGGCAATTTGATAGAACTGCAGTCAGTGATATTTGGGCATTGAAATGTTGGTGATTTGATGTTTAAATAATTGTGTCAAAATCAATTTGGTGCGCTTTATGCAGACAAGTCAGTTGAGGCAAAGTTATCTGGAAAACCTGGAAAAATGCACTTTCTCCGTTTGTGGGAGCGCTGAGAAAATTTACCTGAACATTACCATCCAATAGTCTCAAGTATGACAAAGAAGAAGCAGTCCATCTTTTTAAGTTGCCTTTCGTAAGGATTGAAAGTTTCTGAAGCAGGCTTTTGGAGTTGAGAAGTCAACATAATTTGCAAGTAAAGCAATGGAGAAATAAATAGACGTGCCGGACCGTTACCTATCCCACAATGTTACCCATGCTAAGTACGAACCATCACACAAAACCCAACATGAGCAGACAACTCAATACTATGACAAACCAAAACCTATCACTTAGCCCAAGCACATGGGTCGGTTCTGAAATGCACAATTATAGTGATTCATGAATAGAAAACACCACAGACGCAATAACCATCACAACTCATAATTCAGACAAGCCCCTATTGTTGGCCTGAATCCCAGGCTAAGAAAACAATGACTTTTCCTATTCAAAAATTACATTATGGCAAGGAAGGCAAAAAGGACTAGCATTCAGTAGTAGGAGTAGCCCAGTTGATGAATCACTGCCTTGTCTGGAAGGGATCGGAATTCAATGCAGACCGTTTCCCTAGATCTTTTACATATTATTGCTTCTGGGGTTGAAATCGTAATGGGCCCACAGTGTGCAACCAGGATGTTTCATGATATTTTCAATCAAAGTAGTTTATGGCAATAGTCCATCCAAAGGATCACACAACTTGTATCTCATATGGGGGTCCCAATGTGTTCAATCATTGATAGGTTCAAAATAAAGTGACTAAGATTTGATAAAATCAAACCTGAATTGAAATGTCGGGCAACACTTTGAATGTGTGAATAGCTGAAAAACACAAGCTAAAAACAAACAGTGAAATTAACACAAAACAGTCATTAAAAAGTTTTAACTGACACTCTGCAGAGGAAATAATCATCAAAAAACTCTGTGCAAAGGAAAACCGAGAAAAAATTCTAAATCTCACCTTTTATCAAAACTGGCCTGTCCTCCTTAATTGCAAGATGTACATCGATACCTGAGTGTGGTAAACTAGCCGCCATATACACACCAAACTCATTATTTATGCCACAAAGCTCAGAATAGGTCATTTTCTCCCGTTCTTTCTAAAACAATTAAATAAAGTATTGCCATATATTCTTGTAAACTACTAGTATCAGTCAAGAAAATGTGTGCTCATTGTATTCTATATAGCTCGACTAATTGATCTAAGATCGCTAATTGACTCTTCAACCTTAGAATTGTTATCTATTTTGCTTACAAACTACACAAACTAACTGTTAAAATCAGGGTTGTATGAATTCAATGAACCAGATGAAACAGTCCAATACTTTCGCTACCCGAATTTGACAATAAGTTTCTGCAAATATTCTACTCATTAGGTGACGATTCTGAGATTAAAGTCTCAATGATATATCTCTCAGGGTAAAATGAGTACAAATTTCCTTTACTAGCAATAGAAGTGGTTTACATTGCCCAATAATGTTACACAAAAAAGACAAATTATGAAATTTTCTGATTGTCTAGTCTTAACACAAAAAAGGTACCTACTGCTACCTACCACTGTGCAATTTACATCAAGGATTTCAAGAGAGGATTGGAAACGAGCTGTATTTATGATACATGTGTGTCACCATTAAGTGTTGTCTGCCCATGGCAATAAAAAAGTGTTCTATGTAATAACAGCAGTAAGCAGCCGATCAACAGTTGTTATTCACCTCCCTTTTACATACAAGGAATTTAAGTTGAACCGCTATATATTTTCAGACAATGAGAGCACTGCATCAGCCTGGAATCCCACTTCATCTGAGGGTGTCAGAGCATCCAACAGTAGATGTTAAAGAGGGAGTTTAGTTACTTTGGCCAGTTAGCCCAGTAGCATAATCCTATTTCAGTTGATCTCCATATCTCAAACGGTAGATAAGTTTTACCAAACAGAGCATACTCGGTCTGGACTTCAGATGAGATGGTTTATAAATATGGTGACATGTGAATGATTTATTGCTTAATTCTTGATAGAAATGGAACATTTTTGTTGTTTAACAGAGGTAGGTTGTGGTTAATATGTGTTTTATGTTGCATTATGAGCCACATTATTGACAAATATGTGGTAATTTAATGTCCTTATGACCAATATAGGCATTAAACAGGCCTATAAGCTGAGTCAATGTGCTGCTGCAACTTTCATTCAATAATTTCGTCTGATATGTTGTGGAATGGCCATGTTCATAGTCAAGATAGGGGTACTAGTATGTCATATGCATTGTTAGTGCCAAATACCTATCCTTGTCACCACAATAGCTTCTCAATACCAAATTTCCATGAGGCATGGGTGTTTTTCAGCAATTGCCTCAAGTGACAGACATTGATCATAGACTGAGTACCAAGCATTAATTTCTGTGAGAGTAAATGTGTAAAATCATAATAATACTGCCCAAACATATTGTTAGTTTAAAACTTAGTCTACAGCTCGTTTCCAATCCTCTCTTGAAATCCTTGATTTACATAGCCTGAACAGTTTGATAGAATTCGAAATAATTTCACGCTAATATTGCCAGTTAAAACATCTTCAAAGGTATATCATGGCTCACACGGCAGACAGCAATAAAATCATGATGATGCTCCTAATTATTTGTCAGCTTTTAAACAGCTGAATTATCGAACATCTCATGAATCACAAAAATTAAACTCAACGGTATGTACAGAATCATGTAGTAATCATGTTATGACTGATCATACTCTTTCAAGATCACAGTTTTTCACATACCAGACACCGGATGATCCGTAATGCTATTGATGTAGAACAGTCCTCATCGGATTTAGGCATGTGGTGTACATGACATTCCATCATTTCACTCCAATCATAGCCGTTGAAGGGACGTCTGAATGGCTGAAATCAAGAGAGTTCACAGTTGAAAATCAGTCGACGGTATCACATTTGCCTTTTTCAATTAGGCCCAAGTGAATGGAAAGAACCTGAAGCAAACTATTTCCAATACTATACATGATGGGCAAAGTATTACATGTGAACATGCTTGTAATATTTGGGTCATCATATGTCAAAGTCGAAAAATTTCTGCTCTCAATCCAAATTTCCGGTTCTACTTCTAGCAATAGTTCCGAATCAAACCAAATTGATTCAAACAATCATAACTTGTTTCACAGAATAATGTCTTATTGTCATACTTCAGTGAACTACTCAATGACACAAGACTGACTTGGAAAGGTAGTAATTGCAATATGCTTTAAAGTAGGAAAGGCTTTGGTCTGCATTACTTTGAAGCACTTTGGAGGGTCACTCGACAGGTCAATCCCATTGTATAACAACAAATTTGAATGAAGAAAAAATCCTTTCAAAAACTACCGATTTCAAAAACCAAACTTTCAATGCATCAACATTAATTCTGTGCTTGTACTTGTACGATATCATATTTTTTATTTGTTACTAGTCAGCGGACGAATCATTTTTTTACTTACAGTTCATGATATCGGAAGGAACAGAGCAGCACCATACATCAAATCAAGGGGAGTTTGTCCTGAGTAAGCATATCAAGGCGGTAAAGCAACAAATTTTGGAGGTTCTATAAACGCTGGGGTTTAACAGTTATTTTGAAATTCTGGTCTAAATTTATGTCAAATTTATCTCAAATTTGAATTTATACGTCCTTTAATCTGTAACAGAATGATGGGATGAAATCAAATTGACTTTATTTAAATCCCTGAACCACACAAGCTGTATACATATTTTTCAGCATTTGGAATGTGTTAAAATTTGATGGTTCTTGGGTTATGTGCATCTTATTAAGATATGATGGAATGCAACAGCAACCAGCAAAAGTGATATACTGTATTTAATGATTTGTCAAATAGTAATTTTTAAACAATTTACTCATCTAATCTACCTTCAAAAACTAAACCCTCAAATAGCAGCCCTGTGGAACAAACTGTCAGACAACCTGGGATTCAAGAAGAGTCAGGCCGCATGTGGCTCTCAGTTGCCAACTTTTGTCTTGAGGTATTGACTTTATTCATCACCATTTTGCCACATCTTGTATAGCATGTGGACTGGTACCTCTACAAGCTGCACTCTCAACAAAGCTGATTGGAAATTTATTTTTCACCATAGAGGAAATTACTTTTGGCAAGAACAGTATGCAGTAGGGCTCATCTTCACTGTTACCATTATATTTTTCAATCTCAAATTTTAAATTCTTTGATGAAAGTTTATACAAAACAGACCTAACCTCGTCTTAGGGATGTGTTGTTGGTTTGCTTTTAGAATGCCTGATGCTTGTTAGGTCTTACTTGCCTGGGCTGATAAAATACTATCTGATCGCTGTTGTGCAAGGCAAGCTGGCATTTGAGCGTTGAAGTTTGGTACCTTGATTTAAATTGAGTCTTGTTAATCTTATTGTGTGAAACAGTGCCAGTCGATTTTCATTATATCATACTGATGTGTGTATTTTGCTTCAATAGCTAGAAAAAGTGATCAGGCTGTGCATGTTATTGTTTCTGGTTTCTCTGCTGAATCTCAGTCACACTCTTAGACGCTTGAAACGTTGGTCCACTCATTTTCAAGTTGTTGAAGATGAAGAATATACACTTAGCCTCTCAGAACCCATAAAGTAAAGGCTGACAATCGAAGAGGCTTCTCTTGCGGGTCATTCGATTCATCCCCTATGTAGGAGATTGCTATGAAAGGAAACCTGGAGATGGTTTGTTTGCTTGTGTACGATTTGTAGCATTTCTTATGGTAGCAAAGTGGTCTTTTGGGAGAGTGCGCTGTAAAGTTATTACGAAGCTGCTAGCCTGATGGATCCTCGTGTATTATAAGTTTGAAAAAGTAATCAATAAGCTTCATCACCAGACGGAAGCTAATCTGGTCATCTCCCAGCTGTCACATTTGATGTAGGCTTTCCTTGTTCGTTCACACATAAAATACAAATGTTTGCTTGTTTTTTCACATGTACCAACCCATGTTGTTTCACCATTTTGAGGGTCTCACAATGACAAGGACTTATATTTATAACCTTCATGATACAATCAAATCAGAAGCAAGCTGATTATCTGACAATGTCGCCTGAGGGGTGTAATAGCCAGTGCAAGACTGAGCCAGTCCCAAGCCTGGATAGAGACAGAGGATTACGGCGACAGGAAGAGAATCAGGCCGGGAAAAAATTTGCCAAAAACTATTATGCCAGACATTCAGATAGAACCAGACAATGTTAGGGCATCCCTCATATAGTGCTCTGCGCAGAGGAACCTTGCTGACCCTGTGGAAAGAAGGCGAGCGAGGTTAACAAAGATCAAAATAGCGGCCCTAAACATCGGTACTCTCACCGCTCAGATTAGAGAGATAGCAGATATGATGAAGAGACGCAACATAGACATCCTTTGCCTACAGGAGACTAAATGGACAGTTGGAAAATCTGTAGGAAAGGCAAAAACATCGGAGATGGCATCAAGCTGTACTACAGCGGCGGGACAAGACCAGGGAATGGTAAGATGAAGTGCTTGATGTCACTAGGAAATCAGATAGGATTATCACTATGAAATTGGTGACCACAAGACAGACCTATAATATCATATCTGCCTATGCCCCACAGCAAGGCTGCGACGAGGAGGAGAAAGACTGTTTTTGGACACATATTGGTGCAGTGTCTGATGGCATATCTGCTTTAGAGGAGCTTATCTTGGCTGGAGACCTGAACGGGCATACTGGAAGAACAAGAGGAGGATTTTACAGGTGGCACAGTGGAAAATCTCGTGGAAACAGCAACGCATATGGATAAAGGATTCTGGATTTTGTCAGCGAGTGTGATTTGGCTTTGATCTACATGTTCTTTACTAAGAGCAATTCCCAGACAAACACCTTCCAGAACCAGACAGTAATAGACTCCATCACTGTGAGGAGGGAGACTTGGAAGAGTTAAAGATTGCAAAGTCATCCCAGTAGAAAGCGTAGCGGCCTAACACCAGTTACTAGTGATAAACTTCATTGTTGAAAAGAAAAAGCGTAAAAGAAGAAAGCATGAGAAGCAAATTAGCTGGTGGAATCTGCGGAAAGAAGAAGGAGAAGACCTAGTACAGAGACTGTCAGAGAAGTTCGAAGAAATTGAAGAGTGTGAGAGGTCTTGCTGGGGAGAGACATTTCCCATGGTGATTGACACTGCTAAAGAGGTGCTAGAATAATTCTGTCCCAGGAAAGTACCTAGAAAAGGAATCCTGGTGATGGAACGAAGAAGAAGAAAAGGCCGTTAAGGAGAAGAAACAGGCATGGAAAGAGTGGGAGATATCTGGTACTTAGGAAGATAGAGAGTTCTACAGGAATTTTAAGAAGATTTGTAAGGAGATGCTGCCAATAAGAATTTTTACAAGGAGTTGGCTGAAAATGGTCCAAAGATGATCCACCGTCTAACTAAAACTAGACAGCGGAGGTCAAAGGATATAGACAGGCTCTCTTTTGTGAAGGATGGGAAAGGAAATATCTTGAGTGAGGACAGTTAAGTAAAGGAGAGGTGAAGGAACTATTTCAATACCCTCTTGAACACTGAAAACACCAGAGAGGAGCTCGCAACTGTATCACCAACTGAAGGCCCGATTCAGGACTTTGAAACCACAAAAGTTGAGTACCAGCTGGAGGGCATGAAGAACAACAAGTCTACAGGACCTGATGGACTTCCAATCGACCTAATTAAACTGCTTAGAGAGAGGGGAATCAACTGGATGCTATTGTGTCTGAGAGAGATAATGAGAGAAGGCATACCCAGGAGTGGAGAAGAAGTGTCATAACACCAATATTCAAGCAGAAATGAGACCCTTTGATGTGTGGCAATTATCGGGGTATCAAACTTCTCAGTCACTGCCTCAAACTTTTAGAACGAGTGATTGAAGCAAGACTACAATCGATTATTAACATCAAGCAAATTCAATATGGTTTTCAGAAAGGGGGGTCCACCACTGAGCCTATCTTCTGTCTATGTACACTACAAAAGAGAATCAGAGAGTTTAATCGAGACCTGCATATGGTGTTTGTAGGCTTGAAAATGGCCTACGACACCATCCCGAAAGATTTGATCAAGACCAATCAAGACATGTATGATAACTGTTTGACCCAAGTCAGGACAAACACTGGGAGCACAGAAGCCATAGAAATAAAGGTTGGATTACATCTGGAAAGAATATTAGAAGTATGGAGGGAGAGAATGAAGAGTTTGGGACTAAAGCTCAGCAGGTCAAAGACAGAGTATTTACAACCAGTAGGCGAAGATGGCGACATCTTGATGAGGAAGTACAACTTTGAAGAGAAGGAAACCCTACCTAGAGGCACACAGTTTAAGTAACTGGGCACCACCATCCAACAGGAAATGAGACCTGGCCCGTAACAGGAACTCTTATAGACAGGGTTGGTTAAAATGTTGGTTAGAATCTCAAGGTTCCACCACTCACCGCATCCCAAAGAAAGGGTGGCGAGATAGGGGGGCCTCATGGGCTAGGCCGCAATGTCTGTGCCAATTTTGCTCGCAGTTTGTAGGCAGGTCGGAGCACACCTGGGGGACCAGTAGTCAGTAGACTGCGGTGGGATTCGAACCCACAACCTTCGACACTTGCGCTGAAGACTGGTGCTCTAACCAACTGAGCCACATCCTACTCAAGTTAGTTCTTGTGAGATGCGAATGCTAAGGTACTGCATGGGTATGAGCTTAGAGGAACATCGAAGAAATAAAGAGATGACAGCCAAAGGAAATATAATGCCAATCAGGGATGTCATAAGGAAAAAGAGGCTAGAATGGTATGGTCATGTTTGTCGACGTGAGAGTGATAAAGATATCAGGAGAGTGTACGAGATGCGGGTAGAGGGAAGCAGAGGGTATGGACCGCCAAAAAAGCGCTGGAGTGACACATTCAATGCCGACCTCCGCTGGCTAGATCTAAAACGAAGTGACACAAGTGTCCGAATAAAATGGAGAAGTTTGGTGGAACTAGGAGTCAGGCAAAAACCGCCATCCGATCAGGTAATGGCAGTGAAAGGTGAACAAGTTTTCATCAGACAGTAATTTTATCTGCAATAAATCCTTCCAATAATCAACTACTCATTGACATGTCAAGGAACATAATAATATGTGTTGAAAGTTAAACAGATTAAAAGATTGCAGTTGAACATGTAGAGAAGGGCAGCAGTAAGTTATTTATTCCATCTATATTGATTGTAAATTAATTATATTCAGAGATTGACAAGTGAAAACGCATTTGAAATACGCTATCGTGGCAACTCTGAAGGAATCCTTCAGGTCTCATATGACTATCACTTTGAAAATATTTAAGTTGCAGTTTACAAACTCTCAGAGGGTTATGTATCTAGACTCTGGGTTATTTTTGAGTGAATATGAGGAACAGAAAAAAAGAAGGGGTCTACAGTAAAACCAAATCATTCTAATTTTTTGGTGCCCTTGAGAAAATTTTTGCAACTATTTGTTTATCATCTACTATGTTGTGATCTATCATAATTGTGTAAATTACATTTATTTGTTACAGGGAAACTTTGTGTGATATGTAATGCAAATAGGCGTATTTTTGACAAATTTTTAGTATTCCCCTCTTTTACCCTACATGTCAAATAAACTGATGAGATAGTGTATCTTTGATTATGATTCTTACCGGCTGCATGATTCTTGGTCTGTAGAATCCAACTGAATGAACAACATTGGATGACAAAGACTGGACCACATTTTGAAGTAATCTCTCATATCCAGTCTTTTCTGAGGCAATGAGCTGATGTTTCCCACCATAGGCCAACAAAATGGCCACCTACAACGATTATGGTATGTGGTAATTTCAGTTTTTGAATAGTGTCAGCAAAAAAATCATAATGTGTTCAAGAAGATGGATACTACCAAAGAAGGGTGTTATTAGATGAATCAATCAATCAACACACCTCCAGCCGAACCTTTCTAATTTACGAAAAAGAAAGGTTTTGAAATCTCATAATTGTCATCCATACGTGAATTTGTTTATATGCATTCAAATACGTTTATTTTTATTGTACCGAGTCAGTTTTGACTGTAGCACGATCTGAGTTATACTCTCATGACTATTGAGAGGACAACCTCTTTTGATGGATTTAAATCTACTAGGATATGTTGGAGGTCTTACCATATTGAATTTGTAACATGGCACCTTCACAGGCCCGGAATTTGTTGTATCTCAAATTATGTCACATGCCCATGGCACACCTCCACTCTTAGGCCTACCCGTTACCATAGACAAAACTTGCAAGTAAGACAAATTACAAAAATATGGGTGCTATTGTTTCAAATTCCATTGCAGTGAAAAGATATTTGGTGTGCTTAGTAGCGCTATAATTTTCAACCTTTGAAGATGCTGAATAAATGTAAATGAAAATGCTTGTAAATTACCTTGCTTCTGTCCGGTCTTTTGACAATAAATGGCTCTTGCCACATCCATACTGCAAATTCATCTTGAGAAGAATCATTCACTATGTGATGCCATTGTTTCAGGGGTAATTCATCACCGGATTTCATCCAATCTTCTTTTCTCTACAAAATATAAATATCCCTGGATTTACATAGAATCAAAGCTTTTATTATGACAATATCCTGTGAAACATACATTGCTTCCCATGTTCCAAAGGATGTAGGTGAGATGAATTGCCAAATGATTACCAAAGCCAAAACCAAGATTGGGTTGAATCAGCTGGTTTATAGCAATGGACGTGCAGGTGACTGATGACCTGGGTAGTAGTCGATGGGTAGTAGTAGTAGTAGTAGATGACCTAGTAGTCGACTGACTGCTAGGCCTGTTGGTAGTAGTAGATGACCTGGGTAGATGGCCTGGGTAGTAGTAGATGACCTAGTAGTCAACTGACTACTAGGCCTGTTGGTCCCCAAGTGTGTTCTGACCCGCTTACAATCTGGGAGTGAATGGCACAATAGCCCTTGAGGTGACCAATAGTTTATTACCTATTTTTAGGATGTTGCAAACAACATGACTTGAGATTTTAATCACAAACACTTTTCGAAACATCATAAGTTGTAGCCATAAATTCTGTAACAACTCACCTGTGATGCATGTGTCAAATATGCTGTGAACAGGCTTAGAAGAAAGCTTGTGCGGAGTGGACATTCTCCTGTTATTGTGACAACCTCTGTTGGTAGGTTGGGATCATATTTCTTCAGGACATCATCAAGAACAGCAAAGTCTAGATGCGATTCTTCAGAATCGCAATGAAACAACTGTTTAATACAGTTCTCAGACATCTGAAGAAGAAAGGTTTGGGTTCGATAAATAGTCCAGTCAAGGTTAAAACTTACAAAGGTAATTTTACTGGGCACAAACAAAGAAAATGAGTTTTTGAAAAAGAAGGAAGGAAGTCATGTGACAATTTGTTTTTAATTGTGGGAAATTTAAACTCAACAATCCTTTGCTTGCTAGCCTTGAGACTGTGAACTACCCACCACCACCCCTTCCATAACTCTGTCATTACTGTGTTGCTCTCGTTATTCATTTCTGGTTTCAGATCTAAGAACAAAGCCAGAATAATTAGTGAGCAGTCCTAATCATCACTCCTCCCAACTACATATCCGGTCGACACTTCTCAGCGCAAGAAAATACTGGCATCTTATAGAATATCAAATCCAAAAAATGGAGGTTGTCAGGGCCTTTTATGGCTTCAGAAGAAGGTCTCGAAAAGTGGTCAATGCCTTGTATGGCTTCAAATGAAGATCTCAAAAAGAGGTTATTGCCTTGTATGGCTTTCAAAAGAGGCATAACCGTGCAATAGGTTGTTAATGCCTTGTGGGATGTTTAAAACGGTTTAACCCAAAGCGGTTGTCTTTTTGTGTTATTTCTTTAATTGGCGTAACCCGACTAAGAGGGTTGTCACTTGCCTTGCATATTTGTAATGTGGTATACTCTTGCGAATAATTATTTATACTCGTACTCATACTATGAGTCATTGGTGTGCTTTGGTGATACTTTAGCCAATAAACATAGTCTTCAATATGAACTTCACAAACAGGATTGATTGATGAATTCAAAAATTCTCCCAAATTCAATTTTCTCTCAATATCTGCCTGATTGTGTATGTGCACACTTTAACTCAGTAAACCGAGATGCAAAATATGCATTGTATGTGCCTTTGCTCCCACTCTCCCCAACAGTAAGAAAAATCCAGAAATACCTGACAAATTCTACAACGAGCTAGCGTCACTGATCAAGCCGCCACACATTGATTCTCCCCAGTGATTTCAACTCACAGACAGGCTCAGCATACAACCAAAAAATACAACATGGGATGCTTGGTAAAGGAAAGGCCAACTCAAATGGGAAGAGCTCAGATGTTCTGTCAGGGAAACGAGTTAGTACTCACCAACACACTACTTCAAAACCAACTGAGACATGTTGCATCCAGGAGAAGTTCATTCCGAAAACTAGACGGCAAGAACAGCCCCATCAGAAGGCAACCTTTTTTACAACAAGATAGACTACATCATGGTGAGGAGAAAGGACCAATGGCTTGTCAAAAACGCCCCAAGTGCATAAATGGACTGGCAACCCCTATGAACCACAAACTAGTAAGCCTACACTATAAAGCCCAGATATATTCCGAAACTTTCAAGATGACAACAAACATCCAGAGACTAGCAGAAAAAAAGTACCCTTTGCTGTAGTTATGCGCCTTAATGGATGAGGAAGATAACATGAAAAATGAAATCAGTCTGCTGCAGAGATGGAGCAACATAAGGCAGGCAGGCAGTGTACGAGACACAAGGCTATGTCAAAAGATAGTAAAGCGCGAATTCGGTCCTGATTAGGCTATCTGGTGAGCAGAGAAAGCTGGGAACACTCATCAATACCCTGACCCTGAGTGACCAGACCAGGAGAAAATATTAACAAAAAAAAAAGGAATTCAGAGCTCAAGGTCAAGACCATCTCCAAACACCACAAGATAAGAAATAAAAACTAACTAAACTGACTAAAAAACTAAAGAACCATATAGCAGAGGTCGAACGATCTCAAGATAACTTAAATCGAATGTTCAAGACAATAAGGGCAATACAATCTACCACAGCACCCCCATCACTAGTAAGCAGAGGAATTACTTCTTGTTGACATGTCAAAAGCCTTTGACACTGTGCACAGAAACACATACTCAAAGACCTGAAAGAAATGCTGAATCCTGATAAATTCCATATCTCATCAAGATCGAGAAAGGAGATGTAAAAACCTCTATGAAGATCAAAGATGACATAAGAAAGTCCTTTGTGACAAGCATGGACACCACAAGGTGACTGCCTATCACCTACTCTCTATGATCTTTACATTTCTAAGGTTCTAATAATAATAATAATAATAATAAAGTTTATTTGTGAAACGCTTAATGAAATTGCAGAGCAGAGCAAAAATCTCCTTAGATAAGCGATACCACACTTACCTACCATACAAATAACAACCAACAAAAGACCATATCAACCCTAAGAAACCGGAAAGAAACACCAGAAAAGAAGGTGTGCTAATATCACTACAGTATGTAGACGATATTAGATGGATTGGAGTTTACTGCCCTGTAAAGATGGTTTTGATCAATAATGGATACGGACACTTCTGGCAGCAAAGAATATTAACAGAATGCAAGCATGCTGGCACACAACGCTATGACAGCATACAAGCGCCTCAAGCCCATCTTCAGTCTCCCACCAAAACAGAAAGCTAAAATAACCACAGCTCTGATCAGCAGCTTCTTTCTCTATAACTGGGAGAGATGACACGGCGAAAAGATGACAACACTAACAAAGACAGCTACCAGCGTGATATCATGAAATAGATTCTCAGTTGTGCCGTAACAAATTTCTATTTGGCTGGTGATGCATCGATTCTGATTTTGGCATCAATTTTCTTGATTTCGTTTTTTCGATTTTACACCTTTGATTTCAACCAACACTTGTCCCGATTTCGATTTTCGATTTCTCCTTTTCGGTATTTTCGATTTTAGGTATTGATATATGGTTTTAATGAAGTGGCCAAGAAGAGAAGCACAGGTCCTTAAATTAGATATTTCATTCACAGCTGCAATTCATCCAAAGGTGTAGCCTATGTAAAACGCACACTCAGGCTTTGACCCCAAAAAGCTTTTCAGAACATGGATATATAGTATAATATTGAATAAATAACTTCCAACTTTTTGACATTTTAGATTGATAAACACTAGACCTGGCAGTGATACCAGTACTACTGCTGCTGCTGTCCCTGCCCCTCGACCTGAGCCTGAGGCAGCATCCTCCCCATACCAATCACTATCACCAAATGTCTCATCACTGTTGACTGATGAAATTCTTTTGAATGACGCTTGTTCATGGGCGCCCTCATGCTTTTTATAGTATCGGCATCTTTCTGAGGCTTTTTCAGCTTGCCACTTTTAAACTGCATCATGCATATCAGTTTTAGCGTCCAATCTTTCCAATATGTCAAAAGAATTCCACATATCTGATAATTTACAGGGCATGATGGATAACTAATATATTTTACAATTCTACAATGCGTTTCATACCCAAGAATTGTTGAACAATTCGGTACAATTCTAGAATTGTTCGAAACTGACCCATATATCATTACCCAACCAGCAACCATTATTGTGTAATTAACCCTGCCTGCTGAATAAATTACATTCATTATTGCTATTGTATAGTTCTAGTACAAGCCTTTACAGTTCTAGTCAATATTATATAATTGGATTGACATTGTATTCAATAAGTTTGTATTTAGATGACCAGGCATGATCTTCTGTAATAAATAGATATTGTTATGCAAGGTAGCATCAAAGTCTATAACGCGGGAGGCCCAGGTTCAAATCCCGGGGCAAATCTTTTCTTTTCGTCATGATGGAAATCGAAAGCATTCCATTCGAATTGTCCGCTCACAATTTTTGTAAGCACAGAAAACTCATAGTAATGAGTATGATGACCCGGCAAAATACTTATATGTTCAACTCTTCTGTGTTGTACCAAACCCTACGTTATATTTTGTGCAATCGGGTAATATTGGCAGCAACTGTATAAATAGAATACATCAGCTAAACTATGCTAGCAAAATTATCAGAAAACTTTGCTACTAATAATTCAGACCAGTATATTTTTGTGCTCAATTGACATGCGCGTTGCTATGGAGCAGTAAACACTCTGAAGTTTCATAATAAATTGATATCGATTGCCTTCAGGCTCTCAGTACAGACCAGTATATTTTTGTGCTCAATTGACGTGCACGTTGCTATGGAGCAGTAAACACTCTGAAGTTTCATAATAAATTGATATCGATTGCCTTTCACAAGTGGAATTCAACAATGAAACCTTGATCAATGAAATTTGTTGCAAATTTACCTCCAGATATACCAGGAATCATCACTCACTGAAATTGGCCCAAAACTAACCCAGTCTGTTAATTGTTTTGCAAGAAGATAACTTGAATGAATACATCTCAAAAACACAATCATCAGATTTTGTTTACAACAAAGCTGCTTTACCTATTGCACTATTCTTGAAGTTGCTATGCATGCAAAATATCTTTTGTTTCAAAGGCTAAAGGTATATTAGGCCTACACAGATTGTTTTTTTTCCTATTGTTTTCCTCTACAGAACAAATGCATCCATATTTCTTTAGCCTATTTGGTGACAACAATAAACTGCATTCCTTTGGTATCCAAGGCTGGCTGTTTACTTTGTAGACTGTTGCGTTTGTGACATATCAATCACTGAATTGCTGATTGAAGCCTTAATGGGTGCTTTGTACAGCTTGGGCTGCAAGCTGTACTGAATTGATAAACTTCTCTGAATGAAATGTAAAGTTTTATTGATTTATTTGTTACTTCTACACGCATGCACTATGGTTCATAGGTAGAGACGATTTCAAAAATATTAGGGCCGCACATTATTCCAGTTATTTACCGCCATTAACGCTATCAATGTGTTCTAAAGATTAACGTGATTCTGGCATTTTAGTTGTGGGTTATCAAGATCAAACAGTCCCCAGTATGTTAGCCTATTCAAAGTGCTGTTTGGCATTGTTGCAGTTAAAGATACCTTCACAGCCACAATGGATGCATCTCACACATTACACTAGTTTACCAGTTTATTGTCTGACGTTTGTTTACTTATCTGCATTTTATCAAGTGATATTCTTTAGAAATGAATAATTTATTATATATTGTATTGTGAATACAGTTATTGAGTGCAACGGAATGGTTCATTTGTTATTGATAATTTTGGTGTTGCTTTAAGATCCCAGTTTCAATATTGAATATTGATTTTTGTCAATCGACTATTTGTCATGTGATGTTTACCCCCTGCAGTGACTTTAGACGATTAATGTTTTATGACCATCATCACTTCAGGCTCTCAGTACAGACCAGTATATTTTTGTGCTCAATTGACATGCTCCTTGCTATGGAGCAGTAAACACTCTGAAGTTTCATATTAAATTGATATCGATTGCCTTCAGGCTTTCAGTACCAGAAATGTACAACATCGCTCACCAGTTGAGCGAGGAACTACTTTGTATCAATTGTCTTACATGCCTAAGTGGAGAGAAGTGATATGTGAATGAGGCCATATGACCAAAATAGGCAAAGATCTTATTCTATTACACTTCCCATAAATTCACACTGACAACATCCCCTAAATACAAGCAAGTTTTAGCAAGATTAGCAATGAATATGAGTATTCATAATCTTTGAGATTAGTTAGCTAGTGAATTGAAGTGTGATAAGGTATTGTGTGCATGAAAAGAGGAATCACAAAAAACCATATATTGGACCATAACCAGGCCATCTGTGACAATGAATTGACCGCTGTGCAATGTTATTAAATTGCGATTATGAGGTCTGATCAATTAGGTATTCCCGCTATAAATCGTATATCGTAAAGGCACTACTACACAGTGCTAACATCACACATTTTCCATTTATAGCCTGTGGACTAGAAAGTTCATTTTAAGAGGGTTGCCCTAAAAAATTGGGTAAACAAAAGAAACTTAGGCATGATTTATGGAAGATGAGATTCCTCAAACTTGAACTTGTTTGCTGTTGAGGTACAGATCAAATATTTTGTAAAACAAATATTTGAGTATTGCTTTCACTTCTTACAATAGTAGGTCACCATACATGTCTAAAATTTTAACTTTTGCCTCAGCAGAAAGGTCCTCTGATTACATTTACTATTTACATTACAAATAAATAAATAAGAGTGAAAAAGTCACCAATAAAACGCTTAAAAATTTGACCCAGTTACTACCATAGACAATAATTCCATTGTTTTCGTTTCAAAGGTTATCAAATTATACATCCATTCAGTTTTGGCAACACACCAAGATAGTATGATTCAAACAATATTTTAATCTCACACGCAAAGACTATGTGATTATATTGACACCTCATAACATCAAATATAAGTAAGAGTAAGAGCTCTTACGCTGTATAATAATTGTATTCGGGGAGCAACTGGAATGCAGGCACGCTGGACCAAACTTGATCTAAATTAAAGCCACTGGAAAAGGTTATCAGCGTCGTAGAAGTTTTGACTACCGTAGTAGTGCCAATGCCCATCTTCAACCAATCTAACATGTAAAATTCTGGGTTTAACTCAAGAAAGGTGCTGTATATAAATCAATGCTGTAATCTATCTACTTCCTGCCGTATTATAGTTTATATAAGATCTTATTTGAATAATCCCGTGTCAAAAAGGACACAATATTCTCAGAGGGGCCAAAAACGAAAGCAAACTTTCTTTTCCAATGAGAAAATTATCTTTGTGGCTTCAAACTTGGCCTTTGGCATGTGCATTCAATGACTACTTGAATAAACTCGACAGTAACACAGTGGTGCTTCCATAGGTAGGGCCAGGGGGCCACAGCCCCCCCACCTTTTTAGTGGGTGATTTTGAAAAAACCTCAAAAAACTGACATAAGTGTTATGAATTCTTACTAACTCTATTTAAGTTTATCGATAGCAGGCGCTCAAGAGGGTCCCGGGATTACGAAGGGATTATAACAATGTCAGTCTTTTCATATGCAAATTTCTGTTTACTATACAGTCTAGATTTCATCAATACATTTAAACCTGATTGGCATCTCAACTCAAATGGATATTACTTTAAAAAGCTCTAAAAACTGAGTCTGTTTTTCAATTTTGTTCTTGAGGACACCCACCTCCCATACACCCCTTAAGTGGTCTGTCTATCATCAAGTCATAAGAATTGAAAAATGTTTATTGCAGAAAAGTATCTATAAAAGTAGGGATCAGATATGATATGATATGATAAAATTCAATTGTTGCTGTAGTCAATTGCTTGTCAATCCCTTCCCAATAGGGCCGGAACGCCTAAGATTTGCCTCTATTGTGAAAACAAATTTCGGGAGGAAGCCTTATCCCCTTGCAGAAGGCCCTTTAGCTTTATATAAATATATAGCATCCCTTTCCACCAACCCTGCCTTGCCCTACCACTTTAAAACTGATAAATACACCCCTGCCAAATCATTCAATCCTGAATAAGTATGTGAAGAAAAATCTAGGAGGGAAAACAAGCTAACCTATGTGTAAAATTGTAACTATGTTGAAGCACAGCCAGCCTTTAAAAGCGATCAGGATGGCGATCGCGGCCGTAGGTGGGGGTTAAGCCCACGGCCGCGATCGCCATCCCGAACGCTTTTAAGGGCTGGCTGTGTGTTGAAGCACGCTAGCAAATGATGCTGTGGATTAAATTATTGTTCTTGATGTCGTCCGGTTAGGGTTGTACTTATGAAGCACAAGCAAGCTTTTTTTTGGAAAGATCACCACTATCTTGCTAAGCAAGCTATTGCATCCAATACATGCATATAATATTACTACAGCGCTGTCAATCACTTTCTCAATTAAGTATAACTTACCGACATGGTGCTTTCTTTCATAGAACAAAATGACATGGTTTCCCCTCCTTGCATACTGTCATTGTGGCTCTAATGTAAACTTTATCATAACCTATAAATACAGAACCAATTAAGTTTAGTATAATGACTACAGACTATTTAGGAAATTGAAAAGCGAGAGTATGATGGAACAAAACGCAGTGTTAAAACCAATTCTCCATTGAGTTATTAAAGGTGAAATGGAAAGGACTCATTGGGAGTTGAGCTTGAGCCCACTAAAATTGGTTATCCCCCCCCCCCCCTAAAATTAAACTTAAGCCAGAAAACACTTTTGAGTCCTAACCAATTGAGTGAAAACATTACAGTTATAGAAATCTGTTCTCTTTTCACGAGATGGACAAAACCCAGTACAGGTCTTATCCAAAATTTCTCACTGGTTGACAGAACGATATATATTTTTTCGTGTGAACAAATTTTCCTTATATTGAAAGGCCAAATTAGCGAGGATTATAGCGAAGTGATCTTGAGAATCTGACTAATTGTAAGGACACTGATTGATGCATCCTACTGTCATTCTTCCACTTCCAGCACATCAAGGCCAACTTTGGAACCCCATTGAACCACACCTCTAGCTGGATATACCAACCTCTTTTAAAAGTTTACATCTTGTAGAAATACCACCGATTGTGTTGACCTAAATTTGTGTACGCTTCCAGGCAATGCAAGTACTTGCTTATTTAAAGGGAATTTCTAAACAAGCAAGATTCAAAACAGAAAAGAGTAGCTCAATAAATGTGTTGGCTCCACAATTCGGTCTTCAGGATCTGCTCTCTAAAGTTCAAGCTAGAAAACTATAATTGTCAGTAATATAACTAGTTTTACCTACCTCATTTCACCTTGTATAAACTTTGATCTGTAAACTACCTACACATTAGACTGAACCAACAGGCTACTCTCCCGACGGGCCGAGCGAAGCGAAGCGTACGGAAAGATAGAGACTATTAGTTTAGTCTACCTACGCATTACTTTGCTGCAATGATTACATAAAATTCCATAGCAAGTTAACAACAAAGCCATTACAATAACTATATTTTTCTAGATGGCTGAATTCGAAAAACATTCTCATCGAGTGAAAGTTCCCCGATAAAGATTTATGCATAGTCAAGCTTTGTTAAAATGAACTCTAACATAATAGAAAACTAGGCCTTAGAAGAAAAAACAACTATTGATTATAACCAGTGAACGATTCGTCATGTTTATTGAAATAATATTGTGGATTGTACTGGAACCTATTATAAGCTGAATAGAGCGCAGGTTCGTATTACAATAACTCTAGTCCTTCCTCAAATATTAGGCAATATGACAAGGGCAGCGGTAATATTATAAGTACTAAACTTTCTTTTTACAATAGAACGCATCTTTTGATTACAAGATTTTTTAAAAAATCATGCATGAATGTCAGATAGTTTCATACTTATAATGCTTCTGCTGCTCTTCGCATATGAAAGTGTAAATTTGCCTGCTAATTGTCTACAGTGTTATCAGCAAGACAAGAATCAAAGACCATTTTTGGACTCTCATATAGACACAGAGGGTTTGAAACTCACAATAACAAAATTTTAGAATGTTAGAGGATTAGATTGGAGTTGTGTAAAGTTGGTTTAGCACGGTTCGATCAGATGTGACTGACTGGCCAGAAATGCAAATGGTGAACTTTCAATTACACTAATGATAAACAGGCCACATCCCATTCCAAATTTCAACCTAATCAATAAAAATAATCTGCAACCTCACTGGCCAAATCACTGAGTGTGTTTTTATTTATTATTTATAATCAATAACAGCTATTTTGGTCTTGGCTTACTTTTTCACTCCTCGAAATGACCCCCATTATGAAATTGACAATTGAACTGACATAAAAATCATCCATGAATAATGAATGCTGTGCACTTGCTAGAGATTACCCTCATTCACTTCAAAGTTGTCCCCACTTGATAAAATAGAGAACAACTCCTCAACAAGGTGTGCGCTTCTGCTGCTTACTGATAAATATCTTTTTGGTTGGATGGTGCAAAAAAGGTCGAAATGAGAGTCTCCTCATTTGGCTACATGTCAGTCAATCTGAGTGTGTGAGTGAGGAGCGGAGTGAGGGCCGTGTGACGAGCAGAGTAGGGGGCTGTGTTAGGGGCGGAGTGAGGAGCGGAGTGTGGAGCGGAGTGAGGGGCCGAGTGAGGGGTGGAGTGAGGACCGATTGAGGACCGAGTGAGGGCTGTGTGAGAGGCGGAGTTAGGGGCGGAGGGAGGGGCAGAGTGAGAGGCGGAGTTAGGGGCCGAGTGAGGGGCCGAGTGAGGGGCCGAGTGAGGGGCCGAGTTGGGGGCGGAGTGAAAGGCCGAGTGAGAGGCCACGTGAGGGGCCGAGTGAGAACTAAATCTGTTAACAATTGCTGAAAAGTTTGTTAGTATTTGCAACATGGAAGTAACGAAGAGCAATCATGTGACATTGGGTTACCTCAACCAAGTCACTTTGGGTGTTTTCGGTTCGGCCGCAGCTGGAATCCCTATTCAACTGTTCTGAATTATCACAGGTATAAGTTCCATCAAATTGCATTATTTCACCCTGGAAACCTGAACAATGTTGATAAGTTAGCATCGCGATAGTACTGTGGCCAATTTATGCCATGCCATTGTTTTGGAAGCTTAGGAAAGCAGGTGCCTAGAAATAAAATGTGTCTCTTAAATATTTGAGCAGCTACCTAGAAACTTAGGAGGCTTGGTAAAGTTAACAAGTGGCTGCCTAAAGATATACTGTGTTTCCTAAATAATCGAGCAGCTACCTAAAAAGAAAATAGACTTTGTAATATAAGCATGTGGCTGCCTAAAAATATTATTTGTTTCTTAAATTTCCAAGCAGCTGCCTAAAAACAACAGATACCTAGAAAACTTTCAATACAGCTTCCTACAAATAAATGATGATTCCTAGGGTCATCTACCCACTACCTAAAAAATCACAAGGGCGCGCCTAGCAATAAATCATGGTCTCCCTACAATCAGCATCATGTATACATGTATCATGTATACAAATATACAGGCCTTCCTAATAATACACGCTTGATTAAGTATCTAGACATACATACCTGCCATAAATATTACTGTATAGCAAATGAAGGCCATGATTGTAGGTGTGTCCATTCGAGAATTGAATAGCAGGTCTGTTCTTGCTACAAACGCAATCAATCGTGTATTATTAGGAAGGCCTGTTGTTGAACCCACAAACGTTGCAAACGTCAAAACGTCGCAATCTAGCGTTCCACTAACGTCGCAATCCAAAAAACGTCGCAACGAAGGGTTTTTAAAACGTCGCAAACCCCGAAACGTCGCAATTTTTTGAACGTCGCAATAGCTCGAACCCACTAACGTCGCAAATGTCGCAACTCAACAAAAATATGAAGTTGTCTTCTCATTTGATGCAAATTGGTGATGATGATATGTTGCGAGAAATAGAAAGGAGCATACAAACTTCAAAACACGGTGGGGAATTGAATATCAACAGTATATATTGTGCTATGGATAACTGTGGAGTATTTTTCAGGTTATCTGAATCATTATTTTCACTTCCTAGGGTCGTTTGTTGTTACCTCAGAATCCATTAATGCTGTCGTAAAAGGGATGCTAATCACTATCTGGCAGACAGAGTTATTAGGTAGTGTGTAGATAATTCTAGGAATCATCATTTATTTGTAGGAAGCTGCGTTGAAAGTTTTCAAGGTATCTGATGTTTTTAGGCAGCTGCTTGGATATTTAAAGGGCAACCAAGGTTTCGCAGCAATGCATTAATGGGTAGGAAATAATGTGCTGGGCAGCATCAGCTTTGTGCATTACGCGATGCAAAACTCAAAGTAGTTGCTGACTCTAAGCTGGGTAACACTTCAGTTTAGGGGAGGTTCCAAGACTTTGCTGTAATAATTATAGAGCACAGGCTAAATAATAACAGGAACAGGAAACTGCTATGTGGTATTCTCTTTTAGCTGAGTTTGAGCACCTGATGGAAGAATTGTTTCACAAGAATTCTGGCTGAATAATCATCCGAATTATATTTTGTCTTTTTCCCCATGTAGAAGGTGCAATCTGCTATTAATCAATGGCCATCAATGAGAAGTTGTTTGAAACCTTGGTTGCCCTTTAAGAAACACATAATATTTTTAGGCAGCCACATGCTAATTTTACAAAGTCTATTTTGTTTCTAGGTAGCTGCTCAAATATTTAAGAAAGACATTTTATTTCTAGGCACTTGCTTCCTAATCTTCCAAAACATGGCATGGCAGAAATGGGCCATGGTACGATAGCGTACACGATCAAATTTATACAAAGCTTACCTTATGTTATCGTGCTTTTTCCTCTTCTCAACTATCTGGCTATTAGTTTCCTTTAGTATAAGACGGTGTATTCATGCAAAAAGGAAAATACTGTCATTCACTATCACTTGAATACCTGAACTGGAACAGTATGATTATAACTCAATATTAAAGTGAGGCTGTAAATTTGAGATAAAGGAATAAGCGAATGATTGTCATAAGGAGTCCAAACCAAATTTTGTTATCTTATCTTTACTGCAAACACATGTCCCAGTGGAATATTTCTACGCTTTCAAGGCCGCAAGGCCAATCGATCGTGTGTGTTTAAGAGCCTCAGGACCAACAAATACTTGTGTATTTTTGCCTCCGGCTAATCAACTTGCATCAGTATCAATAAAAAATCTATATGGGGAGGCTGAATCAAGACACAGTATAGTACTTGTACGTGAATTTCTGGAGATGACGAACATCCACTTTTTAGTAGAGTAAATTTTAATCTGGAGAAACGATCCTCTCGCCTGATTATGAAGTATTGACCACCTAGATGTCTTACTGTGAAGCGAAACAGCAGTTTTTTTCCATTTTTATGAGTCTCTCAAACAATTTTTCTTAACACACATTCATTTTTATATCCTGAAATATATCTCACTATGATACAGAATGTAAAATAAAATACATACAAGCTATTCATGATATTTTGTGCCATTTTTCTGTATTAAAATATGCATGAAAAGTAGGCACAGGCTTGTATTCATGTGGTGCCATTGTGAGTTGTAAATCAACATTTTTTCCTGCAAAGGCTTGATGTTCGACATGCGTATTGATGAAATAACGGCTATGTTGGTATTTTATAACTTTATTATCTATTATCTACCAAGATATAGCCCCTTCATTACTATCATTTATCCAAAAATAGTACAGTGAGTTCCTTATCAAGCTCTCTTTTCTATGGGGAGTGCAAAGCACTGTTTGTCTCTAAAAACAGTATTAACTAATCAGAGATAAACTATCTACGAGGACATAATTATGGGTGACTTGGTGTAAACTAGCACTAAATTTTTCTCAGATGTGTAGGGAGTCTACATGGGTCGTGAGGGCACATAAATGTTAGAAAGCTTATAAATATTTGATCAAATAGCAAAGTTTTCCTTATACGTTATACGAATTTTCTGCTCAATATAGGAGTACCAGACCAGCATTGTATTACAGTCAATGCTGGTTGGGATTTTTACAATTAGTCATAGCCAGTATTCATTTTACTGGTTCACAAAAATAATTATGCCTGAATATACTGTTTAGTAAGGAACAGAAGATTGAGCTGCCCCTAAAGAGGGACGCAAGGTGCCTTAAATCCTCATACTGAGAACGAGATAGACCCCAGAATGCACCTTGATGTAAGGCCATAGAAGACCTTCTGAACGTGGGTGTAAAGTTTCCTCCAGCTAGTGCCTACATGTATTGTAACCTCAGTGAGACTTGATTAGAAGAAAATGAAATTTCCATGATTAGTTATAGCCAATCTTGTTCAATGGCTCACAAAAAAAATAACACTAACACCTACAATCTAATGGTGATTGTACAACCAGCTTATATTAGAGTAAGAGTACACAAGGTACAATCCTGCCTAACTCTTAGTTTGGTAACATATTGATGAACTAATAACTAGTGCTCTAGTCTCAAACAACATCATCAAAGTCGTAATGGATTATTTAATAACTAGCTAGGACAATAACATAATTTCATCTTCAACAACAAAAACAGACATAGTAATTCATCCCGAGGGGGAAAAACCTGAAAAGGCTTGCGGTGTTTTTTTTCTAAACTTGTGGGATCTTCTTTCAAGAAGTATTTTGCACAAAACCTTATTCATGTGGTAGATAACACATACAGCGACCTCCAGTCCTTTCACTAAGAATATTCACATGTTACAGAACTGTGAGAAGCAAACGTAATAGGCGTAGCATTATGCACCACCTTTTGTATGTCGCTTTCTCCTCTATATATCATTTAGGTGTTGCATGCGACAGACGTAATGACTAATCAGATGTCTTTATTGATTTGTAAGCTCCATAAATAGACTTGGCAGCATAATTTAAGTCCAGTTCACTGATGTTTATCACCTGTGTGCTTGTAATCATTTTTATTACTGTCAATCAAACCTGACAGATGCATCCATGTAAATAGTTACTTATCACTGGCATATGATTTAGTATTCTAACAAAACAAGCAGTACCATTTTGATTAATACCTAATAATAAATCTGTATGAGAGCCTACAGAAATCATGTGGTAGTATAAGGGCATAGCCTGGACAGGCTGTCAAGGGATGGATGGGTTTCCCTTCACCCTGACAGCCTGTCAAGGTTAGTAAGAGCAGCAATAAGGCCTCTCACCACGATGGTGTACATTCCATTAAAGCTATTAGGTTTTCAGAAGCAGAATCAAAACATAAGATAATGACTAAGTTTAGTCCTGCTGCGAAAGTGAATGTTGAATGAGTCTTTGAGTCAGAAATGACGAGGCTTTTCTCCTTCACCTCTTTGGGATCGGACTATGTTGGTAAATATGCGGAACAGCGTTATAATCGCTCTGTGCGGCAGCTCGTTTCTTCTTCTTTCCTCTCTGCCTGCCCTTCGTACTTTGCTGCTGTAATATTTTTGTCTGCTCAGATACTGTTTCTGTTCCAGCTGTTTGATCGCCATCATAACTCTAGTCTCTATGTTCCAACTTGACAAACCACCAGAACCGATATCCTGTTATTTACAGTGACAAAATGTTGGTGACTTGTTACCCACCCTCCCTGGTTACATAGCCAATCATTGGTAATATTGGAGTTGCTTCCCCTTTAGCAGTTGGCTATCCAATGGAACATGGAACAGCAAACAATTTGGATCAATTTTTATTGAATCATTATAATATCACACATTTTATTGACTGTTAATCCTCTCTGTCTCTATAAGCAGTTAATTCAAGATTTGGTTCTTACCTCCTACATCTCCTTTGTGTCTATTTCAACCACTCTTTCAAATAAAATATTTCAGTCCCGGAGCCAAATTCAACTTTTCCACAAAAAGGGCTGGAAAACCTACCTTAAAACTACTTTCATGTGTGGGAGGCCCCAATAACCCCCGCCTGGCTATTTCTTTTCTTCGCTTGTCTGATCAGGAAATGTGTTAAATCAGCAGACAGTCCATTAAGGTGTGGAACAAAGAGAATTAGATAGCTTTAAGTGCGTATCTCGATAAAGTTTCTTTTACTAATTTGAGCCGAGAAATTTAGTTTCAGACTGTAAAATTTTTGCAATAGTGTAAAAATCTCTCCACATGATAGCGTCCATTTCTTTGGATAGTGTGCCTTTGACCTTGACATTGCCTTACTGCGTCACATTAATGATTGTTGACTGTATGTGGTTTCGAACCGCGACTCGGATCTCTAAGCATTCGCATCTCTAAGCATGCACAACTACTATCTGGAAATGATTGCAAAGCCTTTCAATTGTTAAACAAATATAAGTCAGCCCAAAAAACACTCCCAGAGTTGGTTGTAGCCAGAATTTGTTTTATATCAACCCTCGACAACAAAACAACACCAAACTAAAGATAACAAAGAGTTTGAGGGACTGTCAGATTTTGTGTTCGTTGATCAAACATATATGTACATGTGTTTATCATGATTTATAATGATTTAGTCCGTCTAAGGAGACGCACAAAAACAACATTATAAATCCTATTTAAAGCACGCCAGAACATCGACAATATAATGGTCTATAAAGCCTCTTCGTTATCAAAACTATGATAATCAAGATGACGTTTCAACCGGAAACTCGTAAAAAATGGGGATTGAACCCTGTCTACTGAGCCACGGGAATAATGTTTGTGAAGGGCAGGAAAATTAGTGAGATGATATTTGATTAAGGTTTGTGTATGGTATTAGAGTTTGCTAGGTGTGCTGTGACCTACTCTTATTGGTTCCATCACAGATAAATTAAACACTCTCCTCAACTTGACCCTGTATCATATTGAATATTCGGTATAACAATGGTGAGCATGAATACAAATATAAATAAATTATCCAGGACACTGTTTGATAAGGGAGGGTGGTTTGATTCATATCATCCCTGCAAGTTGTCCCACCATGATAAAAGAGGGCACAACTCCGACCATGTGAGGGTTATTGAAAATATACAAAAGCATGTTTTACCTAGCCATGCCATGCTGTTTCTTTATTAATTAAGTGGAAAATAGAACTCAACGTGTGACAAGTACATAACTTATCAGCTCAATCGCACACTTTGATAATCGCAAGCTTCACATAAGATGGCAAAAACTGGACCTCATCCCAATGTATGAATGGTATGCTGTTCATAATCAGGTACTTGGGAGTATTCCATCCAAACAAGATCTCTGTGAATAATCATTTTCTCTCTTCTTATATGATGTTTGTCTGGTATCTCAAGATGATGGGGAGCCATCAAAATGACATTTGCTACTGGAAAAAAAATCTATCTATTACCATTGCATGCTGCCATGGCTTTATGCCATAACATGATCAGGAGACCTAGCGTATTTACAAAGACCAGTGACTGCATTTTGATTTTATAAGACCAATAACACTAAACTAGCAAACTTCTGAACCATAGTCAATGACTGCTAAGGTCAGTGTGATGTAAAGAATACCCCCATATAGGCCTTGGTAGCTCTCACCCCACTCTCTAGCCAAGATGTCTGATTCTGTCTACAGCAATAGAGGAGAAGTAAATATGACCTAGAGTTAAGGTTGTTAGTTAGCACTAAAGTTTGGTGAGCTGAATCGTAGAGAGGAGTTGTAATCAGCTAGACGTATACATGGCTATAATAAGCCCGATATAGGTAGATAAATACCGGCCATTTAGGTGTGGAGCCGTCAAGAGGCAAAAAGCCTATTTTAAATTCTGTAATGTAATAATGTAGTGTCAGGAGCATTTTTGTAACTCCTGACAAATACCACAGTTATTGTACTGATATTTATTAGTGCAGGTAAGCAGCAGCCTTATAGGCCCTGTATTTATCAATTGAATTATGATTATTATGGATGGCACACGTGCAAATTAAGGGTTTATAAACTGTGTATGCGCTGAAAGCATGCTTGTGTTATTCCATGGCTTACTCAGAGATGTTTAATTTATTTAGCCTTGGTCTGCTGAGCTAGCAAAATGTAACTTATTGTACTATCTTAAATAATCTGCCGTACAATGCAAAAGTGTAGCACAAAGGAGCCGATCATTAAGGCATAACTGATCATTATATCAAGCACTAAATCTTTGGCGGTGCTAATAATAATTGAAGGATGTTTGATTTAGCTTCAGTTTAATTATTATGACACAAAGATATAATTAGGAAGATAATTGGTTAGTAATGTGTAAAGTCAGGCAGCAACTATTAGAGACACAACTGCCTTGACAAAAAAATAATGTTCAACAAGGTTTATTGCAACAGTAACCTTTTAATCAATGCGATTCTCCCCCCCCCCCCCCCCCATTTTATTAGCCACTACACTATTCATGTACAATTGTTGTGTCTAGTTATTTACATTACCACAATTAGCAGTAGAAACTTGTGCTATGATTATTTATTTATTATTGGTTTTTAGTTGTGACTATTTATCTGGTCATGGAAAGCAGCATTAGAAAAACTGATGGCTGAAGAATTATTATTAATTCTATGATTAACATAACTTATACATACTGGAAACTTCAGAATAGGAGTAAGATCATTTTTATGTTTAATAATTATTTATTATCAAATAAATGACATACGTAGTGGTGCCATGTGCTAACCAATATTTATCATCTGTTTATAATTAGTCTTGGGTTTATGAGTCATGTATAAGTCAGCAAACAGTCAGCATCATTGCAAAATATCGAGCCTAGCAAATGGCCTACTTATCAGCAAACGGAATTTTTTATGCGCCACCTCAACATTATTGCAACGTGCCAACTCAACAATCCTAACACCCTATATAAGGCAGAGCCCACCGTAGTAAGTTTGTAGTAGCATTTCAGACTTTGGCAGCAAGGGTTTGTCAGGGGAGTAGCATTTTAGTCTTTGGCAGCAAGGGTTTGTCAGAGTTGTAGCACTTTAGACTTTGGCAGCAAGGGTTTGTCAGAGTAGTAGCACTTTAGACTTTGGCAGCAAGGGTTTGTCAGGGTAGTAGCACTTTAGACTTTGGCAGCAAGGGTTTGTCAGAGTAGTAGCACTTTAGACTTTGGCAGCAAGGGTTTGTCAGAGTAGTAGCACTTTAGACTTTGGCAGCAAGGGTTTGTCATAGTAGTAGTATTTTTGACTTTGGTAGCAAGGGTTTACCAAGAGTATCAATTTTAGACATACAGAGTTCAGGATTACGAGTTGAGGACACGGTGACAGAGGCGTACATAAAGAGGTATAACAGAGTTCAAGATAACGAGTTGAAGACACGGTGACAGAGACGTACACAAAGAGGAATTACAGAGTTCAAGATTGCGAGTTGAAGACACGTGACAGAGACGTACACAAAGAGGAATTACAGAGTTCAAGATTACGAGTTGAAGACACGGTGACAGAGGCGTACACAAGGAGGAATTACAGAGTTCAAGATTACGAGTTAGAAGACATAGTGACAGGAGCTTTCACAAAGAAGAATTACAGACTTCACTAGAATATAGCAAGTACCGTATTATTTGTAAGGCAATGATTTTTAAGACCCTGAAGATTTATTTATATCTAGAATTTTATGAAGTTGAAGTGTCATTTGATTTTGTTTTAAATAAATTCAAAATTCGCAAGAGGCTAATATTTTCTAGCCGGGCAGGTGGCACTTCAGGGTATTTATTGGCCTACCTAAAGTGGGGCGTAAAGCAGTTTATTTTGGCAAGTGAGACTGCTTCGCTTGGGTCAAATACTTTAATAAGTTAACATAACTATTGGAGAGCTTGAATCAAAGTCATCCTTTGATGTAATTGAAAGTGATTATTTATAAGGCGGAAATTTAATTTTGTTATCATAAGTAGACTATCAAATTATATGTTATGTAAGAGTAAAGCTAATTCTTTGAATTATCATTCCCCCCCCCCCCCCCCGCAAGTCAGGGTAAGGATAGTCCTAGTTCTATCAAGTAGCCTTTTCTGTTCAGAACTGTGAACGGTAGAACGAAGTCTATTTTTGGGTTGCCTTTTGTTAAACAAAGCACTTGATTATTGACATAATAGACTAATTGAGATATTAATCTGGTTTATTAACATAGTGTGTAGACATAAACATAGACAGGTCATACATAATTTGTTGCATTCTTGTAAACTTTCCTAACCAGGTCATAATAAGGAAGTTACAATAGGGTTTCCCAGTGAAGTTCCTTTGTAATATTGAGGAGGGAATTCCCTAAGTTAAACTATCTTGAGTAACTACGGTTGAATAGTATTAATTGACCATAGAATTTAACGCTTATTATTACATTGTATTTTGAGATATTACCCCTGCTAGGAACCTGAGAAAATTAGTATTTACTAACGGCGTAAAACCAAAAGCCCACCTTACCAGCCTGAGAGTAGCTTCGATTCATTTTTATCTCTTTTTTCCACTTATGTGCTGGACTTTCAATGCTATCAACATATTACAGGATGGATATTAGAATTAGGTAATAAATTTGGGAAAGTGGTTGATAATGAAATGCTACTACAAGCTATCCTAGACCATGTTTGGCCCATTTGCCTTGCTCCCCATCCACTGGTCATGTGGCGTGACCAGTGGAAGGGAGCAACTGGAATGCAGGCAATTGGATTAAACTTGATCCCCTGTTATTGATACACTTAAATAGAGTCAATTTGTATTCAGGGCCGTAGTTTACAAAAATTGTAGGTGAGGTAGTTTGAGGTGAGTCCAGAGCATCGCCAAGTGGAAAAGTAGCAAATGGAAATCCCACAGGAGCTGATTATGACATAGATTATCCAGTTATAGCATTTTAGGCCATTGTATTTAGCTTTCCCCTAGAACTATGGCCTGGTATTAATAACATTTAGGGCAATTTCAGGTCTTTTTTTTCAAAATTATCCTGTGTAAGACCTTAGCCGCCTTGCCCTTCCTATGAGTACATAAGTGAGTGAGATTTATTAGGCCACTGGCCAAAAAGCCACTGCCCATAAAGCCACTGCCCCAAAAGCCACCGGCCATAAAGCCACTGGCCATAAGGCCACTGGCCAAAAAGCCACTGGCCATGAAGCCACTGGCCAAAAGGTCACTGGTCATAAGGGCACTGGACAAAAGTCCACTGGTCATAAGGCCACTGGTCAAAAAGCCACTGCCCAAAAGGCCACTGGTTACATAATAGAAGTCTTATATCAAAAAATCATTGAAAAATGGTATACCAAGAGCTAGAATTGTTTTACGCATCCAAACAATCATGTCAATGAAAAGTTGATATAAGACTTCTATGATGTAACCATTGAACCAGTGGCTTTTTGGGCAGTGGATTTTTGACCAGTGGGCTTATGACCAGTGGCTTTTTGACCAGTGGCTTTATGGCCAGTGCCTTTATGGCCAGTGGCTTTTTGGCAGTGGCTTTTGACCCGAAATCACACAAACCTGGCACTCCTTGTTGCAAGTGCATTCTGCGCATGCTCAGCTCTGGGCATGAGCGGATCTCTGCAAAATTGAGTCTCGGAATTCCGAAGCCATCTGATTGGCTACCTGCTCTGGTGACATACTCCCCAAAGCATGCGGATTTGTTATTAATAGTTATCCTCTCTTGTTAATATTAGCTGATTTTGATTGATAGTTTATGCAGGGGATATCCCATTTCCCCTTTCCAAAGTTGCAATCAGAACCCAAACTAAACTCATTGTTCTTGCACATGCGCAAATTCAAGTCACGCATGATGCATACTTAGCCTTACGACACCTGCTTTGTGGTAATGATAGCCTAGTTTATCAGTGATCTACATGCCCAGTCAGATCACGAGAGTTAGTATGTTGCAAGTGTTCATTATATAGAACTATACTTTTTTATCATGTTTTAGTCCTATATATAAGAAGGACTCACAAACACAATTTAGTTTCAGGAAATGAAAAAGGTGACACCCAGCTTAGCTGTAAGTAAGAGTGCACAAGATAAACTAGTGCCTTTTCTTAGTATGTACAATAAAAATGAGCTGTTAATAGTGCACTAATCTGATACTTGATCATCAAGGCTTAACTTGATTATATAACACCACAAAAATAACAATAAAATTATTTAATTGCTCCAACAACAAAACCAGATACATAATTCATCCCAAGGGAGAAAACTCTCAAAAGTTTTGTGGTGTTTAAATCTTTTAAACTTGTAGGATCTTTTTCAAATAAGTATTTTGCACATTACCTCAGTCATGTAGTACATACCACATACAATGACCTTCCATCCTTTCACTGAGAATTTTCTGATGTTAGAAATGTTATATGCAAAATTAAGAGGCAGAGTTATGCACTGCCTCCTATAGGGTGTAGGGAAATTATCCCACATTTTAAGTATTGCATGCTATAAAAAGAGCATTCAGATGTTATCATTATTTTTATCAAGCCACTTGATTTGTAAGCTGCACAATTATACTTCTGCAGCCTTATTGCGAGTTCAGTTCAGTATTCCTTTTATAAACATGAGCATGTTTTAACAATTTTATTACATTCAATGTAATACTGTAATAGAAATAATACCTGTTCGAATTACAGGTAACTACTGTGGATGGCTAATTTTTATCAATTAGATAAGATTTTAGACAGCTGGCAGGCAGGCCATACTTATAGGAAACTGGCCATTGGGAACTTTTGAATATAACTGTGTTGGACAACTCTACATCACTGCAGGATACTACACAGAAGAGCTCACACCAAATCCTCTACTTATTGAAATAAAAATTCCTAACCTCAACAATTGAACTAATTATCCAAATATAATCATATATTTCATTATCCCCGAACATGTGCTTGTCAACAGAAATAATATCAGTAAATTGTCTTTTTGAATATAGATTCTATTTTTTATTTCTATAGGTATGTTGTTGTTTTTTTACTACCCTGACAACTTTTTCTACCTTATTGGTTCCATCACAGAATAAAATAAACACTCTCCCCAACTTGACCCTGTATCAAATGGAGTATTCAGTATAAAAATGGTGAACATAAATTAGAATTGAAAAAAATTAACGGGATAATCACTCATTGATACATGTAATCTCTGCAAGTTGTCCCACCATAAAGAAGAGGGCACAACTCCCATCATATGAGTTGGTTGATTGGTTTATTTTGTCACAAACATTAGGTATGCTGCGAGATTGAGTGTTAATACTGTTACACGAGTAGGGAAAACCAAAAAGAAATATAAAAAATGAGTGAAGTACTCTGACTTCTAGTGGATCAAAAAATATCTTGTAATATTGAAATCAAACCCCTGATTAAGGAGTGTTTCCCCCAGGCAGTTCTGTATTTAAGGCTTCGATATCTGCCTGAGGCCGGGAGTTTCTGAAGAAAATCGTTTAAAAAATGTTAATCGTCATGTTTTATCTGCAGGGCCAAGTTCTTAGTTCGTTTTGATATGACAGAATCAGGTCCCCAATATCGAGACCTAGTCTGTCACCCTGTTTAAAAAACTTCCTCAGCGCTTTCTTGTCTAGTGAATAGATACTACTGAACAAAATAGGCAGGCAGTAGTTGAGAATGGATACAATAAAACTCTTGAATAACATGCAGGCTAAAGGCTTTGTACTCTGGTAATTAAAAGTTCTGATGACAAACATCCTCTGATTTGCTTTTGTTACAACATTATTGACATGATTTACAAATGGTTATTTGTTATCAAAGAGTACTCCCAAAAATTTTACATTGTCACAAAAATCTATTTTTACACCATTTAATTCTAGAGTTGGACTGTCAGATTTATGCCGTTTAGTTGAGAAAAGCATCTGAAGGTTATGGAAAATATACAAATGAATATTTCCTAGCGATGTCACGCTTTGTTTTTATTTAGAAGTGGAAGTAAAGCCTTATGTGTGACGTGTATGTAATATTCAGCTATTCACTTATGTTGGTGAGCTATCAAAACAGCATTTGCTACTGGGAAAAAAACATATCTATTACCATTTCGTGCTGGCATTATGCGATAAATTGATCAGGAGATCTAGCGTATTTACAAATACCTGTTACGAAACTGTGGTTTAATGAGACAAGGATCTCTACACGGAAGGGCCCCTAACAATAGTTAGGGACTGCTAAGGTCAGTGTGATGTAGAGATTAGCTACATATAGGCCTTCGCAGTGCTCAACCCGCTCCCCAGTCAAAATGTCTGATTCAGTCTACAGCATTTTACCATAGAGGAGGAGTGAATATGAGCTAGAGTTGAGATTGTTAGTTTGTTAGCTAGCACTTCACTTTAGCTTACTGTATAGGCGGTATATATTGAAGATGTATAAATGTTAGCTAGCCTTATATACAGCTGATGAAAACCAGATCTAAAGGTAAAGTTTCCCTCCTGTTAGTGCTCTCTTAACTGCATCACAACTTTAGTGAGACTTCATTTTAGAGGACAATGAATTTTCCATGATTAGTTATAGCCAGTCTTGTGCACTGGCTCACAAAAACAAAAACTCTAACGCCCTGTTTATGACAAAACAGAGTGTGGGCTGCCCCTAAAGAGGGACGCATGTTGCCCGGAGTCCTCATACTGAGAGTGTGATACATCCTAGCAAGCTAGAATGCATCCTAGAGGTGAGGCCATGGTGGACCTCCTAATCGTGAGTGTGCAGCAAGCTGCCAGAAACTGAAACGGGCACTAATCAGCCATTAGCCATGACACTTTGATCATAGCCAATAGGCCGAGAATAGGCTGAGAAAAACTCTAACGCTAACACTAGCGCTAACACTAACAATAAGATATATAATGGTGATTGTACAATAACAAAGAAAGAGTTCGCAAGATACAATCCTGCCTATTTCTTAGTTTGTAACTAATGACTAGTGCTCTAGTGTCAAAATACATCATCAAAGTTCTATTGGATTATTTTATAACAGGTTAGGACAATAACATTATTTTTATCTTCAACAACAAAAACGGACCTAGTAATTCATCCCGAGGGAGAAAAACCCGAAAAGGTTTTGTGGTGTTTTGTCTAAACTTGTAGGATCTCTTTTAAAGAACTATCTTGCACGAAACCCCACTCATGTGGTACATAACACATACACTATTTACAAGTATCCCTTATTTTACTGATCGTTATTCCTCTTCTTCTGTGTAAGCAGTTAATTCAAGATTTGGTTCCTATCTCCTACAACGCCTTTGTGTCTATTTGAACCACTCTTCCAATTAAAGGTTTTCAGTTCCTGGAACCAATTTCAACTCAAAATTTGATTAAAATTGAGGTGAGCTGGCGTGATTGGTAAGCACACTTGCCATTTTCTGCCCCATGATTGATGCCGCAGTTTAAGTCCTACTGGGGGGGGGGCTTTCAAAGGTTAATCTTCAAGTGCATACCTCTCCAATAAAAGCTCTAGAAACTTATCTGCACAGCAATGCTGTGTTTTCTTTGTGCAGCCATTCCCTGATAATCCTGATCCTTCATCGTGATATCCATCACCAGGAGAAATGACTATTCATACTCCTCTGCCCACGATTGGATCATTAATCAGATGAGCCTCCAGCTGTTTCTTCTACTTGGCCTGTCTGATGAGGAAGTGCGTAAGTAAATCAGTAGACAGTCCATTAAGGTGTGGTAGAAAGAGAATTAATTAGCTGTTAGTGCGTAATTACGTATCTCATTTAAATTTGAGCAGAGAGAGTTCATTTCAGACCATAAAATTTTTGCAATAATGTTAGTAGCACTACATGTGATAACGTCCATTTCTCTGGATATAGTGCCTTTTGTTTGGGCGTTCAATGTATTAAACGGGTCTAGTTGATTTGCTTTGGTTTCATACCTCGGCTCCCACACATGCCATGACCTAATTCATAGAAATTTGTAACTGTAACTGTAATAATATATTTGTTACCTGTTGGTATTCTAGGCAACTACTGTGGTTGACTTATTTTTATTGATTCAAAAAAACTTCAGACAGCTGGCAGGCGAGACATATATATAAGAGATTCACAATTGCGAACTATTGAATATAGTTGTGTTGGACAACTCCACAACACTGCAAGATACTACACGGACGAGGTCACATACAATACTCTTTTAGGTAAATTGAAAATTCATAAGCTCATCACTAGCGGAATTAATGATATATATGTTAGTATGTTCTACTTAATTAGTTAAACTCATCACAATGTTAGAGAGACTAATATGACCACATGTCCAGTACTCTTTGGTTTTTCATTAGTAGTAGTTTAGCTAGTATTTTTTCTATACCAGCTCACAAAAACAGCAATTATTATGAATATTTTTGCTTACCCTCTGACAACTGATGGGGTACAACCGATATATATAAAAACAAGGATGCAATATAAACTACTGCCAATTTTTCAAGTTTGTGAAGGAAAGATGAACTGTCATCTATACTTCAGTCAGATAGTAATTTTTTATTAGATTATATAACAAAAGAAAACCAAAATAACGTTATTATAGCTTTAACAAGAAAACAAGACCTAATAATTCATACCAAGGGAGATAAATCCAATAAAGTTTTGTGTTTCGTCTTAGGGTGGATCTTTAAATCTCTTTAACTCGTAGAATCTTTTTCAAAGAAGTATTTTGCAAATTTCCTTATTCATGTGATACGTAACACATACAATGACCTCCCATCCATTACACTGAGAATATTCTGATGTTAGAATTGCGGAACGCAAAAGGAATTATAGGCAACTACAGTCGTCGACTAATTTTTTAACAATTCGATAAGATTTCAGATAACTGGCAGCCAGGCCATATTTATAGGAAATTGGCAGTTGGGAACTTTTGAATATAAGTGTCGGACAACTCTATATCACTCCTTATTAAAACGAAATTTCATAACCGTATCGATTGATGTTATTATCCATATATAACATAGTAATTTCTATTTAATAACTTACCGTAAATTTCACTTTCCCGATCATGTGCTTGTCAACAGAAATAGTTGTCAGTAAAATGTGTGTTATTAAATACAGTTTTTATTTTTGTTTCTATAGGTATGTAAATACTATGATTACTACAATGTCAGTTTTTCTCTATCTTACTGGTTCCATCGCAGAATAGAATAAACACTCTCCTTAACTTAACCCTGTACCAATTTGAGTATTTTATATAAAAATGGTTGACCATGAATACGAATAATGAGTGAATAAATGATCTAGGTCACTCATTGATATAGGTCATCCCTGCAAGTTGTCCCGACACGCTAGAAGAGGGCACAACTTTGATCATGTGAGGGTTAGTGAAAATATACAAATACATGTTACCTAGCCATGTCACACTTGATTTTTATTCATAAAAAAACCCTATGTGTGACAAGGCTATGAATTTTCAGAGTAATAGTAGTACAGTTTGATTAGCACCAACCTCACATGAGATGGCAAAAACTGGACCTCATCAAAATGTATGAATGGTATGTTGTTCATAATCAGTAACTGGGGAGTATTCCATCCAAGCAAGATCTATGACAAAAATCATTTTCTCTCCTTTATATATGAGTTATACAGAGTTCTCTGGTATTTCATAATTCTATGATAATGAGCTATCAAATCAGCATTTGCTGCTGAAAAAAAATCTATCTATTACCATTATGTGATTGAAATATGCCATAAATTGACAGGAGACCTAGCGTATTTACAAAGATCAGTGACGATGCCGTGGTTTAAGACCAGTATCTCTCTGCTAGAGGGCTTTTGAACCGCAGTCAAGGACTGCTAAGGTCAGTGTTATGTAGAGATTAGTTACATGTAGGCCTTCTCAGTTCTCAACTCATTCCCCAGTCAAGATGTCTGATTCAGCTTATAGCATTCTACCATAGAGGAGCGGTAAATATGCCCTAGAGTCAAGTTTGTCTGTTAGTTAGCTAGCATTTCACTTTAGCTAACTGTATTGTGAGTCTATATAAAGTATTGCAATGATATATTAAAGGGTACACACTGCAATATAAAGTTTAGTTGTGAAACACCTCTTACCTGAGTAACAAGCCTGAAAACCAGTGGGTCACATTCTTAACAGAGATTTGTGCCATTCTGATTGGGCACAAAAAGCCCTCACTGGCAACGGGTGTTGTAAGACAGGTGCTTTGTGTATGGGACATGTCTTGCAGCACTCAAGGCATAAACGGCCTTGTTGTTGGTAAATGAGTGCCGAATGAGTGCTGTAAGACATGTCTCATATGGCACCTGCCACACAACTAAGGACACCTGAGTGTGTTGGATTATAAAAGTATCATTACTGAAAATGTCCAGTTCTGTATGGGCAATAGCCAGTTTTATGAAAAGAGTCATAGTAGAGGGTTTGTTGGTGCAGCGCATGTTGCAATGTAAGACACAGATAAGGTACTTAGTCTGATCCAACACAGGTGTGTTGTAAGACATTTTGTACAACTTCTCTTAAGGCACAAAAGAATTTTAACTATATAGGCTGTATAACAATGCTGTATTGTATTTAAGAATTCAATGCTGTAGAGGCTGTAAAGACCTGTCCTACAACATGTCTTACAATACCTGCTGCCAACAACGGTTTTAAGTGCCATTCAGAACTTCACAATTTTTTGTAACGACCTAAAATTTGCTCCATTACAGAAAAAGTCCAATTCTGTATGGGCAGTAGAGGGCCTGAGGCTGTGCAGGTGTGGCCCATGTTGTGTGCTTTGATATATTTTAGGTACTTTTTCCAATCAAAAGCTCAGGTGTTAAGAAATGTGTGGCAGGTGCTGTATGGGACATGTCTTACAGCACACATGCGACCCCTAGAGCACAAACATCAATGCCTTATAGGCATTAAGTGCTGTAAGACACGTCCCAAACAGCATCCGTAAGACATCTAACAGTACCACTGGCAGCGGTAGTTTTTAGGGCCCATTCAGAACAGCATGAATTTTTGTAATGTAGAAAGTTAAAATCTGTATTACAGAGAGTTTGTAAAACTTTTGGTGCTCTAAATGTCAGGAAACCCCAGGCCTACAGGCCGTCCGTATGAGCCACTGTCTTTAGCTGGAAAGTCTATTAAGAAGTGGACAGCGGCTGTATTTATTGGCAGTTGGATCATTGGTGGTGCTTTTGCGTATCGCATGTAAGTACATGCAAGACATTTCTAGGAGCAGCCCCCCCAAACGCTGCCCTACCCTTGTCTAATAGCAACTATTCAAACTCTTGGTACCTACTGAGTAAATTGGCGAGTTTGATGTTGAGAATAAGATAAAGAAACACTATTGAAACTTTCCATCAGGTTCCAACTCAGGAACCACGATTTCCATTTGACCTTCTAGTGGTGTTGCAAAGAAATGGGCCGTACATACTTTCCTTCACCAAATATAACTTTTAATTGCGGAAATTTTATTATTTACAGTTAAAACAATTAAATTATAAAATGTATGATTCGGTTGAATTGATCTGCATTGTAGGTGGAAAGGACAAGACGATAAATGGCTTTTTCAATAGATTAAAGGAGAAATACGCAATCCGCGATCAGATAACCAACCTACTGTAAGTTAATATTTGGCAAGTAGTTTTTTTACCCAGTTAATGACTAGAAATAATGTGCGAGCGGGAGAAATTTAGTGTAAAAATTTACAAATCATGACTGCAGTTCATTTTCCCCGTCTCCCTCCTCCCACACAAGCCAGCCAAGCTTGCTAAGTCTAGTTAAAGATAGCGGGTCTTCCTTGGCCGAGTACATGGGGGGTCGTCGAGTTTGGCCAGGAGTCTGGGGCTCAGACTATGGTAGAATAAGACCTAGTCCTAGTGTGTAACAAAGAAACCAAGACATTATGTCATGTAATAAGTTGTGACTACTTCTCTCACTTCCAGGACACCGAGAGAAGGCTTCTTACTATGATATAAGAGGCAGAGAAAAGAGCCGATCCTTACGCTAAACACACCACTATGAGAGAGAATTATGGTGTAACTAACACAGATGTAGATCCGCGTAAATAACATCCAAATACTCACAAGTAAGTCACATCATTCTTGCCGCATCCTGAAATCAACGATTCTGACACATAAACTCTGGTTATAACAATTATCACCTCACATAAGAAATTAACTCCAAAGAAGGTCAAATAATAAAATTGGGACGAGCTTGGGAACCCTGGCTAGTGTTGTAGCTGCAAAGATGGGCTATTGGCCTATATTCTCAATCAACTGAGACAGTGATCAAAATTGCAAAGTTTTCTAAGGAAGTGATCTTATTACTACTTGTGAAGGAAGAAGATTGAATGTATTATAGGCTCTCGTGCTGACTTTGTTAGGATATAACCTTTTGCTATGGCAGTTGGCAACAACCAAGAAGTTTTGCTAGGCAACTTTCAATTTTTATCTTATTTCCCTCACATGTATTGTCTTTAGTAGAACAGAATATATCTGCTCGGCCAGCTCGAAAAGGAAAGTTCAAGTTTAAGCCAGTTAATGAGGTGACTGCAGCACTAAAAAGGAAACGGAAAACCCCACCTGCTGAATCACCATCTGTATATGATGGTCGTCACGAGGAACCGGCTGCATTTCAGAGAGTGAGTATAATGCTATCACATTATTGTAATGAAGTTAACAGGTCTGCCAGGTCTTTTGTAGATTGAATTTGCCTGCATTTGGGATCGCTTCTCTTTTACGACTTAGCAGAAGAGGGAAGCGATTCCGAATGCAGGCAATCTGGATAATACTTGAGCTAGCTCTTATCTAAATATACATCCGTAATAAAAGTGGTTCCCTCAAACATTGGGTTTTACAATAATAAGCTTCCAAAATGACAACCTGATTGCTCCTTGCTTTGTGAGCGAGATATGCCAGAGGCCTTTGAATGGAACAATGTGTTGAGCGAGTTTTTTTGGACCAATTCGTTTTCTTGATGGACAAAAAGACTAAGGCTCTTGAACAGAGGCAAAAACACCCTAAGGCTCTACTGACATATTGTGTCTATCATAAAATATTGGCAGTTTTTTACTCAGTCTGTCTTATATATAAAATTATGTATCAGGTTAAGAGGTGGAGATCGAGGCTTAACAGCTCCTCTGCTCAAGAGGAAACAACTCAGCGACCCACCACTAGAGGGCGCTCTTCAGTATCAGCTTAAGATCACTCCAAAGTAACAAATCGAAGGTCGACAGCTGGCACTTCACTCTTCAAAAAGGTTTGTTAAGAATCTGAAATTATCGCAGCAGTTTACCACTTGCAATGTGATCTCTTGAATATCGTATTTCAATTGAGGGTGTTCAAATTGTACCTAGTATCCCCAAGTCAAATTCTCTTACCTGTGAGTGAAAGAGTGATAGAGTGCTAGGCAAAGCGATGAAATCACAATTATTTTAAAGACGTTTCACCTTGTAACCTTAGCCTTTGACCCTGGTACAAAACTATTCTGTAGCTCACCACTATGCGCTCCTCTGCGTCCAGAAGGTCAGGGAACACTTCTATAAGTACTCTAGCTATAAATTCAGTCAACATATCTGGTACTCAGATTTATAAAAGGAAACCAGGAAGGCCAAAAGGGACGTCTCAATCCTCCACAGAGCTAAAAATCCTCGGTATAAATATGAACGGATAGTGAAATTAATGTGCAGAGATAGCAGACCTTCTCGGCCGTGGCGCAATGGGTAAGGCATGGGTCTTTCAATCGAGAGGTCCCGTGTTCGATTCCCGGCGTGGCACGGTGGTGTCAGGAAGAGCATCCGACCACAAATGCTCCTGTGCCCCATCAGGATCCAGTCCGTAGACCCGTACTGATATCGAGACATAAAAACCAAGTAACATCAAGGTTTCTCACACGGTATCACAGGGTATCGAGACTATAAATGGACGTGAGTTAGCAGACCATCTCTAATTCATCAGTATTTTGATTTGAGAGCAGTTTATATGTGTCTTATAAGACTCATCAGAGTAAGTTCACTTGTTAAGTTAGACTCATAGTTTATCGTCCAAATATATACACATCAAGTGATAATGTACACGGATGGATATTAGTAGGTAAGATGTGGCCCAGTTGGCTAGAGCGCGAAACTTCAGCCTGCAAGTGTTGAAGGTCATGAGTCCGAAACCCACTGAGCTCCTCTGACTACTATAGGGATTGTTGGACCCCAGGTCTGCTCCTACCTGCCTACAAATTGAAAGCAAGTTGGTGCAGGTATTGCGGCCCAGCTCTCAAACACACGTTCCCCCATCATTCGGTCTGTGGCCTGTGATTAAATCTTGTGATTTTAACAGCAAAATTTCACCAACAGGCCTCATGCCCCCGCAGAAAGTCATGATTGCACAGAAGAGTAATGTATTCTCCTTAGGTAAAGATTCAGGCTAAAATTCTTGCTAGCTTACAATTATGCATCCTCATAGCTTCATGAAACCTTAGCTATTAAAACGAGGATATATCTAACATTTAGCTACGCCCAACCATTAGTGGCTGCACCTTGGCTTATAATCATTCTCATTTTTGGTTTGGTTTATATTCACAGACTTGGGGCATCAGTCAGGTGATGATCCTGAAGTTGTGGTACCTGAGACACCCGATCATTCAGCTAAGAGAACACAGGCTAACAGAAGAATCATGACTGGAGCGTCACCTGTGACCAGTACTCAGATGTCTCCAGTAGCTAGCAAGACGGGGTGTGCACGAGCGTCCCCTACTGTTAAGCAAACAAGAATTAAGGCTGACCAGAGCACTATTAGACCGTTAGATGACACATCAAGCATAGATTGTACTGACAGAGAGTAAGCTCTGGTAAGAAACACTCATAGTGGTTTCATATTTCATGACATACCTTGATAACCCTCATCAGCCCCATCATTTGTTGGGCTAGTTTGAGGGACATATTGTTGGCTAGTATAGGAGACGTATTGTTAGCTAGTTTGAGAGACTTATTGTTAGCTAGCACAAATTTAGCTGGCCAAGGTGGGAGATTAAGCTAGCCATGCATTTGACTTTTCAAGCCTGTACAAAATGGTGAACATTTCCTCCTGCTACTTATTCACTCATCTAAGGTCTATGTAGCCTATTTGTTGGGTGTATCACATTTTCTGTCGCTTGCCGTTATGTTTAAAACCTGATGATGCATTGTCATTTGTGTCTCTTTTTCACATTAAGGCGGTCGTCATTTCTTAATAATATGGACTTATGCCTTTGGAGTTGCCTCCTCTCTGATATAACGGAGTTAATTCCACAGGTTTTGTACCATGCCATCATTTCTCAGCATGTGAGCTTCTTTCATTCTTCCTTTTATTCAAATCTCATAAGCGCATAAGTTTTTCTTGTGTATCGCGCCTGGTGGACTGTTGATTGCTTGTTTACAGAGATCATTGGGCTCAGGTGATTACATGTGTCGGTTACTTACAAACCGTGATTTATCAGATGCTGTTATCAAGACTAACATGTGTGATATACCTGTACATAAAGTAGTGCTAGCTTCAAGATATCAACAACTACATCAGGTTTGTGTCTGCACTATGTGATTATCTCAGGCTAGAAACATACGCTTGATGAGCTTACTGCTCACTTTTGTGTGGTAAATTCCACATAGGAGCTTACATTACAGCTGAGGTTGTATGTTTAACTTAATTCTTCTGATAAACAAACTACTTATCGTTTAATTTTTTTTTGTACTGATAAATATATTACAATTTTATTTGTGTCACTTTAATGTTATGTTACATGAGAGGGGTGCTATATCTGAAATTCCACTAATTCAAAAAACATGTCGACGATTTTTAATATCTCACTTCATTATCATGGTACATGAGAGAGGGTGTTATATCTGAAGTACCACAAATTCACAAACTTATTGTTGACGTTTTGTTGGTAGCGATTATTGAGTGAGCACATGATTGACATGTCAGAACTGGCGTATGGTCACGTCTCAGCCCGGCTCAAGTATCTATACACTGGAGATGGCTCAGTACTAAAAAGTATACCATCTTAAGTATTACAGACTAAAGCTAGCTCGTTGCATAGGTAAGCGTTAAAATGTTCACTAGAGTGGTGAAAGTCGGGCTTTGTATATTCAAATCTTCAGGCAACCATGTATATAAAAATGGTTTTCACACAGATTGGGATAGTTAAGATTTAAGGATAGCTAGTCTGGGTTTACTCAATGTCAGCTAGCACCAATTTTTTGCTAGCTTAAGGGGAAGTTTTTGATATAAAGTAAGTCGAATACCTGTTAGCTAGCCATAAATTTCACTATTTTCATGGTTGGGCCGGCCATGAGGAGCTGCAGGCCTCGAAACAGTGCTTGACCCATGGCATATAGCTGAAGACGTTTGTGTTGTACAGTGGTATGCCGATACCACTGTATGTTGTATCTAGCTAGCCATAAATTTCATGTCAGTTCGAAATGGCAAACATTTCCTCTTGAGAATAATTTAAATCTTTGGGGTGTCATAATTTGATTAAATGGCGCGTAGCGCAATTTTTCAGTGTCCCATACTCATATGTATCTATACTCTACAGGTTCATTCAAGATGCCTCTGGCGATTCTAATCAGAGGAACACGCCAAGTGTCAGGAATTTAAAGTCTCCTCCATACTCCAGAGACATACATGAAACTGCGTACGCCCGACCTTCAACTCAACAAAATCCAGATCCTGGGCTCAAACCCAAAGTCATCACAGAAAAACTTGACAAAAATAAGTTTATGGGGAGTCATGGTCTTCGTTATCGGGCCGAATACCATTTCACTGCGGTCTGCCTTAGAAATGACTGCTTCATGTGATTGTAACAGGCTTGTGTAATGGATATCGGATTTATCCAACCCAAATGTTTGGAGCTCATTCGCAATTCTTGATTTTTTCCAGATGATTTGATTAAGGCAGGCAGTTGGAGATTGGAAGTATTTCCAAAAATTGTCTCACAAAGTTTTCTTTGAATTTATCCTTAACCTTTTTGATTCATTTTACAGATGACCTCAACTCCTTTGGAGACCAGAAAGTCAAAAGGAAATGCCAGGGCAAAGATTCTCCAGGGCAGAAAAACGAGGCATAACTCTCAGATAGACCGTGTTCTCGTACAAATTAACACTTCGTTCGAACTCATCACTGTTGAGGAGGAAGAGAGGAAGACCACGCAAAAAGCCTCAAGACCCAACAGAAATACTGTTAAACCTGGTGAGTTCCGCCAATCAGTCTGCTAGACTTAGGTTAAAGTGCCGCTACTTTAAATTCAAGGGTTGAGATGAGAGTAAAATCATTTGGAGCCTCATGAGGTGTCAACGCAAACATGAGATGCCAATCCACATGAAAATATTTCTTCGACTTTGTGATAGTGAGTGCCTAACATCAAAAACATGTCCTTTCAAAGCCTCTGCCAATGGCAGGGTTGTAAGACGGATGATTTGTGAGATTCACAGTCAGTGAAGTGCTGAATTTCCATTCTCAACAGAGATTAAATGCCTGTCCTACTAGACTTCGCTGTTGTGGGCCATTAACCCTAGCTGGACAAGGAAATATCCGGACTGGTAATTGCTAAGCCACATTATCAATGTCTTCAACAGTCAAATGGAGATTCCAAATACAAAGCAGATTAATTGACCAAAATCTATTTATCATCTTATCTTATTTCATCTTTACACATTTACTTTCTTGATATGATAGATGCTGGTGTGGATCTGACAAACAGTTACTCGGAACTTGACCAAACAGTCGACCTCACTCAAGATACAGTCAAGCCTCTTTCATCAGTAGACGATGTTACAGTCAAGCCTGCTCAGGAGACGACTGTAGATTTGTTATCACCTGTATACAGTCCTCTACTGGAGAGGTTCAGGAAGGTGAGACTGTTGAGTTACTTACAAGTTGTTGATGATTTTATTGCAAAGATGGTAGCTTAAAAAGAGGTAACTTATTCTAGAGAAGGCAACCCAAAATGATTATACTGCAAAGAGCTGCAGACAAGGAACCCTGAATTCAAGCAGGGAACCCTGGCTATTTTAGTTATTCATGGAAAGGAATAAGTTGGTGAAACTCTGTTTAGAATTTTAAGCACTGTCACTTCCTATTTTCTATTTACTTTCAAGGAAATGTAATTACAAAGACACGCTTGATAAAAAAATATGTATAGCATTAATCTATTAAAGTAAATTTTTCTTCCGTGTACAGCACACCAAGACACCGAAGCTGAGCAGTGGGACTGCTTAAATGATGATTGGGACGTGTTCACACCCACCGGGTCAGCTCTTCCAGATGGTGATGATGCTATAGTTCAGTCGACACCTTCTCAGTGCAGTGGTGATCCGAAGAGAGGCACACACAAGGCTTTCATACCCAGTCCCTTCACTCCCATGCCTAACTATGAGGGTATGGGTGATGAGTTATTAAAGGTCAGTTGTTATTATCTTGTTGTAGATCAAGTTTAATCCACTTTGCTGGTTACCCTCTCTGCTCATAGCAGCAGCGAGAAAGGATTGGCAACTCCAACAATTGCATCCAACAGCGAATCAGATGAGAGCCAAAAACTGCCTAGTATTTGGCCCACAACCACATACACTTCTCATAATTGTTATAAGGTCAAGAGCTTTGCGTCTGCGTACCTGTAGTTATGCCGATGGGGTCAAAACAAAGTCTAGAAAATGTGTAGTGAAATGATTATTCATGATGTGACGTACGATTACCTTATCCATGTGCTTGAATAAAACCAAATTAACATTTACAGAAAAAGTTGAGAGGCTTTGGGCTTAGAGATAAAATGTCCAGGAAAAGAATGGTAACAGCTCTCACACAGGTCTATAAAGAGACACATGTATATGGGACCGACCCCTCCGCGGAGTGGACTGTCCTACCAACACCCAGTAAACCTGCGCCGATGACAAGTCGCCCTTCAAGTCCACCTGCACCTTTAACTAGTCGCCCTACCACTCAATCAAAATACAGTCTGTCTGAGAAAAATAAGAAGGCTCACAAGTCTACCTCCTCAGCCAAAAGAGTTGCTGATACAGCAGCTGAGAAAGGGACTAGCAGAGTAAGATGGAATCTGTGCCTCGTGTCACACAGATGGGCAGTAGTTCTACATCAGCTCAATCTGAGACAAGGCGGGTGGCTCGAGTAACACCCATGTCTCTCCTGTAAAAATCAGAGACTGCGTAACATCTTATTTTCAATAAGCATTGCCTTAGCCGCCAGTATTAAATGACGATACTTATACTGTGATAATTCTTAATACTACAGAACATGTCACTTGACGAGACCATTGAGAGAATAGTTTATATCCATTGAATCCATTTGATGGGAGAACTGATTCAACATTGAGGCATTAAGCATTGAAGCATAAGCGACCATGAATCAGATCACTTTTTTCTCACTCCTTCAACGCTGTAAAGCTTTTGCTTTCTAAAGATACCTTTATCTGTATATTTTCCTTTATCAGATTACTGCTGTATCAAATCAACCTAAAGCTGCCGTCAGGTCAGAAGGTCACGCTGCCGTCAGGTCAGAAGGTCACGCTGACACAGAGATAGACAGATTACTGGATGAAGTTGATGAGCTTCTGAGCAGTAGTGATGAAGATGACATTGTGTCAACAGGAAGTGATGTCATCTTAACCGCTAATGCTGAAGAGCTACAAACACAAGGACCTGGTGAAGAGGACACAAGGTAGGATAAATCTGCTAGCCGTGTCTATTATGTAAAAAATATTTGGAGTGGAATGACTAGCATTGGTTATTTTCCGAAGCCCTGGTTATTTTCCGAAGCCTTGTTCAAGTTAGTGTGCGACAGTTGTTATGAAAACGATCATGTTTTGGTTTTATTTAAAAGGTTAAGGAATAGGTTCATTGTCAACTTTTTTGTAGAAAATAATTTATATGAACTGCTAACAAAAATATCGCCCAATCACATATGAATGTAACTATTATTAATCATAGTGAGATAGTGAGACCCTGAATCTTAGCATGTTAGTAAATCATTTGATCCTTTTTTTTCTAAATTTTAGCCCCTCAGAATCAGACACTGATACTGGTGAACTGATAACTCCTGATGACCTTGAGTTGACCTTGAGACAGCTAGTTCAAGGTCACAAGGAGCTCTATAACAGAATGCTCACTTATCAGGTAGTTATATCTTCTTGTTTTTAACGTGAGGTCGGCTTGCCAGAGAATATTAAAGTTAGCTCGCTTTTATTTAAAGTTTCTATCGCGTTCCAGTCAAGAGGGGGGGGGGGGGGGCAAAATAAGCAAAATCAAAACGAACTGGATCTGGGTCAATTTTTGTAAGATTTTGTGATCCTTCTTTGAAAAGACTTATAGTGTTTCGGGCTTGAACAAACAATCAAGAGTGCTCCTCTCAATTGCCCAATTGCCTGTCTTACCATATCGCTGATTACATCAAGAAGAACGCCTGAGATTCATTTCTCTGAGTCATTTATGACTTTTTATTCCACCATCGCCACCCTATTTAACACAGTGTACATGTATGATCGTTATTGGAGCTTACAATAGTGTATAACTGTCGTTCCAGGTTGCCAGCATAACTTTTTTAAATGTACTTGGAAATAAAAAAAGTTTAAAAGACGAACCATCAGTTCCAGCATGGTATCCTCTCCTTTCCTCCAGCCTGATCTCCTGTACACACTTGAACTGTGACTATTTTTGGATGTATTTATAGATGATTCAGAGGTCTGAATTAATTGATCTGATTAAATCAGCTAAAATAAAATGTTCTACAAAACAGCTGGAAACTTTCTGCTTCAAACAGGTTAGTAGATGCACAAGTATTGATGTTTTATATGGAGCCTCAACTATGGTTAAGTGAACAAAACTCCATGGTGGCAAGCATTGTCACCTTGTGTGCTAGGCTACCACAAAAATGCTACAGAAAGCCTTAGTGATCCGTTGTTTTGATTGGCTAGCTCCATATTGAATGCTGTGTCTTACTGCATATGCATGTGGGAGGGCTTAAATTTTAAACCAATAATACAGAATCATCATGAACCATTATTATATGCCTGTATTCTGTTGGAGAGTTTTATGGTCATTGGGGAAAACTTTGTAAATAGAGAATAAGATATAAAATAAAGTTGAACGCATATTTTTGCGTGCTAACACAAAGTTCCTTCCTGAATCAGACCCTCTTATGATGATACCTTATGGTTATATTGTAGTGTATACCAGTGCAGAATAAACAAGATCAGTCCAGAAGACGTAAGAAACCTGCTCAGAAGAGCAAAGCTGCGTCACAACATAAGAAACAGTAGATATTGTCCAGCTCTCAAACCAATTCAACAAAAGTCCAGTGAAGGCCTAAAAGTACCATCCAATCTGGGGTATGAAATATGCGGCTGCATTTCTTAACCTAGGTAATGATTACGGTACAAGCATTCCCTTTGGCTCATTGAGCAAGTGGCGGTTAAAAAATTAGATATGTAGTATAAACCTGGCAACCTGCATGTCCAGGAATCGATTGTATGGTGGACTGACAGATTAAATGGCAGTGAGTCTATTAATTTGTAAAATAATTCCAGAAACACTAATATAGCTATCCCTTGTCTATTAATTACAATTTTTTCGTATTATATGAAATATATATAAAATGTTATGTTTCATAGCTGTGTTTTGGTGTGGAGATCAATTGTCTATTATTTGTGCTTAGATGGTTTCATATTTTCCGATTGTCTATTATTTGCCATGCGGAATGCATGAATGAAATCCAATAAAATACTAAATAAATGCAAAGTACTTATAGTTGCGGTATGAAGCTCAAATCATGAGAAAAGGAATGAGTAGTTTTATGAGTATGGCTGTGTGCTGGCCTCACCATGAGTGATTATCTAGTTAAATCAGGTTTGATCAAGTTTGTGAGGGTGGAGAAGCCTCAAAACCGGCGTGACAGTAGACGGGCAAATCCAATGATTGTTAATTAGATCAAACTTGATTTAGATTAAGTCAGGTGATAAGGGATGAATCGGAAGTTACAAGGGGTGAAAGCTACCTACTATTATAAGCCTCTCCTTCCTGTAGTTATTTTGCCAATAGATGAATTCTTACTACTCTAACCAGAATTAAGCCAAACAGTATATTTTAGTTGCTGCTAATATATGTTTAATCTGTCCAAGAGAAAAGAGGAAGCCTGTATTATTGAATCAGGTTATTTGACACAAGTAAAATCAGAAAAGTTTTAATTATTTAATGTTTACTTTGAAGCTTATCGGTATAGGTGAAAGATATAAGTAGCTAAGAGTCACAGGCAGCCATGAGTGGTCTAAAGAGTACAGAGTTGTGATCAGTGAGGTCCTGGTTAAATTCCCAGCACAGGTAGTCATTCCTGCTCACGTGTTTAAAAAGAGGGAACAATTTATTCTAAGTGTGTATAAGTTGGAGTAAAAGACGATCTGCGCTCCATGCTCCTCGGAAATTACGGGAGTTGGGCCCTCTTTTTACATGAGAGGATAACTAAAATCAAGCCAGCCAAAAAGATAATAATAGATTGACCTTTATTATATAAGGGCATTGCACAGCATTGGCAGGCTGTGTTTGTTAAGTTTGAGGCAACAATTGTTAACTTTATCAACTCGCTTCATAAAGGAGAGTTATCCTGCTAATAATCGGGACGAACCTTGTTGTAATAAGCCCAACATGTTTTACACCATTTGCCTGTTGATATTGTTTCTGTTGTTGATATGAGCTTTAAATATTCTCAAAGTCACCAATTTTCTTATAACCACTGGCTAAAGACATGAAGCGTGTATATCAATGCTATCAGTTGAATTTTATTTCAATCACGTCGATCTATATTTAACCACTGGGGCACTACATGCTTGTCGTTTGTTGTTATGTTTACAGTTACAACCACTGGTGCTGAAAACACGGTAAGATTTAAGTGCAAAACATTATCCGTTCTAATAATGTCACACCTGTGCTCAGTTATTTTAACAAAGAGGGTTCAATATATTAATTTAGGCTTTACATTTATTTAGTTTTTTGAAACTGAATGCTATTCCATTATGCTGCTGATTATTGATTGTTTTGAGAATTAATCAGAAGTTAACTAAATAAAAATCTACAATAGGCAGCGCTAGCAGGTTTGTTACTACTTGCATCAAAGCTTGCACCCAAAAACTGGTCACTTGTTACTCAATAACTTAATCTAAGAACGAGACATTCATTTTAAACATCTAAGGTAAGCTTGTTCTGAATATTTTGTCGCAGTGGATTAGCAGAGAAGTTCTAGATATCTTTTTAACTCACACTTCACTTATTTACGCCGTCTAAAATATCCAGGTAAGCGGTAGAGTATCTTACTTTATGCTTAATTTTAGAGCATAGAAATGTGTGATGGTTATGTTGGCAGCAGGATTATAAGATATATTGGATTGTGTTAAACCAGCGAGTCGCTGTGAAAAAAGTAATGTGGGTTAAAATCACAAGTCTGTCTCGGTTTGAAGACTGAGAAATACAGTGCCTTAAAGGCGCGGCCGCCATATTCGGTGCCGATTTGATCTTAGTTTGCAGGCAGGTCGGAGCATACCTGGGCGTCAATTGCGCCCAGTAGTCAGTAGACTGCAGCGAGATTCGAACACGACACCTCCTCAACTTGCGCATTATAGGGCATGCGCTCTAACCAACTGTGCTACCTCCTATTTCCTAAGCCTTCTGTAATCGTCCTTTGATCTTTTTAATATATCATTTCCTAATGATCTTATGTACTATCATCTCTCATATCAATCCAATATAACTCAACCTTATCCAACAATTTTCAGAAATTATGGTCCTCTTGTCTGAAGAAGCGAGCACTCTGTTGTACTGGTTTGGTTCTATTTTTTTTGCCAGCAATTGATATCACTAAAAGGCCATTGCTTTTCACGGTCAGGCAATTGGTGGGTTGCATTCCCTAATGACCATCTCAGGCCCAGCACCCTTGGGTGTATATATCTCCCACATCACAAGTTTGTGTACAAGTAGTTATTGCCAAAAGTTCTTGGATTCTTCTTAGATCAATCATTTTTCCCTCCTTGAATTGCCCCCCTCTACTGACAGTAGACGGGGGCAATTCAAGGAGGGAAAATGGATCAAACTTGATCTAGATTCTTCTTGGTTCTTTGTATCTAATGCTGACATTGGTCAAACAGTCATTCTTATCATTGCTACTTAATTCTGTGCAGATTAGCTGCATTCCATTCTCATACTAATTATTTATCAGAAGCCATATCGGTCAGTCTAATTATGGATTGTGTCAGCTTGAAATAATCACCCAATCAGTGGCCAGCGATGTCCTTTTGTTATGGCTTTGCTGTCCGAGCAGGAGCGTAATTACTGGAGTGTTATGTTTTGAGTTCTAATTGGAAGCTGCAGATTTTACTTCAGATATTTCTGTTTTGCAATGGCAACTGCGTCAAAGAACTTTAGTTGTGAGGTCTTAGAGAAATCTGTGTTTGGTATGGACGCCATGTTCCCCCTCTTCCCAATTATTGTCTGTCATCATGTAAAGCAAGAGACATCTTTGACTTTTTCTCTTAGTCTCAACTCTTCTGCACACACTGCCGTTGTCAGCGGCCGCTATCATTATCGGGCATAACACTATGTTTATTTCTTGATTGATGTTCCTTATAGAAATATTAAATCAGAGTCAGCACCTTCAGTGGAGCTACAAGAACGGAGAGACACTAGATCAAGCATGATCCGACTTGCCTGTATATAGGTTTTGAGCCGCCGCCGGCTCACCAGTAGAATGGGAAAGACCGAACTGCGGGCAAATTGGATCAAACTTGATCTAGAGACACACTACTTTGCTGGGTCTTGATGTAACAAATTCGGTGAATGCTGACCTCTTGCTCCGCTATGTTCCTTTCTCTGGTATAAATACACCGAGAATAAGTATTGAGCCTTGTTTTTTCCCCTTCAAAGCCTAGGCTAAATAATAATAAGAAACAATAGATTGTAACTGAGATTAGCTAAGGTTTGTAAATTGAATGCTGGTCATTTAAGGGTTTTATTATAAGCGCTTTCATGGTCAATCATATTTTATTTGGTTAAAACTATTACAATAGCAAGTCTCGCGGCTGACTCTGAATTCACGACAAGCTCACATATATCACATAACAAAATAATTCAATGTCCTGTGTCACACATTTTAGAAAAGCACTTCTGGACACACGGTGGTATAATCAAACAGTGGAGAAGCCCTGAACAGACAGCACTCCCTCCCTGTCGTAGCATATTTAGCCTATCTTCCAGTGAATTGAGGTAAGTAATCCCGCATCTCACTGTACATCAACCTCTATTTTAAAAACTGGCTAGGAGAGGGTATAAAGGTTGTGAGGGTGGCGGAATATCGAGGATGGTGATGGGGAGGGGGGAGAGGGTATATACAAAGTAGGTTAAATGACCAATCTGATTCTTATACATTCATTTGATCACAAGCCTTTCTAAGTCGCCTTCCCTCTCTGTCTAATCATATGCGATGTCTACATATAATAGATACAGTGTTATACTAATTAACTAATTAACTAATTAACACTCTACCTGAGTTTATAGTGATTTTTCAGTTTTTTAGAGACAAAAGCGGCCAATTCAGATTGTTCAGATTGTTCAGCATTGTTTCTTTTAAGTTTCAAGCACAGTTATGTTATATAACAAAGTTTAATGTGATTAATCAGGATTCAATGGTGTTAAAAATCTACAACAGGCGGTGTTAGCCCCATCCGATAGAATAGCAAACCTTATAGAAGATTTTCACAGCCTAATCATGATACCTGTAAATATTGTAGAGCAGTATCAGGATGGACAAAATTTAGGTCCACTTGCCTGCATCCGAAGTTGCTCCCCTTTCACTGGTCACACTACATGCAGTGTGACCAGTGGAAGGGGAGAGCTTTAAGACTATGCATGTTATAAAATGTACGATCAATCACAGGCTTATTTCGATTACCTTCTCCCCTATAGTGTAATCTATCTTCTGATCTTGTCAGACATTCTCATCTTATTCACCTGATCCAAAAATAAGCCTGATCTCATCCCCCCCCCCCCTTTGATGGGTAACAAAATGGCTCTCGACTCTATGTGTTCCAGTAGATGCTAAATCTAAAATATTAAAGTCTGGAGATCTCATGCTACGCTAATGCCGGGTGTACCATAGTCACCTCCAATCTAGAGTACTAAATCCTCTGACCAAATTATGCTGCATGTGGGTTTTTCTAGATGTTTCGATTTGTTAAGGAGTTTGCATATCATGCAAGCTGGAGGGCCGCTCAAACAACTCCGGGGGGGGGGGGATGGGGCCCCTGTTATATGAAAATATAAAGGAAGCACTGATCAACACCTTCTGCTGAGCTGCCAAAATAGAAACACTTCAAAATACATCACTTTGATAATTGTTAATCAACTAAATTCCATGTATTACGCTGCCCTTGTATTACGCTGCCCTTGTATTACGCTGCGCTTGTATTACGCTGCCCTTGTATTACGCTGCCCTTGTATTACGCTGCCCTTGTATTACGCTGCCCTTGTATTACGCTGCCCTTGTATTACGCTGCCCTTGTATTACGCTGCCCTTGTATTACGCTGCCCTTGTATTACGCTGCCCTTGTATTACGCTGCCCTTGTATTACGCTGCCCTTGTATTACGCTGCCCTTGTATTACACTGGGCAGCTGTATCTAGTAATTTTCAGCAGTGAGAATAAGTACATAGCCTTGCTTGTTCCCCTTACAATGTCAGAACCTACTCTAAATAAGTATATCAAAACAAAGGATTTCAATTCAAAATAGTTAGTTTTCACAATTTGAAAGCTGGTCCATTACGGTTTTGATAATCAACTGTTTTGATAATTGATATGGTTTATTATTAACCATATTCAAAAGCTGGTCTAGCAGTCTTCGAAACAAAACTAAAACGACCAGCCAGTTACATTTTTGTTGCTTGTTTTAGAGAAGCCATCAATCATACTGCCAAGTAATCTTTATGACTACGATAGCTCTGATAAATTTGAAGCCTTTATTTTACTCGTCTGAGACCTCAAACTCTTGCCCCCTCATGACACCTAGAGATAGTCTGAGCCCCCCAGACTTTTGCAGTCTGATCATTGTAAAATTTCGTATAGAGTACTGAATTTCAGACCCAATTTTGCTCCATGCGAGTTTATCTAGAAGTTTAGATCTATGAACGAGTTGAGAAGCTTGAAATTTGGCCGATATACCGCTAGGAGGCTCCATGTTATATTATGTTCCTATCGCTAGGTTTGGTTAATTTATCTACATTTCTGTCACCCATCTATAGAGTTTCTAATTTGTTGACCAGATGTCGCTTCACATGGGTTTATCTAGAGATTAAGTTGTGCAGGGGATGAGGTTATATGAAAATAAAAAACTAGCACAGGTCACCACACTCGATACAGCTGCCGATATACCATCAGGGTCAACCCTGCCCTTGTGCTAGTGTTGGCTGTTTGAATCAAAGTTCCTTTTCCCTGTTATACATAAATCAAAATCAAATTCATAGCCCTCTTCATTTCCCATAATAATGTAAGAACCTACGCTACATATATGAGAGTAACAATGGATTTGAACTCAGATAGCTTAATTTCTCAAATCAAATGCTGGTCAGTTGATTATGCAATATTCTTTAGTTGATCAGGTTTCTTTTGTTTAAAAAGTTATAATGACTTGTCTAGCATTTAGATTCAAAGCCTTAATTTAAGAATGTGTTTTTTTACATTTCTCTTTCCATTATAGAAAAGCCGTTCCGAATAACCAAACTGTGAAGATCTCATAACAGACGGCACTTCACACCATGTCATATCAGATTTTACCGATCCGCCCAGTATCAGGTATGTGTACCACAACTTAATTTGCATATTATTTTTTAACCAAAAAACATAAAGTATAAGCCAGAAACTGTTTGTGAGAGGTTATAGGGGGAGGGGAGGATTGGCAGGTTTTGTTGTTGCAGCATCAAGCACTTTCCGACTTGTTCATCCAGCTATACTTATGATTTTTAATTGTACCCTCCAGTATCTTCATGACTGTGCTAGGTGTAATAAGTTTGATTAATCTCAAGCCTATTAATTTTACCTGCTCTCTTATAGTCTAATCTACCTTCAATCATATCTAATATTATTTTCTATATAATTCACAGATGTTACTTGTCTGCACCCCCTTTACTCTTGCCCCTCCCCCCCTTCCTGGCGCCCACCCTTGAAATGTAGATTAAGATTAAATCTAATTGACTCTTGGGTATGAAAATCTCTGACTCTATCATCCCTATACAAGTGTGTGGCGGCAGCAATTTTTTGCAGATACCCTTATATATTTGGTATGATGGCGTTTGAATCAAAAGAATTTCAATAATTACCAATAACTAAACCTAATGCCCCCCCTTCCGAATCCTCGCTCCAGTAGCCACAAAATATTAAGGGGATCTCATACTACGCTGATGTCAGGTGTTTCATAATCACTTCCAATCTAGAGTAACTGAATTTTCAGACCCAAAATTACTCCATGCAAGTTTGTCTAGGCATTTAGTTTTGTAAATGAGTGGAAATACTTGAAAGACAGCTAAAAACACTCTCAGGGGGTTCCATGTTTCTATCGCTAGCATTAAAACAGCGAGATTACGTGCATTTCTTTTTTTGTTCTCCTAACAATTTCAGAACCTATGCTAAGTACTTTAATGAAACAATAGATCTTTACTCTGGTTAGCCTAGTTTCATAAATTCAATGCTGGCCCTTTACGGTTTTCAAATGCTTTATTGGTTTTATTGGTTTAGGACAATTACAATAGCAGTCTACTAGCGTGTGATTTTGTATGTACCTTTATTCTCTCAAAGGGGTGATTGAGAAACAAAAAAAGCTGGTTTGCCTGCTGTAAAATTGTTAATAAAAATGCTGATGTCTAAAAGCTGTCAATGATTGCATAAAAACGAGTTGTGGTTTGCATTTAATACAAAAATACAAAAAAAAGGTAGAAAATAAACTAAAAGAGTGATTTATTCAAAATACTAATAGCCTGAGATCTAAATCAGTCTCTACGGAGGTTAATGCGGTAGGGTAGATACTTAAATCGACCAGATGGTAGCGTGTCAAAGGAGAGTAGAGGGTTAGGTGCGTGGGTAGCCACCATTCTCAGGGATTTGATTTTAAATCTGTGTTTTACTGTGTCTGCTAGTTGTGGGAGGGGAGCTTTGGACAGATGAATGTTTTATAGCATACGGTTAAGGTCTGATGATCTCATAACAAAAAATTTTTCATGAAATGCAGCTTCTTACGAGCTTTCTTGACAAGATTCCCGGTGTTTGAGAGGAATTTTACTTTGTTTGTCCTCGTGGTTCCTAGATATTTATTTTCGTCGACTCGTTTGATGACGACACCACAGAGAGATTACTCCTATGGACTTAGATTATCCCTCGCAATAGATAGGATAAGTTTTTGCTCTTGCTCTTATTTAATATGAGATGGTTTTCATTGCACCATTGGTACAGAGTTGTCATCTCTTGCTGCATAGTTGCAGGTTGGTTTTGGGCTAGTTTTTCGGGAAGTAATAAATCGTCAGCATATTTAGAAATAGAAATTTGTTTGATTCAAAGCCTGAGTTAAATTATTGCTCATAATTGTTACGCAACAAGTTGATCCAATGGCCAGCCAACTTCAACTCTGTCACCCATTTTAGAGGAGCCATCTAGAAAACATCGTACTGTAGCCTAATCGAACCAATGAACTCCCTCTTATCGATGTTAATATTGGCTTGGAGTTGTCACCCTAAATTACAGCTATAGTTGTCGTATTAGAGGACATCAGTATTAGCAGACAGGTGCAAACAAGGATGACATGAAAATCTGAAATATTAGTTTCGACAGAATCTAAGCCTTAATTTAGAAGCATCTTGTTTGTTACATTTCTTCTTCCATTGTAGCAAAACAGTTCCGAATTTCTGGTGGTAAAACCAAAATTTTGAAGAGCTAATAATAGAGGCACTTTACACCACGTAAATCAGCCTTTACCGATCCACCCAGCATCAGGTATGTGTACCAAAACTTAATTATTATTAAAAAAAACAGAGGATTTGGGGGGAGGAGGGGATTGGCAGGTTTTGTTGCAGCGTCAAGCACTTTCCGACTTGTTCATCCAACTGTACTTAGGGATTTTCATGACTATGCTAGCTCTAATAAGTTCGATTCATCTCAAACCTTTTAAAATTACCGGCACCCGTAAGTCTTATCTACCTTCAATCTTATCTAATATTCTAATCTTAATAATTCACAGATGTAACTCGTCTGAGTCCCCTTGACTTTACCCCACCCGCCCCCCCCTTCCCCTCCCTGGCTGGGAGAGCGCTGTAGATTAAAATGAGTATCTGTAACTTTCCGTTCAATTTGGTATGGAAGCGCTTTAATCAAAATAGTTTCAAGATGTTTTACCATTACCTAATCCTAATGCCTTGCCCCTCAACGACAACAAAATATTTCTTGACTAAATATCCCAAAATTGACCAAATCTAATTTGTTGCATTGAGGAGATCTCTTAATACGATGATGTCAGATGTTTCATATAATCACCTCCAATCTTGAGTATGGAGTTTTCTGATCCAATTTCGCTCCATGCGGGTTTATCTAGAATCTACATCTCAAGATACATCTCTGTCAACATTTTTAGAAAAGCTCAAAATATTTGGTGGTATAATCAATCTGCAAAGAAGCTCAAAAAGAAGAGGCACTGGACACTGAAAAATTGATTTCCCATTTTTAGGTAAGTGTTCTACAATTTTGTGTACATATCATTTTATAAAAGAATAGAAGGGTGGTTGTAAGGCCTCCAGGTCAGGCACTTTCCAATTCGAGTATCCAGTTTATCTTAAGATTTGTTTTATTACCTATAGTAGAGGCTCTTATCCAGACTATAGGCCTATGTAATTTTCCGACGAAGCATACTCCACCCTACACTAATTCATCTAGGGGATAGGAGTAGGAGGTGGCTCAGTTGGTTAGAGCACTGTCCCTTTAACATGTAAATGCTGAAGGTCGTGGGTTCAAATCCAACTGCAATCCATCAACTGCTGGAGTTTGGTTGGTCCCCAGGTGTGCTTTGACCTGCCTGCAATCAGAGAGGCCCTGACGCAGATATTATATCCTCCCAACTAAGGCAAACAATATCTAGCCTTCGGGATCTGGCGTGTGATTAGACATCAGATTTTTAATCAACCCTTTTTAATCAACCTTGGGTTTAGTTCAGTGCAGATGTTGACAGAATATGTAAATACAATACCAGCACAGTTCGCCTCCTTCCATAGAGCAACCAAAAATAGAATGCACTCAAGCAAAGAACAAACGTTCCTTTGCTGAGTGAAAATAGGTATAAACAGAAACATACCTTAAGGTAATGTCAAAGACCGATCCGAATATCAACATATCATATCCCATTGGAAAGCTGCTGAGCTACTGAAAATGAATACCTAAACAAAAACTTGATTTGATGACGTTGTGTCATTTTAGGGAGGAAATGAGGCAGAAAACGCTCTTTTTGCCAATGCAGATTGAGCAGTCAAATTAATTGCAAGAAATTTCAAACCAGATGGAATGTATACTTAGAGAGTGGGTTCATCGTAAAATTTGATTTTCTTTGATATATGACTAGTCTAAATTGACATTTTACGTCACGCCATACAACGCATTTTTTTGGTGAAGCCGTGAAAATATGTGAAATTTCAACCAATAATTCACAACAGATCATAGGCTCGAATCAAAATTAGTTATGATTTTCTCTTAGAGTACTCTTCAAATGTCAGACACATTGACTTTCAAAAAATTAACTTGCATATTGCAATGACAGTAGACTCTCGAATACGGCTAATATTTTCGCCGCCTTTGCATAACGCCAAACATGCTGTCCAAATAACCATTATTGTGGCCAAACAAAGTTTTTTTGAAAGTTCTCACATACGAAGCCGCTTTCATTAACCATGGTGCACACAAGAAATGCCAACATAACTTTTCATTGCATCTTCATTTTTTTTTAATTTAACGCAAAAGAATGCCAAAAAACACCTCAAAAGTCCCTAAAAAGACCTCAAAAGTCCCTAAAAATGAAGATGCAATGAAAAATTATGTTAGCATTTCCTGTGTGCACCATGGTTAATGAAAGCGGCTTCGTATGTGAGAACTTTCAAAAAAACTTTGTTTGGTCACAATAATGGTTATTTGGACAGCATGTTTGGCGTTATGCAAAGGCGGCGAAAATATTAGCAGTATTCGAGAGTCTACTGTCATTGCAATATGCAAGTTAATTTTTTGAAAGTCAATGTGTATGACATTTGAAGAGTACTCTAAGAGAAAATCATAACTAATTTTGATTCGAGCCTATGATCTGTTGTGAATTATTGGTAGAAATTTCACATATTTTCACGGCTTCACAAAAAAAATGCGTTGTATGGCGTGACGTAAAAAGTCAATTTAGACTAGTCATATATCAAAGAAAATCAAATTTTACGATGAACGCAATCTCTAAGTATACATTCAACCTGATTTGAAATTTCTTGCAATTAATTTGACTCCTCCATCTGCATTGGCAAAAAGAGCGCTTTCTGCCTCATTTCCTCCCTAAAATGACACAACGTCATCGAATCAAGTTTTTGTTCAGGTATTCATTTTCAGTAGCTCAGCAGCTTTCCAACGGTATATGATATGTTGATATTCGGATCGGTCTTTGACATTACCTTAAACTATAATCCTCTGCTACTTCTCAATAGATTCAATTCTATGAATGCCTGTTTTAGTTCAAAGTTTCCTTTAGCAGAGGCACAAAAACTTTGTGAATAAATACCAAAACCCTGGTGCTTGTTGCACTCATTATCTCGGAATCAATGCTATACTAATTAGAAACAATGGATTTACTCAGATTAGCTTAATTTCACAAATTGAAATTTTGTTCATTACGGTTATTGATTAACAAGTGCTCCCATAGTCAATCAGGTGTCTACATTTCTAAAATAGCCAGTCTAGCGGTTGGCTCTGTTTGAATCAAAGCTTCATGGGGATGGGGGGTTAGTCTGAGCCCCTAGACTCTTGCCCCCCCCCCATCTGACAGGTGAATGTTCGATTCAGAGCCTTATTAAAAGAAACAGTTTTGTACGAAACAAATCAATTTATTGTCAATCCATCAATTTCTTTTGCTTGTTATAGAAAAGTTGGTCTGACAGATCATCATTCCACCTCATACCAGCGCTTACTGATCATCTGGTCACAGGTAAGAGTACCAAAGTATTATTTACACATTAATTTTGAGACAGTTGCGTGTAGCTTGTTAGAAAATGGGGAGGGCAGGGTGGGAGGATCCACTTCGGTTCAGGTACTTTCCAAGTTGCTACCATAGACTTAATTATTATTAAGTCTATGGTTGCTACTTTAAAGCCAATTAATTGTAAGATATATTAATAACCTACAGAAGAGGCTTATTGACCAGGCCAAGTTCGTATCAGATGTTGACATAATCTGAAAATAAAAATCTCCCTCAAGACAGTCCCTTCAATAGAGCTGACAAAATAAAAAAAGCCTCAAAATACTAAACTTAATTCTGGTGATGATAAACATGCTCTTGTGCCACGTAACAATGGACAATAGAATAACTACAGATCATTGTTTGTTCCCCTAACTATGTCAGAATGTAGTATGCTAAAGACCTTCATGAAGCTTGAGATTTTAATTCGGATTAGCGGGGGGGGGGGGGGGGGCGCTTTACAAATTGAATGCTGGTACTCAATGGGTTTTTATTATTACTGTCTTGATAATCAGGTTTAAAACAAATACAAGAGCGCCTCTGACGGATAATTTTTTAATCGTTTGTATGTGCTACAAACCAGACTCACACAATGTCCAGCAGCCAGGTAGAAAAAATGTGCAGTATTTATATTAGATGTAGACCATTATTTCGGTAGGTCGATTAATAGACAATTTTCATGTAATAGTTGTCTCACCATGGTAAATGGATGAAATTTATCATATTTATAGGCGATTATTGCTAGATATCTCTGATGTCGCCCTCTCTGTCTTGAAACACTCAATATCAGAATGTGATCACTCCCAATTACGTTTGTGATCGATATCAATATAATATATTTTCTAATATATCGTTTTGACTTGCTAGTAATTTCACACAGCACTAGTAGAGATGTTTGGTTTTGTGTATTGGTCGACACGATAAGTATGCCAGTGCCATGCCAGTACAAGTCAGCACCTTCCATAGAGCAGCCAAAAATTTTGTTTATTGCCGTAACAATTTCAGAACCTATGCTAAAAACCTTTATGAAGGTATAGATTCTACTAATTCAGATAAGCGTAGCGTAGTTGTTCAAATTGAATGCTGGTACTCTACGGGTTTTTATCATAACTGTTTTGATAAACAGGCTCCTTTGGTTTAAAAAAATTTTTGATATAGAACATAATATCGGTGGGTCGATTATGAGACAATTTTAATTTGATGGCTGTCTTCTCATCGTAAATGGAAAGGCAACTACCATATTTATACGCGATTATTGCTAGATTACTCTGATGTTCACCTGTCTGTCTTGAAACATGTTCATTCTGGTAACAATTTCAGAACCTATGCTAAAAACCTTTATGAAACTATAGATGCTAATTCAGATTATCATAGTTGGTCAAACCTCACAAAACAATTAATTTGCCAAGTGAAAATATACGGAATTCAGTGAACAGCCCCTTGTATTACAATGAGCTGTTTGGGTTTGAGTTCCTGCAGCTTGTTTGATAATAAATGTACTATGTTTGTTCCTGTAACAATATCAAAACCTATGCTATATACTTTTATGGTGTTGTATCTGAAACTAGGGTTTTAGGATGACCAATACAACTAAACTCATCAATACAATCGATAGAACAGGCCCACCTAAAAGAAATTGTTACAAATAACTGATTTCTCAAGCAAGATCCTCTCAGTGCAGAGCTATCAGTTGAGTGTCCTCTCTACTAACCGCCAGCCTTTTGGGGAGACTCTATGGTGCCTTACTTTAACTGTATATAGTGTCCTGTCTAGGTTCTGTCCCACTCCAGTACAAGGTAGGAGTGGGCAAGCTAGGCTATTGTCCGGAGAGCTCACCTCCTTTAGCAGCATGTGTAGTGACCGGGATTCGAACTGGCAACCCTCAGATTGTGTCAGGCTGGTAAGGTGGGCTTTTGGTTTTACGCCGTTAGTAAATACTAATTTTCTCAGGTTCCTAGCAGTAGCAGGGGTAATATCTCAAAATACAATGTAATAATAAGCGTTAAATTCTATGATCAATTAATTCTATTCAACTGTAGTTACTCAAGATAGTTTAACTTAAGAGAATTCCCTCCTCAATATTACAAAGGAACTTCACTGGGAAACCCTATTGTAACTTCCTTGTTATGCCAGTACTTATGAATGTTTACAAGAATGTGACAAATTATGTAGGACCTGTCTATGTTTATTTGTCTACACACTATGTTAATAAACCAAATTGATATCTCAAGTAGTCAATTATGTCAATAATCAAGTGCTTTGCTCAACAAAAGGCAACCCAAAATAGACTTTTTTCTGCCTTTCACAGTTCTGAACAGAAAAGGCTACTTGGTAGAACTAGGACTACCCTTACCCTGACTTGCGGGGGGGGGGGGTGTTACTTCAAAAGATTAGCTTCACTATTACATAACATACAACTTGATAGTCTACTTGTGATAACAAAATTAAATTTCAGCCTTCTAAATAACCAATTTCAATTACACCAAAGGATGACTTTGATTCAAGCTCTCCAATAGCTATGTCAACTTATTAAAAGTATTTGACCCAAGCGAAGCAGTTTCACTTGACTAAAATAAACTGCTTTACACCCAACTTTAGGTATGCCAATAAATACCCTGAAGTGCCATCTGCCCGGCTAGAAAATATAAGCCTCTTGGAAATTTTGAATTTATTGAAAACAAAGTCAAATGACACTTTAACTTCATAAAACTTGAGATATAAATAAATCTTCAAGGTCTTAAAATTAATTGCCTTATAAATAATACTGTCTGTAATTCTTCTTTGTGAACGCTCCTGTCACTATGTCTCCAAACTCGTAATCTTGAACTCTGTAATTCCTCCTGGTGTACGCCTCTGTCACCGTGTCTTCAACTCGTAATCTTGAACTCTGTAATTCCTCTTTGTGTATGCCTCTGTCACCGTGTCTTCAACTCGTAATCCTGAACTCTGTATTTCACCTTAATAAACTCTTACCACCAATGTCTAAAAAGGATACTACTCTTGGTAAACCCTTACTACTAAAGTCTATGATACCCTCTGGCAAACCCTTGCTGCCAAAGTCTAAATATGATACACTATGACAAACCCTTGCTGCCAAAGTCTAAAGATGATACACTATGGCAAACCCTTGCTGCCAAAGTCTAAATATGATACACTATGGCAAACCCTTGCTGCCAAAGTCTAAAGATGATACAACACATTTAATACGGTCGGCCTTGCCTTATATAGGATGTTAGGATTGCTGAGTTGGCACGTTGCAATAATGCTGAGGTGGCGCACCAAAATTTCTGTTTGCTGACAAGTAAAACATTTGCTATGGTCGGTATGTTGCAATGATCCTGACTGTTTGCTAACTATACATGACTCATAAACCCAAGATTAATTATAAAACATATGATAAATATTGGTTAGCACATGGCGTTGCTACGTATGTCATTTATTTGATAATAAATAATTATTAAACATAAAAATGATCTTACTCCTATTCTGAAGTTTCCAGTATGTATAAGTTATGTTAATCATAGAATTAATAATAATTCTACAGCCATCAGTTTTTCTAATGCTGCTTTCCATGACCAGATAAATAGTCACAACCAAAAACCAATGATAAATAAGTAATCACAGCACAAATCTCTACTGCTAATTGTGGTAATGTAAATAACCAGACACAACAATTGTACATGAAGAGTGCAGCGGCTAATAAAATGGGGGGGGGGTGCGGGAATAGCATTGATTAAAAGGTCACTGTTGCAATAAACATTGAATACTTCTTTTGTTGAGACAGTTGTGTCTCTAAAGCTCTAGCTACACGAGACAATTTTTACATCAATTTGGGGTCACGTGTGGTTAATCGGTGGATCTGCACGAGTGATTACTCGTGTTAAGTGGACATCGAACTTGGTGGTCTTTTGCCCGAGTGATCTGGACGATCCTCTATGCTGATTGGTTGTTGATTGCTTGCTTCAATAATTACGCGGTTAAACACGTTATCTATCAAATCGTGGCAGGCTATCAAAATGGAGGAGTTGATAATATCTGTAGTAAAATCACATCCTCCTATTTATGATAAAAAAGACAATAACTACAAAGATAGGAGTGGTGTTGTAGTGAAAATATGGAAGGTAATAGCTGTATCACTTGGAAATGGAAGCTGTCCTGACATGACATCCATAGGATAGCATAGGAAAATCAATTTTACAGAAGACGAAATTTTATTTGGTGAAGATTCAAAGTGACAAAGACCCGGATTTAATATGACATCTATATCCGGTCATTTGTTAACATGCCCATTAAATATCATTGGTCAATCGATCGAACTGAGAGAGTTCATTGGTCAATCTAGGCACCTGATTTATGACCCCACTATGACTCACTAGACCATCGTGTACTAACTCATAGGCCTTTATAGCAGTGTGAGATCGGCTGAGCATGTCTAGACATGCCATCGGCTTGTGATTACATCGTCTCGTGTAGCTACACCTTAATAGTTTCTGCCTAAGTTTACATATTACTAACTAATTATCTTCATAATTATATTTTTGTTTCATAATAATTAAACTGAAGCTAAATCAAACATCCTTCAATTATTATTAGCACACCAAGGATTAGTGCTTGATATAATGTATCAGTTATGCCTTGATGATCGGCTCCTTTGTGCTACAAGCTAAACCTACTACAAGGGGTCCCAGCAATGGGCCATGTAAGGCCAATAACCCTAAAACGTACGCTGTGTTTCATAGGGTGGCAATTGTGGATTGGAATGTGCTGTGGGATGAGAGAACACAACTCCGAGTAGTGAATAGCAGGCTATCTAATTAGCGCCATCGACCCATTCTTTTTTGGGGATGGTGAGATGGCGGCAATCGGTTAGCGCGCTTGCTATTCACTGCCAGGCGATGAGTACCGCAGCGGTTGTGGGTTTGAGTCCCACTGGGGGAGCTGTTTTACGGTTGATTGTTCCAGCCCCCTCCCCCGGCACGGGTGTATACCTCTCCTTCACTTTGCATTGTACGGCAGATTATTTAAGATAGTACAATAAGTTACATTTTGCTAGCTCAGCAGACCAAGGCTAAATAAATAAAACATCCCTGAGTAAGCCATGGAATGACACAAGCTTGCTTTCAGCGCATGCACAGTTTATAAACCCTTAATTTGCATGTGTGCCGTCCATAATAATCATAATTCAATTGATAAATACAGGGCCTATAAGGTTGCTGCTTACCTAGACTAATAAATACCAGTATAATAACTATGGTATTTGTCAGGAGTTACAAAAATGCTCCTGACAATGGTACTCGTCTAAGCCCCCTTGACTTTCACCCCTACCTTCCGCTTTCCGGCCAGGAGAGCTGTAGATTAAATTGTAGATTGAGATGTAACCTAATCAACTCCATTCTAGTGTATTTGCAGATAACTTTTTACATTTGGTATGACAGCTGTTTGATCAAAATATGTTACCATTAATCAACCCTGATGCAAAGCCCCTCCCCCCCCCCCGGGCCTCTCAATGACAACAAAATATAATATCCTCAAATCTAGAGTGGAGTTTTCTGACCCTTTTTTGCTCCGTGCAGGTTTATCTAGAATTTCTAGATGTTTATTTCTGTGAAGGAGTTAAAAAGTTTGAACGACGACTATAACACCTCCAGGGGCTTCCTACTACTAGCATAAAAACATTGATCTATGGTTGCTCTTCTAACAATTTAAGAACCTATGCTAAATATTTTTATGAAACAAAAGATCTTAACTCTGATTAGCCTAGTTTTTCAAATTGAATGCTGATACGTTGCGTTTTTCAAATGTTTTATTTTTCATATTCAGATTTTATTGTTTTAAAACAATTACATTAGCTAGTCTGTGGGGTTAGTCTGTTTCATTGAAAGGCCGAACTAAATCATTGCTCATATTGTTACGCAACTAGTTAATTCAATGTTCATCCAGCTCAATTTCTGTCCCCCATTTTAAAAAAACATGGGGAGGATATAAGGTGTTGGAGGATTTGCTTCTAGGTCAAGCACCTTACCAAATTATAGATCTGGTTTCTCTTAATATATTATTAATTACCTGCAGGAGAAGCTTAATGACCAGACCGATTCCTATATACATCCGATGAATCAATAGCTTTATAAATTTACCTGCTCTCTCATATTCTAGTGGCCGACGGACGGTTGGCAAGAGTCTGGTGGGATCACACTATCCTAATCTTATTTACAGTCCAACCATATCTTACATATTCTCATCCAAAAGGCACAACTTGACCTTAGCAGAGTTGTCCCACTTCATCATCTCTCTAGAAGTGTGAAAGCAACACCTTGGTAGCCTTCCAATTCCAATCAAAACCCTGCCGCAGAATCAAAAATTGGTCTGAATAACAAGAATATTTTGTTATGGCCAATCTCAATCTTTATGAATCATGAGCACTGTGAATTCATTCTGCAAATATGCCGATCTTAGGAGTTGTCATCTCAAATAGCAGCTCTAATCGTTCGAATATAGTTTGCAGATTAGAAGACATAATTCCTCCTGCCAGCCTACAGTCAAATCCGCTTGCCCTGCTTACCAAAGATTCACCAACTTGGATGGCTTCCCCTTCCAAAAATAGCCCGCACTAAGGATGGGCAAGTGGTAGTCTAAGTGCTCAGACTCCAAGGCGCAGGTAACTCCCTGCGCCTTGGAGTCTGAGCACTTAGACTAGGCAAGTAGTCCCTAGGGCTTTTCAGAACTGCTGTTTTGTTCATGTAAAGTTAACTTAATCAAATTGTCTAGAGTATGTCATTCCTCTATTAGTCTAATGTTGTTTGTGAGGATTTATGGGAGATTTAGCTCTGAGCTAGCATGATTTGCAAGATTCTGCAAAAACAAACCGACACAAATCAGCACATTTGATAGAGCTACCAAAATAGAAACACCTCAAGTTCATTCTTTGGTTTATTATTTATCATAATAACGTTCCATGATTTGTGACCTTGTGTTATGCTGGGCTTGAATTAGTTCCTTTCCCTATTATATATATAAATTGTGCTGTTGAAATAAGAGCAGAGCTTGTTTATTCCCCTAATGATGTCAGAACCTATTCTAATACTTATGGGAAACAAAGTAGCCTAGTTTCACAAACTGAATACTTGTCTATTACAGAGCTGGCTATCAACTGTTTTGAGATCTACTCTGGTTTCTTTTGTTTGAAAAAAATACAGTAGCCAGTATAGCAAGTTGACCCAGTTCAATTCCAATTATAGTACTTAATGAAAGAAGCTATTTCGTTGCAAAATAAATAAACTCATTGTCCAACCAATCATATTTCTTTTGCTCTTTTTAGAAAAGCCGTTCCGACAGATCTTCACTCCACCTCATACCAGTGCCACTGATCGTCCTGTATAACATCAGGTAAGTGTACCACAACATTATTCACACAGTGTTTACTCAAACAGTAGAAGGGAGGCTGTAAATAGTGGGAGGATTCGCTCAAGGTCAAGCGCTCTATAAGTTAAATCCAATTAACATAAATATTATTGACTACATGTAGGTGACTCATTACGACCAGGCTGATCATTATACATTTACGATTATTTGAACCTTCATGATTTCTCCCTTCCTTATAGTCTAATCTACAATACAATTCTATCTTACTAGTCTCATCTAATTTCACCAATCTAACTTGATCAACTCAACATCATTTTTCACCTCTTTCACCTCCTACGCCAGTACACAAGCGATCCTTTCATAGCCTCCAGCTTCCATACGCCACAGCAGTCACCAAATCAAAAAGCCCTATATTACAAGCATATTTACTTTTATCGATGATAAAAAAGATTAAGGATATGTCTTATGAGTACATGACACTGCGATTTAATTTGGCAAAGTTGTCATCCCAATTGGCAGCTTCGATTGTCATTACCCTAGTCTGAGTCCCCCAGACTTAAACCCCCTGGCGGCCCCCCCAGATAAGATAACCTTGTCATCATTTAGAAGTCATGCACAAAGCAGAGATTGGAAGAAATAATGTTTAGACATGCTAAATTTACTTGGTCTGGCCAACTTGCGTTACCGATAATTTACCCAGTCCCCCTCCGAAACCTACAGAAACAAATTAGACAGGGGTGGGAAACTCCAGCTCACTCAAGTTCACAAGAGCTGGGGAAGCTGGTCAAAATCACTCTACTCTAAGTTCACTTTTGGTGGTCTTGACTCCACTCCACTCTACATTTTCATCAGTTTAATCTCGCCTACCCTTCTCTCAGAGTGTCGTTTTATATTATGACTCTACTCCTTGAGTATTTACTGTGAGCCACTCGAGTAGACAGGAGAGTTTTTATATGTTAATGTTTTGATATAAAAAAAATTGTTCATTTGCCATTTCCTTATTTTCATGTTGCTTGGTAACAGGGGAATTACCATTTGTAGTCTGGTATTTTGCAATCTGATATTCTATCTGATACAATACTATGATAGACTACACATATGTCTAGCTTACAGACTAATGTAAGAAGAATAACTAGAATAACACCATCAAAAATTTTAAGCATGATTGGAGTTTTCTCGCACTCCTTTAAATGCTACCCAAAGGCCAATTCATGTTAAAGTCAGTCAGTTATTTATGATAAAGTTTTGCCATGCTAACCTGACACAACTTTATCATAAGTAACTTGTATGTGAATGTTTTTTTTGTATCTATTTTTTTTATGAAACATACATTATCATGACAGAGATGATATAAATCGTATGCTGGCAATAGCTTTCAGTTTAGGTCTTGTAGATAAAGCTGTTGTTATAAAAAGCGATAAAATACCACTGGTTCTGTAAAATCGTTGAAAAAGCTAGACTTCTGTTTGTTCGGCAACGTTTTGGTCTGAATCTGCAATCCCATGATGTAACTCCCTGACTCTAACATGCATTTTTTAGCTAGTCTTTAGTACAAGGCAAATCCTTCAAAATATTGCAACTTTGACTTGACCAAGCTCTGACTTCATCATAATGACTTTTTACCATAATTAACACACTGTAGTTTGAGACCTAGTTTTTGAATGTCACTTGTATATTTACTCGACTCTGAGACCTGTGTTACTCCCTTCCACTCTACTCTAACCAGTGTACTTACTCCTTTACTCTACTCTGGGGCTCTGTAGATAATTTATAGTTCACTCTTCTCTATTTGTGGTCCAGCTGGCTGACTCTCGTTCACTTTAGATTAGAGAGGCCCAGACATAGCCTTACTTGAAAGTGAGAAAATCCTACCTGTGCCCACCACTGCACTCTGGTGATCACAGGTTACACCATCGTAGCGTAGCGCACTCTAATCTAGAGGTTGTAATTTCCTGATGCAATGCTCTTCTATAGTGTTTATATCTAATAATATCAACAAATGACATCATAGTGAGTCAATTAGGGAAAAGAAGAGAGTTGAATAATGACCACAAATTGATGGCCAATCCAGATAGTGTCTTCTTAATCGCCTTATCACTCACAACAGGGAGTTACAGAGAGGGAGTGGAAACGAAATGTAGCCTGTGACTTAACAAGGCTGTTTCCAAGGGTTGTACTAATATGGTCCCTCCATTAAAATTCATTTAAGTCCTCAGTCTTTTTATATGTCTGTCTCCAGTTGAAAATTATTAAAATATTTGACATGTTTACTCAATGGTATATTCAGACACCCAGAGACAATATATCATGATGTAAATCACGACAAGTGTAGTTGAGACATAGCTAGTAATATAGTAACCACTTTTGCAGGGTATTGAATTATAATTCCAATGCAAATGTTTGATGGGGGATAGAGAGACTGAAAATAAATCATTCATTCGCCATTTAAAAACCATGTGAGGAACTTAGACCAGATAAAAGTAGTGAAAGTACTTAAATAAGCCCGTTCTAACACCTAAGTGACAATGGGAGGCATAACATACCACGTTTGACTGGTGAAAACCGCCATTGATTACCAAATTATGAGGCAAATTTATGGCCATGTCTGCAGTAAAACTTTCCCTTCTTATATGAGTAGCGGAGGGCTTTGGAGTCCCAGGTGAAACTAGACTATAGTTTGAAACATGGACTATACCTGAGTGCTATCTATATCTCTCTGCTACTTAGTTTAGTTTCTTTTCAAGAGGTTCAAACACTTTAGGAAATTTGCGGTAGAACCCATCTTGATAAATGGGATTTCACAACTATGCTCTTGCTGATTGGACAGTTCATCAAAATTATTACAGCAACTCAAGTTGTACTTCTTTTTGGCAGGAAGTCACTCTCTGCAGTCTCTGCTCTGATTGGCTGTGGTCATGAATAACATTTGCTGATAAAGAGAGGAAAATTACCAGTTGAGACAAACAACAATTTGAAATGAGAGGCCTTTTCCACTCCTTTTTCAAACTCCTTGCTCACAATTTGTCAAACATAAATAATCTAAACCATCAAAATATGCAATCTCAGGCATTGGGGATTATTTTAATACTGACTAGGGACCACTGGCGAGTTAAATAACATAACTACACTGCATAATACATCGACACAGGGCATATGTCTTTTATAGTAGTCATAGGCGTATTTAATCTGTCTGGTCAACTCTCTAAAAAAAAAAGCCCCGCGCAGCGGAAAATTTTTTTTCAGGAGACAAGCATCTGTTAGAGACTCTAACAAATTTGTTAGAGTCTCTAACAAATTGTTAGAGTAGAGAATATTAACATAACCAGACAAACTCCAATGGTAAGTAAGTGACTTGTTGACCTCCAGGTTAAAGATTGGAAAATCAACATCATTCCCCAGAATAAATATGATGTATATAATGTTGTGTACTATGTCTGATCCAGCAGGTGCCCATGATGACTGCAGTGGGTCTGACTCTGAGGCTGTGTTGTGACCCACCATGATTGATAGCTATGACTATGATGGCCAAGTGGTGGTTCTGTGTAGTTCTGTTGACAGTCTCAATGAATCAACACAACAATAAAATCAATGAATCAACAACAAGCAATCAATCAACCACCAACATCATCATCAATAATGAAATGATGATGATGATGATGATGATGATGATGAAAAAAAACAAAAACAGACAGGTGTGCTTGCTTTGCTTTGTTGCTAAATATGCATATTGATGAGAGCATTGGAGGGATAAAAGTCAAGGGACTTTCTGGGTAACAATATATACACAGCAATACTCCAGAGATTTGGGTAGCATTAGGGTAGCATGAGGAAGTTTTTAGGGAGAAAAGATTTGCTCTATCTGTATTTTCCTGTAACTTCGTTGCATCCCAAAGTATTAATTAAGATGACCTTGGAATGTCAATAGACAACAAAAAGTCTACTGGTTTCATATCAAAATTTTACTTTTATGTCCAGTGACAAAGAGAGGACAGCTAATAATAATAACAGAAAAAGAAGACAATTCCTCATTACTTGATTCGAGGGTGGAACATTTTTCCCAACACTCTAACCATCCTTGCCTCTAACATTCGAGAGTTCGAGATAGTTAAATACGCCTATGATAATAGTTGTGTCTTTTTTGTTTCGCTAGCTATGGAAATACAAGAAGCAGTTGAGGCGCAGGAAGTTTTAATATCAGAAGTAAAAGAAAAAGTCAAAAGACTCGGTTCTGCTTTGTCTAATCGCTCTCTAGCAACGACACACACAGCTAATGGTGATGATGAGTGTGATAATCCTTCCTGGTTGGATAACCCTGAGTATTACAAGGATATGATCCAGGAGGCTACAATGAAAGATTGTGCTGCAAAATTCTTTGATGGAGCTGTCTGTGAAATGGAAGCCTGCATTCGACCTTGGGATCATTGGTGTGACATCTGTTCTAATGCTATATGTCATCAGTAAGTAATATCACCTTATTGACTTTTTTTCGACAAGGCAAGTTTTTCATTCTGATGCTAAAGCACAGTTTTGAGCCAGTACCAATGGAACTATATGATCAGTGCATTATATCTAGCCAGTTGAATAAACAAAATATAATATGTATGATCAATGCATCTTAAGTAAGTTGATGATTATGATAAAGTTATTGAAAGTGTTTAGGAAAGCAATGAACAGCCACTGCTCATATCAAAGGAATATCGAAGCAATGAACAAAAAAATTAAATATGTTCCAACAAGGACAGTAATGAATGATATAACCGATTCCCCCCTGTGACAGATTGATACTAAAATGACAGAAAAACAGAACAACAGTAAGCCTAGCCCTTGCCTACCGTTACCAGTTACCACGTAGTGATGGCAACGAGACGGGACAATTCCTGGTCTCGCAAGACTTGTCTCCTCGGGACAGTATCTCGTCTCGTCGAGACAGACAACTCTTACTACAGGTCGAGACCACTGGCATTGTAAATGGTATAGCTGGTCAAAACATTGCCTTCACCCAGACTCGAACCAGTGACCTAGTGATCAGCAGTCCATGCTCTTACCCACTCCACAACGGTTATTATGTGATGTCACTTGTAATTCTGACTATGATATAATGGAATGATAGTTATTAGTCATGCTTTTGCTGCAATTATTTAACGGAAATGTTACCTGATTGGCTGTCAGATTTGATTGATTGGCTGTCTGTTTTGATTGATAAGTCAAGGCCATATCTATGTAAACAACTTCTGTTAAAAAGATGGAATGGATGATCAATGTGGAGCTTTCTCATTGATTTGGACCTGGGGCAAGAGGGAGAAGGGATACAATGACTAATGGGGTATCAAATTGTATAAATATGAGGAGATAGTTGAGCCTAAGCATATCCAGAAGCTGAATCACTTGACTGGTTGGTATAATAAACAAGAAGAAACAGCTTCTCCTTGGTTTTACTATTTTATTTAGTTATCACTATAGATAGGCCTATGTTTTAGATTGGCTGAGGAGGATTACAGTAGGATTACACCCATAAATAATGAGTATAAATTTGGGCAATGACAATCATGTGTGGCAGGCTGATACTCATACAAAATTTAATTTGCAAGAATTAGTGGAAGTCTGCACGAGCGTGTGGCTTTCTATAATTCAATAAATACTTGACAGAATTTGATGAAACTTGGTTTCAACATAGATCCTTATTGCTATAGATCATAAGCTACAACTTGAATCAAATGTACTATAAGCTGATTGCACTAGTGATAGTGAATGAATATCCACCATTCTTTTAAATTGTGATATCTGAAGAATGTTTTATCGGCATCGTTATATGTCTCGGTCTCGTCCCGGTCTCGTCCCGAATTTTCTTGCTGTCTCGGTCTCGTCCCGTCTCGCCAAAATCTGACAATTTGCCATCACTAGTTACCAGGCTGCTATACTCACACCAGAAATAATCACAAAACAGTATTGGCCAAAGGCAGCCTAGTCAAAGTTAGTTTTGACCCTCCTAGATCCTGGGTTTTTGTCTTTGGAATCCCAGTCACTATTCATGCTGATAATGGAGGTTAGCTCTTCATACATAACCCTAGTTTGCCCACCCATAGCTAGTACAAGGATGTGCTATAAAAATGAGTTGTATCATATCTTATATATGCATATTTTCATTGTCCCTGTGAGACGCACTGGATAGCAAATGCAGTGTAAATTATTTTTATTATTAATATTAGGGTGTTAAAAGTCGTCCCAAACAGGCAAATCATTTTCGACACAGACCAAGAATTTAAGGATGGAGGTGTATTTATTTCTTTCTTATAATCCAATTGGGGAAAAATATGGATGTACTTCACGCATTTCCAATCAAAAGTCACAATTAATCACACTGTACTCATATTGTTTGATAGACCGGGTACTAATCATTGATGAACAAATGAAATCGTTAGAATTTTAAAAATGGACATTATAAGTTAGTGAAAGGGAGGTGGGAGGGAAATTTTGCAGTGTTTAATCTATTCACTGACACTGTTGAGACCTGTTTGATAGTTGACCATTTCCTTTTTTTAGTCTAAGTTTTCTTAGTTGGTTAAGAGAGGACAACTTCTCATTTCTAGTCCACTTGATAATATTTCATGTCTTGAGTTTGATTGCCAAGACAGAGAAAGAGAGAGTATCATAAGGGCAGAAGAAAATCTTCCTGCGTCAAAACTTTAGTTTCCACAAGATACCATGAAAAAACAAGGGAAAATATTCAGAAATAGCATTCAGTAGCTGTCGGCCATTTTGTTCAAAATAGCCTCGATTCACGATGTGCCATAACCATAGAGTTATTATATACTCTAGAGTGGACATGGACAATGCAGTGCTAAAAACGTCCTACTTAATTATTGCAAAATCCATGCCACAACGCAATCTGGTTGTGCATGGCTAGTGCCTGTATCATAAAACTTATCATTGAGAATATAAGTATTGGGCATGGCAATTTAGATTTTTAGAGCGCTTATAGCCATTTTTCTGAAAATTTTTCATGTGATTCTATGTGGATCACTTGCTGGTATTTTCACTTTCAATTCCTTGACGCAACGAAATCTGGTTGTGCGTGGATAGCGCATGAATCATTGACTTAAACATTGAAAATATTAGAAATGGACATACAAATTTAGTTTATTGAGCACTTATAGCCATTTTTTCAGAGAATTCCACATGTAACACCATCTACATCACCTGCAGGTATTTTCACTTCCAGTCAGTATGAAAACTTTCTTATTCTCGCCAAATATCAACCGCAAACACGTGAGCTTATATCGCAATGACAGGGCTAGCTGGTTTTTGCCACTTGCCAGGCATATAACTGTGTCCTGTCTCTCTAACTAATAAGTTGTACACTCAGTCGGTTTATTTTATCTGATCAGCTGCAGCTACTGACGTTGATTTGTGAAAACATGGGAAAAGCGATTTGAAGTGAAAAAGTTTGCTGCTTGCCTTGCCTCTTTGGCAGTTAGGGGACAAAATGATTTGTGTTATCCCCATAAAACACTAAAATCTCAACCGCAAACACATTATCACGATATAATCACAATTACCTGGCTAGCCGGTTTTGCCCCTACCACTTGCCTGCCAGTTTAACTGTGTCGTGTCTCTCTAACTAAAATGTCACACACTCAGTGAGTTCATTTTATGTCCAGTATCGTGACTTCCAATTATACAAGGCGTGCAGGTTACCTGTGGTTCAAAAACTTTGAGCTTAAACATCTCGTGTTTTGGTTTGGCTATGTCATTTAAAGGTCTTAATTCCATTTCCGGGGTATTGTATTTGTATCGCCAAAACTATTCAAGTCAACACAGCAGGTTAAATCAATAAACACATAATCTCTTCTGCTGAGTCATTGAATATCAAGAAAACGTCGAATGGACAACTCAAGATTCATACTTGTCCAGATTGACTCTGGATTTTCTTGAATTCCCTCATTCAGTCTGGAAAATAGTATGAAGATGGCCCTCAGTTATCAGTCGCAACACATTAGGGAGAAAACACCGTAAATTTCGTCTTTGCAACTCCAATCTTCAGTTGAGAAGAGTACAGAGGGCGTAATTTGAGACTTAAATACTTTAATCTTTACGTACATATAATAGTATATATTGGGAATTAAAATCTTTTAACCAAAATTTCTATATGTCATTGGTCCAAATCTATCTATTTGCATTCACCTCTGTTCTACAAACTTTCAGAAAATTCTACCCACAAGACATGGTTATATGAGTGCTCACCGATGTGACATTTTTAAGTTTCCAGATATTTCATATTTCCCACCACACAAAATAAGAGATAATTTTGTTTGGGGGGGGGGGGGGGAGGATGTGATGCAATTCTCTCTGATGGTTGTTTATTTGTAAATGTAAGCATCACATACAATACTTCTACACCTCCGATCACTTCTACACAGTCTACTTGTACTTCATAACAATCAAAAATAAAATAAGCCCCTTGAGTGTGTAACATACAGGCTCATAGTTCTAGGGGAGGCAGGGAGGCACTGTCTCCCCTAGAATCTAAATATGGTGGCCTAAAAACACTATTATTGAATAACCCATATCAGAAGTGGCTCCCCAGGGATATCCACTTGCCAAATCTACTGCACCCTCTTGGTGATGCTTCTGACTCGCCTAGGATTTTTGCCTCCCCTACCATTTTTGCCTCCCCTACCATCTTTGCTAAACTATCTATGGCCCTCACATATAATATAAGTAAGAGAGACAGGACACAGCTTATATGGCTGGCATGTGTCAGTGAAAAAAGTTAAGCTAGCCCGGTATTTTCTCTTTCATTACAATGATGTGTTTGTGTTTGAGATTTTGGCTTATTTTAATGGGAAAACATAGAAATATTCTCAAACGGCTGCTATTGAAAATACCTGCAAGTGATCCACATAGTGTCAGATAAAATTTTTTCCCGAAAAAATGGCTCTAAGCGCTCTAAAAATCTAAATTTCCATACCCATCACGTTTATTCTCAATGATAACTTATATGATACAGGCACTAGCCATGCACAACCAGATTGCGTTGTGTCATGGATTTCGCAATAATTAAGTAGGACAAAAACTGTTGCTATTTTTGTACACATTGTCCACTCTAGAGTATATACTAACTCTATGGCCATAACTCTCATTTTCTTTGGATTTTATTGAATATCCAAATGAAATACAACTATCAAACTAGGATCCTAAGTGTTAGGGTCTTCAATGTAATTTCAAACTTAATATTCACAGATGTTCAAAAGTCGCTGGTTGTACAAATGCTGAGACTCATCAACAAGCAGACTTTGCTACAGTATATGATGCTACCAAAGTGAGTTACACAGCATGGAGTGGAGATTGTGAGAACAAGCTTCGTGCTCTTGTGCAACAGGTGAGCTTTAAACTGAATAAAATCTAAAATGTTAAGGTGATATGGACCCAACTTGTATTCTCAATCTGACACACCAAAAAACACAAATTAATATATTAAGAATAACTTTACATAGTATTTTAAAGCGCGTATAATCTTCTGTTTGTCTATAATGTTGTATGTGATCACATTCAAACACTATCTCATAGTGTATTTAGAACTCTATTATGAGAATTGACCTTTAAAAATGAAGTGAAATATTAGACTTAAAGACTACCCAAAGTCGAATGCATGTTTTAGTCAGACAATTGCTTATGATAAAGTTGTGTTCAGTTTTGCGTGGTGAAAAATTTGATGCTCTACTTGGCATGACATGACATACCCTGATGCCATAATGCAGAGAATGGGCCTTCCTTTATGGGGCACATTTTCCACATCAATGATTCATGCCAAGTAGAGCATTGATTTTTTTCTCATGCAAATCTGACACAACTTTATTATAAGTAACTGCCTGATTATAACATGCATTGGTCTTTGGGTAGTCTTTAAATTAATTTATAAATTGATTTTGTTCAAATCTCAAATCTGTTTTAGAAAATAAATCAAGGTTGGAAGATTGCTGTTAAATATATAACAGTGTGAGCAAAATAATAAACAGAATCTCATTTTATCTCTCTTATCATCTAGTACAAATGACTGTCATATTACCTCAAAAATTTCAAGACTAGTTTCATTTTCAACATCACATCTAGGGGTGGAACGGATCAGGGTTAGGCAACCTTGGATCGGATATCCGATCGGTCTATAAATTCAACCTCAAATTGGATCCGGACTCGGATAACGCGTAAAAACGATAAATTTACCAGTCACAGCAGCTGTACCTTTGCACCGTAATATACAATTAAGGTCATTGAATACATGGATAAACACATCTCTTCCCAGAACCATAACCCTAATTTAAATTTGCATATATCTTGGATATAATACTTTACAAGGAGCAACTTATCATTCAAACTGCGCAAGGATAACACACACACATTATTTGAGAAGGATCATTCAATGAGTGCAAAGATCTCTTTACTACGAGCAATTGTGCACAGATACTCGATTTGCCAGATTCACTCAAACCCCGATGATAATAATCACTGAGTTTGAACAAACTCCCTGCTCCTATGTGCCAAACTCTCTGCTGTGATAAGGAAAGGAATCGTCCTCCTACTTTGAAAAATAAGTAGATGATAACCTTGTTCATCAAACTAGACATTTTGTTACGAGAAACATCATTGGACAAAATCATGTCTTATTCACAACGATCTGAGTAAAGATGGTTCTATCAATTTCAACAGAAGAAAGCAAATCCATCAAATTGCATCAGCATCAAAAAAGATAGCTATGAAAATGAGATAGGTATTGAATGTCTACTGATCCCAACTGAATGCTTTTAGCCGATAACATAGTTGAGTTTGCAAACTCAATTATGTTGTCGGAACTTCCAATTAATGACTATCATACTTCCTTCCTTGTCATTTTTAGTGAGATAAATGATGCTAAGAAAGTGTTGATTAAAAACGAATCATCCTCTCGGATCAGACATAACACATATCCGAATTTCTGAAATTCCACTCCAACCTCAAGAGGTCTTTCCACCCCTAATCAAATCAGCTTTAAATTGCATTAATTTTTTTAATCGCTTAGTTCGCATGCATCAATTTCACAACAACTTCAGGATCTATCAAATCATGGAAATAACATTGGTTCGGTATTAGGTGACATCTGTTTGTGATCCTTCATTTGCTTCGGGATCTGCGATGCATTGAAGCAGTTATCAACAAAGACAGTGATTCTGATTCTGATTCTGTAGTCCTGGGTGCGAAGCCCAACCACAGCAGATCTATTTGAAGTTTCATCATTTTGTGAACTGTCAGCATTCAGCATTCGGTCTCGAATTAAGAGTGGACAATTTCATTGCAAGTGCCAAATCGATGCATGGTAACATAGTGAATTGAAAGGGTTGTTTGAAAAGCTTATCGCTCAATGCTTTATTCAAAGTTCATTTAAAGTGGTTTCTTAGTAAATAATATTAGAAGGTTTACACCAGTATTTGAAACGATACCGAATTATCACAAATCCTCATTGACCAGATCAACACAGATCACACAGCGAGCATAGTTTGTAACAACTTTGGTGAAACCTGCGGTTGTAAAAGTGAGACGAGTCAAACATGATGCAGCTGCAAAGGGAAATCAGTAGAGTGAGTTAAAGTTACATGTATCTCATCTTCACAAGATCCGCTGAAGAATGTATACCTACCATGACCTATAATTGACAACATATGGCCCACTGAGTATGATGTATAATCTGACAGATGTTGCACCTGCATTTTTCGTTTCATAGCAAGGAACACTCAGGAAAAAGGTGAAAAAAGAACTAGCTAGACTTGCATCTGTATCAGAAAATCTGTTGGGGAATGAGGCTAATTCAGTGGCAGATCTAAGTAAGATGCTGAGCAAACTGAATCCGATAGATGACCAAGTAACAAAGCTGAAAGCTGAGATCGGAGTTTATGGTGTTGGTGCAAGTAAACTTAGTAAACCTCAGTTCCTGCGAGTTGTGAAAGAATCCATCAACAAAAAAGGTATGCCTTCACAAGTGTTGTCATGATACATTGGCAACAACTTCTTTACAAAACTAAATATCTTCTGTTTAATAATTCTCACGCGCTTTGAATCTGATATAAATTTGGGTATGTGAGATCAATAATCTAAACAGAAGAAAATGAGATAAAATATTGTTGTTACAAACTTGTTAGATAATTAGATCTTAATTTTTGGCATCCAATAATTTTTCTGAATGGCTAAATGCATCATAGGTTAATTAAAAGGTTCCTACAGCTTCCTTAAGTCCGCTAGAGTCACAATTCGGTGGCAGGGGGCTCTGTCTGTGAATTCACTCACTGTTTGTAGCATGTCCTCAAGAATATTATATGAAAGCTAAAGTATATAAAAGCAAGCACAAAACTGTTCAAATTTTTTTTATTTTCCTGATCGATGTTTGTGGCCGATCACGAAATGCAGTATGTTACTTGTTATTGGTTATTTCAAATGGCTTCATGAAACCAGCCATGATATACTAACTTCTGCCACAGGGAAATAGACAACCGGTCTTCATCTATCACAGGACCAGACCATCATGACCAAAAGTCACCTGAGTGACTTGATAGGATTCTCAGAGTTCGAGATATTGTATAAAATTATAAAACTCATTTAAATACAGTTGAATTAATGTTGTGATGACAGGAATACAGCAAGATAAACAGAGATATCATAAAATAAATACATCAAATATATTGCATAGATAAATTATTAAATTGAACAGATGAATAATTACTCTAAACATAACTTTAAACAACTTTCACAAAACAAATTAAAATCAAATCCTGACCTCAGGCACTGCTTGAATAACTCTAAGGCCAAAGATTTATTCAGCTTTCCCTTAGCTTCCATTACTTGAATCTCTTCCTGAAAGTGATAGCTCTTAATTGTTTTTATCGGGAAGTCGAATATTAAGTCTCTGCTAATTCCTTTCTTCCTCATACCGACACAAAATTGATCCTCATGCTTCTTAACCATGGTCACCTTTCTCCAGTTGCTGTATTTCCTGAGTGTTTCCGGGATCCAGTTTTCTTCGCTTGTGTGGATTTGCTTCCTGGATCATCTGGGTCTAGAGCCTGCTCTGATCTGGTTATTATGTCCAGTGAAAACCTAGGATCCTGAAGAAATGGTGGACTATCCTGCCATGACAAAGAGATATCATGAAATTTGACTATCTCGTAACATAACTGTTTGAGTAGCAGTTTTCCTTTCAGGGATGAAGGGTCCAGACATCCAAGAGAATCGAACAAAGAAGCGACTGTAGATAGCACTTCTCCTCTAGTAGGTGATTTTCTAATGGTAGACAATAATACACGAAATGTATGTTTATGACATCACACCCCCTACACAAGGCTCACAAGCCAGCATCAGCGAGGCCTCACTTTGATAAGTTTTAACTTCAAACCTAGTTGCGCAATTGAGCTGTTCTTGGGCTCATTTTGATGCTTATAAGCTGGAGCAGCCCCTCTGATTATTTTAAGCTTTATTTCATTTATTCTTCAAAGTGACGGAATGTACACACAAGGACTGTCAGAGTAGTGATTTGTTGTCTGCTAAGAGATTTAGTGTGAATTCTATTAGACACAATTGAATTAGCAGATGAGGCTGTTTATTTTCTGTTTTGTTGGTTGTATATAAATCAAGCTGTTTGATTTATTGTTGGAGCGTGTACATTTATTATGTGACCATTGTGTCAATGACTTATAAATGACTGTATATCAACTGTACATCAACTGTACATCAACTATATATCAACTGATTATAATTGTGATGGCATGCCTTATTTATACTATCGGCAGCATACTAAATGAGCACGTGACTTAATTAGTGGTCACTGCATATGAGGACACAACATCCCTCTTTTCCTCATTAAACTTGAATGAGTTATTATCTGAAAACTTTACATACAAAAAGCGAGCATAAAATATTACAGCAACATAAATGTCTTATTTACAAAATTTGTCAGCAATAATATATTTTAGTACGTAAATGATATGTCAATGGAATCTCTTTATAGTGTAGAGATGTTCAGAGTTAATCGCGGCCAGCAGCTACCGTGCCATCCTTGCCTCAAAAAAGACCATAATCTATTTATGGGAAAATAGAGAACAAGGACCACTGATATCCGCGTTGTCAGTGGGGGTAGGATTTGCCTTGGCATGAAACCGCAGGAGTTCACTCTCCTTTCGACTCTGTTGTGCTGCAGTGCATCGGGCACTTTTGACATTACGTATTAGGCTGAGTTCCTTGATAATACGTGTAGCAGAAGTCGTAGTAATCCTTGAGACTGCTTAGATAGTTAGTGTATCTGTCTGGAGTGTTCTTATGGCGTGGCGATCTTCTGACACTATTTTCCCTCTTTTCTTCCTCTGTGGTGCCTACGATACCGGCATCTACAAAAGAAGAGTGTATGATTTCATGGGTTCTCTTGTAGGGTCTCAGATGGGAACTGTTACGGACATATTTTCGTCCATCTGAGGATCGTACAGTTACTTGTGACCCATTTTTGTTTACTACTACATAAATATCATTGTAGTAGCGGGTGTCAGTTTTTTGTGAAATTTGATCTCTGATGAGTAAAACTTCATCACCGATAGAAATACTAGAGTTTGCAGCCTTGCGCTTACGGTCAGTGTATTCTTTTACTTTAGCCTTATATTCAGCGTCATGCTGTCTGACCTGAATATCATCTAACTTACTATCATTATCATACATGGGTAATTTGGTACGCAGCTTACGACCAAATAATAATTCTGCTGGACTCTTACCAGTCGCAGGATGGGGTGTATTTCTATAAGAAAATAAAAACTTGTGGAGTTCACTCCCCCAATCTTTTCCTGTAGTCACGGCTATTTGAAGCCTTTTCTTTATGGACTTCATCGATGATTCAACAAGACCATTACCTTGAGGCCACTTAGGTGTACCCCTGCTGTGTTTAATTGCCAAGTTCTCACAGAATTTCCTAAAATCCTCTGAGATGAAAGCTGGTCCTGAATCACTTTTCAAGTACTGTGGGATTCCATGAGTTTGAAAAACTTCATCTAATGCCATTAGTGTGGTTGCAGCACTGGTCGATTTCACCGGAATGCACTCAAAATACCTACTATAATAGTCAATAACAACAAGCAAGTACTGGCTAGAATGACCAAATGGACCAAAATGATCTACCGCAACTTCCTTCCATGGCGCTGTTGGGAGGTCAGAACTCAACATGGGTTCCGGAGAACTTGGTTTACCTACTAATTGACACTCATGACATGCTGTGATGTGTTTGTCCACATCGCTATCAATGTTTGGCCACCAAACCTTAGTCCTCAAATTCCTCTTAGTACCAACAATCCCTAGATGTCCTGTATGAGCCAAATTTAAAACATGTGGTCTGAGTTGAGAGGGTATGACTATTCTGCTGCCTCTCAATACTAGGTTTCCTATCACACACAATTCACCACTAATTAGCTTATACGACTTTGATATACCACGAACATCAAAATTATTTGAATTTATGCATTTCCTAACAATGGAAAATTCCTCGTCGTCTAAAGAAATTTTCTCTATCTCTTTAGCGGTCATAGCTCTAGGTACAGAATTTAAAGCTACAAATCTAACATATGCTTCAGCCTTGTTTGCGAGAGACAAATCACAAACTTTACTTGCTGAGAGCCTTGAGAGAGGGTCTGCTACGTTTTTGCTACCTGGCCAATAAACTACAGTGTAATCATATGGCATAAGACGTAACACCCAGCGTTCAATCCTAGCACATGGTTTTGAACGCGGACCATAAATAACCTTCAGTGGCTCATGGTCTGTAACCAAATCGAACTTATTGCCTATCAAATGTGGCTTGAATCTTTCACATGCCCACACCAAACTTAGAGCTTCCCTTTCAGTCTGATGGTATCTAGATTCAACATCACTCAAACTTCTCAATGCATAGCTAATAACCCGTGGTCCATCCTCCTGATCCTGGATAAGAACAGCACCTAAACCAAAAGGACTTGCATCAGCTTAGTCGGATATTTGAGATCAAAATAACCTAAAGTCTCACTACTGGCTAGACTTTTCTTCACTTTCTCAAACGCTACTATCTGCTCCTGGTTGAGAACAAATTTTTCTTTGACACCTTTCTGCTTGCCATCTGCTGGCTGCTTTTTCAGTCTGCGCAGTGGTTCTGTCTTGGTCGAGAAATCTGGTATGAACTGGCTACAATAATTCCTTAGCGTTTACTATAGCATCAACTTCACCAGCCATCGGATCGATGCCCTTTGCTGATAGTTTATGACCTACAAATTCTAACTCATCAACACCAAATGTACACTTCTGCCTGTTGAGTGTCAATCCTGCTGATTTGAGCCTGTCCAGAACCTGTATCAATCTAGCATCATGCTCAGCTCTGTCTGAGCCATGTATAATAATATCATCAGCGAGGTTTGCTACACCTGGAATGCCTTGAATCAATCTATGAATCTCTGCATAAAATTTCTCTAGAGCCATAGAGCAACCATAAAATAACCTCTTATATCGGTATAAACCAATGTGACAACTGAATGTTGTGATATCCCTTGAATCGGGATGCAGCGCAAATTGCGTGAAGCCTTCCTTCATGTCTAACTTGCTGAAAACCTTGCTGCCATTCTTATCCTGTAATAAATCATCAACAGTCGGCATGGGATGTCTTTCCCTAATAATTGCCTGGTTTGCCCTACGCATATCAACACATAGCCTAATATCACCATTAGCCTTAGGTACAGAAATCAAAGGTGAAATCCACTGTGTAGGCTTTGCTACTACCTCTATGATATCTGATTTAACTAGCTGTTCTAGTTTAGCCTCTACTTTACTCCTCAGTGCGAATGGAACGCGATTATATGGTTGACACACTGGAGTTACATTAGGATCTATTCCTATTTTTATATCTGGGCCTTTGAATTTACCTACGCCTGAAAATAAATTCTTATAGTTATCTAGAAGACTACCGTAATTACTGACATTACTGGTATTAGAATCTAAGCTATTTACTCCTACGTTGTAGCCTATTTTGATTAGTTTTAGTGCATGAGATGTATCATTACTCAACAACGACTTCTGATCCCTATCATTAATAATTATGATTTCAGCTGTTGCCCGCTGATTTCCTGCTTCTAGTTCCGCATTGAAGCATCCGAACAAGTCTAAGGGCTTATCAGCAGTATATGGAAACAGTTCCAGGTCTGTTGGCTCTACTTTGGCTCTAAGACCTCTTGACACAAGTAAATCAAATGTGTCTTTACTAATCACATTGCTCTGTGAGCCAGAATCTACAAGCACATCAAGCGGAATGTTTCCTACTCTGATTTCGAGCTTGTCTAGATTAAACTTCGGCCTGATAGCTTTGCACTGAAATGATGCCTGACCTTGATCAGCATTTTGACTACCAGCTGACAATATAGAATGCACCTTTTTCTTAGGTTCAACACTCCTACACGCAATAGCAAAATGACCTATTTTTGAGCATTTATTACATTGCTTATCCTTAGCTGGGCAGTTAGTATCACTACCGCTATGCTTGGAAGAACCACACCTATAGCATGATTCAGCTGACTTACGATTTGATGTACCTCTGTAGGATTTACCACCATTGGAGTCTTCATATCTGGGTTTTGGCTTGCCGCCACTATTTCCATGCCTTACAAATGAGCCTAATCGGTTGACACCACCTGTTGCATTGGGAAATTCATGAGCATTACTTTTAGCATGAGCGCTAGCACCAGGGTTTTGACCATTTCTCATTTCCCTATTTTGCATTTCCACCGCTTCATGTGATGCTGAAATACTCATTAGCTTTGCTAGGTCAAGAGATGCCCCTGCTTCTAAGAACTTTTTTCTAAGAGCATCGTAATAGCAGCCTGAAACAATCTGATCAACTATCGAGTCATTAACATCAACGTACTCACAGCCTACAGATCCTTTTCTAAGTCTACCTACATATTGGGCTATCGTCTCACCTGCAGTCTGACGCATTTGCCTAAACACATGACGCATGAACCTTTTATTTGGTTTTACCAAAAAATGCGCGTTCAAGACTTGAATTGTGCCATCATAATCATCGGGCTGACATTTTTCAGTAACCTCCTCGATTGAATCGTTATGATTCTTAAGCACCTCCCGAACACATGGTCCACCACAGAATAACAACAGTGCCTGACGTTGTCTCCTAAGCGATGATTCCTTAGCGGAAGTTCCACTGGGGTTGAACAAACCCTTACAATGAGCATAGCAATCGAACTCCTCGATCCATGCCAACCAAGCTGTAGCTACTACACTTGCCTCACCTTCTACCTCAAAATTACCTGGGCATCCTATATCAAGACTCATCTTTTATGATCTGATATGCGCTATTCAGTGAAAATTTTCTAATGGGTAAAGGTTTACATTTAGTACTACAAGTAATCGGAAATCAACTTATCTTATTCTGATAGTCTTTTCTCTCTCCGTCACTGTCATGGGCTTCTGTTCTTCGCTTAGTCTGTGTCTGTGTTTGGCTGCGTACCGTCTGTTTATGGATCTATCACCCTCTTTGGCATAGTCTCCTTCTCCACCTCAATCTTTTTGAGTTTTATCCTCGTCGCCAATGTTTATTTTGTGTTTTGTTGGTTGTATATAAATCAAGCTGTTTGATTTATTGTTGGAGCGTGTACATTTATTATGTGACCATTGTGTCAATGACTTATAAATGACTGTATATCAACTGTACATCAACTGTACATCAACTATATATCAACTGATTATAATTGTGATGGCATGCCTTATTTATACTATCGGCAGCATACTAAATGAGCACGTGACTTAATTAGTGGTCACTGCATATGAGGACACAACAGAGGCGTTGTCATACGGTAAGAATCATGTTGATTTAAGCGAGACTGTTTTAAGTCTGGTTTGGAATGTAAACATGTTGCTTGTTTGCTTGAGGATGACGGATGAATTTTGTCCAGGTCGTGGTCATTGGTTGCGTTTCGCTACCCTTAGGATTTTCGATAGGTACACTATGGTTTTATCTTACGATAGCAAAGCTACACCTATAACAAAATAAGCATATTCAGCAATGGTTGGGTTCTTTTTGGTTTTCATCTTTGATTTTTTTTATATTCTACACAATTGTTGAATGAGGAGCAGAGGAAGACAACAGGGAAAGTTTTTGAACTGACGAAGTCACTCCAATACTTATTCAATAACATTGCATGGTTACAAAGCTTAGAGATCTGAACGTACTTTTTGAGAACTTTGCTTTCAGAACCATCAATCTTTTGCCATGCCTCAACATCTCTCCGAAAGCGTCTGCTGCCTCAAATTGATTTTCCTCAATAGCCTGCATGGCATCATCGTATACAGTAGAAGACTCTGACATGATATGATATTCAATCCATTCCTTAGCATAACCGTTTGACATTAGACAGTAGGGTGGTCAATTTTTGTGCTTGTGCCCCACTAAATACCATGGACTTAGCTTTAGGAGTTGAGATATTACCAATAGACTCCTTGACATATCAAATCATAGTCTCTATTATAGTCTATGCACTAGCAGGATTTGCTTGGATTTTTCCTCTCATTACTTCTACATTAATCTTACTTCATATAGCTTAAGGGTCCAATAATATAACATTTTATGAGCTTTTGTCAATGTCATGATGTCCGTCCTTATTCAAAATAAAAGGAATCCTGGCTGAGATTTTTCTTCATTACTTGGCAGTGAATATCTCTGCTCACATGAGGCTAAATTTCCCAGAGTCTGACTGAAAAACTCTTATACATGGAGCAATATAGTAGATGGCATGATTAAAATTCAAAAGATATTGCAGATCCCTTTAGTATTGGTATTTTAACAAAATCCTGCATTGTTCTAAGACTTTCCCTCGCCGGGGGCCGCCGGGCGAGGGGCAGAAGTCTGGGGGGCTCAGACTATCTCTATTAATGAATAACGGTTAACCCATAGACCTTATGATAAACCTAGACAGGACACACAGCTGAAGTGAAGCACTTAATTGTGGGGCAACGTAATGCCATTGGAAGGTGTTTCACTGTTTCAACAATTTCCTCAAAAAATTCAGAATAGAACAGGCACTGATCTGCTTGGTAGGATTTTAATTGAAACATTGATCCAAATTATAATAAAAATTATAATCATAAAATATTTATACATATATTCAAAATTCTTAAAATTGCTTGTTTTAGGTGTCACACCTCCCAGCAGTAAACTGTCACCAGCTGCAGCAAAACAGACTACTAGCATCCCTCCACCTGCCAAAGGACCACCCAGTAAACAAAGCCATGCCAAGCATAGCGTAACGTCATCACACAAACAAAACACTGACTATAAACCTGTCACTGAGCCGCCCACTACACTCGAGCTCATCAAGTATGAGAAAACACCATCAAATTGTTATGCTGTTAGCTGGAGAGAGGACGGTAATATTCTCTGCTCTACTTCGAGACATAGTGTACAGATAAGATCCGGTGATGATCTGAAGCTAATAAAGAGTATAAACATTACTGGCTGCGCCGTGTCAGCTTACTCTGTAGGTGATAAACTCATCACTAAGGTGGATAAAGATATGAAAGTCAGCACCTACATCGGTACAGAGAGTAATGCTCATCACACTCTACTACATCAGTATGAGGGCTACAAGTACAGTCATCTGTCTGTATCAGACAGTATAATAGCAGATATAGACAGAGCTAATGAACATCTGATGATCTACACAATCACAGGTAATCACCTGTATAACACTGACATTAGTGATATGACGTGGCCTTATGGAGTACACATTCTACCAGGTGATAACAGTGTACTCGTGTCTGACTCCAGGGGAGGAGGAGGGGTGAGGAAGTATGAGCTGCAGGCCGGTACTCATCAGCCTGTGTGGAGATGTACGGGTCTGAGCACACCATGGGGTATAACATCAGATCAGTCTGGTCTTATCTATGTGGTGTCCGGGGGTGAGAAGAAGATATACCAGATCTCATCTACAGGTGATTATATTATTATCTGGTTGTTTGGGTTTAGTATGGGTAGCATACAGTGGTAATTATGAATATCATTGCAATGATGAGCATTCCTCAGGCACAAATCTACTATCATGAAAATTATGTAATTGATATATAGTTACCAAGTATTTTCCTATCAAATTTAGGAATTTCTGATTATTGTTGCTTGATTTTGGCACAATTTATCGTGTTTGATATAGATTAATTATGGCCTTAAGTTTTGTAGCATGTTGGTACTGATTTAACTTGGTGTATATTAGCGTTTGTAGGGATACTCTGTATCAAACAGCACTTGGTTTTGGTATATTGGGGAAAAGTTAAATTTATCAGAAATAATATTAGAAAAATAAATAATGACCTCAAACCATCAGTCAAAATCTAAACTATCATTACAGGACAGGTACAACTTATAGATTGGGTGGCTGAGCAGGGAAAATGGAACCTTCCATTCTCCCTGGGCTGGGGTAGAATTTATAACTAACATAAATACCCAACCAATATCAGATCAGATCAATGGAATTTATTTTATGTTGTTTAATATTGGATTAAATTTTACTGGATTAGGAGTTATCCATCCTCTGTTGATATTCTGACATGGGCTATTATTAATGAGAGACAACTCTAATTGCAGACCAATCTGATTTATTTTGATTGAGCTATGACTATAGCAATGCCATGTTAAGCCCTCATATATGAGGGCTTAACATGGCATTGCTATTAGTGTGCCAACAACCCAAGATCAACTCGTATTTTGCCTTTATCCTTCACGATAAGATTCACATGCAAAGTATAACTGCTGTCGACTATTTTGAGGCAATTCTGTTTATAGTATAATGATAGGGGGGCTAATATTTAGTGCCTGTTATGCAGTCAGCGTTGGAATGTTTAGGGATAGAATTTCAAGTCGGTTAAATTTCCTGTCAACAACTGACAATATTTTTATATACGGTCCTGGGAAATTTTGGCAGTTTTTTACTAAATACCAAACTCAGTTTCCAGCCCAGTTTTGTGTTTTGTTAAAAGAAACTCCCAACAAACTTTTGTGATAGCATAAATATAGCTTATACTACCTGTACTTTTTTATTCTATTTTCCACACAAAAGGGGAGATGATAGGAGAACTCACTCACACAACACTCGGGGATCTCTATGAATTGTATGATGTGAGTATAAGAGGAGAGAAGATGGTGGTGTGTGGATCTTATGGAGCTGCTCTCTTCAAACTCAAGTAGAGGTTTGTATCATAGAATTATTATTCATAGTCATGTATGATGCCTGTATTATCTGCAGAATACCACATATGTATAAAGTAATGAGTTACGCAAATCGTGCTGTGATGCCTCCATTGTCTCCAAATTACTGCCTCGGCACCTATTAACAAGTTATGCAGATTGTGCTGTGATGCATTCATATATTATCATATTTTATTTGAATAGAATGTGTCCACTGAACATGGTACCAAATTAACTTTGTTGCATGTAAAAATTTCCTATATTTTTTAGGATTCAAACCTGAGTGGGAAAACCCGGTGTAGAGATAGACAGCTGTTATCGCATGAATTGATAAGCTGTGTTTAGACGGATGGACTTAATTATATTATAATTTTATACAAAGAATCATCTGACACTTGTTCTTTCTGAGCTCATATACTTTCTATATTTACTCAGTTGTTTGTGCATGATTTCCTGATTTTATTTCCGATTTTATTGCTCACTTTGTTTTATATATATATACATATATGCTTAGTTTTATTTAACTTTTTTTAATTGAAATAACTGAAATTCCCAAAAAGATGTTATACAAATATCCAATAGTGTCCTAAAGTTAGTAATTTGTTCTTTATACTCGCATAGAACGATGCTGGGGTGAATGTTTTGAAGTTCAAAATGCAGGATTTCTTATAAGTGATGTTTACTTTTGAAACTTATAACTTTGCCTAACCCAAAAAAGTTTAGTGATGATAAAGGAATCCAGTCTGGTTTCTGTATTTATTTATGTTGTACCCACTTGTAGATTTGAAGCGTAACTTGATAATTTTGCTCTACTTTTACTTGCTAGATATTTATGTGTTTCGTACCAATCCTCAGGTCTTCCATTAACGTAATTGTCTGTTTTATTTCTGTAGCACTATTCTGTGCTTACGAAACTGTAAGTTTGGTTTTAATCTAAAATTTTTTTTTTTAAATATGCATGTTTAAATCACGAATGGCTTTGAATAAAAGATTGACCAAATCGCAATTGCTTTACACAACTTTGGTTCCGAACCTTCTGTTATGTATATTATGTACCAGTCACCAGTGATGAATGGTATTATATATGGTCACGAGTGATGAACACAAAAATAATGAGGACAAGTAATGAGATTTAAGTTTGGTAAAAGGCTGGTTGTATGCAGGTCAATTTAGTATTTTCTCTCATTGGAATGTGGTACTGTGATTCATTTGAAAAGTATCCCAACTGTAGGTTAGTGGATGTAGCGTCTGTTTTGTCAAACTTAAAAATCCAATCCAAAGATCAATAGCCAGCTTGGTATAACGATACCTGTCAAACACTGGAGACTCTCAGAGATGTCATTAGATATTCCTTTTCGCCTGCTTTTTGTGCATTTCAATTTGGATTGTAGAAAACATACGGGAGTTGTGCCCTGTTTCAGCATGACGGGATAACTAGTTCAGAAGCAAGCTTTGGCATTTATTTGAAACCATCAATTGTTCACTTATCTTTTATATCCACTGCACAATGTTTTGAACTATGCCGCTTTCGGTGATGAAAGTATCCCTGCTAGTATATCTCAATCACTGTAATAATATCTAAAGTCCCCTCAAAGTTTGTGTGTTGGCTATTTCGAGTGTAAACTGAGGCAACTCATAGGGGCTGCCCCTCAATAAAGACGGTGAAGGATTTTTGTATAAATCAATATTATTCCATGTTTTAGTGCTTGATGCTACTCTTGTTCACGACCGGTTGCAAATCAGCTGGGGACACGATGTCAAAGTAGGCTGAGGTCAAAGTACAGTCTTATTTTATGATTATGTGTATGATTTCTCGATTTTATTCACGATTTTATTTTTGATTATATTCCCGATTTTGTTTCCTTTTTTTCCCGAGTTTAGTTTCGATTTTATTTCGGACTTTCTTTCCAATTTTATCTTGCGTAAATATATACATAGTTTATGAAACATTTTATAATTTGAATAACTTCAATATAAAAAAATTTCCCAAAATACCCAATAGTGCCCTGAAGTTGATTATCCTTGTTTATTCTAAGCACAATGATGCAGGGTGAACTTGTGAGTGCAAAATGACAAAAAGCATGATTTTTTACTATTGATGTTCTTTTTGTCTAAACTTATAAGCCAGGCTTCAGTATTTACTGGTTTTGTACCAAAATGTAGAAAGATTAATAATTATTTAATAACTTGTTTGCGCTTGCTAGATATATATTTGTTCCATACCAAGCCATAGCTTTTCGAGATATTTTCTGTTTATTTTGTGTAGCACCATTTTGTGACTCAGAAACCGCTGGAGCTGTTAGTTTGGTTGTACCTTTGAGTTTAAATTTTTGAAATCTGAATATTATTAAATCCAAGAGTGGCTTTGAATAAAAGATTGACAAAAACGCATTTGTTTTACACAACTTTCGATTAAAAGTTTCTGTCATGCATTAATTATATCAATGTTGACAAGTGATGAATGCCTATAAAATCTATTCAGTCGGCAGTCAAAACAATCTGGTCAAGTAATCATGAGCTTTGATTTCGGTAAAAATGATTAATCGAGGCGATCTGGCATGCCTTGCCATTGGAATATACTATCTGGAAATCCCATTGTGAGATCCTCATTGAGCACATAATTAAAATTCTAATAGTATGAGCGCTTGATATTTAGCACTTAACCCACTCCATTCCGAACCTCCTTCCCTACTCCTATCTGCGCCTTCGCCCCTACTTCTCTCAGCCCTCCTCCTTCCCTACCCTCATCCCTTTCCCTGCTGCAGTTCACCAACTGATTTTTGTCAACTCGAATACAGATATTAAGGGTATAATAAAAATGAGGAACGAAAATTTAATCAAATTACCATACAGTGTCTCTCACTAAAACCTGTAGATTTCTGCAAAATAAATGTTTCTACCATCATCTGGGTATTGGTTCACAAAATGATGCACTGCTGGACAGAGACTCGTCACAATTCATGAGCAACTGTTTCATAAAATGCATCAATCCAATAACTGGATATAATATGCATAGACTAGCATTACGATTCATGTGTCTGTATAGCTTGTGGATTATCACTATGTTACAGATATAATAAAAGTATTCCAACTTATTATATAGAGTTGCGCTTTCTTTTTATCACAACAGACAACTTCCCAATGTAGGGAGTCAGGTTTTACTAGTAGTGTTTCTTTAATGGAATCACACTGTTCTTTTTTATCTACTCTCAATAACTAAGGTGGGAGGATCAGTCAGTATTGATCAGTATTTGTATGCCATATGCTTAGTTTTGCTGTTAATCTGAAAATACACCGAACTAACTGTGATCATAAGTTTGTGGAGGCTGAAGATTATACTCCTGTTATACTAATACTAGTGATGGATATGGCTTATGTGAGTGATGTACCCGGCAAAGATAGAAATAATGTTACAGATACAGTTGGCTGGAGTCAGGATCGGTCCGATGGTAAAAGTAAGGACTCGTGAACGTATGATTCAGATCTGAATCTTGGCGTTGGAAGTTTTTCTAATTCGGTCTTTGAGAGCCATTCATCTCAGGCTGGTCTCAATGACCCATAAGTCCTCTGTGTTTCCACATGTAGTATGGATATCTGCCTCTGTCTCTTTGAAAATGGGTAGCTGGTTACCAGGGGCATATAGGGTCCTTGCCAGCACGAGATACCCAAAGCACGTTAAAAAGAATGGTTAAATTAGGCCAAATATATTGCATAAAAAGATATAATCTACTACTGCTTTCATGTCACGGCTCTATAATACATAAACATGAATCGATAAAAATGTTCATAGCTGAATAATTATATATTGAATACATTCTTATTTGTGTTAACCATCACCCGCAGATGATCTCCCTGACATGCAAAAGAATATTACAACCAAAAATAAATTTGAGGGAAAAAAAACTAATCAACCCATTGTAGTGAGCAGCCACCCTAAGTGATGGTGGGACCGCTCCAACCTCATTCAAGTAGCACGGCCAGCGCAAGGTGCGCCAAGTATGAGTGATGGTGATTATTCTTACATGATTCTTATTATTGATACTCCTAACTAGATTAAATGCTCAAGTTAATTTGAAACTGATTCCAGTTTAATTATTTGTATAAAATGCGACAGATTCCTATCACATAAAAATTTACCAAATAAAAAGTATTTGATCTAGAAATTAAAACGGTGTATTTGCTCAAGTTAAAATGGTTATTACTAACCAGCACACTCCGGAGTTCTCTCAAACTGTCCGTACAACAGTTTATATACAACATGATTAACATATAAAAATTTCAATATTTATATCCCAACTAAGGCCGAGGGCGGTACAACAGTCAGACCGGGCATATGATACGGGGACAGGGCAACAGAACATGTCATTTTCATAAATGGCAAATATTGCGAACATACAATCATTAGAGTGAGATTGTTTATGAACGGTCTGGCCTGCACTTGCAAACCGTTGCAGAGTAAAGTGCATGATTTCCAGCACCGTTGGTAACCTGCAAAAGTCATGTAATAATAATATTGTATTTCGTATTTTCTATTAAGCTCTCTAGGAATTATATAATCCGTCTGGCAGATTGCAAACAACAAGGAGTTGTGCTACCTCTTTTCCAGTATCAATAAACCCATTGGAAGCGAATGTAACGCCGATCCCAATTTAATTTGATGTATAGTTGATGATGAGTGTACATGTTGCAAAGGGTTTCTGAGAGCAGTACAAGTCATGTGATAAACTAGAGCTTGAATTGCAAATCTAACATTGTGATTAAAAACCCTAATGTCAGCAGCTGATATGTATGTATAGCTGATACTTATTGCGCTCGTATTATTGGTTGAAGCCTCATGGCATAAAGTGGGAGAGAGTATGAGATCAAGGAAAACAATTGAATGAAAACTGCCTTGTCACAGTCACAGCATGAGTGCGTCTTTATAGCCGGCCAAGTTGTGTAATCAGGGAGGGTGGGGTATATGGAGATTGCACTCAACATTTTTTGTTAACAATCATAGGTAGGCTACCTGTTGAAAAGTTGTCCTGTCAAATTTACGCAATGGTTTACACAGGGGAGGTAACTCTGATGAAGAATTCATTGAGAAACCTAAAAGTTTACATCAGATTTAAAGAAGAGAGAGATATACCTCCATTAAATATACATTTCTGACTTTTCTTAACATTTTTTAAAAATGTATTATTAATATTTAAATGCCTATCAAGTCATAAGTAAAGCTATATACCTCATAGTAAGGTGGCGTAACACCAGGGAATAAGGTTTGAGACACCAGAGATAAGGTTTGAGACAGATATCTAGGGATTTATTAGAACAAGTTTGTTCCCTCTGTGGTGGCCGAAGGATATTGCAAATGTTTGGTTTCATGGCGACATAAATACTGTTTGATATGGTGGTAAGTGGCTCTTTTGAAGCCTTTTGTGTCATCTCAAACCTTAGAATAATGGTATAGAAAGATAGGAAGTATCAATCACAACAATATCACTCATAACTGCTTTACACGGAGTGAATAATTAGAACCTAAAACTGGACAATTTGTGGCGTAAATCAGCAGAATATAACCCCATTTCCTTTCGATCAGGAGCATTGTATATAATTGTTCAACAGTACCGTACAGTACAGTACAGTACCGACCTAGATCAAGTTTAATCCAATTGCCTGCATTCAAGTTGCTACCTTCAACTGGGAGCAACTCTGAATGCAGGCAAATGGACCAAACTTGGTCTAGTACCAACCCTACCCTTACTCCGTGGCCTAAGTGTAAACTGTGTTCTAAAAAAGTTTTAGCCTGGATGTAATCCAGCAACCTTGTTCATGACTGTCCTGCTGCACGCTACCACTGATCCACAACATCTGTGTCAAACAATAAAATGTATTTGAGAATTAATCAGAATTAACTTGGCAATGATGTACAAACTCTGTAGTAATGCATCTTCCATCTATAACATACTGCACCAAGTATAACCAAGGAAGAGGGAGTTCATTGGTATAACTAATCAGAGGTTGTATAAATCAAACATTGACATTTGTGAGTGGCTAAAACTTGCAAGCTGCAGTGTAACCAAATTTTCTTTTGAGCAGCAGCAATGCCATTGCCTGTCTGAGTGTATCATTTTGATGCCATTGGACATGCCGTGTAGACTACGCTGGTATAAGGTTTGAAGCGGCAAATTTCTCAAAACACTAACAACCCTATCGTGTCCCAAGCATTAAGTTGGTAAAAAACATGCCCAGACCTGGATTTGATCCACGGACATCTATCTTATAAACCAAGGACTCTAACACTATCCCACATATCCATATAGTTTTTGAAGCAATAACTTTGGATTAAATTACCGAAGCATGCACTACATCACATAATGTGTTCTCTATATCAGAGAAGGATAATCGCTATGACAATAAATCAATAAATCTCTAGATCAATAAATCTGATGTTGGCATTTTTGTGCTCGGTTAAAAAGTGGGGAAAATATCTTATGTACAACCACATTTTCTTTTGAGCAGCAGCAAGGCATCGAATCGTCTGACAGCTCCAGTTTTTATACTGTTGGACTCCAGATTGCCTGAAAATTAAGCTCATATCATTTTTGGAGCGATGAGGTATAAACATGATTTTATACGGTCAAAAAACCATTCTCTGAGAAACTGCTGCCATAATATGGAGCATCGAAAAATTAAATATCTGTCGGATTTTTATCAAACTGCAACCAGTTCAAGGTCTTATTGGCCTCATTCAAATTGCAAAATATTGGAATCCTCGGATTAACAGGTTAGTCATAACGCCGACTTGAAATTGATAAAGAAAATACCAAGGGTGGGTATCATGTTTGTTTTTCGCTCGGATCAAAAAATAGATTCGCTTCTTACTAACTTCAGAAGGAGGAGCAACTCCTGCTAATCTCGAATCTGCAAACCGTTTGGCTCTGCAGCTTTTCGTTCTCCGTCAGCGTCCGTCTTCATGGGGGTCACTTTTGCTCTTAAAAAACATACCAAACGGCAGCATCAAAAAATTAAATCTCAGTCGGATTTTTATCAAACTGCAACCAGTTCAAGCTGTTATTGGCCTCATTCAAAATGCAAACTATAAGAATCCTCCGATTAACAGGTTAGTCATAACGCTGACTTGAAATTCACACAAATATACGACGGGTGGGTATCATGCTTTTTTTTTTGCTCGGATCAAAAAATAGATTTGCTTCTTACTAACTTCATAAGGAGGGGCAACTCCTGCTGATCTCGAATCTGTAAACCGTTTGGCTCTGCGGCTTTTCGTTCTCCGTCAGCGTCCGTCTTAATTGGGGTCATTTTTGCTCTAAAAAAACATGCCAAACGGCAGCATCAAAGAATTAAATCTCTGTCGGATTTTTATTAAACTTCAACCAGTTCAAGGTCTTATTGGCCTCATTCAAATCGCAAAATATTGAAATCCTCGGTTTCGTGCAAGATAGTTCTTTAAAAGAGATCCTACAAGTTTAGACAAACACCACAAAACCTTTTCGGGTTTTTCTCCCTCGGGATGAATTACTAGGTCCGTTTTTGTTGTTGAAGATGGAATAATGCTATTGTCCTAACTTGTTATTAAATGATCTAATACAACTTTGATGATGATTTTTGACACTAGAGCACTAGTTATTAGTACATCGTTCTGTTACAAATTAAGATATAGGCAGGATTGTATCTTGCGAACTCTTTCTTTCTTGTTGTACAATCACCATTATATATCTTATTGTTAGTGTTAGCGCTAGTGTTAGCGTTAGAGTTTTTGTTTTTGTGAGCCAGTGCACAAGACTGGCTATAACTAATCATGGAAAGTTCATCTCCTCTAACATGAAGTCTCACTAAAGTTGTGATACAGTTAAGAGAGCACTAACAGGAGGGAAACTTTACCTTTAGATCTGGTTTACATCAGCTATATATAAGGCTAGCTAAACATTTATACATCCTCAATATAGACTCCCAATATAGAAAGCTAAAGTGAAGTGCTAGCTAACAAACTAACAAACTCAACTCTAGCTCATATTCACTACTCATCAATGGTAAAATGCTGTAGACTGAATCCGACATTTTGACTGGGGAGCGGGTTGAGCACTATCAAGGCCTATATGTAGTTAATCTCTACATCACACTGACCATAGCAGTCCCTAACTATTGTTAGGGGCCTTTCAGTGTAGAGATCCCGGTCTTATTAAACCACAGTGTCGTAACATACGTAAATACGCTAGATCTCCTGATCAATTTATGGCATAATGCCAGAACGAAATGGTAGTAGATATGTTTTTTTTTCCCAGTAGCAAATGCTGTTTTGATTGCTCACCAACATAAGTGAATAGCTGAATATTATATACACGTCACACATAAGGCTTTACTTCCACTTCTAAATAAAAACAAAGCGTGACATCGCTAGGTAATGTCATTTGTATATTTTCCATAACCTTCAGATGCTTTCTCAACTAAACGGCATAAACCTCACAGTCCAACTATAGAATTAAATGGTGTAAAATAGATTTTTGTGACAATGTAAGATATTTGGGAGTATTCTTTGATAACAAATTACGATTTGAAAATCATGTCAATAATGTTATAACAAAAGCAAATCAGAGGATGTTTGTCATCAGAACTTTTAATTACCAGAGTACAAAGCCTTTAGCCTGCATGTTATTCAAGAGTTTTATTGTATCCATTCTCAACTACTGCCTGCCTATTTAGTTCACTAGTATCTATTCACGAGACAAGAAAGCGCTGAGGAAGTTTTTTAAACAGGGTGACAGACTAGGTCTCCGTATTGGGGCCCTAGATTCTGTCAAATCAAAACGAACTAAGAACTTGGTCATGCAGATTATACAAGACGATGAAAATTTTTTAAACGATTTTCTTCAGTAACTCCCCTCAGGCAGATATCGAAGCCTCAAATACAGAACTGCCTGGGGGAAACACTCCTTCCTCAGGGGTTTGATTTCAATATTACAAGATATTTTTTAATCCACTAGAAGTCAGAGTACTTCACTCATTTTTTATATTTCTTTTTCTTTTACTCATGTAACAGTATTAACACTCAATCTCGCAGCATACCTAATGTTTGTGACAAAAAAAACCAACCAACCAACTCATATGATCAGAGTTGTGCCCTCTTCTTTCGTGGTGTGACAACTTGCAGGGATTACACGTATCAATGAATGATTATAGCCGTTAATTATCTTCAATTCTAATTTATGTTCACCATTTTTATACTGAATACTCCATTTGATACTGGGTCAAGTTGAGGAGAGTGTTTTTTTTATTCTGTGATGGAACCAATAAGGTAGAAAAGTTGTCAGGGTAGTAAACAAATAACAACATACCATTAGAAATAAAACATAGAATCTGTATTCAAAAAACACAATTTACTGATACTATTTCTGTTGACAAGCACCTGCTCGGGGATAATGAAATTAAAATTTGATTAAAATTGAGGTGAGATGGCGTGATTGGTAAGCACACTTGCCATTTACTGCCCGATGATTGATGCCGCAGTTTAAGTCCTACTGGGGGGGGGGGGCGGGGGGCTTTCAAAGGTTAATTGTTCGAACACTAACACCTTCGAGTGCATACCTCTCCAATAAAAGCTCTAAAAACTTATCTGCACAGCAATGCTGTTTTTTCTTTGTGCAGACATTCCCTGATAATCAGTGCACAATTAAAGGTGGCTATGAATCATCCCTTCATCCTGATATCCATCACCAGGAGAAATAACTATTCATACTCCTCTGCCCACGTTTGGATCATTAATCAGATGAGCCTCCAGCTATTTCTTCTACTTGGCTTGTCTGATGAGGGAATGCGTACATAAATCAGTAGACTGTCCATTAAAGTGTGGTAGACAGAGAATTAAATAGCTGTTAGTGCGTAATTGCGTATCTCATTTAAATTTGAGCAGAGATAGTTCATTTAAGACCATAAAATTTTTGCAATAATGTTAGTAGCACTACATGTGATAACATCCATTTCTCTGAATATGGTGCCTTGTTTGGGCGTTCAATATATTAAACGGCTCCCGCACAAGTCATGACCTAATTCATAGAAATATGTAACTGTAAAAATATATTTGTTACCTATTGGTATTCTAGGCAACTACTGTGGTTGACTTTTTTTTATTGATTCAAAGGAACTTCAGACAGCTGGCAGGCGAGAGATATATATAAGAAATTGGCAGTTGCGAACTATTGAATATAGATGTGTTGGACAACTCCACATCACTGCAAGATTCTACACGGACGAGGTCACATACAATACTCTTTTAGGTAAAATGAAAATTCATAAGCTCATCACTATATATATATATGTTAGTATGTTCTATTTAATTAGTTAAATTCATCACAATGTTAGAGAGACTAATATGACCACATGTCCAGTACTCTTTGGTTTTTCCTTTGTAGTAGTTTAGCCAGTATTTCTTCTATACCAGCTCGCAAAAACAGCAATTAATCATGATTTATCTGTTTTATCAATGGCAACTGATGGGGTACAACCAAAGTATACTAAAAAAAGGATGCAATATAAATTACTGCCAATTTCTGAGTTTGTAAAGGAAAGATGATCTGACATCTATACTTTACTCAGACAATAAATTTTCATTGGATTATATAACAAAAGAAAACCAAAATAACATTATTATATCTCTAACAAGAAAACAAAACCTAATAATTCACACCAAGGGAGACAAATCCAACAAAGTTTTGTGTTTGTCTTAGGGTGGATCTTTAAATCTCTTTAACTCGTAGAATCTCTTTCAAAGAAGTATTTTGCAAATTTCCTTATTCATGTGATATGTAACGCATACAATGACCTCCCATCCTTTACACTGAGAATATTCTGACGTTAGAATTGTGGTACGCAAAAGGAATTATAGGCAGCTACAGTCGTCGACTAATTTTTTAATAATTCGAGAAGATTTCAGTGTATTAGGAAGTTTAATCTGAATCTAAATCTTTAATCTAAAAGAGTTGTCTTATCTTTTCTCAAATCAGCCAATCAGATTTGTGCTAGCCTCATCCGTCAATTCAGTTTGTGTAAGACTGGCGAACTGTCTACATCAGCCAGCACGGTTATTTTAATGTCGCTCTAAAATATCCTGACTCAGTGTATCTGTATTTAACCATATTCTACATGGTAATTGTATTCAATCAACCATCACAATGAATACTCTGTACAGTTTATAATGGACATCGACCACTGAACACTAAAGCTAGACACCTCTCGATATGGTGGTGAGTTTAATTGTACTCATTTTTCTTATCGTTTTTGGCACTATAAATGTTTTAAAGTTTGGGAACTAAATTAGGTATTAATAATATTGTGTTTAACTCGCTGTGGCAATTCAGCAGTAATGACAGACGTTTTATCCATCGTACGCCCATCTACAACATGTTGCCTGAGTAATATCGATCTAGAAATACCACACTACACTTCGATCCGATCACTTCATCTCCAAGTGTATATCATCAGTAATCATATCGATATGATTATTCAATCACTTATAATGCGGCATCGAGGTCAGGCTCTGCTCGTCGATCACAATCAGTTATTGTCACTGCTTATTATTTTCGTTTTCAGTTGCATCAGGAATTTTAAGAGTGCCTTTAGAGTACAAACTCACCCCATTGCTCGGTTTGACACTTATCCCACCAGTAATTGTAAGTCGTGATTATAAAATCTAAATATATAATTTTTGTGACTATGATTAAGCAATCCGCAAAACATTGATCATTGCAATTCGACATTATAATTTCGTTTCATGTTTAACTCGATAAAGTTTATCTTCCTAATTCCCGGGATAATATTTTAAATAGTTATCGCGTTTTTTAATATGGCAAGAGATTTTTATTTCACCATTGAAATCAAATCCATAGTATGTTTTAACCATGCACTTTTGTTTTGTCAACAGGGTACAATATTTCATTCAATACATGAACACCATCTCTTACGACGATCTATTGTTGCCAATAATCACCATTGTCCTATCCGAGCACATTCAGATAGCGGGCAGCCAGGCCATATTTATAGGAAATTGGCAGTTGGAAACTTTTGAATATAAGTGTCGGACAACTCTATATCACTGTAAGATGAGGTCACACCCAATCCCCTCCTTATTAAAACGAAATTTCATAACCTTTTCGATTGATGTTACTATCCCAATATAACATAGTAGTTTCTATTTAATAACTTACCGTCAATTTTACTTTCCTGATCGTGTGCTTGTCAACAGAAATAGTTGTCAGTAAAATGTGTGTTATTAAATACAGTTTTTATTTCTGTTTCTATAGGTATGTAAATACTATGATTACTACTATGTCAGTTTTTCTCTATCTTACTGGTTCCATCGCAGAATAGAATAAACACTCTCCTCAACTTAACCCTGTACAAATTTGAGTATTTTGTATAAAAATGGTTGACCATGAATACAAATAATGAGTGAATAAATGATATAGGTCACTTATTGATGTAGGTCATCCCTGCAAGTTGTCCCGACACGATAGAAGAGGGCACAACTTTGATCATGTGAGGGTAACGGAAAATATACAAATACATGTTACCTAACCATGTCATGCTTGATTTTTATTCAAAGTAAAACCCTATGTGTGACAAGGCTTTGAATTATCAGAGTAATAGTCCAGTTTGATTAGCACCAACCTCACATGAGATAGCAAAACCTGGACCTCATCCCAATGTATGAACGGTATGTTGTTCATAATCAGTAACTGGGGAGTATTCCATCCAAGCAAGATCTATGAGAAGAATCATTTCTCTCTTTTATATATGAGAGTTTTCTGGTATTTCATAATTCTATGATAATGAGCTATCAAATCAGCATTTGCTGCTGGAAAAAAATCTATCTATTACCATTATGGGATGGAAATATGCCATAAATTGACAGGAGACCTAGCGTATTTACAAAGATCAGTGACGATGCTGTGGTTTAAGACCAGTATCTCTACGCTAGAGGGCTTTTGAACCGCAGTCAAGGACTGCTAAGGTCAGTGTTATGTAGAGATTAGTTAGATGTAGGCCTTCTCAGTGCTCAGCTCATTCCCCAGTCAAGATGTCTGATTCAGTTTATAGCATTCTACCATAGAGGAGCGGTAAATATGCCCTAGAGTCAAGTTTGTCAGTTAGTTAGCTAGCATTTTACTTTAGCTAACTGTATTGTGAGTCTATATAAAGTATTGCAGTGATATATTAAAGGGTACACACTGCAACATAAAGTTTAGTTGTGAAACACCTCTTACCCGAGTAACAAGCCTGAAAACCAATGGGTCACATTCTTAACAGAGATTTGTGCCATTCTGATTAGGCACTAAAAGCCCTCACTGGCAACGGGTGTTGTAAGACAGGTGCTTTGTGTATGGGACATGTCTTGCAGCACTCAAAGCATAACCGGCCTTGTTGTTGATGAATGAGTGCCGAATGAGTGCTGTAAGACATGTCTCATATGACACCTGCCACACAACTAAGGACACCTGAGTGTGTTGGATTAGAAATGTATCATTACTGAAAATGTCCAGTTCTGTAGTGGCAATAGCCAGTTTTATGAAAAGAGTCATAGTAGAGAGTTTGTTGGTGCAGCGTATGTTGCAATGTAAGACATAGATAAGGTACTTAGTCTGATCCATCACAGGTACATTTTGTACAACTTCTCTTAAAGGGCAACCAAGGTTTCGCAGCAATGCATTAATGGGTAGCAAATAATGTGCTGGGCAGCATCAGCTTTGTGCATTACGCGATGCAAAACTCAAAGTAGTTGCTGACTCTAAGCTGGGTTACACTTCAGTTTAGGGGAGGTTCCAAGACTTTGCTGTAATAATTATAGAGCACAGGCTAAATACTAACAGAAACAAGAAACTGCTATGTGGTATTCTCATTTAGCTGAGTTTGAGTACCTGATGGAAGAAATGTTTCACAAGAATTCTGGCTGGATAATCATTCGAATTATATTTTGTCTTTTTCCCCATGCAGAAGGTGCAATCTGCTATTAATCAATGGCCGTCAATGAGAAGTTGTTTGAAACCTTGGTTGGCCTTTAAGGCACAAAAGAATTTTAACGATATAGGCTGTATAACAATGCTGTATTGTATCTAAGAATTCAATGCTGTAGAGGCTGTAAAGACCTGTCCTACAACATGTCTTACAACACCTGTTGCCAACAACGGTTTTTAGTGCCATTCAGAACTTCACAATTTTTTGAAACGACCTAAAATTTGTCTTGACTAACTCCTAAGTGCTCCATTACAGAAAAAGTCCAGTTCTGTATGGGCAGTAGAGGGCCTGAGGCTGTGTAGGTGCGGCCCATGTTGTGTGCTTTGATTTATTTTAGGTACTTTTTCCAATCAAAAACTCAGGTGTTAAGAAATGTGTCGCAGGTGCTATTTGGGACATGTCTTACAGCACACATGCGACCCCTAGAGCACAAACATCAATGCCTTATAGGCATCAAGTGCTGTAAGACATGTCCCAAACAGCATCCGCAAGACATCTACCAGTACCACTGGCAGCGGTAGTTTTTAGGGCCCATTCAGAACAGCATGAATTTTTGTAATGTAGAAAGTTCAAATGTTTATTACAGAGAGTTTGTAGAACTTTTGGTGCTATAGATGTCAGGAAACCCCAGGCCTACAGGCCGTCCGTATGAGCCACTGTCTTTAGCTGGAAAGTCTATTAAGAAGTGGACAGCGGCTGTATTTATTGGCAGTTGGATCATTGGTGACGCTTTTGCGTATCGCATGTAAGTACATGAAAGACATTTCTAGGAGCAGCCCCCCAAACGCTGCCCCACCCTTGTCTAATAGCATCCATTCAAACTCTTGGTACCTACTGAGTAAATTGGGGAGTTTGATGTTGAGAATAAGATAAAGAAACACGATTGAAACTTTCCATCAGGTTCCAACTCAGGAACCACGATTTCCATTTGACCTTCTAGTGGTGTTGCAAAGAAATGGGCCGTACATACTTTCCTTCACCAAATATAACTTTTAATTACAGAGATTTGATTATTTACAGTTAAAACAATTAAATTATAAAAGGTATGATTCGGTTGAATTGATCTGCATTGTAGGTGGAAAGGACAAGACGATGGCTGGTTTTTCAACAGATTAAGGGAGAAATACGCAATCCACGATCAGATAACCAACCTACTGTAAGTTAATATTTGGAAAGTAGTTTTTTTACCCAGTTAATGACTAGAAATAATGTGTGAGCAGGAGAAATATAGTGCTAAAATTCACAAATCATGACTGCAGTTCATTTTCCCCGTCTCCCTCCTCCCCCACAAGCTAAGTCTAGTTAAAGATAGCGGGTCTTCCTTTGCCGAGTGGGGGGTCGTCGAGTTGGAGCAGGAGTCTGGGGCTCAGACTATGGTAGAATAAGACCTAGTGTGTAACAAAAAAACTAAGACATTATATGTCATGTAATGAGTTGTGACTACTTCTCTCACTTCCAGGACACCCAGAGAAGGCTTCTAACTATGATAGAAGAGGCAGAGAGACACACACCACTATGAGAGAGAAATATGGTTAACTAACACAGACATAGATCCGCGTAAATAACTTCCAAATACTTACAAGTAAGTCACAATCATTCTTGCTGCATCCTGAAATCAACGATTCTGACACATGAACGCTGGTTATAACAATTATCACCTCACATAAGAAAGTAACTCCAAAGAAGGTCAAATAATAAAATTTGGAAGAGGTTGGGAACCCTGGCAAGTGTTGTAGCTGCAAAGATGGGCTATTGGCCTATATCAACTGAGACAGTGATCAAAATTGCAAAGTTTTCTAAGGAAGTGATCTTATTACTACTTGTGAAGGAAGATGATTGAATGTATTATAGGCTCACGTGCTGATTTTGCTAGGACATAAATTTTTGTTTTCAGGTCCTAATTTACCTCAGAGTTGGATTTCTCGTACGCACGGATAATATTACTCACCACACATAATATAACCAAGGACTAACAGGGGTTACTCCTCGATATAACTGCTAGTGAGGGAATAAGATATAGCTAAAGTGTAGTTATTTTATAGGGCATGTGATGTAGTGAGATGAAATCAGTCTGTAGCGTGATCAAATCATCTACCAATATTTTATATCAAACATTAACTCAAGGAAGGATCCATATAACAGTGCCATAACTAATCCACTGAATTTCACCCAATTTTTGGAAAGGGTGTATATTTTAAAAATACCTTGTCAAACTGCAAATAGTTTTCAAAGTCATCACATGGTACAAGTGTTATCTGCATCAACCCATAGTCAACTGACCACACAAAGAAAGTGTCGTCAACATCAAACCATAACAATAAGTAAACCAGATTACCTGATCATCTTGAGAAAATGTAATCCACATCAAACTGCAACATTCAGTAAACCTGAATGAGAAAGTGTAATCTGCAGGATACCCAATATGTCATCATCAACGGAAGATTTAATGAGTCGTAGCTATCGTATATACGAGTGCAAAGGGTCTAAGGGTATTTATATGAAAGCCATCGATCACCATCGACATATAGCACAATGCCTCGCTTACAAAAACAAGCTCAGCTCGCCTAATCCTGAAAAGATGAAGAAGGCAGCTAAAGCCAAACCTCTTGAGATCATTCAACTGTCAACTGTGAGCGCAGCAAATCACCAAAAGGTGTGTTGCATGATTAGTTGAATTGATTTCATTTTTTTGCTGGTTGCTGCTAAAATTATCATATAAAGCAAATGCTACAACAAAAGACTCTCGAAATGTTAGATAAGTTGAGTAAATTGGTAAGATTGATTTAACTAACGAGGCTCCTAATATTTCACTTGGGTTGTCAGGAAAACGGTCAAACTGCAGAGGACACCGGAAGACTTCAAAGCATACTCTTGTGAAGTTGTATAACCTTCTGCTATGGCAGTTGGCAACAACCAATAGGTTTTGCTAGGCAACTTTCAATTTTTGTCTTATTTCCCTCACATGTATTGTCTTTAGTAGAACAGAATATGTCTGCTCGGCCAGCTCGAAAAGGGAAGTTCAAGTTTAAGCCAGTTAATGAGGTAACCGCAGCACTAAACAGGAAACGGAAAACCCCGCCTGCTGAATCACCATCTGTATCTGATGGTCGGCAAGAGGAATCGGCTGCTTTTCAGAGGGTGAATATATGCTATCACATCATTTTAATGATGTTAAAAGGTCTGCCAGCTATTTCGTAGATCAAGTTTGGTCCTGTTTACCGGCATTCATATTCGCACCAAACCACTTAGTTAGCCCTTGTCTGTGCCGCTTATCAGAATGCAGGCAACCTGGATCAACCTGGTCTATATCTTTGGTGTTGTTGAAAACACAGAAAACCACATCTGGTATAAAAATCGATGGCTCAAATAAGTGTTTGAATAAAAAGCTAGCAAGATGTGATAGTTCCTAGCTCAGTAAGCTAGATCTGCCAAAGTTCTCCCATCCAAATAGCTCACTGCTTGATGAACCTATGTGAAAGAGTGAGGATTTCGAACAACAAAAATTTCTATGATGTGACTAAAAAAATTGCCAAGACTAGTCCTCCGAGCCATAAAACTGCACAGGTTTTTCTTATCGCTGTCTAAAATATCTCATCATCAGGTGAAGAGATGGAGATCAAGACTTTACTCCCCCTCAACTCAAGAGGAAACAACTCAGCGGCCCACCACTAGAGGACGCCCTCCAGTATCAGCTAAAGATCACCATACGGTAACAACTCGGAGGTTGTCAGCGGGAAAATCACTCTCCAAAAAGGTTTGTTATGAATCTGAAATTATCATAACGGTTTACCAATTGCAATATGATCTGTTGAATAGTTAAATTGAATTGAGGGTGTTGAAATTGTACTCAGGCTATAAATGCAGTCAACATATCGGGTACTCAGATTTATAAAAGGAAACCAGGAAGGCCAAAAGGGACGTCTCAATCCTCCACAGAGCTAAAAAACCTCGGTAAAAACATGAACGGTTAGTGAAATTATTGCGAATTGTGAGAGCAATGGATGTTATTTTTGCAAATTTTAGAAGAGGCTAGATGATAAACCATGATCACTTTGTGCTCTCCAGGAGGAGATTACTCATATTTAAAACAGGGCACAGAAAAGTGTCAGATGTTGTGTGTTGCCTGTGGCGACAAATCCGAACTTTATTGATGAAAGCAAACACTTCTCTCATTCTCATTCTGTGACATCATACAAAGAGGGGCCTTACGTGTTCACTGCTTCATGTTTGTAAGCAGTAGGAGAAGTTTGTCAATTCACACAGGTTGGAATTGGTTAACTTTGTGGCTGATTAACTCAACCTCATTCCTTGATATAGACTCCACCTTAGCTATTGGAGAGAGGTGCTAGCTAACATTGAGCCACATCCAAACTAGCAAGACCAAACTCTAGCTAATATTTATTAATCTAGTTTGTTTTCATTTATGTCTTGGCTTGTATTTATAGACTTGGGGCATCAGTCAGGTGATGATCCTGAAGTTGTGGTACCTGAGACACCCGATCATTCAGAAGAATCATGACTGGAGCGTCACCTGTGACCAGTACTCAGATGTCTCCAGTAGCTATCAAGACGGGGTGTGCATGAGCGTCCCCTACTGTTGCACAAAGAAATATTGAGGCTGACCAGAGCACTATTAGACCATTAGATGACACATCAAGCATAGATTGTACTGAAAGAGAGAAAGCTCTGGTAAGAAAAACTCATAGTGGTTTCATACTAAATGACCTGCCTTGATAATCCTCATCAGCCCGATCATTTGTTGGGCTAGTTTGGGAGACTGATTGGTAGTTAGTTTGAGAGACTTATTGTTAGCTAGTTTGGGAGACTTATTGTTGGCTAGCACAAATTTAGCTGGTAAAGGTTTGAGTTTAAGCCAGCCATGCATTTGACTTTTCAGGCCTGTACAAAATGATGATCATTTCCTCCTACTAATTCTTCGCTCCTCTAGGTTCTATGTAGCCTATTTGGTGGCTGTATCAAATTTTTCTGTTGCTTGCAATATTGTGTTTTAAACCTGATGATGCATGTTCTTTGTGTCTATTTGTCACATTAGAGGGGTGGTCATTCATTAATACGGACTTATGCCTTTGGAGTTGCCCCCTCTTTGACATAAAGGAGATAATTCTACAGCGTTTTGTACCACGCCAAAATTTCTCAGCATGCGAGCTGGTTAAGTTCCTTGTGAATGTTGGATAGCCTAACACTTGTATAAAGTATCCTGAAAGTTATACGCCACAAAAAATCTTTCCAGCATATTGAATATTTCTTATGTTCATCCAAATCTTATAAGCTCATAAATTATCCTTGTATTTTGTCACGCCTGGTGTACTGTTAATCGCTTGGTTACAGAGATTACGTGATTACATGTGTCGGTTACTTACAAACCGTGATCTCTCAGACGCTGTTATCAAGACTAACATGTGTGATATACCTGTACATAAAGTAGTGCTAGCTTCAAGACATCCACAACTACATCAGGTTTGTGTGTGCACTGTGTGTGTTCATCTCAGGCTAATTAAACAATCATGTCGACAATGTTTTATATCTCACTTCATTATCATGGTACATGAGAGAGGGTGTTTATCTGATGTTCCACAAATTCCCAAACTTATTGTTGATGTTTTTTTTTGGTAGCGATTATTAAGTGAGGATATGATTGACATGTCAGAACTGGCGTATGGTCATGTCTCAGCCTGGCTCAAGTATCTATACAATGGAGATGGCTCAGTACTAAACAGTAAACCAACTCAAGTGTTACAGACTATAGCTAGCTCTATCCATAGGTAAGCGCTTATTGTTCACTAGAGTTTTGGAGGTTTGGCTCTGAGGGGAGGGTGAGGATGGATTGTATATTAAATTCTACAGACTACCATGTATATAAAAATGTCATGTCAATGACTGGTTTTCACACAGATGGGATAGTAAAGAGTTGAATACCCATGTGTATCTATACGCTTTAGGTTCATCCAAAATGCCTCTGGCGATTCAGGTGAGAGAGACACGACAAATGTCAGGAATTTAAGGTCTCCTCCATATTCGAGAGACAGAAATGATACTTCAACTCAACATAACCCAAATCCTAGTCTCAATGCCAAAGTCATCACAGAGAAACTCGACAGGAATAAGTTTATAGTGAGTCATGGTCTCCGTTATCGATCAGAATACCATTCCAATGTGGTCTGCCTGAGAAATGACTGCTTCATGTGATTGTATCAGGCTTGTGTAATGGATAGCGTATTCATCCGACCCGAATGTTTGGAGCTCATTCGCAATTCTTGTTTTACTCCCAGATAATTTGATTGAGGCAGGCAGTTGGAGATCGAAAATATTTTCTGAATTTATCCTCAACCTTTTTGGATTATTTTACAGATGACCTCAACTCCTTTTCAGACCAGAATGTCAAAAGGAAATGCCAGGGCAAAGATTCTCCAGGGCAGAGAAACAAGGCATAACTCTCATGAGAGCAGTAGTAGCTCCGTCACAGATAGACCAAGTTTGCTTACGAAGCTGACACTCCATTCGAACTCATCACTGATGAGGAGAAAGAGAGGAAGACCACGCAAAAAGCCTCGGGACCAAACAGAAATAAAAATATTCCATCAAACAGCTGCTGAACTGCAGAATATCACAAGAATCATCGGCGCCGACAATGTCTCATCTATAAAACCAGATAGCTCGCCTTCTCCCAAAGAGGACCGCCGCCGAGGTAGAACCAGGAAACTCCGCCCAACAGCAACAGCAGACAATGCGAATGTGACACTAAAAGAAGTGAAAGTTGAACTAACTCTTGACCCGATTTCTTGTGCAGCCAATTGCATCACTTCAGCAGAGGAAGCAACAGTAGGCGCTGCTGTACAATCTGACCCTTGTAGCAATACAACTTGGCTGAAAGGGAATAAACTTCCTGTCAATGCACAAGGAAAGGAAATTGACTATAATATCCACAAGATTACCAATAACAGCCTAACCGGACACAGCTATGGTTCCGTAACTAGGAGGGGTAGACCTCGTGGTCGAGGCACTGGACGAGGTAGAGGGCGGCCCCGGAAATCTGCGCTTTCGCCAGCAGGCCAATCAGTAGACAGGGGTACAACCCTGTCATCATCACCTAGCCCCAAGGTCGCACGAGATACCCAGCCTACATTGCAGCATATGCCCAGTCATCCCACACATCCTAACTCACTGTTCAGTTTCATGCCGCCCACCATGCGCTCCTCGGATGCAGTTGGTATGATGTGTAGAAATATCGAGTCTCAGGCTAATGTGACTACTTCAAACCATTTCGCTTTAGACATTTCAGCGCCTGTGTTTGGTATGAATGCCTCACTCAGCATGGCCTCCGCTAGTAATCAGCTACAGAATATGGAGAAGATGATCAATATGGTCACACCAGCAGCTGTCCCAGACCTCTGCGGGAGTATGTGTTCTCCTCATAATCAACAACTGTATGGAATTGAGACTAGCAAACAACCGACCACTGATTGCCAATCACACAAGGACCAATCAGTTATCGGTGTGCCTCAAAAGATACCATCATCTTACAGAGATAGAGGACCCAGTAAAACAGGCAAGAAGCCTGAGGCACCATCGCCATCAGCTGCGGATAAAGAGCCTGATGTTGCAGGTCAACCCCATGATGATCTAGATTTTACTCCACTTAAGATGGTCACACAGTAGATGATCATTGTGCTACTGGAGGAGATGATGCACCGATCTCTTCAGATCTTGCAGTCAAAGAAGGAAATCTTGACAGGGACATAGTGGACCAGGAGTCTGATTCTATAACTATCAGTGATGTACTAAGCCTTGATGTAGATACTAATAAAACAACTGATAACCCAGAAAAACCAAGCAATGAAACTGAAACGCAAGCAGAACAGCTTGTCTCTCAGAAACCATGGACATCTTCCTTCTCAATTGATGATACTTTTGAATTGACAGTCTATGATATAAACGCGACACGTCGGCCTGCTGGTAGTCCAAAGAGGCCACCTGCAGCTTTTGTCAAGTCACCCTCTGCTACAACTCCTGGGAAGAAAGGAAAAGCACAGCCTGGTAGTGGTGACCTTCCTAACTAATCAATAGGAGCAGATCCTCTTGGATTAAATTTAGACCAGGAGAGGGGTTCTGATGTCATTAACCTTGTGGCTGAGAACAAGCGTCCAACATCTCCAGATGGTGAGTGCAGCTGGTAAATTGAGAGGTTGAATGGAATTATTCTAAAAAATCAATACAACTAAAGTTAATCGGCAGTTTTTGAGATGATGCTTAAACTACTAAATTTGTGCTCATTGGTTCAGTAGAGCTCCAAGATAACTAATTGAGGCTTTAATCTCAGAATTATCCCTTAACAGGCAAATAATTTGCACAAACTTATTTTCAGAATCAGGGTATGAAATTAACGCACTGGTGATGACGTCAAAAGTGTTCACTAGTAAGCCGATCACTACTTAGATGATTACGAGGATAATTAATTTCATATCCTGATTTTGACTATCAGTTTGTGAAAATTGCTTGCTCATTAGGGGACAATGCTGAATTTACAGCGTCATAATATTATAATTCAATAAGCACACATTTGCCTGTGTGGCAGCGATGGTTTAAGGTGCATTTAGACTACCGGCTTTTCTGACAGATATTTGGCCAGATTACTAGGTATGATTTTTTCTATCTAAGCTATCATTGCGGACAACCAAAGAGCAGCCCTTTCTGACAATGTTTCAACACTCCGCTTTTTCGTTGCTCTCTATGATAGCATATATAATAATATTTATGAAATTATAATGATGTATGATCTGAAAAAAAACCTGTCAGAAAAATCTGCTGTGTTAATGTACCTTTATTGTGACAGCCATGTTAAAATATTTCCTGCAGAGGTAGATACAGGAGGAGATAATTTGAGCTTGAGCACTCTTAACCATGAGGGTAACGATGGTGATATATCAGCGGGACAAACTACTGTTAAACCTGGTGAGTTTCACCATTGATATGAATTGATAGATCAGTTGTAAAATACATAGTGTGGCTATTTTTGCAGATATGCCATCAGTATAGAACTTTGTGTCAGGATCTGAATAAAGCTATAAATCTGGCAGCTTTTTGGTTATTCATTGATTGACGTCCCAGTAACAACCTTCTAATACTCAGGCAAGCTGCTTGAAAAAAGTTTTACAAGGGTCAGCTATAGTAGATTCTGAACTTGTAGCCAATTGAAGAAGAGAAATGCTAGACTTTGCTAGGCTAGGTAAAGCGGCTAGGACTCAAAATTCAAACATTCCGGTGGTGTAATTTCAATTCTCTAGCTAATGATTACGATAATCAGTGCGGCTGATGAGTTTTAATATATGTATCTAATTCTCAACTGTTACAACATATCAACACGCTGCCATATTGTGGTAAATAGTGTTTGACATCAAGCATTGCACACTTTGACAGCATCCTTCAATGTCAGGGTCATGGTAAGTGAGCCGCTGGGTTGCTATTCTCACCAGAGATTAAATGCCTACACTTGGCTGTTGTGGGCCATTCACCCTAGCCGGACAAGGGAATCCGAAATAATACACTCCAAGAGTTCTCGACAATGATTTAGCGATAACCTCCGAGAAAAACAAAACTATATCATCTTGTCAGTGGGTAATGTGATGTTGTCCATTCTTAGTTCATGTGTTCACATGGACTTCTTGGTATGATAAATGCAGTGAAGCCCGCTCAGGAGCCGACTGTAGATTTGTTACCACCTGTGCAGTCCTCTACTGAAGAGGTGCAGGAAGGTGAGACGGATGTATTTCTTACAGGTTGTTGATATTTTTTCGCAAAAAGTGTAGCATAAAAAAAGGTAAAGGCAAAAGCAAATCAAAATGATTAACTGTCTGTCTGCCTGACTATTTTAGTAATTCACGGAAAGGAATCATTTGAATTTGATGAATTTCTATTTTGATGTTTTCGGCACTGTTAGTTCCTATTTATTGAGTGTTGTTAGGGAATGCAATAACAAAGATACGCTTGCAAAGAAATACCTACGATATTAATCTATCAAAATAAATTTTTCTTCCTTGTACAGGACACCATGATACCAAAGCTGAGCAATGGGACGGCTTATATGATGACCGGGACGTGTTCACCCCCATTCTGTCAGCTCATCCAGATGGTGCTGAGGCAATAGTACAGTCGACACCTGCTAAGTGCAGTGGTGTTCAAATGAGAGGCACACACAAGGCTTTCATACCCAGTCCATTCACTCCCATGCCTCACTATGAGGGTATGGGTGATGAGTTATTAAAGGTGAGTTGTTTTATCTTGTTTAACCCACTTTACCAGCAAATGAGCTAACCGCCAATACAATAAAATGCCAATAAAAGAAATAATCTTTAATTTTTAAAGTTCCGCTAGGGGGAAGGGCAAATCCAACAATCAGATAAAAGACAACCCATTGCCTAGTATTTGGCGCCACACATAGCTGTTATTAGGGCAAGAGTTTTTCGTCTACCTGTAGTTATGTCGGAGGGGTCAAAACCAAGTCTAGAAAATGTGTAGTGAAATGATTATTTATGATGTACCGTAAGATTGCCTTATCCATCCAAAATTGACAATTACAGAAAAAGTTGAGAGGTTTTGGATTGAGAGATAAAATGTCCAGGAAGAGAATGGTGGCAGCTCTCACACAGGTCTATAAGGAGACACATGTATATGAGACCGACACCTCCGCGGAGTGGACTGTCCTACCAACACCCAGTAAACCTGCACCGACGACAAGTCGCCCTTCAAGTCCACCTGCACCTTCAACTAGTCGCTCTACCACTCAATCAAAATCCAGTCTGTCTGAGAAAAATAAGAAAGCTTCCAAGTCTGCCTCCTCAGCCAAAAGAGGTGCTGAAACAGCAGCTGAGAAAAGGGCAAGCAAAGTAGGACGGAATGTGGAATCTGTGCCTCATGGCACACAGATGGGCAGTAGTTCTACATCAGCTCAATCTGAGACAAGGCGGGTGGCTCGAGTAACACCCATGTCTCACACAATCACAGTAAGCTGCCAACTTTGAATTACTGCTAACTTCGCAATGAGTTCCTGTAAAAATCAGAGACTGCTCAACATTTTAATTTCAATACACATTTCCTTTTCCTTCCAGTATCAAATGACGATACTTGTACTGTGATAATTCTTAAAACTACAGGACATGTCACTTGAAAAGACCATGGAGCGATCAGTTTATATCCATTGGATCCATTTGATGGGAGAACTGATTCAAGATTGAGGCATTATTTTTATGTATGCACCTCTTCACTTCAGCCCGCAGATCAAAGGGCATTCCTGCAAAAATAATCGTAGCAAGCATAAGTGATCATGTATCAAATCACTTTTTTTCACTCCTTCAACGCTGTAACGCCTTTGGTTTCTAAAGATACCTTTACCTGTATATTTCCCTTTATCAGAGTACTGCTGTACCAGATCAACCTAAAGCTGCCGGAGGGTCAGAAGGTCACGCTGTCTTCAGGTCAGAAGGTCACGCCGACACAGAGATAGACAGATTACTGGATGAAGTCAATGAGCTTCTAAGCAGTAGCGATGAAGATGACATTGTGTCAACAGGAAGTGATGTCATCTCAACTGCTAATATAGAAGAGCTACAAACTCAAGGACCTGATGAAGAGGACACAAGGTAAGATAAATGTTGTATCTGTGTCTGTTATATATGGGTATTCGGAGTGGAATGACTAGCATTGGTTATTTTCCGAAGCCCTGTTTACGTTAGTGTGCTACAGTTGTTGCGAAAAAGATCATGTTTTGGTTTTATTTAAAAGTTTAAGGAATAGGTCCATTGTCAACTTTTTTGTAGAAAATAATTTATATGAAATGTTAACAAAAATATCGCCCAATCACATATGAATGTAACTATTATTAATCATCTTAATATGGAATAGACTGTTCGATCCAATTGGCCTATATTCCCCTCAAACCATAGCAGCTCTTACACTATCGCAGTCACCTGAACTGCAGTCAATTCGGATTTTACTCCATCTCCATACATATGGCATGGTATTGATAATTCAAAGCTGGTTAGATCTTAGGGTTGTCTTGTCAAGAGGTGTGAAGGTGACACATTTTACTTTGTTGGTTTTTTTGGCATCAGAATCCCGTGGACTGGTTTTCCCTTAATTATAGAAAAAACAGCCTCTATATTTCATTATTTTTGCCTGGAAACTAAATATTATCAGGTTGGTGTTGTATCTTGTAGTGTTTCAAATCACACAATTTCTATCTATTGAAGACGTAGATGGTAATCTACAGGAATTTTTATCTGAAATTTGCTTACTGATAAAACAGAATCCAACCCCTAACCCTATAAATCCACCTTCCCATTCACATAGTGAGAGACCCCGAATCCTAGCATGTTAGCATATCTTTGATTCTACATTTTCTAAATTTTAGTTCTTCGGAATCGGACACTGATACCAGTGTACTGATAACTCCTGATGACCTTGAGTTGATGTTGAGACAGCTAGTTCAAGGTCACAAGGAGCTCTATAACAGAATGCTCACTTATCAGGTAGTTATATCTTCTTGTTTTAAACACTAGTTTGGCTCGCCAAAGAATATTGATGTTGACTCGCTTTTATTAAAAGTTTCTACAGCCTTTTAGTCAGGGGAGGCAACTAAAAAAAAGCAAAATTTAAACCATCTGGTTAAATTTCGCTCAACTTTTGTGATCCTTCTTTGGAACCATTAGCCTGACATTGAAAGGGATTTGATCACCTGATAGTGCTGGGGGCAGGAACAAACAATCAAAAATGCCCTCAATTGGACTTGGACTAGCATGACTCTTGCGGCACCAGGAGCCCGCCTAACCATTTCGTTGATTGCATCAAAAAGCAAACATGATAATCATGGTCATAGTCGTGTACCACTTTTTATTCCACCATTATCACACAGTATACATGTATATTGTTTATTGAAGCTTACATAGTCCAGCGCTAGTGTATAACTGTCATTCAAGATTGCGTGAATAACCTTTTCATATATATTTCTTTGATTGTAAAAGTTTCAAATATGAACCATCAGTTCCAGCATGGTAGCTTCTCCTTTCCCCATTATCCTCTCAGTTTTATCAAGAGATCAGAGCATATGGCCCTGTTACCTGATATGGCAGAGGTCTCCTATATACGCTTGAACTGTGACTATAATTGGACTTATTTACAGATGATACAGAGGTCTGAATTAATCGATCTGATCAAATCAGCTAAAATAAAATGTTCTACAAAACAGCTGGAAACTTTCTGCTTTAAACAGGTTAGTAGATGCACAAGTATCGATGTTTTGTATGGAGCCTAACTATGGTTAAGTGAACAAAACTCCATGGTGGCAAGCATTGTCACCTTGTGTGCTAGGCTACCACAAAAATGCTGCAGAAAGCCTTAGTGCTCTGTTGTTTTGATTGGTTAGCTCCATATAGCCGTTAAGACCACCCATATTGAATGCTGTGTCTTACTGCATATGCATGTGGGAGGGCTTAAATTTTGCACCAATAATACAGAATCATCATGAACCATTATTATATGCCTATATTCTGTTGGAGAGTTTTATGGTCATAGGGGAAAACTTTGTAAATAGAGAATAAGATGTAAAATAAAGTTGAACGCATATTTTTGCATACTAACTCAAAGTTCCTTCCTGAATCAGACCCTCTAATGAAGACAACTTGTGTTTATATTGTAGTGTATACCAGTGCAGAATAAACAGGATCAGTCCAGAAGACGTAAGAAACCTGCTCAGAAGAGTAAAGCTGCGTCACAACCCAAGAAACAGTAGATACTGTTCAACTCTCAAACCCTCAAAAAAATCCAGTGAAGGGTCAAGGATATTGTCTAATCAGGGAAATGTAGCAATATGTTACTGCATTTCTTAAACTAGGCAGTGATTAAAGCATAAGCATTTCCCATCGCTCATTGAGCAAGGGACAGTCTTACCTTTGAATTTTAGTAAAAGGCTAAACATCAGTATGTCCAGGCTCTAACTGTACATGGGACTAGCCGATAAAAGTGTAGATGGTCAAGTCTTTGAGGAATTATTTTCGTCTTCTTGGAAATAGCCATCATTTACCTGTGCATTACATTTTGTACATTTACATGAATTTTATAAGAAAAACTTCATATTCATAGCTGTGGTTTGGTGTAGAAATTGTCTATTATTTGTGCCTCAATGGTTTCATATAGTTACCATTGTGGTTCATGAGGTTGGTGGTGTGAATACTGTCTGTTATGTCAAATAGTGAATTCTCATATTTACCTTTGTAAACTATGTATTTTTTTAAAGGTCGGAATGTACTATTGGAGCCAAATAAAACACTAAATAAACGTTAGGTCACGTACTTTATAGATGTGGAATGGCAACTCCGACGCTTTAAAATAAGAATACAAAATTAATTTGATATGAATCTGAATTTAAGAGTCACAAGCAGTCATGAGTCGACTAACGTAAACATATTGGTGATCTGTGAGGTTCAAATTCCCGGCACCGATTGTCATTTCTGTTCACTTGTTTAAAAAGAGAACCAATTTATTCAACGCGTGTACAAGTTGCAGTAAAGAACTATGCGCCCGTGCCTCTCGAAAATGTGGGAGTTGTGCCCTCTTTTGACATGAGGGATGACTAACTACGCAGCCAGCCAAATTAAAATCTCAGATCAAGTGTAATTATATGGTGATGGTGAGATGGCGCAATTGGTGAGCGCTCGATATTCATTACCAGGCGATTGGTGCTGCAGGAGTTGTGGGTTTGAATCCTATTAAGGAAGCTTTCAGGGCTGATTACACCATCCCCAGCACCCTCAGGTTTATACCTCTACAGGGCATTGCACAGCATTGGCAGATTGTGTTTGTCAGGCTTGATGCAACAATTGTCAACTCTATTAAATCGCTTCATTAAGGAGACATATACTGCTAATAAATGGTACAAATTTTATTGTGATAAGACCAACGTATTTACACCAAATTATTTACCTGCTAGTATTGTTACTGTTGTCAATAAGAGCCTAAATTATTTGCAAAGTTACTGATTTTCTCATAACCAGTAGCTAAAGACATGAAGCGTGTATATCAATGCTATCAGTTGAATTTTATTTCAATCACGCTGATCTAAGTTTAGCCACTGGGGCACTACATACTACTTGTCATTTTTTGTTATGTTTACAGTTACAACCACTGGTGCTCAAAACAAATTGAGATTTGAGTGCAAAACATTATCCGTTCTCCTAATAATGTCACACCTGTGCTCAGCTATTTTAACAAGGAGGGTTCATATATTAATTTAGGCTTTACATTTATTTAGGTTTTGAAACTGAATGCTGTTCCATTATGCTTCTGTTTATTGATTGTTTTGAGAATTAATCAGAAGTTAACCAAATAAAAATATACAATAGGCAGCGCTAGCAGGTTTGCTACTGCTTGCGTCAACGCTTGCACCCAAAATCTGGTCACTTGTTATTCAATAACTTAATCTAAGAAAGAGCCATTCATTTCAAACATCTCAGGTAAGCTTGTTCTGAATATTTCGTCGCAGTGGATTAGCAGAGAGGTTCTAGATATCTTCATAACTCACACTTCACTTCTTTTCACCATCTAAAATATCCAGGTAAGCAGTAGAGTATCTTACTTTATGCTTTATTTTAGAGCATAGAAATGTGTGATGGTTATGTCGGCAGCAGGATCATTAGATAGATTGGATTGTGTTAAACCAGCTAGTCACTGCGAAAAGAGTAATGTGGGTTAATGGGGGTTAAAATCACAAGTCTGTCTCTGTTCGAAGACTGAGAAATACAGTGCCTTAAAGGCGCGGCCGCCATATTCGGCGCCGATTTGATCTTAGTTTGCAGGCAGGTCGGAGCACACCTGGGGTGTCAATTGCGCTCAGTAGTCAGTAAACTGCAGCGAGATTCGAACCCGATACCTCCAACTCTTTCGCATTATAGGGCAGGCACTCTTACCAACTGAGATACCTCCTACTCCTGTAATTATCCTTTGATCTTCTTAATTTATCATTTCCTAATGATCTTATGTACTATAATTTCTCCTGTCAACCCAATATAATTCAACCTTATCCAACAATATTCAGATATTATGGTCCTCTTATCTGACGAAGCGAGCACTCTGTCATACTTTTTTGGTCCTATTGTTTCCGCCCACAATTGATACCACTAAAGAGCCATTGCTATTCACGGTCAGGCGATTGGTACCGCAGTATTCGTGGGTTGCATTCCTTATTGAACGTCCCAGCCCCAAGCACCCTCGGGTGTATATATCTCCCACAACACAAGTTAGTGTGTAAGTAGTTATTGCTAAAAGTTCTTGTTGATTCTTCTTGGTTCTTTGTATCTAATTATGGCATTGGTTAAACAGTCATTCTCATCATTGCCACTTGATTCTGTGCAGAATAACGACATTGTATTAGCATTCTAATTATTTGTCCGGAGCATTATATGTCAGTGTAACGATTGGTCATGTCAGCTTAAAATAATCACCCAATCATTGGCCAGCGATGTCCTTTTGTTCTGGCTTTGCTGTCCGAGAAAGTGTTATGTTTCAAGTTAAAGTTGGAAGCTGCAGATTTTGCTTCACATATTTCTGTTTTGCAATTGTTTAGTTTACTGGTACCCGATAGATACAGGAACTGCGTCAAAGAACTTTTGTTGTGAGGTCTTAGAGAATTCTGTTTTTGTATGGACAACGAGTTACCAATTTTCCCCATTGTTGGCTGCCACCAAGGAAAGCAAGAGACATCTTTGAATTTGAATTTTTCTCTAAGTCTCAACTCCTCTGTACACACTGCCGTTGTCCGTAGCGGCCGTCTTTATCGGGCCTTCCACTATGTTTATTTCATGATTGATGCTCCCTATAGAAATATAAAACCAGAGTCAGCACCTTCAGTAGAGCTACTAGAATGGAGACACATTATTTCGCTAGGTCTCAATGGAATAAATCCAACGGCCTCTTGCTACACTATGTTTCTTTACCTGGGATAAATACATTGGGAATAAATTTATAGCCTTGTTTGTTCCCCTTATGATGTCAGAATCTAGGCTAAATAATAATAAGAAACAATAGATTGTAACTGAGATTAGCTAAGGTTGTAAATTGAATGCTGGTCATTTAAGGTTTTTTATTAAAAGTGCTTTCATAGTCATAGTTTATTGGTTTAAAACAATTACAATAGCAACAAGTCTAGCGCCTGACTCTGAATTCACGACAAGCTCACATCTGTTACATAACAAAATAATTTAATGTCCTGTGATATTATATTTCTGTTGCGCATTTTATAAAAGCGGTTCTGGACACACGGTGGTATAATCAAACAGTAGAGAAGCCCTGAACAGACAGCACTCCCTCCGTGTCGGAGCATATTTAGTCTATCTTCCAGTAAATTGAGGTAAGTAATCCCGCATCTCACTGTACATCACACCTTCGTTTTAAAAACCATGAAATGTATGTCAGAAACTGTCTAGGAGAGGGTATAAAGGTTGTGAGGTCGGCGGAGGATTGGGGATGGTGATTGAAAGGGGGCGAGGTATATACCATGTAGGTTAAATGACCAATCTGGTACTTATACATCCATTTGATCACAAGCCTATCTAAGTCACCTTCCCTCTCTGTCCAATCATAAGCCATATTTACATAATAACTTATTCACTGTCACCGAAGAAAACTTTAATCTAGAGTGATCTTCGCAAGTGCAGCACAAGTCAAACTAGCATGATGTGGAATAAAACACTGTGAATGCAACCCTTCTGTCCTGGGCGCTACTGTCAAAGTTCCATACATATATTATAGGTTAGATACAACAGTAATAAACACGAGCCTGGATTATTTATATAATAATGTCACTTCACAGTCAGTCACACTGCATCTGAGTTTATAGCCTGAGCCTCCAGACTCTTGCCCCTACCCCCCACCTGCCACATGCCTCACCCCCCCCCCTGTAGAAAGTGTTCTTGAGTTATTTATAGACAATAGAGGTGATCCATATTGCTCTGGCTCACGCTAGTTTTTTTTTTAGTTTTTTAAGGGCAGTGATGTTAAATAACAATATTGAATGTGAATAATCAGGTTACAATGGTATTAAAAGTCTACAATAGGTGGTGCTAGTCTGCTTGCTTGATATAATAGTAAACGTTATAGCATAATTTCACAGCTGATTAAAGTTACCTGTAAGTTTTGTAGAGCAGTATCATAGTAGACCAATTTACGTCCATACTATACTTTTTGTTAACATTTCAATGAACCACAGTCGAATTTAAATATCCCTTACAACCCCCCCCCCCCCTCCCGACGGCAACAAAATATTTCTTGGCTAGGGCTGTGCCAGTAGATCTTAAATCAAAAATGTTGCAGTCTAGAGATCTCTTTCTACACTAATGTCAGTTGTGTCCAAATCAACTCTCATAAAGAGTATCGATTTTTTTTCCTCATTCTTCTCCATGCGTGTTTATCTAGATGTTTGGTTCTGCTGGGGAGTTGGCATAGTGAGCAAGCTTGGAAGTCAGCTAAATCGCAACCAGGGGTTTAATGTTATATGCAAAAGGATGCAAGTACGATCAGCGGCTTCGATGAAGCTGCTGCCATAATATGAACACTTTCACCTTGGAAGTTTGAGAGGCCATAACTTCCTCAATATTTGGATTATAAAGCTGAAAATCGCTCACATGATAGAATAAAATATGGAGTAGGAGGTGGCTCAGTTGGTTTGAGCGCCGGACTTCAACACGCAAGTGTTGAAGGTTGTGGGTTCGAATCCCACTGCAGTCCATCTTCTACTGGGGATTGGTTGGTCCCCCAGGTGTGCTCCGACCTGCCTGCAAACAGAGAGCAAATTGGCGCAGATATTGCGGCCTCGCCAATAAGGCAATGATATTTCGCCGCCCATGCCTCGGGATGGGCGAGTGATAAAACATCGGATTTTTTTAATCAACCTTTTTAAAAAAAAAAAAGTGGAGAATAAGATGTGATACAAAAGAGCAGCCTCAAACAAAGTCTTTAAAGCCTTCATTCAAGAATCATTCTGACAAAACAACAAAATGAAAACGACCACCCAGTAACTTTTCTGTTGCTTATTTTAGATAAGCCATTCTGACAGATCTCCACTCCATGTCACACAAGAGCTAACTGATCCACCAGTATCAGATAATTGTACCACAGCTTTATTATTATCTGGTAAATTCAAAAAAAGTTTGAGACGCTTGTCAGAACCTGTTGATGAGAGGCTTCACCTCTAGGTCATTTATTTCATAGTTGTGTATTCAATTAATTGTAAGATTTATTAATCCCTGCAGGAGAAGCGTAACGACCAGTTCTACTACCCTACAATATCAGTAATTTACCATCCATTACCCCTCCATCCTCTCCACGACAGCCGCAAATAAGATATTGCTGACTTAGGATCTGTGCCAGATATAAAAAGCTGCAGCCTTGTGATTTCATGTTTAGTTAACATAAGGTGTAACCCCCAATCCACAGTAAAATATACACACTAGTCAATATGGCGTTTCCCTTCACTTATAACTTCCTGGCATCTTACTTTGATATCATATCCATCAGTGTTTCTTACTACATAGCTGTGAAACTTCAAGAACTGATACGCATAACTTCCTGATATATCGCTAGATATCAGTGCTCCTCTGCTTCCTGTTTGCTTTTTTGATGGCTGTCAGCAAGTCAATCGAGTTGGCACAGTATAATGTTGTTACAATCATATGAAAACATCGGCTGTAGTGATGAAATATTTCATGGTAGGGACGAAGATAGCTTAGGGTATTCATCTGGAGTTAATCTACAAATTTCTTGAATACCCATGTACAACGTCCATCTGTGGATCGCTATGGAGTTTCATATTTATTGACCTACTGTTGCTCCACGCCTGGGTTTATCTAGAACAAGTTTTGTCCATTTGCCTGCATTTGTAGTTGCTTCCTATCCACTGGTCACGTCGAGGCCAGTGGAAGGTAGCAACTCACAAAACTTCAAACTTCAAACTTCGCACGCAGGCAATAGGATTAAACTTGATCTACGGTTTATCTAGAGATTTAGTTGTGCAGGTGAATGATGAGCTTATATGAAAATTAAAAAAACTAGCGCAAGTCAGCACCTTTGATAGAGCTGCCGAAATGCCAGCAATGCTGCCCTTGTACTACCATTGGCTGTTAGAGCCCGAGTTTCCTCTCTCTGGTACAAAAACATTGACAGTAAACTCATGTAGCCTTCTTTGTACACCTTTTAATGTCAGAACCTCCGCTAAATACATGTGAGTAACAATGGATGTTAACTCAGATTAGCTTGGTTTCTCAAATCAAAAGCTGGTTAATTGTGATGTTGAGTTGACTATAAAATGTTTTGATAGTCGATCAGGCTTCTTTTGTATAAAAAGTTACAATAGCTTTCTAGCGATGAGATTCAATGACTCAATTTAAGAATCATGTTTGTTACATTTCTGTTGCCGTTGTAGTTGAAAAGCTGTTCTGAATAATTGGTGGTATAACCAAACTGTGAAGATCCCATACCAGACGGCACTTAACACCACGTCTTAACAGACTTTACCGATCCGCCCAGTATCAGGTATGCTTACCACAACTTTTTTTGCATATAACTTTATATGAATATAGGCCTGAAACCGTTTGAGAGAGGTTATAGGGGGGAGGGGGGGGGGGATTGGCAGGTTTTGCTGAAGCATCAAGCACTTTCCGACTTGTTCATCCAACTATACTTAGGATTTTTAATTATACTCTCAAGTATCTTCATGACTGTGCTGGTCTAATAAGTTTGATTAATCTCAAGCCTATTAATTTTACCTGCTCTCATATAGTCTAATCTACCTTCAATCTTATCTAATATTATATTCTATAATTCACAGATGTTACTTGTCTGCACCCCCTTTACTCTTGACCCCCTCCCCTTCCTGACGCCCCCCCTCGCCAGGAGAGGTGTAGATTAAAATGTAGATTGAAATGCAGAATAAGATTAAACCTAATCGACTCTTGAGTATGAAATCTCTGACTCTATCATCCCTATACAAGTGTGTGGCGGCAGCATTTTTATTGTAGATACCTTGTCATTATAGTATGATGGCGATTGAATCAAAATAATTTCAATAGTTACCAATAACTAGACTTGATGCCCCCCAGGGGCGTATATTCCAAAAGATTTCACTCACTGACTTTTCAGAGATGAGCATAATAATCGGGCGCAGCCCGATCCACATGCCGTAGGCGTGGCGGGGAGGGTGTGGGAGGGGCGCTTAAGCGCCCTCCCACCACGGAAATTTTTGCATATCGGTAGCAAAATAGTGCAAGCAGAGAGGTATTTCAATAGCTCACTGAGCTGTTGGGTACTTTCAGAAAACAACTCAATAGCAGTAGAAGATTACGGTAAAAATGCTCCAGTTATAAAGCACCCATTTGAAAAAAAAACTGACCTTGATGGGATTCGAACCCACAACAATCTTATTTCAGTGATTATAAGGCAGACGCTCTACACACTGAGCTATTCAGCCACTTGCGGAAATCTGTGGGCCGTGAGTGCTAATATACGCCACTGATGCCCCCCCCCCTCCCCGACTCCCCGATCCAATAGCAACAAAATATTAAGGTGATCTCATACTACGCTGATGTCAGGTGGTTTATAATACACCTCCAATCTAGAGTAACAGAATTTTCAGACCCAAATTTTCTCCTTGTGAGTTTGTCTAGGCATTTAGTTCTGTGAAAGAGTTAAAAATCTTGAAAGACAGCTAAAACACCTCTAGGGAGTTCCATGTTTCCATCTCTAGCACTAAAACAGCAAGAATATGTACATATCTTTGTTTGTTCCCCTAACAATTTCAGAACCTATGCTGAATACTTTTATGAAACAATAGATCTTAACTCTGGTTAGCCTAGTTTCATAAATTGAATGCTGGCCTCTTATGGTTTTCAAATGCTTTATTGGTTTTATTGGTGTATGACAATTACAAATAGCAGTCTACTAGCATGTGATTTTGTATGTACCTTTATTCTCTCAAAGGGGTGATCGAGAATTAAAACCTTGTTTGCCCGCTGTACAAATTGTTAATAAAAATGCTGATGTGTAAAACTGTTAATGATTGCATAAAAACGATTTGTGGTTTACATATAATACCAAAGTACAAAAAAAAGGTAGAAAATAAACTAAAAGAGTGATTTACTCAAAAGGTTAATGCGGTAGCGTAGATACTTAAAACGACCGGATGGTAGCGTGTCAAAGGAGAGTAGAGGGTTAGGTGTGGTGGTGGCCACCATTCTGAGGGAGTTGGTTACAAATCTGTGTTTTACTGTGTCTGCTAGTTGTGGGAGGGGAGCTTTGGACAGCTTCTCGGCACACTTGGTGATTTTGTTGGGATCCGAGCGTTCTTGGGCGGAGAGAAATATGGTATATGGCTAGTAGATTGTGCACTAGCCCACTTTCCATGAATGTTTTATAGCATATGGTAGTGAGTTTATCTGATGTTCCCATAAAAAAAATGTTCATTACATGCAGCTTCTTACGAGCTTTCTTGACAAGATTTCCGCCGTTTTAGAGGAATTTTACTTTGTTTGTTATCGTGTTCACAGATATTTATATTCCTCGACTCGCTCGATGATGACACCACAGAGAGATAACTCCTATGGACTGGGATTGTCCTTTGTATTAGATGGGATTAGTTTTTTTGGTCTTGCTCTTATTAAATATGAGATGGTTATCATTGCATCATTGGTACAGAGTTGTCATCTCTTGCTGCATAGTTGAAAGTTGGTTATGGGCTTGTTTTTTGAGAAATAATATGTCGTCAGCATATTTATACAGAAGCATAATATTGTTATTGGATGGCGCTAGCTGATCTAGATCTGATATATTGAGAACACAACAGCGGAAATGACGCAGCCCTGTGGACTTCCTGTTGATGTTGTAGCTGATGAATGATGATGTGTTGAGGTTGGTACTAAGTTTCTGCTGGCGGTTGATGAGAAAGTTAAAGGTCCAGCTAAATTGATTTGGGTGAAGAGATGTTTGTTTGAGCTTCTCGTTCATTTTTCTATCAGAATTGCTGGGCATATCGTACGTTGAACGCTGATGTAAAGTCAATGAACATACCCCTTACGTAGTCGGTAGCATTAGCGTCAGGGTGTTCTGAGATGGTGTCAAGCGCTATTATCAGTGCATATCCTGTTGAACTGTGCTGGTGGTAGGTGAACTGGTTGTTGTCAGTTACCAGTGGGCGTAGATGAGTGATGATCAACCTTTCGAGATACTTAGCTAGATGGGAGGTCAGTGCAATGGGACAGAAATTTTGTTGATTCAAAGCCTGAAATAAAATATTGCTCATATTTGTTACGCACCAAGTTAATTAATGGCCAGCCAACTTCTTCTCTGTCACCTATTTTCGAAAAGCCATCTAGAAAACATCAAACATCAAGCCAATGAACTCCCTCTTGTCGATGTTAATATTGCCTTGGAGTTCTCATCCTAAATTACAGCTATATTTGGCAGATTAGAGGATATCACTATTAGCAAACAGGTGCAAAAACAAGGATGACATGAAAATCTGAAATATATCGTTTTGACAGGCGACACCTGCTAACCCACAGTATAAATAATGTACCAGCTACAGCCGCCCCCCCCCAGCCCTCTTCATGATGACAATAAATTAAATTTTGAGTTTTGATGTGCCAGTGAGATGCTAAATAATTTAAAAAGCTGCAGCCTTGTGATCTCGCGTTAAGTTGCTTAGTTTTTATCTATTGTATAAAACCTACATACCCCCCTTACCTTGACGACATTCATCTATGGACCGCTATAGAGTTTTTGATTTTTCAACTCAATGTTGCTTTGCGCTGGTTCATCTAGAGATAAGATTGCGCAGGTGATGAGGTTTTATGATCATTAAAAACTAGCATATGTCAGCACCTTTGATAGAGCCGACGAAATACCATCAAAGCTTCCTTTATACTTCCCTTGGCTGTTTTAGTCCCAGTTCTTTTTCTCTGATGTAATAACATTGACAATAATTTCACAGCCTTCTGTGTTCTCCAAATGATGACAGAACCTAAGCTAAATGCATGAGAGTAACAATATAATTTTAACTTAGATTAGCTTGGTTTCTCAAATCAAAAGCAGGTCCATTACGGTGTTGGTTATCATGTGCTTTGTTAAACCATCAGTTACAATAGCTGGTCTAGCAGTTAGATTCAAAGCCTTAATTTAGAAGAATCTTGTTTATTAAATTTCTTTTTCCATTATAGCAAAACTGTTCCGACTATCTGAAACCAATTTTTGAAGAGCTAATAATAGACGGCACTTCACACCACGTCAATCAGCCTTTACCGATCCAACCAGCATCAGGTAGGTGTACCAAACCTTTATTATTATAAAAGAAACATGTGATGACTGGAAACTCTTTGAGAGAGGTTATGTGGGGATGGGGTGCTGACGGGTTTAGCTGCAGCATCAAGCACTTTCTGACTTGCTCACCCAACTATACTTTGGATCTACTTATTAATTGATATACCCTTGAGCAGCTTAATGACTATGCTAGCTCTTCTAAGTTTGATTAATCTTAAGCCTTATTATTTTACCAGCTTCCTGCTTCCCTTTGTCTACCTTCAATATTATCTAATATTCTAATCTAAATAATTCATGTTACTCGTCTGAGCCTCCTTGACTCTTGCCCCCCCCCCCCCCATTCCTGACGCCCCTCCCCCCTGGCCGGGAGAGATGTAGATTAAAACATTGATGATTAAGATGTGACGTAGATAACCTTTTTAACATGGTATGACAGCGGTTTATTCAAAATAATTTCAAGATATGTTACCATTAACTAACTCTGATGCCCCCAGCCTGCCTCTCCCCAACAGCAACAAATGGTTATTGACTCGGGATGCGCCAGTAAATGATAACTCTTAAATGTTGCATTATGGCAATCTTATACTACGCTGATTTCAAGTGTTACAGAACCACCTCCAATCTAGAGCATGGAGTTTTCTGACCCAATTTTGTTGCATTCTAGTTTATCTAGAGGTTTTAAATTCTTCGGGGGGGGGGGAAGGGGGGGTTTCCTATTGCTAGCTTAAAAACACTGATCTTTGTTTCTTCCCCTAACAATTTTAGAACCTCCGCTAAATATTTTTTGTGAATCAATTGATTAGCTTTATTTCACAAATTGAATGGTGGCCCTTTACCGTTTTCAACTGTTTTAATAATTTTGGTTTAAACAATTACAATATCAAGTCTAGATGGTGACTTCGTTTGATTCTAAGCCTGAACTAAATTATCGCTCATATTTGTTACGCAACAAGTTAATTAAATGTCCCAGCTACCATTCTGTCACCAACAACTTTCTGAATATTTGAAAGTGTTACCAAAGGGCTGCAGTGTAGAAGGGACACCAGGGGGTGGGTGTTTGATAGTGGAGCGCCAAAAAATCCCAAACTCAGGCAACGGCCGCTTGACTACACCATGTCATATTCCTGAAGCTTAATTTTATGTTAATTTAACCACAGCTTTATTGACACACAATTTTAATGAAACAGTAGAATGCTGGTTGGAAGGGATTGACAGATTAGCTTCCATGCAAAGAACTTTCCAAGTTGTGCATTTAGTTTATTGAAGATTTTATTTATTATTTTAAGATTAATGTTTTATTCATGCATCATCCACAAAAAGCTTAATGAGGGGCTGATTCTAATACATTCATCTGGGAGCTTTCTAAGTTTACCTGGCCCATTTTTGTCTAATCAAGTTATAGACTTTCAGAAAGAGGGCTTCCTGTTCAATTGGTAGCAAAAATGAATTGATCGAAACCTACAGTTCAAGAATAAAGTCATATATATATTCTCAGTTAATTTGCCAATCCTGACCTGATCAACCCGTTTCCTCCTCTATCTTACCTATGCAAACTTTCTTAGCCTTGGCCATGGCAGCCATAGCCGACATTAACAAGATTCTGCTAAAAACCTTCTAAGTTATGGATATGAGTCATCATCATCAGAACTTTTTCAGCACCGATACTAATATTGCCTCGGAGTTGTCATCCCAAATCGCAGCAATGATTTAATTGATTGAATATTAGATAGAGGATATCAATGTTGACAGACATGTGAAAACAGTCATAGCATGAAAACCTGAAAAATTGCCTCGACAAGCCACATCTGCTAGTCCTGCTCACCTATAGCACCTAATTTACTCAGTGCCATTCAGCCCACTTCACAACAGCAATCAATTAGATATCAATCTAAAGTTAACAGAGGGTTCAAAAAATACGAAAAGACTTCTTTGGCAGGAAATTGTATATTTTATTGTATATTATGCAGACTTATAGAAAAGTGTTGTGATGGATCAATAACTTAAAATTGATGTAAACTTACTTTCAATCCGATCCTTATATTATGTCAAAACAAAAATCAGCTAATTTGAAGTAGATGGAAAATGCCTGAGTCTCCTATTACTTCAAACTTATCTAATATTCTTATCTAATTCACAGATCGATGTTACTCGTCTGAGCCCCCAGATGCTTGCCCCCCCTAATGTAAACGCAGCTTTAGACTCTTGCCCCCCCCCCATATGACAGGTGAATGTTCGATTCAGAGCCTTATTAAAAGAAACAGTTTTGTACGAAACAAATCAGTTTATTGTCAATCCATCAATATATTTTGCTTGTTATAGAAAAGTTGGTCTGGCAGATCATCATTCCACCTCATACCAGGGCTTACAGATCGTCCAGTAACAGGTAAGAGAGTACCTAAGTATTATTTACACATTAATTTTAAGACAGTTGCGTGTAGCTGGTACTCTACGGGTTTTTATCATAACTGTTTTGATAAACAGGCTTCTTTATTGGTTTAAAACAATTTTCGATATAGAACATATATTGGTGGGTCGATTATGAGACAATTTTTTTATTTTTATGGCTGTCTCCTCATCGTTAATGGAAAGACAACTACCATATTTATACGTGATTGTTGCTAGATTACTCTGATGTTCACCTGTCTGTCTTGAAACATGTTCATTCTCGTAACAATTTCAGAACCTATGCTAAAAACCTTGATGAAACTATAGATGCTAATTCAGATTATCATAGTTGGTCAAATCGAATGCTGGTCCTCTACGGTTTTTACTATCAACAGGTTTCTTTGGTTTATAAAAATTACAATAGCACTGCTAGCGGGTGATTCTTTGTTATCCAAAGTCTTAATCTAATATACGCTCGAATATGTTACTGATCAAACTTTTTCAATGTCCAGCCAGTTAAAAAAAATAGGCGACATTTATATTACGTCGTACATTTTAGAACATTTGTTCAAAATGTTTTGATTGTATAATCAAGCAGATAAGTTCATAATACACATATCTTCATTTCACATTGTACAAGATTTTACCAATCATCGCATAAAAATCCAACTCATTTTAGGTTTTGTCAATTACTGCTACAGTCTGCTGTTCTAACGTTCGGCCATCGTGCAATTTCACGTCTATTCTTGAGAATAGAATTATCTGACACAGTATTGCTCTTTGATGGCCAATAGAATTAAGTGTTGCAGGATATCAAGATATTGATCAATATTGGTCGATATCTGGTGGGACGTTTATGATTCAGGCCATATTTAATTTCTCGATACGATATTCGTTGCTATGAATTTGGTTGATATCAGATGGTTCACTATCGATATACAGTACATTTCTCGGAGGGGCGTATTCGATATAGACCATATTTTGGTGGGACAATTATTAGACCACTTTCTTGTTATGGTTGTCTTCTCATGGTAAATGGAAAGGCAATTACCATATTTATAGGAAATGATTGCTAGATTTCTCTGATGTCGACATACAATATCAAAATGTGATTACCCTTAATTTCGGTTAGGATCGATATCAATGTACTTTGTTGCCAAAATATCATTTGACTTGTTAGCAATTTCACACAGCACTAATCAGGAGGTTTGGTTCTGTGTATTAGTTGACATATAAACAGTAAGACAAGCCAGAACAAATCAGGACCTTCCAAAGCGCAGCCAAAATAGAAACCTCACAAAACAATTAATTTGCGAAGTGAAAATATACGGAATTCAGTAAACAGCCCTTGTATTACGATGGGCTGTTTGGGTTTGAGTTCCTGCTGTTTGTTTGATAATATTAAGAAAATGTACTCTGTTTGTTCCTGTAACAACATCAAAACCTATGCTAAATACTTTTATGGTGTTGTATCTGAAACTAGGGTTTTAGGATGACCAATACAACTAAACTCATCAATACAATCGATAGAACAGGCTCACCTCAAAAACACTGTTACAAATAACTGATTTCTCAAGCAAGATCCTCTCAGTGCAAAGCTATCAGTTGAGTGTCCTCTCTACTAGCCGCCAGCCTTTTGGGGAGACTCTAGAAGTAATAAAATCCTCATATGACTTATCTGGCTGTCCTCATGAGTATACATATTGTAAAACAAACAGTCATAAGTAGAGTCCTTTTCCCAATCTCGTCTTCTTCTTTTTGTTTTGCCTTTTCGGTTTATTTTCTTATTGCAGTTTTGTTTTAGTGTCCTACGTTTTGTTTGGATCCATAATATGGTAGATTAAATACATATTTTAGTTGGGGCAAAGGTTCAAACATTCCTCAGTACGAAATATGATGGTAGTCTGCACTATCTGTTTGCCGCTATGTGACTGCCTCGTTTCTGGCTGAGTCATGTTATTTATATCAGCGCCCCTCCCTGTTTATACCTTTGTACCAGGGAGGGTGGGATACTCATTGATTTACTATCATTGATTTACTGTCCCGAATCCAGGTTATTTGTCAATGACTCGATCAATTTTGATCGGATTTTAAGTTTGAAAATTACAATAGAGTGAGCAGCTTGTCTTAAACAGTTTGATACTAATTTTAGGCAAAATAATTTTTTGATGAAGAAACAACATCAAGTTAAGATGCTGCTGATTGTAAAGCAATTTTCAAATTCAAATTCCGATCGAGATTAATTGGGTTATGAACAAAAACCTTCATTGTGGACAGTAAATCAATGATAGCATCATTGCCTCTACACCTTCCAACGACGTTACATTGCCCCACAATTAGGTGCCTCACTTTAGCTGTATATAGTGTGCTGTCTAGGTCCTGTCGCACTCCAGTTCAAGGTAGGAGTGGGCAAGCTAGGCTATAGTATGGAGAGCTCACCTCCTTTAGCAGCATGTGTAGTGACTCGGATTCGATCCGGCAACCCTCAGATTGTCTAGCTTGAATCCAAACCACCACGCCATCCTGCCTACCCTTGGTGGAGGCACTCAGATTTCTTGCGACTTGAGTTTCTAGCTATGCTCTTAAACTTGTCTACTTACACTCTGATTCTCAGCAAGTTGAGACACGCTGGCGCTGTCGCCAGGAAAGAGCATTTTTTGTACAAGTATAGGCTCAGTTTTGGTCTCGACCATGAAGTTTAACACATTTTGTTAATCTGAATTGTGTTGTGTCTGTATATCAACTCCTTCCTCAGTGCTCCTAAACGCTACTTCCAGCATAGCTGCAAGGTAGAGTGTTAACAGTGTCAGGGCCAAGCCACAGCCATTGCTGAGACAGCAAATTATCTTGACTGAGCACTTTGGCTTGCATTCCATTATGGACAGAATGCAGTCATTTTATGAGTTTCTCGAGCTTCCAGAGTACTTGCCAGAGCCCATACCTTGCTGAAGGCGATGATTACAGCATAGAACGGTATGCTCTACTCAAGGCATCTTTCCTGGACTTAGCCGAGAGAAAAAAATTCCGTTTTGCGATTATGCTAATCGCATACATATAGAAACCCATGTCTTGTTCCTCATTACACATTCTTTTTTTTACAAAATAGAAGAAATGGCTAAATGCCGGTATTTTCTTCAAATACATGTACAGGGAAACTAGTAGTTAAGGGTTCGGTGTTTATCCTATTTACGCTCAATTTGCCTGATATTCACTATGAAAGCTTCAAATGAAATAGGAGTGAAAGGCACCGCATCAAATTTATCATTCAATTAAATACAATAATACAGACATGCAACAGTCTCTTCTCTGGATTATTTACTCTGCCTTAAAACTCACTCTTGGACAACCACTGGATTATAATAACGTGGATTTTCAAACCTCCTTTAACACTAGGATTTACTTGATCACTGCAATCATACTCACTCCAACACTTCGCCGAAAGGACGCACGCCCTGTGATTTTGGTGGCACCCATACTCTGGGACACCTACCCTAGTGCAGGTTCTCAGTGTAGAGGTCATCGGGCATTGGAGGCCGCTCAAGAAGCCTTGAACTCTCTCCCTGTGTAAGTGAACCCCGTGACCCGCTAGGTTAGGCAACTGCCCATCCTGGTAATAAAAATGGCCGTGCCCTGGTCATTCACAATATTGGTGGCAGCAGTGGGATGTCCGCCAGGATGCCAGGAGCTAACAGGAAACAGATGCTAAATGAGCTCGAACAGGGGATCCAACAGAGGACTACATCTCCTTGATTGGATCTACAGGAACCGGAAACTATACCCTCAGCCACTCCCACTATGCACAACACTTTTAAGGCAGGGAAAAAAACTCAGAAAGTTTAGGGTAAATTTTGTAAGCGATGACCAGTATCAACCAGCACTTAACTCAAATGGATTGCCTATTAGTTCTGATCTTATATTTTGATGAGATCAACGATGGGCAAAATTAATTTAATTAGCATAATCTCTGTTAAATATTGGAGGCCTGACTAATACAATGTCGATATCTTATCTAACAAATCCAATTTTTATAATCAAGGAAAGACCTTTCAGGCTTATAGTAAACCCACAAATTCCGATATATCTGACTTCAACGCAGCATTTATGCAGAATTCTTTTCTTTTAACTTTGTCAGACCTTGCATTTTAGTTTTCCTCTGTTTTTACCTCAACATGTGTTTTCATCAACAACCATAAATACATTCAAATTGGCATTGTCAAACCGCTTGTTTTAATTTGATTTAGATAGAATTGATTATTTCCTTCTTTCTTTTTTGTACGTCAGGGCGAACATCTTCGAATGATATTGATGCAAATAAAGATGAATAAATTTACATGAATGAATCTAGCAGGCAACTCAGTGTAACAATCAGTCAGATAAGCACCAAAAACAAACTCAAGTCTTAAATATACTCAGGGAGCTAGAATAGAGGACTTTTCAACTATATTATGTTCTTTTTCATTGAGGCTAATGGTAGGTCAGAACAATAAGCTGCGCTAAACCTAAGAGCCAGCCTAGAAGTGGCAGCTGCCTACGCCGTACATGAGAGAACTACTAACAATGTGTTTGCAGGTCGATGCGGACAGTTTGGACTGACCGCAAAACACGCCTGGGACAGACTTAATGCTCTTCAAAAGGAGGCCAAATAGAGCCTTCACGAATTTGGAGCAGATATCACTCAATTTGTGGACAGAGTCTTCTCCAGTCGAGACAGATGAATCAGACTAAGCTTCACCAACACAGCTCTCGGAATGATGCCAGAGCATATAAAAAACTATGATAAAAAGCCAGACGGACCAGATAAAATGGACTCACTGTTGAAAGCCATCAAAAGAGTAAGTTGAGATGCAAGCCAGCAATCCTACTAGTCAGACCCAACAACCTGAACGTTCCACTCATAACAGGACACAGAAGGAACCTTGTCAACATTAGCCATCCAAGGAGTGAATTTTAAAAGCTCAGGGCCGAACTGGCCACGGCACAGCCAGTCACCCCAACAGTCGGGAGCCAGTTAACCAGTCGTCGGGAAACACCCCCCCCCCCCCCCGTCTGGCCCAGTAACCAGTTACACTCGGCACAGATCTCAGCAAACCAAATAAATCAGCGGTAAAGAGTTTAAGCACACGGACACTGCCTGTATATAAGTAGATAGTAGGTAATTAGCCGAAACTAGTTAACTACCTCTTAGATTCAGACTCTGGCGACAATATCCTGTCCCGAAACACCTTCATACCAGATCAAGTGATGGCAACTATACGGAACAAACTCACTCAAATACAGAATTAGGTGTTATTCAGCAATAATAACTTTTCGGGTATCCAATGTGGCAGAGGATGCCACCCTCGGAATGACCTTTTTAACCAATCGAAATTGCACTCATCTGCTACGACAGTGAATAATAAACAATTGAACTAAGGAGTATGGCTGTACCAACTAGTATGGATGGACTTTAAGTTGTGAAGTCCAGATCACCAGACACGCTTGCATTATAGCAAACACCGAAAACCAGCTTACCGGCTCAACGCTGGCTCACAGACTTAGAGAGCATCACAATGTAATCAATCACTGTGTAAGGAGAGTAGTACGCTGTATAAACACAGTGTCAGACTTTTTACTACTCATGCAGATGACCAGATTTCTCAAGATCATCACACCGATAGAAGTCAGTCACAGATGACAGCATCTCTGCATCTAAACCAACTCCACAACCACACTGGCAGTCAGCCACATGTACCCATCCATGTGCAATGGCTTTTGGATCGAGCACAGAAAGAATGCAGCTCAGCCAAACAGGCGCAGGATCCCACCATGCTGATGATTAACACAGATCAAGTTTGCTGGAGTACTCATTGAATGAGGACATGATATCGGCTGACAAACTGAGTCACCCATGAGATCCCAACCGCACCCGGGACGCAACCTATCATGCAGGGTCTCCGACGGCTAGGGTTTGAGAAGGAAAAGTGGTGCTGGTGACAGGGACACTTACCCACTACCAAGGATTGAATACAGCCTTGCCCAGGGAGTCTGTATTTCAGCACCCTATATCGTAAATGTGGATATTGGCAACTACCAATGAGTAAAGACTGGTGTTGTATTGAGCCAGGAAAAATGAAAAGGAGCCGAGCCACTGAATTTTCTGTAAATTCGGGTACGAGCCGAGTCAAAAAGAGCGCGTGAAATGGATTTACATTACGACCTCATAAGTTGATGTCCTACACTGTCTTGGTTTTACATCTAGGAAGTATGGTTCTAGGTCTACACTGAATCATTGAGTCATTGTTATTGAATTATTATTATGATATCTAACAATATCAACCACAAAAATGATAAGCCCATTATCCAGACAGGACATTATCACATACATAATATGAAGTTGAGACTAGTGATGGCAAATTTTCAGATTTTGGTGAGACGGGACGAGACCGAGACAGCATGAAAATCCGAGACGAGACCAGGGCGAGACCGAGACATATCGATGCCGATAAAACATTCTTCAGATATCACAATTTAGAATAATGATGGATATTCATCCACTAATCACTAGCGCAATTAGCTAATAGTACATGTTAAGTTTGATTCAGTTTGTAAAATATCATCTAGACATAATGAACTATGTTGAGACCAAGTTTCATCAAATTCTGTCAGGTATTTATCAAATTATAGATGTCTGAAGAAAGCTTTATGTAGTGTTGTAAGCCGTTCATAATAATCATAGCAAAAGCATGACTAAAGCCTGGTACCATAGACTTAATATACTACCTAGATCGGCCAATAACATTCAATACTGTCCCACTTAAATAGCGCGGCATGACGTTATTAGTTTGTGCTGTGAGCCATAGTTTACTATATATCCATCAATGAAAAATATGAAAAATCAAGGGACACTGGGCATGATATCAGCCCCTGTCCAGCCCCTTATTATTCAAACACAAAGAAAATAGGTGACTGTATGTAAATGACCTTTCGCACGAGATGGTATAAATAAATTGTCTCCAGAACCAGAAATATTTATGATAAAATACAATCATTGGCCAATAAACACTGAATACAGCCATTTACCCTCAGCACTTCCATCACTACTATAAACATGTAAAGAATACCTATAACACAATATCAAAATATTTTGTTGTATGAGCCAGATCTTACACCACCACCACCATCATCGTTTTTCTCTTCAAAATTATTCCTAGTTGTGACTGAACACAAACAGTCTGCTCAAATTGGATTGCTAATTTTATTGTTGCTTCACAAGGAAGAATAGATCTGTGCTGTTAAATGAGTATGCAAACTACAGATAGCTGTTGTTCCTGAGTACGTATGATGAAGCTAGTATATTGACAATTACTTAAAATTATTTTACTTCAGTACTGTAGTCAAAAACCTAATGGCCTTTACCGTGGCCAAACTTAATTTTGCCGATGCCGGTACTGTTCTTTGAGTTTATCAATGTGATATCGGCGTCAACAGTGAATGTCAATTGCTTCCCCGATTTATACACAGAAACAGCAGCGTGAAAAAAGAAGAAGTTATTACTGAGATGTCTAAAACTGTTTTAACAAAATTACGTCCGATGAAGATCATCCTCTTTTTAGTCGTGCTGTTTCCAACTGTACAAAGGTATCTATTGCCCACCAAAGTGCAGGACAGGAAAGCTTTTTTCCATACTACATGTCAGTTCACAATAAAATATGTAATATGTAATATGTAATATGTAAATATGAAACTCCAGAGGAAAAAGGATGGAAGCATGTGACTCTAATAAACTTATGCAAAAGTCGCAAAAAATATTGGCTGTATTCGAGAGTCTACTGTTTTCGCAATATGCAAGCTAATTTGTTGAAAGTTAATAGGTATGGCATTTGAAGTGTACTATAAAGGAAAATCATAATTAATTTTGTTTCGAGTCTATGACCTGTTCTGAATTAATGATTGAAGTTTCACATATTTTCACGGCTTCACAAAAAAAATGCATTGTATGGCGTGACGTAAAAAGTCAGTTTAGACTAGTCATATATCAAAGAAAATCAAATTTTACGAGAACGCAATCTCTTAGTAAGCATTCCACCTGGTCTGAAATTTATTGCATTTAATTTGACTCCTCCATCTGCTTTGACAAAAACAGCGTTTTCTGCCTCATTTCCTACCTAAAATGACACAACGTCATCGAATCAAGTTTTTGTTCAGGTATTCATTTTCAGTAGCTTGGCAGCTTTCCAACGGTATATGATAATATGTTGATATTCGGATCGGTCTTTGACATTACCTTATGATCATTAATTATTATTCTTATCGTTCCATTCACATTATTCTTATTCAATAGTTAATAATTCCCATAAAAACTATTTCAGCTTCGATCTAGATGGAGCCCTGCAGACATCTCTATACGTCTTAAGATACTGCAGCACATTCAACAGTGATTTCTGTATAATTGACAATGTCTCCTTACAGAGGGACTTTTTAGTTATTGCCAAAGGGATTGTTGCTGCTCATTAATTCAAAAACTGGCTGCCTAAATAAAGGGTCTAGAATCGTTATTTTGTGGCTCAGACTGGGTTCTTTAGTAATAGCCATTATTCATACTAAACCTTAGCTCATACTAAACCTTAGCTCATACCAACAAAAATTTATTGCATGCTGCGGAGGTTATTGCTTGTGAGCAGCTGTGTTGCATATGAGCACGCAACTCTCGGCTGAGTCAGCAATAATGCTGGTTATTATTTGGCCAGAGTTTGTTTTCCAGTCTTGGAAATTATTAGAATCACTGCTTCCATCCTTTTTCCTCTGTAGTTTCATCATTACATGTAGTTCCATGTTCTCAGATGATGACATGTTCTGTTGTAATAACTACTTTTTTTCACGCTGCTGTTTCCGTTAATAGGCCGAGGAAGCAATTGACATTCACTGTCGACGCCGATATCACATTTATAAACTCAAATGATGGTGGTGGTGGTGTAAGATCTGGCTCATACAACAAAATATTTTGATATTGTGTTATAGGTATTCTTTACATGTTTATAGAAGTGATGGAAGTGCTGAGGGTAAATGGCTGTATTTATTTCAGTGTTTATTGGCCAATGATTGTATTTTATCATAAAAATTTCTGGTTCTGGAGACAATTTATTTATACCATCTCGTGCGGAAGGGTCTTTTACATACACTCACCAATTTTATTTGTGTTTGAATAACAAGGGGCTGGACAGGGGCTGATATCATGCTCAGCGTCCCTTGATTTTTCACATTATTTCATTGAATGGTATATAGTAAACTATGGCTCACAGCACAAACTAATTACGTCATGTCGTCCTATTTAAGTGGGACACATTATGATCAGTGAAGCATAAGAATTGTCCTGTCTAGGTAGTATATTAAGTCTATGCCTGGTACCCATCAACTGCATAACTGTCTCAGGAACTCATCTGCGATCATGCACGACCACTTGTGCACTGCTGTGATTGGTGGGTACAAAATACACAGAGATCGTGCGTTTACAACCTTCGCACGAAAGTAGAATAATTTGATTCTACTTTCGTGCGATATATTGTGCGATATGTTGTGCTGCATTTTGTGGTACCCACAAATTCTTAATGATTGCCAGTGCAAAATCTTAGAAATTCCTGAGATTAAAAAAGCACATCGGTGGGTACAAGGCTTAATAGCTATGTCTTTTGATCGTATCGTCTCCATTTCTAAAATCGCCACTCAAAATCCATAGCGTAGTGGTTAAGATCGTGGACTGTGGGTCACAAGGTCTCAGGTTCGAGTCCAGGTGTAGGCAGCATTTTGACCATCACTAGTTGAGACCCGTGAAGATGCAGCCCTCAGACCCGACTTGACCCTAACATGACCTGACCACAGAAACCCAAAACCCGACCCTTTGACTCGATCCTGAATACAACACTAGTAAAGACATCAGTAATAGCGCCGCAGTCGTGACAAAAAACAGATTATGGAAACCAAAGTGATTACCCAGATTCTTTTGAGGGGCTTATGAAGAGAGTTTTGAACGGGATAACTTGGACCCCCTTCTACTGTACCTAGACAATGTGATCATTTTTGCTAGCAAATTTGAGGAACATCTAAGATTTTAAACAGCCAATCTTAAACTAAACCGCAGTAAATGTGAGCTCTCGAAACAGGAAGTAAAATATCTAGGACACATTGTCAGCAAGGACGGAGACAAGACTGTACAATTTCGCCCGACTATGCAACTGGAGATAAACCTATCAGTATACTCACCTAGGAGGCTATTTTTCAGTGGACGGGGAAGAGAAAGCAGCTTTTCAGCAGCTAGAAATTTTTTTTTCAACTCTCCAGTACTAGGTTGCCCAATTCCCAGACTCAATTTCATCCTAGAAGGAGTAGAAGTACTTTCACAAAAACAGAATGCTCAAACCATATGTACATTGGAAAGAGTTTCTGCTACGGAAGTATCGTGCCTCACTCCATTGGCTTTACAAATGGAAAGAGCCAGCTCATCAGGTTGCCAGATGTCTATAAATTCTTATTGACTTCAAATTTCGAAAGAAATATCAGGTAGGCAAATAATGCCAGCGAATAGAGGCAGCAGGGAGGACCTTCCTGGACAGAAGCGCTACAACAGACTGGCATGGAACCAAAGTAATAAACAATGATAAGAAAAGATAATAAATTCCAACCGGGACACCCCTCAGTCGAGAGGGAGGAAGCACTGAGCTAAAGAAGTTAGCTAAAACTTTTTACAATGTTGATTGGATATGGCCATCCTACAGATAAGATTCGCATAGAACCAGCACGCTAAATGGCTGACTGTCAGCCCTCTGCCTATGTAAACCCTAGGTATAGAAGATACTCAACACCACAAAGGCATCAATAAAACCTACAAATAGCTGAGGCTAAATTGGTAATGGCTAGGAAAGAGATATCTGGGCGCTTATGCAAACTTGTGAGATTTGCCAAGCAGCAATAAACAGCCACCCAACTCAACCCAGAACAAATGGCAACTATCTGAAGGCTGTCCTTGGTAAGTGGTATCTAATAAGGCTGGTGGAACCTCTCACTCCTTCTCCTCAAGGGAACAAGATAGAGTTAGTGCTCTCTGACCATTTCACCAGTTGGAGGGACATGGTACCCATACCAGATGTAACAGCAAAAACAGTGGCAGATGTACTAGATCAGATTATATTGCTTACCTCGGCATACCAGAATGGATACACAGCAACCTGGGCACCCAGTTCAAACTCAGACGCAAACTCAAACGCAGAACATGTCAAGCTGTTGAAAGCACTACAAGACCTCTAGCTATCACCGTCAATGGAGGGAATAAGAACATTGGTGAAGCTCTATATCTCTATTACTCGCTTGTGAAGAGACTGCAGGTCCTCATGATACTTGGGTCATGCAATCCCCACAAGCAGTCTCTCACAGGCTCAATCAGGGGAGTCCCAACTACCTGATGTCAAACTAGTAGCCTGTACACTTAAAATCTAGCTGACAATCCGGGACGGTAACTGTAAATTGCTGAACAGGCTGAACATGCTGAACAGCTGAACAGAATTTCTCAGACTACTATTTGCTTGATTCTCTACATGATTGGCTAATTTTGCACAAGCCTGGACAACTCCTTATATTCTGCTGGTTAATTAACTTATATTAAGTTTGCAACTGCCTTTGTTTCTTTCTATTATTTTATCCACAGTTAGTCTTTGATATTAGACTAGTGAATGGATGGAAGGAACCCCCAACCCCCTCCCCCCTTGTCAAGACTGGCTAGATCGAAGGAAGGCATTGTGCTGAATAATGTTTCTGGTTTCCTAAACGCCATCAGATTTGGTACATTGATTGCTTCATTTGCTTGCCCTCGTTGATACCATACACCATACATGAATAGCCATACGCCTGCTCAGGGTTAGATATGTACCCCACATTCATATAATATATATCAGTGATTGCCCTAAAACGAATATATTAGGTGCCAACAGGAACTAAGTAACTCATTATACTCATTAAATCATTTGGCTGTGTTTGAGAAGTGATAGTCAGCCACAGAAAAGATTGCAAAAAATAGTTTTAGTCTGAGAAATTCTGTTCAGCTCTTCAGTGTGTTCAGCCTGTTCAGCAATTTACAGTTACCGCAATCCGGGAGCAGGACAACAAGGAGGATACACAGTATCTTGGTGGTAGTTTGATATGATTGCGACAGAGTATTAATTTTTTGATGCTGCCGTTTGGCATGTTTTTCTAGTATAGGTTAGAGCCAAAGGTTCAAGAAGGGCCCCTCCGCTAAGTTACAGCCACAATATTTTTGATCCTGCTGCCTTGCAGCTGTCCCCTTCTGGAAAAAGGACAAGGGAGCAAACCCAAACAAAAAACCCAGGGAAAGTGCCACTCTGACTCAAGGGCGGTAGACTCAATAACTCCATGTATCTTCCGGCCAGCCAATGGGACTACGGGTACAGTGGTCTCGTCTCGGGTTCTCCTTGCCAGGTTACTGACAAAGCCCTGTGTAGTCTAATACCTTGTCGGCAATCTCTATGAATTATGACAACGACAACGAAAACTCATACCGGCTTGGACGTCGCCCAGGTTAACAAGGTTCGATCACAGAAACTGAAACTAGCTGAATGGAATGTGTGCACAACCTTGGACAGGCAGAAGCTTTCAGACCAGAAGGGAGAAGTGCTCAGTGGCGTATATTTGCAATCACGGCCCACAGTTTTCCGTGAATGGCTGAATAGCTCAGTGTGTAGAGCGTCCGCCTTGTATTCACTGTTTAATAAGATTGTTGTGGGTTTGAATCCCATCAAGGTCAGTTTTTTTTCAAATGGGTGCTTTATAACTGGAGCATTTTTACCGTAATCTTCTACTGCTATTGAGTTGTTTTCTGAAAGTACCCAACAGCTCAGTGAGCTATTGAAATACCTCTCTGCTTGCACTATTTTGCTACCGATATGCAAAAATTTCCGTGGTGGGAGGGCGCTCAAGCGCCCCTCCCACACCCTCTCCGCCACGCCTACGGCATGTGGATCGGGCTGCGCCCGATCATTATGCTCATCTCTAAAAGGTCAGTGAGTGAAATTTTTTAGAATATACGCCCCTGGAAGTGCTATCATAGCAAACAAAATCAGGAAATACAGTATCGACATAGCTGCGCTTAGTGAGGTGAGGTTCCCAGGTTGCGAAGTACACAAGAAGAAGCTGCAGGATACATCATATTTTGGAGCGGAAAACCATCAACTGAACCAAAGCAGGCTGGTGTAGCTTTAGCAATCAGTAACATTATAGTCTCCCAGATGGATGAGGAGCTCGAAGACATTAACAATAGAATAATATCTCTATGACTATCACTGAAGCACATAAGGCACTTTACTATCATAAGTGTCTATGCACCAACCATGACAAACCCACCGGAAATCGTTGAGGGGTTCTATGACAAGCTCAGCCAGGACTGCTCCAAGACATTCCAAATGCAGACAAAATAATTTTGCTAGGAGACTTCAATGCCAGCGTAGGATCAGACCACCACATATGGCCAAAAGTACTGGGAAAATTCAACAGCGATAGAGCCAACAGCAATGTAGAAATCCTCCTTGACCTGTGTTCTGAACACCAGCTACTAACACCATTACTACTAACCATTACTAACACCTACTTCAACCATCAACCAGTGCATCAGAATTCATGGACGCATCCAAGGTCTAAGCATTGACTTTGTCATCACCCGTCAATGAGATATCCAATATTTCCAGAACACCAGGGCAATCAGAGGCGCAAACTGCAGCATTGATCACATAATGATAGTTTCGAAAGAAAACCTTATCATTCTCAAACGAATGTCAAAAAGATCAAGTAAGAAATTGAAGCTGGATGTTAACAATGCTTGATAACCCAGTGGAAGAGCAGTGGGATAAGTTTAAGATCATCCTGTATGAAACATCTAAAGAAAATCTGGGCCCCATCAAAAGGAAGCATGAAGATTGGTTTGATGATAACGTCACCAAACTGCTTGAGATGATAAATATCAGGAATGAAGCACGATCAGGAATGATGAACCGGACCACACAATCTACCACTGCCAAATATAAGCAGGCACACAAAGGGCTACAGCAACGATGGAGGGAGTTAAAGAACCAATGGTGAACAGACAAAGCGTCTGAACTACTGGAACTGGCTGACTCCAATGACACAAAAGGCTTCTACCAGAGCATGAGAGGGATATGGGGACCGAGAGTAAACCAACCTTCACAACTCTTGGACAAAGGAGGACAAAATGTATTGTCAGAGAAACCAGACCTGCTGCACAGATGGACTGAGCACTTCAATCAACTATTGAACGACGAGACCACAGTGACATCTGCAACAACTGACAGTATCAAGCAGGCATCCCCTCTGGATTGGATAGATGAAACTCCAGAAATTGAGGAAGTCTGGAAAGCTGTCGGAATGCTTCGCGATGGAAAATCACCAGGTGCTGATGGAATATATTCAGAGATAATAAGAGGCGTAGATGAACGAGTCTTACAAGTGCTGACTAACATCATACAGGAAGCATGGAAGGAAAATGAAGTTCCGCAGGACTGGAAAGACGCACAGCTGTTTACCATATTCAAAAAAGGTGATAGACGTATCTGCGGTAACTATCGAGGCATCTCACTTCTTTCCATACCAGGGAAATTATTTACACGAGTTCTACTTAACGGACTTTCCTCTCAGATTGACCCGTTTGTCCCAGAGGCTCAGTGCGGCTTTCGAGCCGACATGGGTACAGTGGATATGGTGTTCAGTTTAAAACAGGTGCAGGAGAAGTGCATCAGCAAAACATGCCACTATAAACGGTGTGAGTGGACTTTTCTAAAGCATTCAGCACTGTGAATAGAACTGCCCTATGGAAGCTGCTTAATAGATATGGCTGCCCGAACAAGTTCACCAACCTCATCAAAGCCTTGCACAAAACCCAGCAAGCCAGAGTAAGCTTGAACGGCGAACTCTCAGATCCATTTACGTTATCAAATGGGGTCAAACAAGGATGTGTTCTTGCACCGACGCTCTTTTCCTTATTCCTCACTGCAACTCTTACCCTCGCATTCAGTGACTGTAACAAGGGAGTCCTAATACAAAGCCGCCCAAATGCAGACCTCTTCAATGTCAGTCAGTTTAAATCGACATGCAAGACCAAAGATTTATTAGTGGGAGAATTGTTGTTCGCGTATGCCACAGCCTTCATTGCTCACAGCTTTGATGATGCTCAAGCAATCGTAACAAGATTTTCAGATGCAACAAAAGCATTTGGACTTAAGATCAATATCAAAAAGACAGAGATGATGTACCAACCAGTCCCAGGATCTAACACCGAGGGCCTGAATATCAAAATTGATTATCAAGATCTAAAACGAGTAAGCCATTTCAAATATCTAGGGTCAACATTGTCAGACAAGAACAAGCTACATGAAGAACTGAAATCCAGGAAGTCAAAAGCATCCATTGCTTTTGGGAGGCTGCGAGAACGAGTATGGGATAATAAGCACCTCAACCTGCAGTCTACCGTGCAATAGTGCTATCCACGCTACTGTATGGTGTAGAATCATGGACTGTGTATCGCATTACATCCCACAGGCATAGCGCATATATGATGGGGCACCTGAGGTACATATTATTCGCTTAATCCAGCGAAAGGGGCTGTTTCCTCTCAAATCAGGAGGATATAGTGAGAATTACAAAAAGTGGAAAGTGGGTGTGAAAATCTGCAAGGAGGGTCCAACCTAAATAGGGAGACTTAGCAAGTACAGAAAGCAGCAATTGCAATGTCCTTATTACGTCAATATAGTATCTAGACAAAATAGCCTACATAATTTCTGTGTTGTTGTATTTGTGTAGTGTAACACCAATGACATATCGTCTTATTTGTTCAAAGCTTGCCACAAACAGTTTTTTTACCAGGAAGCGCTTTACCATGACATGAGACGAATAATGTCTCAGTAACAAATACCTACTGAGGTGCAAAATAAGCTGTGCCCAGTTTATTTCTCAGATAAAGTTGTGTTTGTCAGATTGTCACATATTGAATTATACACTGCTAATCCCTATTATTGAACCTTAGAACCATAACGCCCAGCAAATCTCTGTTTCTAGTCTAATTTACCAACACATGCAGTACATTTCAACTATGCTTATCATATACCAGAGGCGCTGATATATTGCATCATAGCATTATCTCTGAGTGCTTCTTAGTTTCTACTCATTGTTTCCATTTCACTCATTGTATTCATCATAGTCTTCGAGTGTCATTTAGTCCTTCATCATGACCAACTCTCTCTACAACTGTAATTATGTCTCAGTAACAATTACCTATCGAGCTGAAAATTAAGCGGTGGGTTTAATTCTCAGACATAATTTGTGTTTGTCAGAATGTCAGATTTTAGGATGTTTCACTGCCGATTCCTATTATTGAGAATTGAGTATTAGTAAAAATCTTGCATCAAATTTTGATCAATTTGCCTGCATTCAGAGTTGTGGGGGGGGGGGGGCAGCAAATCCAAATGCAGATAAATAGATCGAAATTGATATACCTCACTTATCTGTCTACCTGAGACAAACAGTTTTGCTTCTATTTGGTGGGTTCCCTGAGCGTATCAGTTGCTAGTATTTGTTACTTTTCAATGGAAAAACAATTGATTGAAACCAAAAAGTGTTTTCTTTAATTCACAGTTCTCCTTGCTAACATTACCCACCATTTCATTGGAAGTTCTCATTTTTATTCTACTTAGTAGCACTTTCAACATGGGGCTTCCAGATGAAATTGATGAGCAGATGATGATGCTCACTGATGTTGAGAAGGAATTGGAACGCTGCCAATCAGCATTGAGGGCTGCAGAATACAGATTGGAGGCAGCAGGGATCAATGATTGCTGCGAAACACCTGATTGTCCTCGTCACGTAGACTGGTGGTGTAATAACTGCCAGATCTCAATATGTCAGAGGTGATGTTTAATCCGGTGTTCTGATTGAATTAAGTAAATACGTCTTACACCGCTCAAAGACACACAGAGTTATCCAGGAAGGGATAGAATTGCTTATCAATAGTCTCCATTGTAAATGATCTAGCTTGTTCCATTTGGATATCTCTACTGTTGTTGTAGGACTTTATAACTTCCCATATTTATCTTCTGCAATGAACTAAAATTTCCATCTGTTGTAGATGTTATTGGAATGAGGAGTGTGCATCTGGTGTTAACCATGACCTCATAAACTTTGTCGAGATCTATAAAGAAACTAGAGAGAGATTTGTTGGCTGGAGGGATAAGCATGAGGAAATACTTGTTTTGGCTGAGCATAGGGTAGGTGAAAAGTGTAAATAGAAGTAATACCAACTATGGCACAGTTGGGCTTTGCCCATGCAGCAGAGCAACCAGTCAAAACTTTAAATAGGGGTTTGTTGCATCAAAACATCTAGCCAGTAGCTTTGCATGGAGTTATATGAGCTTTCAAAATGTAGGGAGTAACTTCTTCCCCAGCCATTCGCCATGAGTGATGACAAAAGTTGACCCTGACCAATCGGGTGCTTTTAAAATCCAGCTGAGAGCCAACTCATAAAGTGATGGTTCTCAGCTAGATTTCAAAGGTACCTGATTGGTCAGGGTCAATTTTTGTCATCACTAATGGTGGATGGCTCCATATTTTAGATACCCAATACTGGGGGGGGGGTCTCTCAATTATAAACAGCCAAAACTGCAATCAGATCGCTCACTCAGTGAGTGAGTGATAACTGCTAAGACTGCTTTCAGATCACTCACTCAATGATGGTACTATATACATTCTGAGTGAGCGATTTGGAAGCGATTTGGAAGCGATTTTGCCTAACTGAAAGACCAAGTGAGTGATCATTTTGAGCGATGTGATAGTGATAACTTGCTTTAGTAATGTATCGCTCTTTCTTATTGAAAGACCCCCTGGCTAACTTTTTTCATTGACAGTGCCAACATGAACTTTCCAGTGATTGGAAAATGATTTGCAAAATGCTTATTTTCATCCATTGACAGCAAAAAAAGCTTGTCCAGAAAGTTCAGGAGAATATTCGAAAGCTGGCCAATACCTCAGCTTGCTCGCTCAGAAAAGAAGCCAAGACAGGTGCAGATCTTGCTGTCATGCTGGAATCTCTGGATCCAATCACCAAACAAGTAGCTAAACTCAAATCCCTCATGACCAAATATGGAGAAGACGTTGATAAGCTGCCTAAAACGGAGTTTCTAAAAATCATTAAGATCTTCATTGGAGGGCAAGGTAAGCAGGAAATAATGCAAACCTGAAAAATATCAATGCATTTTGTAGCCCTGCTGATACGGCGTGACAAAGTTAGTGAGATTCACAAAGGGAAAAAGTTCCTTGTCCCCCACAATATGATAACTAAGGAAATTTTGAGATTGGTTGAGGCAACAGCAATTTCTTCCTGCATGAGATGGTTAGAAATGCACAGATGTTTGTGCGCCAGGTTACCCTCACAATGGTTATGGGTTGCTAAGGGTGCAATATTTGTGTAAAAATCATGCAATACATTATTACAGTTGTTTAATAGTGAGAAAATTTGTTGGATGTAAAATAATTTCTGAGATTGTGTAAGTTTTACCTTGTCTCGTATAAGTTGCATATAAATAGTCAGTAGGAGGGAAGCAATTCTAATTGCATGCAAACTGGACCAAATTTATGATTATGTCTGGGCACTAGAGAATGGTTTTATTATTTAGCATTCAGAAGAATCATGTGACTTGTTGGATTCACAGTTATTGCAGTGAATCGATGGTGATTCCGGATTGGCAGTGTTTTTCGGTCTGGTTAGGGTTGTTTGCCGTCTGCGTGATGTGAGTGACAGATGACTTGGTTTCCTTCCATTTAGAGTGGTCTCTCATTGGTTGCTTTTTGCTGTCCTTATGATTTGCGATAGCCTGGTATGATGTGGATTTATCATGCGCTAACAAAGCTTTATCCATAGCAAAATCAGCATATTCAGCATAGGTTGGGCTCTTTTTGGTTTTCTTCTTGGTTTTTCCTGCTATTCTACTCCGCCTTTGAATGAGGAACACAGAAAGACAAAAGACTAAGAAGATTGCTGAGGTCACTCAAATGCTGGTTCAAGAATATTGCATGATTACACAGCTTCAAGAACTTAGCATACTGAGAACCAACAATCGTGGCCATGACTCGAGCTTCTCTCTTCTCTCGCTTTCCGCCTCAAATGGATCACCAAAATTCTCCTCAATAGCATGCATACTAACCTCAAATACAGTAGAGGAAACTGACCTGATATAATACTTAATCCAACCCTTAGCATCACCGTTGACATGAGGCAGTAGGATAATCAGTTTTGTGCTTTTGTTATGTCTTTTTCTGATACTAGCAAGATCAAATGATGCATGCAACGTTGGGTACTGGAGGGGAACCCACTAAATATCATAGGTTTGGCTGTAGTTGTGGAACTAGTCTCAAATGACTTCTTGACAAACGAAATCTTAGGCTGTATTTCTGAGTTAGGTTTAACCGTTCAACGTTCAATGTTCAACACGCTTGATTCATCAATAGGAGAGGCATGTGCTGGCCTTTGTGTTGAATGAGAAATAGGGAGAAGCGTCAACTGTGTTTGAGAGGCAAACAGTGAAGATTGAGGAGTTGTCTCATTTAATTTTAGAAAATATATCTCTTTATTGACTGAACACATATTACCCTGCGTTGGCGCAGCAGACACCATTGGAGAATATGATTCAGAGGTTTTGTAACCTACCGGAATAAACTGATGTGATTAGACAGAAATTGTTGACTATATGAGGGTATGACATATGATTAGAGTTATGTCCTTGAGATGTTGGTAAGACATTACGCTCACTTTGGGCTGGACAGTGTGATATGGATGGGCCAGAAAATTCCTTGGGTCATACTGTGTAGCGATTGGGTTACAGTACATGGCTGTTGAGGCAGGATTAGAATAATTTGTACTTTGTACTTTTTTACTTTGAATTTTGTGAATTTACAGAAACTTAGTGCTGTGCTCCCCTGTCAATGATAAAGGAGAAGCAGGAGGAGTACCTGTAACATAACGTAGACTTGTGCTGGATGTTCATACATATTGTAGACCTGTATGTGTAGTCAGTTGCTGCTGAAGTTTGGATTTGCCGACTCTGAGATATCTCCTGCGCTGAGAACTCATTTTTTATAGAACTGCTGTAGCCAAAGTAACAAGGTTTATTTTCACCACAGGAATTAATGCCACTAAAACCTATTCGGATTTTAAGGCTGAATTGGCGCAGTTTGACTTCTTAGGATCATTTGTACCATGGGATCCATGTTTAAACTGAGGTGGACCGTATCCCTTGGATTACCAAGAGAAATTAACAATGAAAGCTTTGCTTTGGCAAGCTTATTAGGCTTTGGTATTGGTTTATCATAACAATCCATGTATCAGCAGGCGATAAGATTGGATTCGTACATGAAAATGAACAATCTAAATTTTGTTGAGAGCTGACATGTAGTGTGGAAAAAAGCTCTCTGAACGCTTTTGTACCCTGCACTTTAGTGGGTGATAGATGGTATGTAGGAGAGACGATACCTTTGCACAATTAAAAACAACACGAGCAAACAACTACAAGCGAATGCGAGGAGGTTGATAACAACAATGCAGCTATGATGAACGACAAGAATATGATATGTGAGCGAACCCCCAAGAAACAGCATCAATATGCGTTTGGGGTTCGATGGATTTCATTACAAAATTATGACAAAGTCTATTCACACAATTCCAAAGGGTCGAAGAGGTTTATCACCATATGAGATCCAATCTATCTTTGTTTCACCGATTACGTCTACTAGCACCATCAGCCAAGGGGTTGAAGAGCTTTATCACCATGAGGTCAGCGAGCATTCTGTCAATCCACCATCTTTTAAATTCACCACACTATTAGGCGGAGGAATGCTGTAGCGGCTCTTCGGTTGTCTGTGATAGCACTGGTCTGATTAACATGTATAACATTCAGTTCATTGTAGTTTTGGCAGTTTGTGAGATTAGCCTGAATTCTGAAAGTATGCAATGGGCATCAGTGTAGATTTGGCAGTTTGTTAGATTAGCCTGTGTTCTGAAAGTATGTGATGGGTATCAGTGTAGTCGATAAACTTAGTTCATTGGTGTAGTTTTGGCAGTTTGTTAGATTAGCCTGTGTTCTGAAAGTATGCGATGGGTATCAGTGTTGTTTTGGCAGTTTGTGAGATTAGCCTGAATTCTGAAAGTATGCAATGGGCATCAGTGTAGATTTGGCAGTTTGTTAGATTAGCCTGTGTTCTGAAAGTATGTGATGGGTATCAGTGTAGTCAATAAACTTAGTTCATTGGTGTAGTTTTGGCAGTTTGTGAGATTAGCCTCAATTCTGACAGTATGCAATGGGCATCATTTTAGTTTTGGCAGTTTGTGAGATTAGCCTGAATTCTGACAGCATATGATGGACATCAGTGGAGTATAGGCAGTTTCTTGAGATTTGCCTGAGTTCCGAAAGTATGCAATGGGCATCAGTGTAATTTTGGCAGTTTGTCAGATTATCCTGAGTTCTTACAGTATTCAATGAGTATCAGTGTAGTTGCCGTCCACTTGTCAGAGAAAGTTTTGCTATTTCTGCACCCTAGTGAAGTGACAGGATTTACGTAATGTGGGATTTTATATCAACTTGTTAAACTGCTATGCGATTACAGTTCAATTATTTTTGTGATGACAAAAGTATAACAAGGTAAACAGATATTTTATAAACAAATACATAAAATAAATTACAAATGCATATATTTTAAAGATTGAATTGAACAGATGAATAATTATTCTAAACATACCTTTCAATCTCACTCTTGTTGAGTATGAAAAAAATAATCCTTCATGTCAATATTGTTAAATAAATTTCACAATAATAGGCCTATATTTAGAACTTGAAACCACCACCTCCGGGGGCCGTCGGAAGGGGGCAAAGTCTGGGGGGGCTTACACTAGAAACCACCACATCCAAGCACTGCATGTATAACTGTGCCCCCAAGTTATTCAAGATTGATGATGATGTGACAGGGGGTGGCTGTCCCAAACATGGTCATGTTAATAACCCTTTTTAGGGTTCAGCACACCCACCAGATGAATCGATTTGCAAATTTCGATGCGAATGAGGATGACAGATGATAAGTTTGCCAGTGTTTAAAACGCATGCAGTGCATCCCAAAAACTCAACTCAACACAGCTACACACTGGCTTCATATTTACATAGTAAACTTCATCAAAACTTTTTCCGTAGGGACCCAAACAATTGAAAAATATCAACTTATGCAAGTTTAGGATATAAGGTTCATGTTGAAATTCCTAATGATCATCGTTAAATTTTTTTTGGTTTTCATTCATTCATTCATTTTGTCAGATAAGTTAGTTCTGAGGGCCGGGTAGACGAAAAAACCGTCTTCTGAATGGCAATTTTAACAGAAATATAGCCTGCTTCTCTAACGCATTTGAAAAAAATCTGTCACTGCTCAACAATTTCCTCAAAAATCCAGAATAAAACAGGTACTGATCTGCTTGGGAAGATTTGAGTTGAAAAATGATCCATGTCAGAATATATATATATAAAATTATAATTACAAAAAGAGCATATATATCTAATTGTCAAAACTAAATTGCTTGTTTTAGGTGACACACCTCCACCCACTACACTCGAGCTCATCAAGTATGAGAAAACACCATCATATTGTGAGGCTGTTAGCTGGAGAGAGGACGGCAATATTCTCTGCTCTACTCGCGAACATGGTGTACAGATAAGATCCGGTGATGATCTGAAGCTGATAAAGAGTATAAACATTACTAACCAAGTCATGTCAGTATTCGTAGGTGATAAGCTCATCACTAAGGTGTATAAAGATAATAAAACCAGCACATACATCGGTACAGAGAGTAATCCTCATCACACTCTACTACATCAGTATAAGGACAGCTATAACAGTCTTCTGTCTGTATCACACAGTATAATAGCAGATACAGACAGAGCTAAGAAACAGCTGATGATCTACAGAATCACAGGTAATCACCTGTATAACATTGACATTGGTGATATGACTCGTCCTGGTGGAGTACACATCCTACCAGGTGATAACAGTGTACTCGTGGCTGACTACCGGGAGGAGAGGTGAGGAAGTATAAGCTGCAGGCCGGTACTCATCAGCCTGTGTGGAGATGTGCAAGTCTGAGTGTTCCTCAAGGTATAACATCTGATCAGTCTGGTCTTATCTATGTGGTGTCCGGGGATGAAAAGAAGATATACCAGATCTCATCTACAGGTGATTATATTATAATCTCATCGTTTGGGTTTAGTGTGGGTTACATACAGTGATAATGATAAACACATTGCAATGATGAGCATTCCTCAGGCACAAATCTACTATCATGAAAATTATGTAATTGATATATAGTTACCAAGTATTTTCAAATCAATCAAATCAAATTTAGGAATTTCGGATTATTGTTGCTTGATTTTGGCACAATTTATCGTGTTTGATATAAATGAATTCTGGCCTTAAGTTTTGTAGCATGTTGGTACTGATTTAACTTGGTATATTTTAGCGTTTGTAGGGTTACTCTGTATCAAATAACCCTTGGTTTTGGTATATTGGGGAAAAGTTATAATCATTAGAAATAATATTAGAAAAATAAATAATGACCTCAAACCATTAATGAGAAAAATAAATTATCATTACAAGACAGGCACAACTTATAGATTGGGTGACTGAGCAGTGAGAACGGAACCTTCCATTCTCCCTGGGCTGAGGTAGAATTTATAAATAATATAAATACCCATCCAACATCAGATCAAATGAATGGAATTTCTTTCATGTTTTTTTATGTTCGATTAAATTTTACTTGATTAGGAGTCACCTACCCTAATCTGACAATCTGGCATGAGCTATTATTAATGAAGAACAACTAATTACAGACCAATCTGATTAATTTTGATGGAGTCTGTCTATGAGGGCTTAGTATGGTATTGCTATAATTGTTGCAACAACTAGAGATCAGCTTGGTATTTTGCCTTCATCCTTCACGACAAAATTCACATGCAAAGCATAACTGCTGTTGACGATTCTAAGGCAATTCTTCTTATAGTATAATGATAGGGGGCTAATATTTAGTGCCCGATATGCAGCCAGCATTGGGATGTTTAGGATAGAATTTCAAGCCATTTCATGTCCGTTAAATTACCTGTCAAAAACTGACAATTCTCCCTGACACGGTCCTGGGAAATTTTGACAGCTTTTGGCTAAATAGCAACCTTTTTTAGTGTAACGATTGGGGGCTGATATTTAGTGCCCGATACGCAGCCAGCGTTGGAATGTTTCATGTCAGTTAAATTTCCTGTCAAAAACTGACAATTCTCCCTGATACGGTTCTGGGAAATTTGGCAGTTCTTGCTAAATAGCAACCTTTTTTAATATAATGATTGGGGGCTAATATTTAGTGCCTGATATACAGCCAGTGTTGGAATGATTAGGATAGAATTTCAAGCGATTTCAAGTCGGTTAAATTTCCTGTCAAAAACTTACAAATTTGCCTTATTCTTATTCAGTTTCAAGCCCAGTTTTGTGTTTTGTTAAAAACAACTCCCAACAAACTTTTGTGTTTGGATAAATATAGTTTTCACTACCTATATTGTTTTATTCATTTTTCCACACAATAGGGGAGATGATAAGAGGACTCACTCACACATCACTCGAGATTGTTGGTGGTTTATTTAACCTCCTGTGTGATGTGAGTATAAGACGAGGGAAGATGGTGGTGTGTGGACCTGTTGGAGCTGCTCTCTTCAAACTCAAGTAGAGGTTTGTATCATAGAATTATTATTCATAGTCATGTATGATGCCTGTATTATCTGCAAAATACCACATAAGTATAAAGTAATGAGTTACGCATATCGTGCTGTGATGCCTCCATTGTCTCCAAATTACTGCCTCGGCACCTATTAACAAGTTATGCAGATTGTGCTGTGATGCCTTTATATATTATCATATTTTATTTGAACAGAATGTGTCCACTAAACATGGTACCAAAATAACTTTTTTTTTGCATGTAAACATTTCCTATAGAGATAGACAGCTGTTATCGCATGAATTGATAAGCTGTGTTTAGACAGATGGACTTAATTAATATGTGTTTACCATATTTGTTAGCACACAATATAGGCTGTAGTCTTATACAAAGAATCATCTGAAACTTGTTCCTTCTGAGCTCATATACTTTCTATATTTACTCAGTTGTTTGTGCATGATTTCCTGATTTTATTTCTGATTTTATTTCTGATTTTATTTCTGATTTTATTTCCGGTTTTATTGCTCACTTCGTTTTATATATATATATATATAGTTATTATAAATTAAGTTATATAAAACTAAGCATATATGTATGTATATATATATATATATATATATATATGCTTAGTTTTATATAACTTTTTTTAATTAAAATAACTGAAATTCCCAAAAAGATGTTATACAAATATCCAATAGTGTCCTAAAGTTAGTAATTTGTTGTTTATACTTGCATAGAACGATGCTGGGGTGAATGCTTTGAAGTTCAAAATTCATGATTTCTTATTAGTGATGTTTACTTTTGAAACTTATAACTTTGCCTAACCCAAAAAAGTTTTGTGATGATAAAGGAATCCAGTCTGGTTTCTGTATTTATTTATGTTGTACCCACTTGTAGATTTGAAGCGTAACTTGATAATTTTACTTTACTTTTACTTGCTAGATATTTATGTGTTTCATACCAATCTGCAGGTCTTCCATTAACGTGATTGTTTGCTTAATTTCTGTAGCTCTATTCTGTGCATAAGAAACTGTAAGTTTGGTTTTAATCTAAAGTTTTTTTTTCAAATATGCATGTTTAAATCACGAAAGGCTTTGAATAAAAGATTGACCAAAACGCAATTGCTTTACACAACTTTGGTTCAGAACCTTCTGTTATGTATATTATGTACCAGTCACCAGTGATGAATGGTATTATATATGGTCACGAGTGATGAACATAAAAATAATGAGGACTAGTATTCTCCTCCCCCTTCTCCCCCTCCTCCCCATCCTCCCCCTCCTCCCCATCCTCCCCCTCCTCCCCCTCCTCATACTGCTCCAAATTGGGGCGAGAGTTGTGCTCAGTGCTTGCGGTTTATCGTTCACCCTCGGGCTCTCTGCCAGAATTTCTTGGTGGCCTTGCCGGGATCCTGCCCACTCTTCCCTCATGCTCTGTTGTTGTTGGCGACATCAATATTGATTTGCACTCTAACATTGCTCAGGACACAAATTCTCAAAGCTATCAAAATTTGTTACATAAAAACGGATTTTTCAACACCATTCTTTCTCCTACTCGCTATTGAGACAGTAAAAATAGTCTTTATGACCATATCTTGATAAATAAGGTTGGAGACAATTTGAAATCTTGTACCATTGAGGATGATCTAGCAGACCATCAACCTACATCTTATCCTTTGTTTACAAGAAATTGGCACAAAAATGTCACAACTCACCATTAGTCACATGTCAGCCTATAATTATCTACGCTATTTTAAACCCAATCATCCAAGAATTTGACTGGTCACCAATTCACCAAATTACAGACACTAATCTAGCCTTTGAAACATTTATCGGGCACTACTCTTCCATAATTGAAAATTCAAGCAAGAAGACTAGCGTCAAAACCCAAGAGCGACATATTAAAAAGCCATGGATGACCACAGACTTATTTGAGATGAGAGAAATGCCTAAAAAACTGCACATTAAGTCTAAACAACAACCTTCAAGGTAATGTCAAAGACCGATTCGAATATCAACATATCATATACCGTTGAAAAGCTGTCAAGCTACTAAAAATGAATACCTGAACAAAAACTTGATTCGATGACGTTGTCTCAATTTAGGGAGGAAATGAGGCAGAAAACGCTCTTTTTCGTCAATGCCGATGGAGGAGTCAAATTAATTGCTAGAAATTTCAAAACAGGCGGAATGTATACTTAGAGATTGCGTCCATTGTAAAATTGGATTTTCTTTGATATATGACTAGTTTAAATTGACTTTTTACGTCACGCCATACAATGCATTTTTTTTGTGAAGCCGTGAAAATATGTAAGATTTCAATCATTAATTCACAACAGATCATAGGCTCGAAACAAAGTTTATTATGATTTTCTCTTAGAGTACTCTTTAAATGTCATAAACATTGACTTTCAAAAGATTAGCTTACATAATGCAATGACAGTAGACTCTCAAATACGGCTAATATTTTCGTCACCTTAGCATAACGTCGAACATGCTGTCCAAATGACCATTATTGTGGCCAAACAAAGTTTTTTTGAAAGTTCTCACATACGAAGCCGCTTTCATTGACCATGGTGCACACAGGAAATGCCAACAGAATTTTGCATTACATCTTCATTTTTCTTGAATTTAACGCAAAAGAATGCCAAAACACACCTCAAAAGTCCCTAAAAGCACCTCAAAAGTCCCTAAAAATAGCTGTTTTTTGGCATTCTTTTACGTTAAATTCAAGAAAAATGAAAATGCAATGAAAAATTCTGTTAGCATTTCCTAGTGCACCATGGCTAATGAAAGCGGCTTCGTATGTGAGAACTCTCAAAAAAACTTTATTTGGACAGCATGTTCGACATTATGCAAAGGTAGCGAAAATATTAGCCGTATTCGAGAGTCTACTGTCATTGCAATATGCAAGCTAATTTTTTGAAAGTCAATTTGTATGACATTTGTAGAGTACTCTAAGAGAAAATCATAATTAATTTTGTTTCGAGCCATTGATCTGTTGTGAATTATTGATTGAAATTTCGCATATTTTCAAGGCTTCACAAAAAAATGCATTGTATGGCGTGACGTAAAAAGTCAATATAGACTAGTCATATATCAAAGAAAATCAATTTTTACGACGGACGCAATCTCTAAGTATACATTCCACCTGTTTTGAAATTTCTTGCAATTAGTTTGACTCTTCCATCTGCATTGACAAAAAGAGTGTTTTCTGCCTCATTTCCTCCCTAAAATGACACAACGTCATCGAATCAAGTTTTTGTTTAGGCATTCATTTTCAGTAGCTCGACAGCTTTCCAACGGTATATGATATGTTGATATTCGGATCGGTCTTTGACATTACCTTAAATGCTGATTTGAAGAAACAATACCAGTCTGTCCGAAATTCTGTAACTACAAAAATTAACATTGCCAAGTAGGCCAGAAGCAGCCTAGCTCTAAGTGCTCTAAAAAAAATGACACGGACAATTTTTGATGGCAGGAAAAAATCAAGTGTTTCTAGGGTGAAAAAATGTGCTGAATCCAAAAATGAGGGTGTACCCGGTTGTAGCGGTCAGCGGCAGCGTGGCAGTATATGGCAGCATATCACAAATTTTCAATAAATCGCATTTAGTTAGTAAAGATTGTAGAGTTTGTTACAGCCAACAGAGAACAAGAATATATATGTTTCTAGGTAAAAAAGTGTGCTGAATCCAAAAATGAGGGTGTACCCGGTTGTATTGGTCATTGTCAGCGGCAGCATATGCCACATCTTTTACAAATTCTCATTTAGTTAGTTAAAATTGTAGTGTTTGATACAGTCAACGGTCAACAGAGAACAAGAATAATATGTTTCTAGGGTAAAAAAGTGTGCTGAATCCAAAAATGAGGGTGTACCTGGTTGTAGGGGTCATCATCAGCTGCAGCGTGGCAGTGTATGGCAGCATGTCCCAAAATTTTCGACAAAGCGCTTTTAGTTGGTGAATATTTTAGTGTTTGATACAGCCAACAGAGAATAAGAATATATATGTTTCTAGGGTAAAAAAGGGTGCTGAATTCAAAAATGAGGGTGTACCCGGTTTTATCAGTCATTGTCAGCGGCAGCGCGGCAGCAAATCCGACTTTTTTTTCCAAATTCGCTTCTACTTAGTGAAAATTGTGGCATTTGATACAGTCAACGGTCAACAGAGAACAAGATTAATATGTTTCTAGTGTAAAAAAGTGTGCTGAATCCAAAAATGAGGGTGTACCTGGTTGTAGGGGTCATCATCAGCGGCAGCGTGGCAGTATATGGCAGCATGTCCCAAAATTTTCAACAAAGCGCTTTTAGTTAGTGAATATTTTAGTGTTTGATACAGCCAACAGAGAACAAGAAACAGGGTAAAAAATGGTGCTGAATTAATATATAAGGGTGTACCCGGTTGTATCAGTCATTGTCAGCGGCAGCATCTCACAAATTGTATGATTGATACTGGGAGCGGTTCACTGTTCAGGATGTTGTATGCGGTCCAGCCAGGTAAGGTTTCAGGTGATAACTTGAGTGATTTACGTGCTATGTAGGTTCTGTCATTGGTGATTGATCGTTTCAGTGGACGGTGAACATCTGCTTGTTGGGGTATTATTGAGGAGGTCAATGTGGTCCCTGTTTAGTCATAGCTGCAAGAATTGAGTCATAGCTGCAAGAATGACCAAATCAACGAATAAGTTTGGCTAGCAATTTAGACCCTGTCATATGCCTCACTGTTAGGCCGATGGCTAAAGACTTAGGAGTAACAGCAGCACCTTTGGAGCTTAGCTGTACAATATCTTGGGCTAAGCTGAGAATTTTTAGGCGAACAGAGGCGTCCAAATTATAGTAGGTGTTCCAGTCACAGACCACATCAGCATGACCTGTCATCATAGCAAGAAAATTAAATAGTGGTGGCGGAACAAATTCGACACAGGCCTCAGCGTTAAGGTTGTCTGCAGTAGGTGGCCAGGGGTTCTCGACTTTTTTGGTTTGATCTATATACAAACGGAGTGAAATTTCTGCTTGATTGAGTTGATATTGATTGGATTGGGTCACACTATGGAAAGGGATTTCCTCATCTCATGAGCTGGCAGTGTCGACCTCGCTCAAGAGGCTGGATGTGTTTGTGAGTACTGATGTATCAGTCACTAAATCAGTCAAAACTGCATTGCTGCTCGTCACTATATCACCATGAGCGGGATCAGAGGCTTGATGAAAACTAAGGCCTTTAAACTCTCTCTTCAGGCGGTAGACAAAAGCTTTTCGGCTGTAAAAAGATGATATTTTTGTCTGAAAGCACAATACATGTTAGTCCGAGGAAGAAAAAGGTTTTGACATAACTTTTCATATTTTTTTAATTAATCCTAATCTAACAAGGCCAAAGTTTGATCAATGCATTTGAGTGTTCTCAAAACGGCAGGTTGATAATGCTTGCACAATGCAACTTCAACCTGGAAACCCCAGTCTCGCAAGTTTTTATCGCCCTGATCTCACTGGGAATTCCAGGAAATTGCATTGTGGGATACTAGTATATATAAATATATATCATAGTCTTACCTGGTCTCATCTTCTCTGTTATCTCTACGTAGTTTATTATATAAGCCAAGTAAATCAGATACTGTGTAAGAACCTTCTCGCGCTGTATCTTTGAGCTAACCAGGTCCTCAAGTTGTCGCCGTGATGCAGATCTCACGAAGCGAGCTTTTGATTTAGATCTAAAACAATTGGTATAACAATTTTACAGCACTTCATAAGAACTCACCTCTACGCCCAAGTGAACTTGTTAACAATTTTCAAAGAGGGAAAGCATAGGAATGTAACACACATAATGTTGAGCCAGACAAATGACAATGATAAGTGGCAAACAGATTTTATAGTTTTTACCTGAGCTGGTTCGTAACAGTTGCGATATAATTCTTGTGGCATGCACGATGATATCTCATTTCACGGGCAACAGGATCTCCTAACTGAAAACTTGACAACAGCTTTGTGTCATTCTTGGCTTCTGCGGCAGGAAGTAAACCCCCTAAATAGAAGGATAATATTTTTGAAAGCTGCCCCCTCATTGATATATCATTCGTCTCCAGATAGTTATGATTGATGCAGCTTAGATCATACAACACATGTAATTGAAAAAGTTCCCTCAATTAATCAACCAACCCTACAGAGTCTGCAGAAGGCAGAATAAAACCTGAGATTATGGTGTAGCAGTTTATTGTACTTACCAGCATCTAAAGTCTCAGCTCTAGAGGTCGGTAGTTTCTTGCGGTTTTTGTACTTCTCCTTATTACATACGACACAGGTAGAAGCGAATGTCCGAGGCTTACTAGTACTCGGTTCTGAAGACCTGAGTTTCTTTGGGCTCGGCAAATTGGCTCCATCCTCATTCTAAAAAACAGGATATCATTAGAGCAGGGTTAATGATTAGCAATTACAAGGGTCAATCAATCAAGACTGAAAAAAATTGAAGGCATCTCAGATTTTCCAACCATGATTTAATTCAGTGTTGTGATCATTCTGTGATTAATAATAGAGTTCTATCAAGGAGTAAAAGTCTTTTACTCCTTGATAGAACTCTCATATTTATCACAGAATGATCTTCTTGGCCCTAACACTATCTCTGACTGAGAGCAACGTCACACAAAGTTTCATATCGGTTCAAACAAAGCAACACAAGGTGGTCTTCCATACAGCACCGTGGTCATCAATTAATACCTTGAGAGTAAATCCTGAATCATGAGCATTTTCTATACATACCTTTCTCTTCATGGCACTTTCTTTGGCTCTTTCTAGCTTGGATTTAGAAAATCTGAACATACAAAGACGATGGTATTTATAGGTACTACATTCATCCATTGTCATTGTCAATAGATTTTTGGCAATGAAGCATTCCGGCTCTTTCCCAGTTTTCACCCACTCTTTAGCCACATATTTGAGTTCAGCAAGCTTTGAGGCTGACAAAACAACACTCTAGGCTGCTTCATCTACTTTCTCAAAGTGAATAATACACTCCATAATGTTAGTCAAAGTGATACCGTCATTTTTTGTTAGACATGTTCATGCTTCCTTGTATTATGTCATCTGCTAAAGCATGAGAGTTAAATTTAACAAAGGCTGGGCGTAAGTCAATAGCACCGTACAAAGATGCATTATTAAGATTTGCTATGTCAATGCCAAATTCAAGTTGATGTGATTGAGTATTTTATAAATAGATTTCTTTATTATCACACTGATGACAGGGGGGTATCCTTCAACTTTTGGTTGGTAGGGCCAAGCGGCCACACAACCCAGCTGGGGGGTTTGGGGGGGCACTGTAAGCCTCCCCAACGGGGTCTGGGGCGAAGCCCCGGACGCCTGAGCTTTTAAGGCGAAATTATCGCACAAGAACACTATTATTTGCATTACAAGGCTATCTTCTGCTTTGGGTTTATGTGTGAGTTTTATTGTAACTGTCTATACCAATTATTCTTTATATTATGCCAACAAAAATATTGATATATCCATAACTATTGAATTGACCAAGCCTTACTTATACACCGCAATGGAACTTTCTCTACTTGGATGACACTGAACAAAATCTCTGATGACAGATTGAATGTCCAGTGTATCCGTTTTGTTCTTGTGAACATGTAGCAGTAATAGATGATTTAATCTATCCTGCATCATTGATGTACGCCCAGCTGTCTTGAGCCTACTGAGAGCAAAGAATGAGCGCTCACTAGACGCATTTGTGGCGGGTAACACTACAATCAGTTTCAAAATTTTGTATATGATATTATATAATGACTCGTTTATTATTAGTTTATTTTTATAAGACGCTATCACAGTTGTGATATCGTCTTTCACAATGTCGTCGTCCTTCTTATAAACCCTCAATTCGGCCTCAAGATCAAAGCTATCAAAGCCATAAGCATCACATATTGTGGATGTGGATGTGGCAGGATTTGCACCAGAGCAAAGGAGCAACTCGATCTGCAAGAGCAATTCGATGCCCTTCTGCTCGAACCTGGCTTTGATGCCATTTATGGCCAGGTCAAAAACATCCATATAAAACTGGTGACTTTTCTCTTTTATGGATAACATCACACCAGTCCCATTACAGTCGTCTAACCGGACAGGTGTCCATCTCACTCGGCCTTCCTTTGGCGGATAACATCTGACAAATATACACAGAGCACAGCTTTTATCGTGAGGTTGATGAAACAATGCCATATAGCATTAGCTTGGTAGCAATTTATTGATTACGCAACATGAAGTTGAACAATGACACCAAATTCTGGCTATCTTTACAACTCCTCTCCTAAGCATTGACATGTCTATCAATTTGTGCTATTAGCTGAATCCCATGAGGCAGCATGGATAGTTACATCGTTGATGCCGGGGCACTTCTGCTCCCTTGGACAGGGAGGGTAACTTTCCACTTACATTTGAATCTATTGTCCAATGGATTTGCCAACATTAAACTCTCAACCTCACTTTGTTGGTTAGTCTAGAGAAGATAAGATGTGGAAAATGAACTCAGTCTCAGTGTGGGCATAATTTGGTAGGAATAGGAAGGAACTGCCAGTTTAGCCATGAAATATTTGCTTTGCATGTACCAGCTCACCTGTAGATGAATGCTTGAAGCTTTTTCCTTGCAGAACTTGCAGAAGTTGCTTTAAATAAGCTGGATGTATCCTCCATTCTTGCCACAACTTTATAAGAATGCCTTTATATGACCTTAACCTGACCATGAGCTCTTTACATAATAATGTTGATAATAGACTGATGAAATTCATTAGCTATCATTGAGGGCTTTGGGAAATCCAAAGTTAGCCCGAAATACCTAGCAGTTGGATAAATAAACTGGTTGATGGGTTGTACTTCACTCTAAGCAAATGATCATGTCTGATCAGTGAGAGGAAATAAGCTAATGTTATTGTCATGTTGTCACTAAACTGAGTGATTATGAAAAATTGTGTAAGGGGGTCGTATGTTATATTGGTTTATTATGCCATTTTTGACCTTTTCACAACTTTGATAATTATCTATTATGGGTAGGGCCAGGCCCTAGCAGCCGTGCCGTAGGATACGGCCCTGACTGATGATTGGTCCTCTATACAAGTAGGTCAGCTTGAGGATTTATGTTCTCTTCATTTAAATTGAAAACGAATTTCCATTTATTTTCAAAATATGACCACTACAACTGGGTACACCCGGTGAATTTTACAGAACATATATTGATGTAGTATAAAAAGTGATCAGAATCCTGCCATCAAATATTGTCCGTGCCATAACAACTTAGGCTATAGCTACTTCTGGCCTAAAGACTGAATTTTACAAAAAAAAGAGTTTTTATACTGCCAATCCAACCAGAACGAAAAATGGAGATTTTTAAACACAATTCTGAATAAAAATTCTCAAGCTGAAAAACCTATTATTTTGAAAGATCAAGCAGGAAGTGTGATTGAAGACAAAGAAGTTATTGCAAACACTTTTAATGGCTTTTTTACTGAGATAGGGGCGGAAATTTCATCAAACCTCCCTCTCCCCAACTACTCTCCTGAGTATTATTTTGAAAAAAATAACACCCAAATAAATGCAAAATTGGAACTCTATGAAATCGATACTAATGACATTTTAAAAGTAATTGACAGTTTTTCAAATCAGAAGGCGACTGGGCCAGATGGTATTCTAATGCGATCTTTAAAAGAATGCAAATTTATCTTAATCCCGGTTTTAGTTTATCTTACAAATTCAGATATCAAAACATCCATTTTTCCAGATTGCCTAAAAATTGCTCGGGTTAAACCACTATACAAAAGGGTGATAAAAATACTTGCACAAACTATCGGCCGATTTCGAATTTTCGAACCAAGAGAAGCACTACAGATGCTATAAATTTTATAATGGATAAGCCATACAACAATTTCTAATACCAAAAAAATTACACAGGGTGTTTTTTTAGACTTTTCCAAGGCCTTTGATACAATTAATCACGGCATTTTAATCAAAATTATCAATCAATTTTAAATCGCACCTCAAAGGGTTGGCTAAAAAGCTACATTTAAACCTGCTAATGATGAATAAATTTAAATAATTGTTCTATATGTTTCTAGAATCAAAGTCTGAGTGGTGTTCAATGTTGTTGAGATTGACAGCTGAACCTGTAAGATATGAAAAATGTTGAGGATGAGGTCAAAGTACAGTCTTATATTATGTTTATGTGTATGATTTCCCGATTTTATTCCCGATTTTATTTCTGATTATAATCCCGATTTTGTTTCCTTTTTTTTCCGAGTTTAGTTCCGACTTTATTTCTGAATTTCTTTCCAATTTTATCTTGCGTAAATATATACATAATTTATGAAACATTTTATAATTTGAATAACTTCAATATGAAAAAATTTCCCAAAATACCCAATAGTGCCCTGAAGTTGATTATCCTTGTTTAATCTAAGCACAATGATGCGGGTGAACTTGTGAGTGCAAAATGACAAAATGCATGATTTTTTACTCCTGCTGATCTCGAATCTGCAAACCGTTTAACTCTGCGGCTTTTCGTTCTCCGTCAGCGTCCGTCTTCATAGGGGTCACTTTTGCTCTAAAAAAACATGCCAAACGACAGCATCAAAAAATTGAATCATGTTTTAGCCCTCTATGTAAAAAGGACTCACAAAAACAATTAAATTTAATATTTAGTTTTATAGCTTGTGTAACTTCTTAAATAACAACCAGCTAATATGTAAGTAAGAGTGCACAAGGTAAACTACTGCCTTTTCTTAGTATGGATAATAACAATGCACTGTTAATAGTACACCAATCGGATACTTGATCATCAAGGTTTAACTGGATTATATAACACCACAAAAATAACAATAAAATTATTTAATTGCTCCAACAACAAAACAAGATATATAATTCATCCCAAGGGGGAAAACTCCCAAAAGTTTTGTGGTGTTTAAATCTTTTAAACTTGTAGGATCTTTTTCGAATAAGTATTTTGCACATTACCTCAGTCATGTAGTACATAACGCATGCAATGATCTTCAATCATTTCACTGAGAATTTTCTGATGTTAGAATTGTTATATGCAAAATTAATAGGCAGAGTTATGCACTGCCTCCTGTAGGGTGTAGGGAAATTAACCCACTGTTTCCTCTGCATAATAATTTAAGCATCGCATGCTATAAAAAGAGCATTCAGATGTTATCATTTTATCGAGCCACCTGATTTGTAAGCTGCACAATTATACTTCCGCAGCCTAATAGTGAGTTCAGTTCAGTATTCCTTTTATAAACCTAAGCATGTTTTAACAATTTTATTACATTCAATGTGATACTGTAATAGAGATGATACCTGTTGGAATTAGAGGTAACTACTGTGGATGACTAATTTTTATCAATTAGATAAATTTTTAGACAGCTGGCAGGCAGGCCATACTTATAGGAAACTGGCAATTTGGAACTTTTGAATATAACTGTGTTGGACAACTCTACATCACTGCAGGATACTACACGGAAGAGCTCACACCAAATCCTCTACTCATTGAAATAAAAATTCCTAACCTCAACTATTGAACTAATTATCCAAATATAATCACAATAATATAACCATCAATTTCATGATCCCCGAACAGGTGCTTGTCAACAGAAATAGTATTAACGGGATAATCACTCATTGATACACCTAATCCCTGCAAGTTGTCCCACCATGAAAGAAGAGCGCACAACTCAAATCATATGAGTTGGTTGGTTGGTTTATTTTGTCACAAACATTAGGTATGCTGCGAGATTGAGTGTTAATACTGTTACATGAGTAGGGAAAACCAAAAAGAAATATGCAAAATGAGTGAAGAAGTCTGACTTCTAGTGGATTAAAAGATATCCTGTAATATTGAAATCAAACGTCTGAGGAAGGAGTCTTTCCCCCAGGCAGTTCTGTATTTAAGGCTTCGATATCTGCCTGAAGGGAGTTTCTGAAGAAAATCGTTTATAAAATGTTCATCGTCAAGTATTACCTGCAGGGCCAAGTTCTTAGTTCGTTTTTATATGACAGAATCTAGGTCCCAAATATCGAGACCTAGTCTGTCACCCTGTTTAAAAAACTTCCTCAGCGCTTTCTTGTCTCGTGAATAGATACTAGTGAACAAAATAGGCAGGCAGTAGTTGAGAATGGATACAATAAAACTCTTGAATAACATTTAGACTAAAGGCTTTGTACTCTGGTAATTAAAAGTTCTGATGACAAACATCCTCTGATTTGCTTTTGTTACAACATTATTGACATGATTTTCAAATCGTAAGTTGTTATCAAAGAGTACTCCCAAATATTTTACAATGTAACAAAAATGTATTTTTACACCATTTAATTCTAGAGTTGGACTGTCAAGTTTATGCCGTTTAGTTGAGAAAAGCATCTGAGGATTATGGAAAATATACAAATGAATATTTCCTAGCGTTGTCACGCTTTGTTTTTATTTAGAAGTGGAAGTAAAGCCTTATGTGTGACGTGTATGTAATATTCAGCTATTCACTTATGTTGGTGAGCTATCAAAACAGCATTTGCTACTGGGAAAAAAAACCATATCTATACTATTTCGTGCTGGCGTTATGCCATAAATTGATCAGGAGATCTAGCGTATTTACAAAGAACTGTTACGACACTGTGGTTTAATAAGACCGAGATCTCTACACTGAAGGGCCCCTAACAATAGTTAGGGACTGCTAAGGTCAGTGTGATGTAGGGATTAGCTACATATAAGCCTTGACAGTGCTCAACCCGCTCTCCAGTCAAAATGTCTGATTCAGTCTACAGCATTTTACCATAGAGGAGGAGTGGATATGAGCTAGAGCTGAGTTTGTTAGTTTGTTAGCTAGCACTTCACTTTAGATAACTGTATTGGGAGTCTATATTGACGATGTATAAATGTTAGCTAGCCTTATATATAGCTGATGTAAACCAGATCTAAAGGTAAAGTTTCCCTCCTGTTAGAGCTCTCTTAACTGTATCACAACTTTAGTAAGACTTCATTTTAGAGGACAATGAATTTTCCATGATTAGTTATAGCCAGTCTTGTTCACTGGCTCACAAAAACAAAAACTCTTAACACTAACACTAGAGCTAACACTAACAATAAGGTATAAAATGGTGATTGTACAACAGGAAAGAAAGAGTTCGCAAGATACAATCCTGCCTATTTCTTAGTTTGTAACAGAACGATGAACTGATAACTAGTGCTCTAGTGTCAAAAATCATCATCAAAGTTGTATTGGATTATTTAATAACAAGTTAGGACAATAACATTATTCCATCTTCAACAACAAATACGGACCTAGTAATTCATCCCGAGGGAGAAAAACCCGAAAAGGTTTTGAGGTGTTTTGTCTAAACTTGTAAGATCTCTTTTAAAGAACTATCTTGCACGAAACCCCATTCATGTGGTACATAACACATACACTATTTACAAGTATCCCTTATTTTACTGATCGTTAATCCTCTTCTTCTCCGTAAGCAGTTAATTCAAGATTTGGTTCCTACCTCCTACAACTCCTTTGTGTCTATTTCAACCACTCTTTCAATCAAAGGTTTTCAGTCCCTGGGGCCGATTTCTACTTTTTTCTCAAAATGGGCTGGAAAACCAACCTTTAGACTTCCTCCATGTATGAGAGGCCTTTATAACCCCAAACTGGCCCTACCCATAAAAACAGCCATGCAGCAGCATTTTGTCGATAAGCTGCTAAATCAATTGCAAATTTTTAACTCAAAATTTGATTAAAATTGAGGTGAGATGGCGTGATTGGTAAGCACACTTGCCATTTACTGCCCAATGATTGATGCCACAGTTCAAGTCCTTCTGGGGGGGGGGGGGGGGGGGGGGCTTTCAAAGGTTAATTGTTCCAGCCCTAGCACCTTCCAGTGCATACCTCTCCAATAATAGCTCTAAAAACTTATCTGCACAGCAATGCTGTGTTATTTTTGTGCAGACATTCCCTGATAATCAGTACCCAATTAAAAGTGGCTATGAATCATCCCTTCATCCTGATATCCATCAGCAGGAGTAGTAACTATTCATACTCTTCTGCCCACGACTGGATCATTAGTCAGATGAGCCTCCAGGTATTTCTTCTACTTGGCCTGTCTGATGAGGGAATGGGTACATAAATCAGTAGACAGTCCATTAAGGTGTGGTAGAAAGAGAATTAAATAGCTGTTAGTGCGTAATTGCTATCTCATTTAAATTTGAGCAGGGAAAGTTCATTTCAGACCATAAAATTTTTGCAATAATGTTAGTAGCACTACATGTGATAACGTCCATTTCTCTGGATATTGTGCCTTGTTTGGGCGTTCAATATATTAAACGGTCTAGCTGATTTTCTTTGGTTTCATACCTCGGCTCCCACACATGTCATGACTTGATCCATAGAAACTTGTAACTGTAACTGTAATAATAATTATATTTGTTACCTGTTGGTATTCTAGGCAAATACTGTGGTTGACTTATTTTCATTGATTCAAGAAAACTTTAGACAGCTGGCATTTGCGAACTTTTGAATATAACTGTGTTGGACAACTCCACATCACTGCAAGATACTACACGGACGAGGTCACATATAATACTCTTTTAGGTAAAATGAAAATTCCTAAGTTCATCACTAGCGGAATTAATAATATATAAATGTGTTAGTATGTTCTATTTAATTAGGTATATGCATCACAATTTAGAGAGACTAATATGACCATATGTCCAGAACTCTTTTATTTTTCATTAGTACCGTAATCCCTCACCTATAAGTCACCGGACTTATAAGTGAATCACCCCCTCATAAAAAATAAAAATGCTCCAGCTATAAGACACCCCACAGCTATAAGACACCCCACCGCTCTAAGACACTCACTACACTAAACTCACTACAAATGAACTAAGTAGTTTTGGGAAAAAAACTGCCCTCAGTGGGTTTCGAACTCACAACTCCATGTTTACAAGTCGAGCGCTCTACCACTGAGCTATTCATCTTCTGTGATTGTAAGAGGTGTTGGTCCAAACTAAATATAATAATGCTTCAAATGATAGTCGCTTCTATATACCACTCTCTTATAGCCGCCTTCACTTATACGTCGCGCGATCTATAGGTGAGGGATTACGGTAGTAGTTTAGCCAGTATTTTTTTCTATACTGGCTCACAAAAACAGCAATGTTATTACGCATTGACTTTTGAAACCAATGGCCATTTATGGGCTAAAACCAAACTATATAAAAACAAGGATGCAATATAAATTACTGCCAATTCTTGAGTTTGTGAAGGAAAGATGATCTGTCATCTATAATTTAGTCAGATAGTAAATTTTCATTGGATTATATAGCAAAAGAAAACCAAAATAACATTATTATATCTTTAACAAGAAAACAAGACCTAATGATTCATCCCAAGGGAGATAAATCCAATAAAGTTTTGTGTTTTGTCTTAAGGTTGATCTTTAAATCTCTTTAACTCGTGTTATCTCTTTCAAAGAAGTATTTTGCAAATTTCCTTATCCATGTGATATGTAATGCATACAATGATCTCCCATTCTTTACACTGCGAATATTCTGATATTAGAATTGAGGTACGCAAAAGGAATTATAGGCAACTACAGTCGTCGACTAATTTTTTAACATTTTCGATAAGATTTCAGATAGCTGGCAGCCAGGCCATATTTTTGGGAAATTGGCAGTTGGGAACTTTTGAATATAAGTTCCGGACAACTCTATATCACTGTAAGATGAGGTCACACCCAATCCCCTCCTTATTAAAACGAAATTTCATAACATTATCGATTGATGTGATTATCCAAATATAAGATAGTAATTTCTATTTAATAACTTACCGTCAATTTTACTTTCCCGATCACGTGCTTGTCAACAGAAATAGTTGTCAGTAAAATGTGTGTTATTAAATACAGTTTTTATTTTTGTTTCTATAGGTATGTAAATACTATGATTACTACTATGTCAGTTTTTCTCTATCTTACTGGTTCCATCGCAGAATAGAATAAACACTCTCCTCAACTTAACCCTGTACCAATTTGAGTATTTTGTATAGAAATGGTTGACCATGAATACAAATAATGAGTGAACAAATGATCTAGGTCACTCATCGATATAGGTCATCCCTGCAAGTTGTCCCGACACGATAGAAGGGGGGACAACTCAGATCACGTGCGGGTTATGGAATATATACAAATACATGTTACCTAGCCATGTCATGCTTGATTTTTATTCACAATAAAACCCTATGTGTGACAAGGCTATGAGTTTTCAGAGTAACAGTACAGTTTGATTAGCACCAACCTCACATGAGATGGCAAAAACTGGACCTCATCCCAATTGTATGAATGGTACATTGTTCATAACTTTATGACCTAGAGTTAAGTTTGTTAGTTTATTAGCTAGCACTAAAGTTTGGTGAGCCGAATCGTAGAGAGGAGTTGTAATCAGCTACCTTTATAGATGGCTATAATAAGCCTGATATAGGTAGATAAATACCGGCCATTTAGGTGTTGGGCTGCCAAGAGACAAAAAGCCTAATTTGAATTTTGTAATGTAATAATGTAGCTTCAACTCATTGTTATCTTTTTTTTTTCACTTATGTGCTGTACTTTCAATGCTATCAACATATTACAGGATGGATATTAGAATGAAGGTATTAAACTTTGGAAAAGTGGTTGATAATGAAATACTACTACCAGCTATCCAAGACTATGTTTGGCCCATTTGCCTTGCTCCCCATCCACTGGTCATGTGGCGTGACCAGTGGAAGGGAGCAACTAGAATGCAGGCAATTGGATTAAACTTGATCCCCTGTTATTGATACACTTAAAGTGCTTGTAAAGGAAACAGGTTTTTGGTATCATTCCAGAGCTCTCAGTCTAGTTTAGAACATTATGCTATGTCCAAAATCAGCCTGTGGCCCAGTTAAGAATTATTTTCACTCAAAGTTGGGATGAGAAGGTACTAAAAAGGTACTATTTTTCTCCTTTGGAGTAGTGATCACTTGTAGAAAATAGTACCTTTTTAGTACCTTAGATTATAATGGGAATATACAGTATCTCGTAAATAAGACTTTTTGTTATGACACAGTGGTTTTGATATTCCCTGCGTACAATATTAAACCACACAGAATTTATCTATTGAATGAATGAGTGAATACAATGCAAAGTTAATCTGTCCCATGTTATGTGGCTTAGCTGGTAAAATGGGATAGTGTATAAAATTTCATAATTGAATGACAAAGCAAACGATCGAAATCAAGCACGGCAAAAATTACAACTCTAGCTCATCCGACAGCGAGAGTGAAAATTATAGGGAGATTTACAGATCCAGTGAGAGCGAGATTGAATATCATTCAGGAGGCAATTGTAGCAAATCGACGTTGAGTCCATGTGATTATCATAGGGAAAATGTCCCTGAGGTAGTCACACCAATGAACTTAGTTCATTGGTCACACCACTAAGTTTAAATCTGTATGATTTCGGCCACTTGAAATAACCCACAGTGCTTTGACAGATACAACATTTTCTGTTAACCATGGTTACTGCTCGAGATAGAAATTGGCAATATAAAGGCAGATCAATACATGGCTAAATTATTTCAAGGTTTTGTTTATATTTATTTGATGAATAAATGAGATTGTGGCTACATGGATTGTATTGAAGATTATAAATACTAAGATATGACATTCCAATCAAACTCTGTCTTCAGTCGTTATGCTTTATGATTAGTGGCTTTCAATAGAATTTCAATGGAAGATACCAAATTTACACATGTAGACTGGATGTTTTTCTAATTTGCACAAAAATCTAAAACAATTTGTTTTTAAATCTCGACATTTCAGGCATTAGGATGATGTTAAAATCCAAAGCATGCGATGATTAATACAGAGTGATTTGAAGGTTTGAGAATCTTTACAACAATTTTTGCAAATATTCTGATGTTTGGACTCACAAGATTTTCTCGGGTAAACTTTGTTGTTTACATCAAAAACTGGAATTTACAAGTCACAAAGTAAATTGAAGTAAATAAAATTGTCATCTAGTTATTTCGGACTTCAGGGTGATGAAAAATGTAAATGAATTTGACTGCCTCCTAAAGAGAGGAGTATTGATAATCGTGTAAGCAGCGGAATACCTTGAGAAACTTTCTATATTATTTTACATCAGATCTTGTCCATCTGTGCATCACAGATACTCAGCACATCTAAACATGGACTATCAATATTACTGACTGAGTGCAGCATGCCATATGAGAACCTATGTCAAAGCACACATCAGTCACATAGGAAATTAAGTTTTTGAGTTATTTCATCAGTATGGATCTTATTTGGGGGGGGGGGGGGGGCTAGTGTTGGATATTATCGCAAGTTTTGGTACTAACCATAAAGCATTGTATGGACCATTTTTAGGTAAATCTGAAATAAGCAAGGCTTTGTGAGCAGGAAGAATCCATTGCTCCAGTATAATCTTATTTAAACAGAGCAAACAAGCGCAGCGGTATGAAATGAAAATCACTCGCTTGAAAAGCTGTGGACAGGGAATGGGTCATAGTCATTGATTGTAATGTACAGTCAGTATTTATAATCTTTGGTACAGTGCTTCTTCTAATCTCTTCTTCAACATGGGCTCATAACAGAAATGAAGGTTGTTTTGATTAGCGGTCTCAACTCATTAAATTTGAACTTTTATGTCATCGACAGACTTGTGAGTGACTTTGTCATGTACTTGCAAAAGTTGTTATCTAACCACAATAGTCACTAATATTACTGTATTTCCCCCATAATAGGCTCATTACAAATCGCCTGGACAAGTTGGGCTGTGCATGAGTAGGCAACTCAATAGTGTTAACTTATAACCCCAAAACCTACCAGACCAAGTAACCCTGAAGACTTATTTTTCATGCAAATGCATGTGTGATAGCTGTCGTAATCTCAATTCAAGCTCAAAAATGATACCAAGAACCCTGTTCCTTTACAAACACTTTAAATAGAGTCAATTTGTATTCAGGGCCGTAGTTTACAAAAATTGTAGGTGAGGCATTTTGAGGTGAGTCCAGAGCATCACCAAGTGGAAAAGTAGGAAATGGAAATCCCACAGGAGCTGATTGTGACATGGATTATCCAATTATAACGTTTTTAGGCCATTGTATTTAGCTTTCCCTTAGAACTATGACTTGGTATTTATAACATTTAGGGCAAATTCAGGTCTTTTTTTTTCAAAATTATCCTGTGTAAGACCTTAGTCCCCTTGCCCTTCCTATGAGTACATAAGTGAGGGAGATTTATTAGGGCACAGACCTGTGATCACCCAAAAGGCCACTGCCCAAAAGCCACTGGCCATAAAGCCACTGGCCAAAAAGCCACTGGCCAAAAAGCCACTGCCTATAAAGCCACTGCCCAAAAAGCCACTGGCCATAAAGCCACTGGCCAAAAAGCCACTGTCCATAAAGCCACTGCCCATAAAGCCACTGCCCAAAAAGCCACTGGACATAAAGGCACTGGCCATAAAGCCACTGGCCAAAAAGCCACTGGCCATAAAGCCACTGGCCAAAAGGCCACTGGTCAAAAGGCCACTGGACAATAGGCCACTGGTCATAAGGCCGCTGGTCAAAAAGACACTGCCCAAAAAGCCACTGGTTACATAATAGAAGTCTGATATCAACTTTCCATTGACCTGTTTTTTGGGCCCGTAAAATAAGATTCTAGCTGTTGATATGCCATTTATAAAGGTTTTTTTTATTTCTACTCACTGATTCCCATTTTAGTAAAGTTAGAAAAAAGATCCCACCCACCCACCCTTTGCAAATAATTATTTTAAATGACTCCACCTGGACACCTTCTCACACATTTTTTCTGTACCGTAACCCCCAATTAATACATTAAAATCAATCTTGATGGACAAATTAAAGTTATCGCAAGCAAACAATCAGCACATCGAAGCAATCCCGCAGTGAGAAGAGACAGCGGTGTAGCTTTTTTGATTTTGACATGTCACATGCCAAGCACAAGTGAGTTGCATACCCTACTGGGAACAACAGGAAAAGTCAGTGATCAGGTTACAAAACTTTGAGCATTATAGCGATCAAGTTGAGTCAGTTGGGTTTTTTGGTCATCAATAATGAATTCGATGGATGCACAGAGAGATCTTGGTAGGGGCTTGTATTGTTCACAAGAGAGTTTAGTTTTTGATAAGTATCAGATCTGATATAACCATGTTATAATCAAAATCGATCACAGGATGCATTGGGTAAAAATGATACTTAAAATCTTTCCACGTGAATATAAATCAATGACACATTACGAAGAAAAAAAATCGAAATCGCTCCACCGCCGTCTCTGCTCAGTGCGGCATTGCTTCGGTCTATAAGTGCTGACCGTTTGATTGTGATGAGTTTAATTTGTCAGTCAATATACATTATAATGTATTTATTGGGGGTGACGGTACAGAAGGAATGTGTGAGAAGATGTCCGGGTTGAGTCATTTAAAATAATTTGCAAACGGTGGGTCGGATCTTTTCTATCTTAACTAAAATGGGAATCAGTGTGTAGATATAAAAAAATCATTGAGAATTGGTATACCAAGAGCTAGAATTGTTTTATGCGGCCAAAATATCATTTCAATGGAAAGTTGATAAATGACTTCTATGATGTAACCATTGAACCAGTGGCTTTATGGGCAGTGGCCTTCGGACCAGTGGCCTTTTGACCAGTGGCCTTATGCCCAGTGGCTTTATGGCAGTGGCCCTTTGACCCAAAATCGCACAGACCTGGCACTCCTTGTTGCAAGTGTTCATTATATAGAACTATAATTTTATTATCATGTTTTGGCCCTCTATATAAGAAGGACTCACAAAAACATTTACATATTATCTTTAGTACTAAAGTTAGAGCACATAAACAACAACCAGCTAATATGTAAGTAAGAGTGCACGAGATAAACTACTGCCTTTTCTTAGTATGTAAAATAACAATGCGCTGTTAATAGTACACCAATGTGATACTTGATCCTCAAAGTTTAACTGGATTATATAACACCACAAAAATAACAATAAAATTATTTAATTGCTCCGACGACAAAACCGGATATATAATTCATCCCAGGGGAGACAACTCCCAAAAGTTTTGTGGTGTTTAAATCTTTTAAACTAGTAGGATCTTTGTCAAATAAGTATTTTGCACATTACCTCAGTCATGTAGTACATAACACATACAATGACCTTCCATCCTTTCACTGAGAATTTTCTGATTAGATGTTAGAATTGTTATATGCAAAATGAAGAGGCATAGTTATGCACTGCCTCCTTTAGGGTGTAGGGAACTTTACCCACTGTTTAAGTATCGCATGCTACAAAAAGAGCATTCAGATGTTATCTTTTTATCGAGCCACTTGATTTGTAAGCTGCACAATTCTACTTCCGCAGCCTAATAGTGAGTTCAGTTCAGTATTCCTTTTATAAACATAAGCATGTTTTAACAATTTTATTACATTCAATGTGATACTGTAATAGAGATGATACCTGTTGGAATTACAGGTAACTAACTGTGGATAACTATTTTTATCAATTAGATAAATTTTTAGACACTGGCAGGCAGGCCATACTTATAGGAAACTGGCAATTGGGAACTTTTGAATATAACTGTGTTTGACAACTCTACATCACTGCAGGATACTACACAGAGGAGATCACACCAAATCCTCTACTCATTAAATTAAAACTTCCTAACCTCAACAATTGAACTAATTATCCAAATATAATCACAATAATATAATAATCAATTTCAATATCCCCGAAGGCGAATCTATCTATCCATATAGGATAGTATGTTATATTTGCTATGTATTCATCAATTTCATTATCCCCGACCAGGTGCTTGTCAACAGAAATAGTATCAGTAAAATTGTGTGTTTTTGAATTCAGATTCTATTTTTTATTTCTATAGGTATGTTGTTATTTGTTTACTACCCTGACAACTTTTTCTACCTTATTGGTGCCATCACAGAATAAAATAAACACTCTCCTCAACTTGGCCCTGTATCAAATGTAGTATTCAGTATAAAAATGGTGAACATAAATTAGAATTGAAGATAATTAACGGCTATAATCATTCATTGATACGTGTAATCCCTGCAAGTTGTCACACCATGAAAGAAGAGGGCACAACTCCGATCATATGAGTTGGTTGGTTGGTTTATTTTGTCACAAACATTAGGTATGCTGCGAGATTGAGTGTTAATACTGTTACATGAGTAAGTAAAACCAAAAAGAAATATGAAAAATGAGTGAAGTACTCTGACTTCTAGTGGATTAAAAAATATCTTGTAATATTGAAATCAAACCCCTGAGGAAGGAGTGTTTCCCCCAGGCAGTTCTGTATTTGAGGCTTCGATATCTGCCTGAGGGGAGTTACTGAAGAAAATCGTTTAAAAAATTTTCATCGTCTTGTATAATCTGCATGGCCAAGTTCTTAGTTCGTTTTGATTTGACAGAATCTAGGTCCCCAATACCGAGACCTAGTCTGTCACCCTGTTTAAAAAACTTCCTCAGCGCTTTCTTGTCTCTTGAATAGATACTAGTGTACAAAATAGGCAGGCAGTAGTTGAGAATGGATACAATAAAACTCTTGAATAACATTCAGGCTAAATGCTTTGTACTCTGGTAATTAAAAGTTCTGACGACAAACCTCCTCTGATTTGCTTTTGTTACAACATTATTGACATGATTTTCAAATCGTGATTTGTTATCAAAGAGTACTCCCAAATATTTTACATTGTCACAAAAATCTATTTTTACAACATTTAATTCTAGAGTTGGACTGTCAGGTTTATGCCGTTTCGTTGAGAAAAGCATCTGAGGATTATGGAAAATATACGAATGAATATTACCTAGCGATGTCACGCTTTGTTTTTATTTTGAAGTGGAAGTAAAGCCTTATGTGCGACGTGTATATAATATTCAGCTATTCACTTATGTTGGTGAGCTATCAAAACAGCATTTGCTACTGGGAAAAAAACCACTTCTATTACCATTTCGTGCTGGCATAACTTGATCAGGAGATCTAGCGTATTTACAAAGACCTGTTATGACACTGTGGTTTAATAAGACCGGGATCTCTACACTGAAGAGCCCCTAATAATAATTAGGGACTGGTAAGGTCAGTGTGATGTAGAAATTAGCTACACATAGGCCTTGACAGTGCTCAACCCGCTCCCCAGTAAAAATGTCTGATTCAGTCTACAGCATTTTACCATAGAGGAGGACTGAATATGAGCTAGAGTTGAGTTTGTTAGTTTGTTAGCTAGCACTTCACTTTAGCTTACTGTATTGGGAGTCTATATTGAGGATGTATGAATGTTAGCTAGCCTTATATATAGCTGATGTAAACCAGATCTAAAGTTTCCCTCCTGTTAGTGCTCTCTTAACTGTATCACAACTTTAATGAGACTTCATTTTAGAGGACAATGAACTTTCCATGATTAGTTATAGCCAGTCTTGTGCACTGGCTCACAAAAATAAGAACTCTAACGCTAACACTTACGCTAACACTAACAATAAGTTATATAATGGCGATTGTACAAAAAGAAAGAAAGAGTTCGCAAGATACAATCCTGCCTATTTCTTAGTTTGTAACAGAACGATGAACTAATAACTAGTGCTCTAGTGTCAAAGAACATCATCCTACTGGGGGGGGGGGGGCTTTCAAAGGTTAATTGTTCGAACCCTAGGACCTTCGAGTGCATACCTCTCCAATAAAAGCTCTAAAAACTTATCTGCACAGCAATGCTGTGTTTTCTTTGTGCAGACATTCCCTGATAATCAGTAAACAATTAAAGGTGACTATGAATCATCCCTGATATCCATCAGCAGGAGAAATAACTATTCATACTCCTCTGCCCACGATTGGATCATTCATCAGATGAGCCTCCAGCTATTTCTTCTACTTGGCCTGTCTGATGAGGGAATGCCTACATAAATCAGTGTATGTGTGTATGTGTATGTGTGTGTGTATGTGTGTATGTGTGGAAGAAAGAGAATTAAATAGCTGTTAGTGCGCAATTGCGTATCGCATTTAAATTTGAGCAGAGAAAGTTTATTTCAGACTATAAAATTTTTGCAATAATGTTAGTAGCACTACATGTGATAATGTCCATTTCTCTGGATATTGTGCCTTGTCTGGGCGTTCAATAGATTAAACGGTCTAGCTGATTTTCTTTGGTTTCATATATCGGCTCCCACACAAGTCATGACCTAATTCATTGAAATTTGTAACTGTAACTGTAATAATATATTTGTTACCTGTTGGTATTCTAGGCAACTACTGTTGTTGACTTATTTTTGTTTGTTCAAAAAAACTTCAGACAGCTGGCAGGCCAGAGATATATATATGAAATTGGCAGTTGCGAACTATTGAATATAGATGTGTTGGACAACTCCACATCACTGCAAGATACTACACGGACGAGGTCACATACAATACTCTTTTAGGTAAAATGAAAATTCAAAAGCTCATCACTAGCGGAATCAATGACATATATATGTTAGTATGTTTTATTTTATTAGTTAAACTCATCACCAAGTTAGAGAGACTAATATGACCACATGTCCAGTACTCTTTAGTTTATCATTAGTAGTAGTTTAGCCAGTATATTTTTCTATACCAGCTCACAAAAGCAGCAAATTATGTTTAGACAAATTAAGACAGGTACTATTCTGTCAGCTTTTCACATACCACCAAATCATATAAAAACAAGGATGCAACATAAATTACTGCCAATTTTTGAGTTTGTAAAGGAAAGATGATCTGTCATCTATACTTTACTCAGATAATAAATTTTCATTGGATTATGTAACAAAAGAAAACCAAAGGTGGATCTTTAAATCTCTTTAACTCATAGAATCTCTTTCAGAGATCTTTTTTGCAAATTTCCTTATTCATGTGATATGTAATGCATACAATGACCTCCCATCCTTTACACTGAGAATATTCTGATGTTAGAATTGCGGTACGCAAAAGGAATTATAGGCAACTACAGTCTTCAACTAATTTTTTAACAATTCGATAAGGTTTCAGATAGCTGGCAGCCAGGCCATATTTATAGGAAATTGGCAGTTGGGAACTTTTGAATATAAGTGTTGGACAACTTTTTATCACTGCAAGATGAGGTCACACCCAATCCCCTCCTTATTAAAACGAAATTTCATAACCTTATCGATTGATGTGATAATCCAAATATAAGATCGTAATTTCTATTTAATATTTTACCGTCAATTTTACTTTCCCGATCATGTGTTTGTCAACAGAAATAGTTGTCAGTAAAATGTGTATTATTAAGTACAGTTTTTATTTTTGTTTCTATAGGTATGTAAATACTATGATTACTACTATATCACTCATTGATATAGGTCATCCCTGCAAGTTGTCCCGACACGATAGAAGAGGGCACAACTCCGATCATGTGATGGTTATAGAAAATATACAAATACATGTTACCTAGCCATGTCATGCTTGTTTTTTATTCATAATGAATACCTATGTGTGACAAGGCTATGAATTTTGAATTTGAATTTTTGAGTAATAGTACAGTTTGGTTAGCACCAACATCACATGAGATGGCAACAACTGGACCTCATCCCAATTGTATGAATGGTATATTGTTCATAACCAGTAACTGGGGAATATTCCATCCAAGCAAGATCTATGAGAAAAATCATTTTCTCTCCTTTATATATAAGAGTTCTCTGGTATTTCATAATTCTATGATAATGAGCTATCAAATCAGCATTTGCTGCTGGAAGAAAATCTATCTATTACCATTATGTGTTGGAATTATGCCATAAATCGTTCAGGAGACCTAGCTGTTACGACACTGTGGTTTAATAACCCCAGATTCTCTACACTAGAAGGCTTCTGAACCATAATCAGGGACTGCTAAGGTCAGTGTTATGTAGAGATTAGTTACATATAGGCCTTGACAGTTCACAACCTACTCCCCAGTCAAGATGTCTGATTCAGTCTACAGCATACTACAATATAGGAGGAGTAAATATGAACTAGTAGAGTTATGTTTGTTAGCTAGCACTACAGTTTGGTGAGCTGAATTGTAGAGACGAGTCGTAATCATACATAGCTATAATAAGCCTGATATAGGTAGATTAATACCGGCCATTTAGGTGTGGAGCCACCAAGAGTTTAATTTTGTTATGTAATAATGTAGCTTCGACTCATTTTTATCTTTTTTTTCCACTCATGTGCTGTACTTTCATTGCTATCAACATATTACAGGATGGATATTAGAATTATGTAATAAACTTGGGAAAGTGGTTGATAATGAAATGCTACTACCAGCTATGCTAGACCATGTTTGGTCCATTTGCCTTGCTCCCCATCCACTGGTCATGTGGCGTGACCAGCTGAGGTTGTATGTTAAACTTAATTCTTCTGATAAACAAACAACTTATCGTTTAATTCGGATTTTACTCCATCTCCATACATATGGCATGGTATTGATAATTCAAAGCCGGTTAGATCTTAGGGTTGTCTTGTCAAGAGGTGTGAAGGTGACACATTTTACTTTGTTGGTTTTCTTGGCATCAGAATCCCGTGGACTGGTTTTCCCTTAATTAAAGAAAAAACAGCCTCTATATTTCATTATTTTTGCCTGGAAACTAAATATTATCTGTTGGTGTTGTATCTTGTAATGTTTCAAATCACACAATTTTTATCTATTGAAGACGTAGATGGTAAGGTACAGGGATTTTTATCTGAAATTTGCTTACTGATAAAACAGAATCCAACCCTTAACCCTATAAATCCACCTTCCGATTCACATAGTGAGAGACCCCGAATCCTAGCATATTAGCAAATCATTTGATTCTACATTTTCTAAATTTTAGTTCTTCGGAATCGGACACTGATACCAGTGAACTGATAACTCCTGATGACCTTGAGTTGATGTTGAGACAACTAGTTCAAGGTCACAAGGAGCTCTATAACAGAATGCTTACTTATCAGGTAGTTATATCATCTTGTTTTTAACACTAGGTTGACTCGCCAAAGAATATTGATGTTGACTCGCTTTTATTTAAAGTTTCTACAGCCGTTTAGTCAGGGGAGGCAACTCAAAAAATAAGCAAAATTTAAACTATCTGGTTAAATTTCGCTCAAATTTTGTGATCCTTCTTTGGAACCATTAGCCTGACATTGAAAGGGATTTGATCACCTGATAGTGCTGGGGGCAGAAACAAACAATCAAAAATGCCCTCAATTGGACTTGGACTAGCATGACTCTTACAGCACCAGGAGCCTGCCTAACCATTTCGTTGATTGCATCAAAAAGCAAACATGATAATCATGGTCATAGTCGTGTACCACTTTTTATTCCACCATTACCACACAGTATACATGTTTATTGTTTACTGAAGCTTACATAGTCCAGCGCTAGTGTATTACTGTTATACCAGATTGTCTGAATAACCTTTTCATATGTGCTTTGATTACAAAAGTTTCAAATATGAACCATCAGTTCCAGCATGGTAGCTTCTCCTTTCCCCACTATCCTCTCAGTTTTATCAAGAGATCAAAGCATATGGTCCTGTTACCTGATATGGCTGTGATCTCCTTTGTACACTTTAACTGTGACTATAATTGGACTTATTTACAGATGATACAGAGGTCTGAATTAATCGATCTGATCAGATCAGCTAAAATAAAATGTTCTACAAAACAGCTGGAAACTTTCTGCTTTAAACAGGTTAGTAGATGCACAAGTATTGATATTTTATATGGAGCCTCAACTATGGTTAAGTGAACAAAACTCCATGGTGGCAAGCATTGCTAGGCTACCACAAAAATGCCACAAAAAGCCTTACTGTCCTGTTGTTTTGATCATTGAATGTCTTACTGCATATGCATGTGGGAGGGCTTAAAATTTACACCAATAATACAGAACCATCATGAACCATTATTATATGCCTATATTCTGTTGGAGAGTTTTATGGTCATAGGGGAAAACTTTGTAAATAGAGAATAAGATATAAAATAAAGTTGAACGCATATTTTTGCGTACCAACACAAAGTTCCTTCCTGAATCAGACCCTCTTATGATGATACCTTTATTGTAGTGTATACCAGTGCAGAATAAACAAGATCAGTCCAAAAGACGTAAGAAATCTGCTCAGAAGATCAAAGCTGCATCACAACATAAGAAACGGTAGATATTGTCCAGCTCTCAAACCAATTCATCAAAAGTCCAGTGAAGGCCTAAAAATACCATCCAATCTGGGGTATGAAATATGCGGCTGCATTTCTTAACCTAGGTCATGATTACGGTACAAGCATTCCATTTGGCTCATTGAGCAAAGGGCGGTTTAAAAGTTAGTTATGTAGTATAAACCTGGCAACCTGCATGTCCAGGAATCGATTGTATGGTTGACTGAGCGATTGAATGGCAGTGAGTCTATTAATTTGTAAAATAATTCCAGAAACACTATTATAGCTATCCCTTGTCTATGAATTACAATTTTTTCGTGTTATATGAAATATATATAAAATATTATGTTTCATAGCTGTGTTTTGGTGTGGAAATTAATTGTCTATTATTTGTGCTTAGATGGTTTCATATTTTCCAATTGTCTATTATTTGCCATAACAACAGTTGGGTTTATATTGTGAAATCTCAGTTTGTAATTTTAAATTCTGTCATTTTCAACATGTCGGAATGTATGAATGAAATCCAATAAAATACTAAATAAACGCTACGCAAAGTACTTATAGTTGCGGTATGAGGCTCAAATCATGAGAAAAGGAATGAGTAGTTTTATGAGTATGGCTGTGTGCTGGCCTCACCATAAATGATTATCTAGTTAAATCAGGTTTGATCAAGTTTGTGAGGGTGGAGAAGCCTCAAAACCGGCGTGACAGAAGACGGGCAAATCCATTTCAATTAGGTTAGGTGATAAGGGATGAATCGGAATTTACAAGGGGTGAAAGCTACCTACTATTATAAGCCTATCCTTCCTGTAGTTATTTTGCCAATAGATGAATTCTTACTACTCTAACCAGAATTAAGCCAAATGGTATATTTTAGTTGCTGCTAATATATGTTAACTCCGTCCAAGAGAAAACATGAAGCTTGTATTATTCTATTATTGCAACTGCAATTGAATCAGGTTAACTGACACTCTGACTGTCAAAATAAAATCAGAAAAGTTTTAATTATCTAGTGTTTACTTTGAAGCTAACCGGTATGGGTGAACGACATCAGCAACTAAGAGTCACAAGCAGCCATGATTGGTCTAAAGAGTACAGAGTTGTGATCTATGAGATTCAAGTCCGATTCCAAGCGCGGGTAGACATTCATGTTCATATGTTTTAAAAGAGGAAACAATTCATTCAAACCGTGTACAAGTTGGAGTAGAAAACTGTCTGCGACCCATGCTCCTCGAAAAATGCGGGAGTTGTGCCCTCTTTTGACATGAGGAGATAACTAAATTTTCAGCCAGCTGAAAATAAAATAGATTGACCTTGTGAGGGCATTGTACAGCGTTGGCAGATTGCTTGTGCAGTGTTTGTTAGGCTTTACACAATAATTATCAACTCTATCCATTCGCTTCATAAAGGAGACATATCCTGCTAATAAATGGGACAAACCTTAAATTAATGAGCCAAACACGTTTTACACCATTTACCTGTTGTATTGTTTCTGTTGTTGATATTCTCAATGTCACCAATTTTCTTATAGGCAGTGGTTAAAGACATGAAGTGGTTATATCAACCCCATCAGTTGAAGGTTATTCAAATAAGCCCGATCTTAATTTAGCCACAGCAGTGGCACTACATACTTTTCCCAGTTATTAATGCTGTCCCCTGTTTTTGTTATGTTTACAGTGACAACCATTTTAGATAAAACCACATCAGGATTTGAGTGCAAAACATTATCCGTTCTCCTAATAATGCCAACACCTGTGCTAAGTTATTTTTAACAAGGAACAAAAGGGTATAATATATTGATTTCGGCTATACATTTATTTAGTTTTTGAAACTGAATGCTGTTCCATTATGCTTCTGGTTATCAATTGTTTTGAGAATTGATCAGTAGTTAACTAAATAAAAATCTACAATAGGCAGCGCTAGCAGGTTTGTTACTGCTTGCGTCAAAGCTTGCACCCAAAAGCTGGTCACTTGTTATTCAATAACTTAATCCAAGAACGAGCCATTCATTTTAAACATCTCAGGTAAGCTTGTTCTGAATATTTTGTCGCAGTGGATTAGCAGAGAAGTTCTAGATATCTTCATAACTCACACTTCACTTCTTTTCACCATCCAAAATATCCAGGTAAGCAGTAGAGTATCTTACTTTATGCTTAATTTTAGAGCATTGAAATGTGTGATGGTTATGTCGGCAGCAGCATCATTAGATAGATTGGATTGTGTTAAACCAGCAAGTCACGGTGAAAAAAGTAATGTGGGTTAATGTGACTTAAAATCACAAGTCTGTCTCGGTTTTAAGACTGAGAAATACAGTGCCTTAAAGACGCGGCCGCCATATTCGGCGCCGATTTTATCTTGATTTGCAGGCAGGTCGGAGCACACTTGGGGCGTCAATTGGACCCAGTAGTCAGTAGACTGCAGCGAGATTCGAACCGAGACCTCCAACACATGCGCATAATAGGGTAGGCGCTCTAACGAACTGAGCTACCTCCTACTGTAATTATCCTTTGATCTTCTTTATTTATCATTTCCTAATGATCATCTCTCATGTATCCCATATAATTCAACCTTATCCAACAATTTTCGATATTATGGCCCTCTTGTCTGACGAAGCGAGCACCTCTGTCATACTTTTTTGGTCCTATTGTTTTCGCCCGCAATTGATACCACTATAAAGTCATTGCTATTTACGGTCAGGCGATTGGTACAGCAGTATTCGTGGGTTGCATTCCTTATTGACCGTCCCAGCACCCTCGGGTGTATATATCTCCCACAACACAAGTTGGTGTACAAGTAGTTAATGCAAAAAAGTCTTGGGTTTTATAATATTGTCCCTGAATATAATATGGCAGCTGAAACTCACAACAAGCTCACATATGTTACATGACAAAATTAAATGTCCTGTGAAATTATATTTCTGTCGCACATTTTAGAAAAGCGGTTCTGAACACACGGTTGTATAATTTAACAGTGGAGAAGTCCTGAGCAGACAGCTTCTCTCTGCGCGTTGTATTAACTTTAATCCACCTTCCAGTATATTGAGGTAAATGATATCGCATCTCAAGTACTAAATTATCTGACCAAAGTTTGCTGCATGCGGGTTTTTCTAGATGTTTCGATTTGTGAAGGAGTTTGCATATCATGCAAGCTGGAGGGCCGCTAAAACACCTTTGGGGGGGGGGTCCTTGTTATATGAAAATAAAAAGACAGCACTAATCAACACCTTCTGCAGAGCTGACGAAATAGAAACACTTCAAAATACATCACTTTAATAATTGTTAATCAACTAAATTCCATGCATTACGCTGCCCTTGTATTACACTGCTCTTGTATAACGCTGCCCTTGTATTACGCTGCCCTTGTATTACGCTGCCCTTGTATTACGCTGCCCTTGTATTACGCTGCCCTTGTATTACGCTGCCCTTGTATTACGCTGCCCTTGTATTACGCTGAGAAGCTGAATCTAGTAACGTTCAGCAGTGAGAATAAGTGCATAGTCTTGCTTGCTTCCCTTACAATGTCAGAACCTACTCTTAATAATTATATCAAAACAAAGGATTTCAATTCAAAATAGCTAAGTTTAACCATTTGAAAGCTGGTCCATTACGGTTTTGATAATCAACTGTTTTGATAACTGATATGGTTTATTATGTATGAACCAAATACAAAAGCTGGTCTAGCTGATGACAGTGTTTGATTTCGAATTAAATCATTTGAAACAAAACTAAAACGACCAGCCAGTTACATTTTTGTTGCTTGTTTTAGAGAAGCCATCAATCATACTGCCAAGTAAAATCTTTATGACTACGATAGCTCTGATAAATTTGATTAATCTGAAGCCTTTATTTTACTTGTCTGAGACCTCAAACTCTTGCCACCTCATGACACCTAGAGATAGTCTGAGCCCCCCAGACTTTTGCAGTCTGATCATTGTAAAATCTCATATAGAGAACTGAATTTCAGACCCAATTTTGCTCCATGCGAGTTTATCTAGAAGTTTAGATCTATGAACGAGTTGAGAAGCTTGAAATTTGGCCGATATTACCGCTAGGAGGCTCCATGTTATATTATGTTCCTATCGCTAGGTTTGGTTAATTCATCTACATTTCTGTCACCCATCTATAGAGTTTCTAATTTGTTGACCCGATGTCGCTTCACATTGGTTTATCTAGAGATTAAGTTTTGCAGGGGATGAGGTTATATGAAAATAAAAAACTAGCACAAGTCACCACACTTGATAAAGCTGCCGATATTCCATCAGCGTCAACGCTGCCCTTGTGCTACTCTTGGCTGTTTGAGTCAAAGTTCCGTTTTCCTGTTATACATAAATCAAAATCAAATTCATAGCCCTCTTCATTTCCCATAATAATGTAAGAACCTATGCTAAATATATGAGAGTAACAATGGATTTGAACTCAGATAGCTTAATTTCTCAAATCAAATGCTGGTCAGTTGATTATTCAATATTCTGTAGTCGATCAGGTTTCTTTTGTTTTAAAAAGTTATAATGACTTGTCTAGCATTTAGATTCAAAGCCTTAATTTAAGAATGTGTTTTTTTACATTTCTCTTTCCATTATAGAAAAGCCATTCCGAATAACCAAACTGTGAAGATCTCATAACAGACGGCACTTCACACCACGTCATATCAGATCTTACCGATCCGCCCAGTATCAGGTATGTGTACCACAACTTAATTTGCGTATTATTTCTTAACCAAAAAACATGAAGTATAAGCCAGAAACTGTTTGTGAGAGGTTTTAGGGGGAGGGGAGGATTGGCAGGTTTTGTTGCAGCATCAAGCACTTTCCGACTTGTTCATCCAACTATACTTATGATTTTTAATTGTACCCTCGAGTATCTTCATGACAGTGCTAGGTCTAATAAGTTTGATTAATCTCAAGCCTATTCATTTTACCTGCTCTCTTATAGTCTGATCTACCTTCAATCATATCTAATATTCTATTCTATATAATTCACAGATGTTACTTGTCTGCACCCCCTTTACTCTTACCCCCCCCCCCTTCCTGACGCCCCCCCCTCTTTGCCAGGAGAGGTGTAGACTAAAATGTAGATTGAAATGTTGATTAAGATAAAACCTAATCGACTCATCATCCCTATACAAGTGTGAGGCGGCAGCAATTTTATTGTAGATACCTTATCATTATGGTATGATGGCGATTGAATCAACATAATTTCAATAATTACCAAAAACTAAACCTGATGCCCCCCCCCCCCCCCCGGACTCCCCGCTCCAATTGCAACAAAATATTAAGGGGATCTCATACTACGCTGATGTATGGTGTTTTATAATACACCTCCAATTTAGAGTAACAGAATTTTCAGACCCAAACTTTCTCCTTGTGAGTTTATCTAGGCATTTAGTTCTGTGAATGAGTTAAAAATCTTGAAAGACAGCTAAAACACCTCTAGGGAGTTCCATGTTTCCATCTCTAGCTTTAAAACAGCAAGAATATGTACATATCTTTCTTTGTTCCCCTAACAATTTCAGAACCTATGCTAAATACTTTCATGAAACAATAGATCTTAACTCTGGTTAGCCTAGTTTCATAAATTGAATGCTGGCCTCTTACGGTTTTCAAATGCTCTATTGATTTTATTGATTTATGACAATTACAATAGCAGTCTACTAGCGTGTGATTTTGTATGTGCCTTTATTCTCTCAAAGTGATTGAGAGTTGAAAAGCTTGTTTGCCTGCTGTACAAATTGTTAATAAAAATGCTGATGTCTAAAACTGTTAATGATTGCATAAAATTGATTTGTGGCTTACATATAATACAAAAATACAAAAAAAAGGTAGAAAATAAACTAAAAGAGTGATTTACTCAAAAGGTTAATGCGGTAGCGTAGATACTTAAAATGACCAGATGGTAGCGTGTCAAAGGAGAGTAGAGGGTTAGGTGCGTTGGTGGCCACCGTTCTGAGGGATTTTGTATCAAATCTGTGTTTTACTGTGTCTGCTAGTTGTGGGAGGGGAGCTTTGGACAGCTTCTCGGCACACTAGGTGATTTTTTTTGGTCTTGCTCATATTAAATATGAGATGGTTATCATTGCACCATTGGTACAGAGTTGTCATCTCTTGCTGCATAGTTGAAAGTTTGTTTCGGGCTAGTTTTTTGAGAAATAATAAGTCGTCAGCATATTCATACAGAAGCATATTGTTATTGAATGGCGCTAGCTGATCTAGATCTGATATATTGAGAACAGAACAGGGGAGATGACGCAGCCCTGTGGGCTTCCTGTAGATGTTGTAGCTGATGAATGGTGATGTGTTGAGGTTGGTACTAGGTTTCTGCTGGCGGTTGATGAGAAAGTTAAAGTTCCGGCTAATCAGATTTGGGTGAAGAGATGTTTGTTTGAGCTTCTCGATCATTTTTCTATCAGAATTGCTGGGCATAACGTGTTGAACACTGATGTAAATTCAATGAACATACCCATTATGTAGTCGGTAGCATTAGCGTCAAGGTGTTCTGAGAAGGTGTCAAGCGCTATTATCATTATCATTATCATTATTACCATTATTATTGCTCATATTCGATACGCACCAAGTTAATTCAATGGCCAGCCAACTTCTTCTCTGTCACCTATTTTCGAAAAGCCATCTAGAAAACATCAAACATCAAACCAATGAACTCCCTCTTGTCGATGTTAATATTGCCTTGGAGTTCTCATCCTAAATTACAGCTATAGTTGGCAGGTTAGATGACATCAATATTAGCAAACAGGTGCGAAAACAAGGATGATATGGAAATCTGAAATATTTCGTTTGACAGGCCACACCTGCTAACCGACAGTACCAATAATTTACCAGCTTACCCCGACCCCCCCCCCCCCGCCCTCATCATGATGACAATAAATTAAATATTGAGTTTTGATATGCCAGTGAGATGCTAAATATTTCAAAAAGCTGCAGCCTTGTGATCTCGCGTTAAGTTGCTTAGTGTTTATCTATCGTATAAAACCTATATACCCCCCCTTGCCTCTTTGTTTAATGTTTTGACGACATCCATCTATGGACCGCTATAGAGTTTTTGAATTTTCAACTCAATGTTGCTTTGCGCTGGTTCATCTAGAGATATTATTGTGCAGGTGATGAGGCTTTATGATCATTAAAAACTAGCATATGTCAGCACCTTTGATAGAGCCGACAGAATACCATCAAAGCTTCCTTTATACTACCCTTGGCTGTTTTAGTCCCAGTTCTTTTTCTCTGATGTAATAACATTGACAATAATTTCACAGCCTTCTGTGTTCTCCAAATAATGTCAGAACCTATGCTAAATGCATGAGAGTAACAATAAAATTTTAACATAGATTAGCTTGGTTTCTCAAATCAAAAGCAGGTCCATTACGGTGTTGGTTGTCATGTGCTTTGTTAAACCATCAGTTACAATAGCTGGTCTAGCAGTTAGATTCAAAGCCTTAATTTAAACGAATCTTGTTTGTTAAATTTCTTTTTCCATTATAGCATAACTGTTCCGAATATCTGGGGGTGAAACCAAATTTTGAAGAGCTAAAATAGACGGCACTTCACACCACATAAATCAGCCTTTACCTATCCACCCAGCATCAGTTAGGTGTACCAAAACTTTATTATTATAAAAAAACATGTGATGACTGGAAACTCTTTGAGAGAGGTTATGTGGGGATGGGTTGCTGACGGGTTTAGCTGCAGCATCAAGCACTTTCTGACTTGCTCACCCAACTATACTTAGGATCTATTAATTAATTAATTAATTATACCCTGGAGCAGCTTAATGACTACGCTAGCTCTTCTAAGTTTGATTAATCTTAAGCCTTATTATTTTACCAGCTTCCTGCTTCCTCTTGTCTACCTTCAATATTACCTAATATTCTAATCAAAATAATTCATGTTACTCCTCTGAGCCTCCTTGACTCTTGTCCCCCCCCCTTCCTGACTCCCCTCCCCCCTGGCCAAGAGAGATGTAGATTAAAATGTAGATGATTAAGATGTGACCTAGATAACCTTTTCAACATGGTATGACAGCGGATTGATCAAAATAATTTCAAGATATGTTACCATAAACTAACTCTGATGCCCCCATCCCGCCCCTCCCCAACAGCAACAAACGGTTATTGACTCGGGATGCGCCAGTAAATGATAACTATTGAATGTTGCATTATGGCAATCTTATACTACGCTGATGTCAAGTGTTACAGAATCACCTCCAATCTAGAGCATGGAGTTTTCTGACCCAATTTTGCTCCATGCAATTTTCGGGGGGGGGGGGGGGGGGGAAGGTTCCTAATGCTAGCTTAAAAACACTGATCTTTGTTTGTTCCCCTAACAATTTCAGAACCTCCGGTAAATATTTTTTATGAATCAATTGATTAGCCTTGTTTCACAAATTGAATGCTGGCTCTTTACCGCTTTCAACTGTTTTAATAATTTTGGTTTAAAACAATTACAATATCAAGTCTAGATGGTGACTTTGTTTGATTCTAAGCCTGAACTAAATTATCGCTCACATTTGTTACGCAACAAGTTAATTAAATGTCCAAGCTACTATTCTGTCACCAACAACTTTCTGAATATTTGAAAGGGTAACCAAAGTGCTGCAGTGTAGAAGGTACTTCACACCGGGTCTAGTCAAGGGGCCGTTGCCTGCGTTTGGGATTTTGTGGCGCTCCACTATCAAACACCAGGGGGTGGGTGTTTGACAGTGGAGCGCCGCAAAATCCCAAACGCAGGCAACGGCCCCTTGACTACACCACGTCATATTCCTGAAGCTTGATTTTATGTTAATTTAACACAGCTTTATTGACACACAATTTGAGAAACAGTAGAATGCTGGTTGGAAGGGATTGACAGATTAGCTTCCAGGCAAAGAACTTTCCAAGTTGTGCATTTAGTTTATCGAAGATTTATTTATTACTTTAGGATTAATGTTTTATTCATGCATCATGCACAAAAAGCTTAATGACTGGCTGATTCTAATACATTCATCTGGGAGCTTTCTAAGTTTACCTGGCTCATTATTGTCTAATCAAGATATAGACTTTCAGAAAGAGGGCTTCCTATTCAATTGGTAGCAAAAATGAATTGATCAAATAAAGTCATATATTCTCAGTTAATTTGCCAATCCTGACCTGATCAACCCGTTTCCTCCTCTATCTTACCTATGCACACTTTCTTAGCTTTGGCCATGGCGGCCATAGCCGACATTAACAAGATTCTGCTAAAAACCTTCTAAGTTATGGATGTACTCTTCATGTCATGTACATGTCATCGTCTCTCTCTTCTGCAGACATTTCCCCTGCAACCATCTTCTTCTCATCAGGTCTAACCCACTCATGACATTGGCTTCTTGCCTCATGCTTTCCATGGTTTTGTTCTCCTCAAGACTGTTTCCAATGTAGTATCGCAACATTCTTATTTCAACATCGTGTATAAATCAAACTGAAAATTACTGCTGTAGTCTGCTGTTCTCATGTTCTGTTAACAAGTCATTTTCATATCTAGTCTATAGAATTGAATTTCCTGATACAAGATTGTTTTTTGATGGTCAATAGAGATAAGTGCTGCAGGATATCACGAGATTTATTGATATCGGTCGATATCGGTAGGTCGGTTTCGATTCAGGCCATATATTGCCTCAATATGATAATCGTTTCTATGATATGGGTTGATATCAGGTGGTTGATTATCGAAATACAGTACATATCTCGGTAGGTCGTTTTCTATGTAGACCGTATTCCGAGTGGTCGATTATTAGACAATTTTCATGTAATGGTTGTCTTCCCATTGTGAATGGAAAGACAACTACCATATTTATAGGCAATTATCGCTAGATTACTCTGATGTAGACCTAGACCAAGATGTTGTCTTTCTTGAAATATGCAATATCGGAATGTGATCACCCTTAACTTCGGTTATGATCAATGACTTGCTAGCAACTCCTCACAGCATTTATCGAAAGGTTTGGTTCTGTGTAAGTAAGACAAACCAGATCAAAACAACTACGAAAACAATTCTGTTTGATTCAAAGCCTGAAATTATTTATAGCTCATGTTTGTAACGAAACAATTTCAATCAATGCCCAGCCACCTACATCTCTGTCACCAACCGATTGCCCGTTTTCAAGTAAGTGTGCCACAAATTTGTTTACATATCATTTTATAAAAATGTAGAAGGGTGGTTATGATACCAGCGTTGACCGATTTGAACTTTCTATATATCGTTGGAAAGGTAATCGAACACTGATTTTGAAAATACTGGTTTTAGCATGATGTCATGTCATGGTGTTGCGCTATTTTGATAAAAGGCACGATAATCGGCTTTGAGGAGGGTTGTTGAGAACAATGTGGTGCAGAAACAATGGTTATTATCGGACATTCAACTGAATAATATTTACAAGAAACCTCTGAAGCACCAATGTGGGGCAATTTCTGTCTCCTGTGGCGTTGCGCAACAGATGAAAAATCATCTTTTTATCATTGGTAATTAGCTTATCTAGGTCGCTTTGGTTTAATGGATGAGGATCCAATGTGATGCAAGCCACACATAGAAAAGACAGGTTATTTACTTCGGGAAAACCCTATGCTACATGTCATGACTTATAAAAGACACTGGTTACAATAATATTAGGAGTTGCCCTCTCTGTCGGAATGCTTACAATTCTAATATATTATGTTATTACCAGCTGAGAAGACTTTTTTGGGAAAAAGTAGAGTTAAAACAATCTGTTTGGTGATCTTCTTGTATTAGCAGAGATGTATAGAACAATGCTATGATTTGTATCTATGTCCCATAAATCATGACACATTGCACAATTAAGGGACAATTATTACCCAAGCTTTCAAGATAATCAACTAAACAATAGTTTATTGATTGCAGCGACACCAAACAACAATGCTACATTCTCAAACTATATGAAGTTCAATATCTTCCCATCTAATCAGTCTCCAAAGTTGACATCACTCAATACATACTAGAAATATGAGTATTCTGACAGAGCTGGCAACTCCTAATATAATTGATACCAATGTTATTTATTAGTTGTGACATGTGGCATGGGGTCTCACACAGTAAATAACTTGTCTTTTCTGCATTTGGTTTGCATCACCTTGAATCCTCAATAACCTAATATCCTAATAACCAATGCATAAAAGATTATCCTGCCTTTTATCAGAATAGCGCAACGCCATGACATGACGCCATGCTGAAACCAATAATATTCAGAATCAGTGTTCGATTACCTTTCCAACTATATAATATAAATGTCAAAATCGGTCACTGTTGGTATCATAACCTTAAAGGACAGGCACTCTCCAAGCAATTGAGCATCCAGTTTGTCTTGAGATTTGTTTTATTACCTGCGGGGGAAGCTTCACGACCTGCTGATTCTTTCTTTCTCTCTCTCTCTCATTCATTCTCTCATCATTCATTCTCTCATTCATTCTCTCATTCATGCCTGTCTGAATTCTGTATAGCTCAAAACCAGTAATATGAGGCTACAATCTCATCATTGTCACACCTAATTGGAGCCATAATCCTTTGGACTTTGCCTCAATCATTTAATGTTATTTAATTTGATAGCAAATTCTCTTTGCGTATTTATGTGCCCATCATCCTATAACATATAGTATCCTGAAAGCCCTGTTGATTGTTTGCCGCTCTATACCTGACAGTTATGTTTACTCCATCGATGAACGGCCAGTCCGACCCGACGAGTATACTACTCTCATACACTCACAGATTCCTACAGCCTCTCTGTGTGTCTACGTCTGTCCAAAGGATGACTTTCACTTTCGTTTTCGCCTGAACATAGTGGGCATATCCGAGGACATCACCACATGTTACTAACTTTAACCAGCAGCCTATTAAGCTACCATGAACATCCATTAAATCATCCTTTCAAGTTTCAAATAATCTGTTTGTGTGATTCTTGCGCTGTTTGAGTGATAATTTGCTCCTTGTAAAGTATTATATCCAAGCAAATAAATATACCCATGTTAGGGTAATGGTTCAGGAAAGTTATTGATGACAATTTTTATCCATGTATATAATGGTGCAAAAGTACTGTGACTGGTGAATTTAGCAATTTTAGACGTTTTCCTGGTCCGGATCCGAGGTTGAATTAAGGGACAGCTCCGATATCCGATCCGAGGTTGCCTAACCTTGATCCGTTCCACCCCTACCAGAAAAGCTCTGAAATTTTTTGGCGTAAAAATAATTTATTGAATAATTACTGTATAACTAGTAGCCCTTTCTAGGTCTTTCTGTAGCCTTTAATTCCCTCTTTTTGATTTAATTTTGTTGCTGCAGCTTTTAAAAACATGTCTATGATGACCTCACACCTCTCTGCATATACATTTGCTGACATTAATTAGTTTTTAGGCATTGGGAGGCCCCTGGGGGTATATCTAGCCCAATATATGGTTGGTTGGTTGATTTTGTCACAAACATTCGGTATGCTGCGAGATTGAGTGCTTATACTGTTACATGAGTAGGGAATACCAAAAAGAAACATAAACAAAATGAGTAAACATCTAGTGGATTAAAAAAATATCTTGTAATATCAAAATCGCCCTGCTTAAAAAACTTTCTCAGAGCTGTCTTGTCTCGTGAACAAATACTAGTGACCAAAATAGGTAGGTAGTAGGCTAGAATGATTACAATAAAACTCTTAAATAACATGCAGGCTAAAGGCTTTGTACTCTGATAATTAAAAGTTCTGGTGACAAACATTCTCTGATTTGTTTTGGATACAACATTATTAACATGATTTTCAAAACAAATTTTGTTATCAAAGAGAATTCGCAAATATTTAACATTGTCACAAAAATCCATTTTTACACCATTTAATTCCAGAGTAGGACTGCCAGGTTTATCTCAGTGGAAGAAAGTGGAGGAAAGCATCTCTTGGGTTTTAGAAGGATTAAGTAATAAGTCGAGTTCTTCGCATAGACCAGAGATTCTGTTGATCTGATTACAATAATTAGACAAGTTATTATTATCACAGATGCAACCAACAATACGAGTGTCCACAGCATATTTTAAAATAGTTATATTGCTCTATTATGACCTAATCCTATTTGTATAGACAGTTTTCTGAGCTCCGATTAAGGCCTCAATTTCGAGTTGTCCTCTCTCCAGTTTGGTACTTTTAACCCACGTCGCATGGGAAAAACGTGCTGGAAAGAGGGTTATCTTGATTACCGCTTATATAATAGGATAACAATTATTTTTGATTCAGAATTTGCAACATTGAAAACTCAGATGGACATAGTTTGGGAAATAAGTTTAGTATTTTGATAGTCAATTATAGCATTTTCGGCCTGTTTTGCGGACAATTTGGCAGAATCTTTCATGAGTTTCGTCACTAAAATTAAGATATATCAACATTCAAGCCTCCAATGATTTGGAAACCCTGTCTCACAGGGTTTTAAATGGTGCAGAGTCTGAATCAAAAATCATTTTTATCTTATTCTCAATATAACCCTCTTTCAGCAGGTTTTTCCTATGCGGCGTGGGTTAAAAGTGGCAAACTGGAGAGAGGACAACTCCGAATTGAGGCATAAATAAGAGCTCAGAAAACTGTCTATACACTGAGAATAATAGAGGACTGAGGACAGAACCCTGGGGTGTTCCTATGTTGGTGGTGATTGATGTTGAGAGAATATTGTTTACTATTGTTCTTTGGGTTCCGCCTGACAGGAAACTCGACACCCAGTTTAAAAGTCTGGAGTCTAGACGTTGCAGTTATGTGGGGAGATTACTATCTTGCATAGTTGGCAGCTTGAAGGTCTATGTAGCTAGTTATTGTGGTAATAAGGCATAATCCTGCATCCTGTGTTGATCTTTTACCTCGGTAGGCGAATTGGTGATTGTCAAGAGGAGTGTTTTTAACTATATAGCTTTTCAGCAGACGTTCCATTACTTTACATAAGTAGCTTGTCGGGGCTTTTGGTCGGAAGCGTTTAAGTTGATTTGGCTTGTCAGTTTTTGGCAGGGGTTTGATGATGGCAGATTTCCATATATTAGGAGTTGTTTGAGAGTCTAGAGAGAAGAATATATCCGTTATTACAGGCGCTAGTTGGTCAGCACAAAGTTTTAATGCTCTGGATATCAGACCATTAGGTCTAGCACCCTTTCTAGAGTTGAGGCGTTTGAGTTGTATCAGAACTGATTTTTCATCTATTGTGCAGGGAGGAACAGTGAGGTTTTTGTAAGCACGTTGTGGTGACTGAGTGTCTTGTTTCTCAAATCTGGCAAAGAAGTCGTTCAGTTCTTCAGGTTGGAAGTTAATATCTGGTTGTGACTTGGAGTTGTTGGTTGGAAGTCCGCTAATCTTTTTTATGTTGTTCCAAGCGTTTGCAGGATCACTGGCTAGATGTTGTTGGAATTTCAAGGAATATTCTTCTCTGGCTTTTTTCTTTTCTTTTGAGACTTGCTTTTTGAGTTTTTGGTAGAGTTTTTTATTTCCATTTTTGTGGGCGTCATGTTTCTCATCGTATATGGATTCCCCATGTCTTCCTACATCCATTGGTTCAAGCTTCAAATCGCCGTGACCATCCTGTGAGGAATAATGAGCTGAAGCATAAAGTGTTGACTTTTTTTGTTAGAAAACCTTTTATTTGGGAATCCCTCTCTCAGGATGGCGTATGGGCGGAGGTAATATTGTCACAGTCGCTATGTTACAAGCTGAAAATTGATTGTTTTCTGTTTGTATTTTCTCCTCATAAAATACTTTAAGTGTCTTGTAACACTCCATTATCTTTTTCTAGTACTGAAAAAATTCCTCAAATTAGCAAGGAGTAAAGTTACAAGACACTATAAAGGTATTTCATGAGCAGAAAACAGCAACATATAACACTCAATTTCCACCTTTGTTATATAGTAACTGCAATGATGTTAGCCCCTCCCTTACATTATCCTAAAGGAGGGATTCCCATTTCCCAAATAGGCTAGGATGGTCACAGAGATTTTGAACTTTGTCATAGAGGTGTAAAAAGATATATGGAATCGATATATTTGGTTAGATTTATTCACAGGGGACCCAAAGGTCCTCATTGTAACCTTAAGTTTTCATTGTACCCTGTCTCATAAATTTCCACCCTATGGCAAAATTTACTACCTCGCTCCACATCCCTTTTAATTAAGCTGAGAAACGGAATAAATTGGAATATCCTTATATTCTAAGGCAAAAAATTGGATTCAATGGGAAATCATTATATTTAAATTTCCTCCTCTATTTTTTGAGTTAGAAAATTGATTTTTCCTCTCCAACTGGCAACTGAGAGGTGTAAAAATAACACATAGCATTGAGGCAACCTTGAAATTGGATAAATTTGTGTTGGCTCATCTCCCTTCAGGATTATAGTATTTTAGTACAATGCTCAAACTCTAAATTGATAGCAGATTCTAGGCAACCTCTAAAACCATATCATAATCATCGAATCAACCAATAAGAGCCAGTACAATTGGAAGTAGATGATTTTAAATTGTTGTCACTGGGTATTCTAGAGTGAAATTATATGCATTTTTTACCACTCTCTAGGGTAATTACTATAGAATTGAATTGGGGAACGTGTCGCAAAATTCTGCATCAAATAGTCATTACAAAATCTTTATCATCACATTACTAATCATTCCCTTTGTAGCCATTACACCAGCACCACTTTAATTTGCAAGTCAGCCTGTGTTATTTACAACTTTTGAAGACGCAATTAATTCCGACAAAACTGGAGGATGGCTATGAGTGAACCAGAGCGAGTTGTTTTAACTGGAGAGGATGTAAATAACATAATCCAGTGTAATATCTGCCTGGATATCAAACCTCTAAGGTTACTACCCTGTCAGCACAAAACATGCCACGAATGTATCAGTAAGTATAGGCCTAAATGTATTCAATTCAACTGCCATTGCCAGCTACTGACGACACCATCAGGTCAATTAATAAACATGTAACGCAATGTCATTTAGATATATCAGAGCGTGAGTGAGTTACTGACTTTATATAGTAGCTCCCTTTTCCTGACCAATTTTCCATGGTGCCATTGACACCCTGCATACCTTCATGATAATGACAACCCATAACTTAGTTATTCTTGTGATTCAAACCAAATGGAGTTTTAAGCAATCTATCGAGCAATCCATCTAGTTGCATTGCATTACCAACCACTCATTTCCATAGAAATGGAAGTGAGTGGAATTGATAATGTAATGCCACTAACTGATACATTATACAAATTGTATAAAGGAAGCACTGATTAGGCTCCATTTGTCAACTATTTTATTTATTGAGTAAATCTGTCCCAAAAAACTTTTCTGGTTGTAACTCTATATATTTGGGTTTGTTCATTCTGTTTTCTAACACATACAGAGTCACTGAAAATAAAATAAATTGACTGTATGGTTTGTAGTGGGCGTTTGAAGCTTACTGAAAATTCTGATATGTTCTGCCTACTTACTTGCAGAACAAACCACTACACATGGAAAGACTAAATGTCCTGAATGTAGGAGAGAGTTCATTGTACCAGCTGGAAGCTTTCCATTGTGCCGTGTTACAGAATACTTACGTGAAATGTTGCTTTCCAAGCCGGTACGGCCAATCTCAGCTCAAGGAAAGGGTATGTTTTCTTCTCTCATATCACGCCAGTACCTCTGGGTGATTTTATGTGAATGATTGATTTACGAAAGATAAAGTGTAGTCAATGACATTTATTGCAGTTAAAGCATCCATGAAATTTATATTTGAATCAACCAAAGTTGTTTCTAGACACCTAGTCAGCTTAAAAACTAGCTCAAAGACGGCCAGAACCTAAGTTATGAGGTATTGACCCCTTCAATAGGAGAAGGAGACTACATGACATGTGTGAGCTCACATATGGGTTTTTGGATAAATTTTGTCATTTCTTTGTATATGGAACTGTTTAAGTGAATATGTATGCGGATATTTGTCTTAAGTTTTGTTGTGCTGGAATAATCTCTTTGATGGCAATAGCTGCGTTTGATCTCAAAGGGTTTCTTCCATGTATTTAAATAATACAAGAATGCAAAGTTCCAATTTGTAGACTCATAGGCAAAATGTATGTTGGTACCGGCATATCTACCCGAGCAAGGCTCTGAGCGAGCAGCAGCGAGGTTTTTCTTTGATAAGTCATGACTTGGGTCCCAGTACCAGTACCAGTATTGGGCTCATTTTGAAGCTTAATGGCGGGAGAAGCACATCTGAAGATTGTAAGCTCCATTTCGTTGATCCTCTGAGGTAGTTGAATTTACCAATACATATCATGTCAGGTAGGCCTCATCATATTTATAACTTTGCTTATAACATTTAACATAAAAATTTCAATTAAGACTAGATATTGCATCATTTTGTATACAATATTTTAGGCACAAAGTGTGGGTCGTGTAGTGAAATTGTGCAGGCAAGATGTCAGGACTGCCTTAGTTTCATATGTTACAAGTAAGTAAATCAAAAACATGAAACAGTTTTGCATCACAAGAATTACATCCAACTCATCTCATCCCATCTCATTCATAAAGGAATTGAAAATTTTGTTTTTGCGATAAATGGGCATTTTCAGTCTCAGGAAAGGCGCAGCCAGCCCACAATGGTGTCAGTCAAAGTGATCAGAGTCATTGGAGGTTGTTAATTGAGGAGGAACTAGGAAACTCTGTTTCTTGTAGTTTAGCAATTTTGCAACTTAAAAGACCTGTTTGATACCACATTAGCCTCACTGTACCAATATTCATAACCCTTATCTTCAGAAATTCCCAAATGAGTTTAGCAATGCCATTCCCCTGTTCATTTGATATAATTTCAGTTGAGACCAAACTGGCACACTATCACACATCATTCCTTTCATACAGAGCACATCAGATAACATTCTCTGTCCCGTCTAGGTGACAGCCTTAACATCATCAGATTATTATTCAATTTCATTATTTTGCAAGATGCGCTGCTCTCTCTGAATGCATGGTGAGTAGCACAAAGAAACACAATGCTGTTGATATTGCGGAAGTTCTCAAACAGGCAGAGACAAACCTACAATCCTGGAAGTCCCACACTCATCAGCAGGTTTGTAGCTGGATGCCCTAGCAAAAACATTTTTAACTTCAAAGCAAATGCAATCTGTTGGAGAAGTTATTATTGTCCCATAAAAGCCCACAAGCAGTTTTTTAAGGTACTGAATGGCAGGTAAATTACACTATACACTGACCAAGTATATATATAGGTTTAGTTGAATAAAACAATATTTTCTGAGATTGATTAAATCATTTCGATTTCCGGTTAGCCTGTCTATCTGCAGTCTCTCTTCTTACGCACCATTTACTCTATGATGTCACTATGAACAAACTTTATTGTAAAACCTGCATTTCATCAAATACATTTTGTGATTGACTGACAGTTGGTAGCGTAAAGGTTATTGGAGTTACTTCCACTTTTAGGAGAACCAACATCAATAATCCGTACCCAAAGGAGCTTTGCAAATCTTACACATCTTTATCACAAGTTGCTGTAGCTGGAGAATTATGGTAGAAATGGTATCACATTGTAAAGTTTACTGTGTATAGATATTGATAAACAGGTCAGCCGTACTAAGAGTGAGATAGGAGTTCTACAAAAGAAGATAAGAGAACTCCAGAAAGAAGTGAACGAGAAACAATCACTTCTACAAGTTTGTGATGTCATCAAAACAGAGCCAGACAAAGCCGAGAAAATCATCCTCATCGAGCAGATATGTGAGTTCAATATATTATATTTCAGGCCCTATATTGAGTGCAGGTCTGTGTACAAAGGAAGTGGGGAAGGAGGGAGGGAGGTATGCCCTGCAATGACAATTCTCTTGACCTAAGGATAGACAGAAAAGATATTCTTGTTTTGCTCCGTTGTGTAAGTTATTTGGAAAGTTATTTTATTTTGAGATTTGTGGAAGATTTTTGTGGTCTGAATCCCTTGCCTTGCAAGTACGATCTCCGCTTGCTAGTTGTGTACTCTCATTTACCTTATAAGTCCAATACGAATCTAACGAGCGTGCATATATAATGGTAAGAAAAGATTAATAAGGCGGCAGGAGTAATAAGGGTGTAATGTCACTTTCAGGTCTACGGCAATGTTAAAAACGATGCCCCAGAGAATGTAGTACTATTGTCAATTTTAAAATAACATTGACAATGTGTGAAAATCATAAAACCAAGACTCACAACCGTTGGTCATTCCAACCTGTTCCAACCACCAAGATATAAAGTGTAGAGATTAATTTTCTTCGTTGGATTTAGATAGTCAGAAAATAGTTTGATTATTGATTATAGCTACTATAAAAATAATAATGTTCTAAGTAAATTATCCATAATATACAATACATAGTCTCATTAATTAAATCCAATGTAGAGTTAGAAAGTCAGAATGATGCAAGATTAAAACAGAAAGTTGATGTGATTACTGGACAGTGTTGAAAGTCATAAAACTCACCATAGATGTTAGTGATAAATCCTCGAATAGCTATAGTAACAGTTATAGTATAAGTCTGTACTGGTGATATAAGATTATAGCCGTAGTGAACAAAGCATAGCGTAGTTTGGTTTATAGATAATACATGGGCATAATACAAGGCATGTAGGATACTTTGCATGATTACTCGTCAGAAGATGCTGCATTACTGGCAGTAATCAGGTTGGTTGGAGAAAGGATGAACAACACCAAAGTATCATACAGGGGTGCATGATCTTTGGCTAGCCTTAGGAGATGGAAATTGAATGCTGAATCAGTAATTGAGTTTAACTCAATCTAGCATCTTTTGTCCGACTAGATGGATTAAAGCAGCCGAGAATATGGAGAATAGCGTAGGCCCGATCACTCATCCTTGCTTCACACCAGCTTTCACTCTGAACTCCTCTGTAAGCTCACTATCAAACAACTCCTTCATGTTTACATGGGGGGTAAGCATTTTCTTAAACCACTGCTGCTGTAAGATAGCTTACTTCAATGTCACAGACTAATAATTGTAATATGATGTTGTAGGCAGTTGAACTTCATTTTATGCATGGCAGATGGTAACTTTGGCCAGGCCATAGCCCAGCCAGGCATTAACTCTGCCACACAGTAACTGTCAACACACAATGAATAATTTATAGTCACAAAAATACATTATTCATGGTTTACAAAAATACATTATTCATGATTTACTCACATAGGATGTTCATAAATGGGAAGTAGCTAATGACACATCAAAGTTAAAGAGCATTTAGATATTATCTGCAATTCAATTCGAAAATGGAAATGAAGTCAATTAAAGTAAGGGTGTGGAAATGGTACGTGAAAGATTAATTGCGGAAATGGTCCTTAGTTCAAGAGATCTCCAAATTAACTTTTCAACAGGGTGGTGCCTGGATATGTCACACTGCCACAGCTGGGCTTTGCCCAGCAGAGCCACCTGTCAAAAAGTTAGATAGAGAGTTGTGGCATCAAAACATCTAGCCAGTAGCTTTGAATGAGTATGAATATGAGCTATCAAAATGTAGGGAGTATCTCTTTCCCCAGCCATCCACCATTAGTGATGACACATTTTGTTGTTGGCCAATCAAGTGCCTTTAAAATCTAGCTGAGATCCAACATTTTTATCAGTGTTGGATCTCATGATACAGGCACTAGCCATGCACAACCAGATTGCGCTGTGTCATGGATTTCGCAGTAATTAGGTAGGACAAAAACTGATGCTATTTTCGTACACATTGTCCACTCTAGAGTATATAATGACTCTACAGACAAGCCACACAGAAATATGAAAATAGGAATCATATAAGTATTTCGGTTTTCATCAATAAGAAAATCTAAAAACAAAAATTGACTCGATTTTCATATTTTGATTTAATGTTTTGGAACAAAAACAGAAAAACAAGTTGTTTTTTTGTTTTTGTAGCCTCAGTGCGCAAAAATGATAAAACAAACGTTACTAATCAATTCATTTTTTCAATTTTTTGTTTTTGTGATTCAAAGCTGAAATATGAAAATAGGATTCGTTCAATAGTTTGGTTTTCATCGATAAGAAAATCAAAGAACAAATCAATGAGTAGATGTTTGAGACCCTGGTTTCCCTTTAACGTACAATCGGCATCAAACAAGCGGCAGCCACCAGGCAGCAGCCCAAAAGCATCAGCAACATTCACTACCAAGCACCTGCGCCGAATACCTTTCATCCCAAGCACTGTAACATACATTGTGTGTCTCGATTTTCATATTTTGATTTGTTGTTTTGGAACAATAAACGAAAAACAAGTTATTTTTTATATTTTAGCATCAGTGCGCTAAAATGAAAAACAAATGATACTGAGTCCCCTTATAACTTATAAGGGGACTTAGTATCGTTTGATTTTCAATTTTGCGCACTCATTCTGTTCCAAAACAACAGATGAAAATGGGCCCCAACAGGATCCAGTCCATAGACCCGTACCATGATACCGGGAACAAAAAAAAAGGCAACATCAAGGTTTCTCACACGATATCACAGGTGTTGTATCTCTGGGTATATACGCGTTGACTTTTGTATATTAACAACTATGCTTTTAGAGTTAGTCTTTTTATTACAAATTTAACATCTACGTTTCACAGCTGTTGAATATAAACTGGGTTACATATTAAAATCTCAACTGGGCAAGAAACCACAGCATGACCACAGTATGACGGGTTTTCATATCTATTAAAGCTAACTATTTGCTATCCGTATCATATCATATCAACAGGGTATCGAGACTATAAATGGACGTGAGCTTTTTTATACGTTATACCAATGTGGGTGAATGTTTGAACTGCTGCAAATTTTTGAGTGCTGAGTTAGCTGATTAGTTGTCTACACCATGAGATCAGATCAACTGTTTCACCGACTATGTCTACTAACGCCAACAACCAAATTGAAGAGCAGCCTTACCATGAGATCAAATCTACCTTCATTTCACCGACTTGGTCTACTTGCAGTGTCAGCCAAGGGGGTGAAGAGCGTTATCACCATGATGTCAGCGAGCCTTCTGTCAATTCACTGTCTTTAAAATTCACCAGATGATTAGTCGCACTAATGCTGTAGCGGCTGTTCGTTTGTCTATGATAGCACTGATCTGATTAACATGTAATACGTTCAGTTCAGTGTAGTTTAGGCAGTTTGTGAGATTAGCCTCGGTTCTTAAAGTTTTGCTACATCTGCACCAAAGTGATTTAACAGGATTTACAGAGTTTGAGATGTTGTATGAACCCGTAAAACTGCAATCAGATTACAGTTCAATTCATTTTGTGACGGCAGAAGTATTCCAAGGTAAACAGAGATATTATAATCAAATCAGTTCCATTCTTAAGATATTAAATTGAAAAGATAACCTGAATAATTATTCTAAACTTACCTTTCAATCTATGCCACTCTTGTTGAGTACAAAAAAATTAATCCTTTTTGACAATATTGTTGAATAAATTTGACAATAATATATTTATAACTTGGAACTCATCACACCCAAGCACTGCAAGAATAACTGTGCCCCCAAGGTATGAGTGATGATGATGTGACAGTGTGTGGCTGCCTAAAATATGGTCAGGGTAATAAACAGCACAGCACACACACACCAGATGAATTGATATGCAAATTAAGATGCAAATGAGGATGACAGTTGATAAGTTTACCAGGGGGTCAAAAACTAATGAAGTGCATCGCAAAAACAAGGTCACAACTCAACGCAGCTACACAGCTGGCCACATTTATTCCATAGTAAACACTTTGTCTGTAGGGGCCCATATAAATGAAAATTATCAACAAACGCAACTTTATGATATAAACATTGCCACTTTTTTTAGTACACATTCATGATTGATTTTGTCAGATAAGTTATTTGCGAGGGCCGGGTAGAAGAAAGGAGCTCTTTTACCGGAAATATATCCTGCTTCCCTAACGCATTTAAAAAAATCCGTCACTGTTTCAACAATTTCCTCAAAATATTCAGAATAGAGCAGGCACTGATCTGCTTGGTAGGATTTTAATTGAAACATTGATTCATCGGCGGAATATATATATAAAATTATAATCATAAAATATTTATACATATATTCAAAATTCTTAAAATTGCCTGTTTTAGGTGTCACACCTCCCAGCAGTAAACTGACACCAGCTGCAGCAAAACATCCTACTAGCATCCCTCCACCTGCCAAAGGACCACCCAGTAAACAAAGCCAAGCCAAGCATAGCGTAACGTCATCACACAAACAAAACACTGTCACTGAGCCGCCCACTACACTCCAGCTCATCCAGTATGAGAAAACATTATCAATGTGCTCGGCTGTTAGCCGGAGAGAGGACGGTCATATTCTCTGCTCTACTTATCAACATGGTGTACAGATAAGATCTGGTGATGACCTGAGGCTAATAAAGAATATAAACATTACTTGCTCAGTCTTGTCAGCATACTCTGTAGGTGATAAACTCATCACTAAGGTGAAGAAAGATAATAAAATCAGCACATACATCGGTACAGAGAGTAATCCTCATCACACTCTACTACATCAGTTTGAGAGTTACTACGTCGGTCAGCTGACTGTATCAGACAGTATAATAGCAGATATAGACAGAGCTAATAATCAGCTGATGATCTACACAATCACAGGTAATCACCTGTATAACATTAACATTAGTGATATGGCTAATCCTCTTGGAGTACACATTCTACCAGGTGGTCACAGTGTACTCGTGTCTGACTGGATTAAAGGAGAGGTGAGGAAGTATAAGCTGCAGGCCGGTACTCAGCAGCCTGTGTGGAGATGTACAGGTCTGAGTGATCCTGTAGGTATAACATCAGATCAGTCTGGTCTTATCTACGTGGTGTCAGACAGAGAGGAGAAGATATACCAGATCTCATCTACAGGTGATTATATTATCATCTCATTGTTTGGGTTTAGTATGGGTTACATACAGTGGTAATTATGAATATCATTACAATGATGAGCATTCCTCAGGCACAAATCTACTATCATGGAAATTATGTAATTGATATATAGTTACCAAGTATTTTCCTATCAAATTTAGGGATTTCGGATTATTGTTGCTTGATTTTGGCTCAATTGATCCTGTTTGGTACCGTAAGGTCGCGTATTGTAACCACGTGGCTTGTTGGTGAACAGGCCTGGATTAATTTAGGAAACAAAACACAGATTTTAGCCATATCACACCAGCAAGCCCACTGTCATTTAACCACAATATCTAGCCGCCCAGGCAATATAATGATCAAGAAATGTGCACACTATGTGTTACATGCTAATGCCCTCCCACCACACTGCACAGAACTGACCACAGCCCACAGCTGTCCTACTTACTCCTACAAAACAAAACATTATGATACATTTCTGTCTGCCATAATAATAAGCATCACATCAACTGGTTGGAGAAGAAGAATGCTGATTGGTTAACTATTGGTCAGAATGTTTCTAATTGGATGATAATTTTATGTAGTTGTAACGAGGCAAACAACTGCAAGGCCATTACAAGGTCAATACATTGAGCTCTCCAATTTTATATGTCTCTTCTGAGGTCGGATATTGTTAATAAAAATAAGATATATATAGTCGATGCTAGCATGTTACAACTGAGTTAGTATGTATGTTCACTCATTAGCCGCCTGCCTATAGAATTTGGAAACAATGCCCTTATTATTACCGCGGTATGCTTGACTAAGTTTTAACCACTCTTGGACATTAACCATGCGGCTACAATACGCGACCTTACGGTATAGATAATTTCAAGCCTTAAGTTTTCTAGCATGATGATACTGATTTAACTTGTGTATGTTAGCGTTTGTAGGGTTATTCTGTATCAAATAACATTTAGTTTTGGTATATTGGGGAAAAGCTATAATTATTAGAAATAATATTAGAAAAATAAAAAATGAGCTCAAACCATCAGTCAAAAACTAAATTATCATTACAGGACAGGTACAACTTATAGATTGGGTGGCTGAGCAGGGAAAATGGAAGCTTTCATTCTCCCTGGGCTGAGGTAGAATTTATAACTAACATAAATACCCAACCAAAATCAGATCAGATGAATGGAATTTCTTTTTATGTTGTTTAAAGGGATAATACACTTCTGATCTCTGTTTGGCAGCCAATGGAGCACAGAAAAATGTATGTACATACAAAAACTCCTTATTTGTAATTCAAAACCCCTTGTTCTGCTCAAATGTGCATTCTAAATTGTAGTTGTGCATCTCCAACAAGAAATAAGACAACTAACAGAATTGCTTGTGATCTGAAAAAAGCTGATTTTGTGAGTAGTTGTGTGCTCCTACCTCTTGGTTAGTGTTTCAATTGTCCAGATACTCAAAGTGCGCATGTGCAATAAGGATGACCTTTTGACTTTAGCTTGTTATTTTCTAACAGCCCAGCTTAACACTTTTACTACCATAACCGGATATGGTAATAAAAGTGTTAAGCTGGGCTGTTAGAAAATAACAAGCTAAAGTCAAAAGGTCATCCTTATTGCACATGCGCACTTTGAGTATCTGGACAATTGAAACACTAACCAAGAGGTAGGAGCACACAAATGCTCACAAAATCAGCTTTTTTCAGATCACAAGCAATTCTGTTAGTTGTCTTATTTCTTGTTGGAGATGCACAACTACAATTTAGAATGCACATTTGAGCAGAACAAGGGGTTTTGAATTACAAATAAGGAGTTTTTGTATGTACATACATTTTTCTGTGCTCCATTGGCTGCCAAACAGAGATCAGAAGTGTATTATCCCTTTAATATTGGATTAAATTTTACTTGATAAGGAGTTATCCACCCTCTGTTGACAATCTGGCATGGGCTATTATTAAGGAGAGACAACTCTATTTGCAGACCAATCTGATTTATTTTGATTGAGCTATGAATATGAGGGCTTAACATGGCATTGCTATTAGTGTGCCAACAACCTAAGATCAACTCGTATTTTGCCTTTAACCTTCACGATAAGATTCACATGCAAAGTATAACTGCTGTCGACGATTTTGAGGCAATTCTGTATATAGTATAATGATAGGGGGGGCTAATATTTAGTGCCTGATATGCAGTCAGCGTTGGAATGTTGAGGGATAGAATTTCAAGCGATTTCAAGTCGGTTAAATTTCCTGTCAACAAAACTGACAATATTGTCATATACGGTCCTGCGAAATTTTGGCATTGTTTTGCTAAATACCAAACTCAGTTTCAAGCCTAGTTTCGTGTTTTGTTATAAAAAACTCCCAACAAACTTTTGTGATTGGATAAATATAGCTTTTACTACCTGTATTTTTTCATTCTATTTTCCACACAATAGGGGAGATAATAGGAGAACTCACTCACACATCACTCGGGGATGTCCGTCGTATAATGGACAACCTGAATGATGTGAGTATAAGAGCAGAGAAGATGGTGGTGTGTGGATTTTATGGAGCTGCTCTCTTCAAACTCAAGTAGAGGTTTGTATCATAGAATTATTATTCATAGTCATGTATGATGCCTGTATTATCTGCAGAATACCACATATGTATAAGGTAATGAGTTACGCAAATCGTGCTGTGATGCCTCCATTGTCTCCAAATTACTGCCTCGGCACCTATTAACAAGTTATGCAGATTTTGCTGTGATGCCTTCATATATTATCATATTTTATTTGAACTAAATGAGTCCGCTAAACATGGTACCAAAATAACTATTTTGTTGCCTGTAAACATTTCCTATATTTTTTAGGATTCAAACCTGAGTGGGAAAACCCGGTGTAGAGAGACAGCTGTTATCGCATGAATTGATAAGCGGTGATTAGACGGATGGACTTAATTAATATATGTTTACCATATTTGTTAGCACACAATATAGGCTGTAGTTTTATACAAAGAATCATCTGACACCTGTTCCTTCTGAGCTCATATACTTTCTATATTGACTCAGTTGTTTGTGCATGATTTCCTGATTTATTTCTGATTTTATTTCTGATTTTATTTCCGATTTTATTGCTCACTTTATTTTATATATATATATATATACATATATATATACATACATACATACATACATATATATATATACATACATATATGCTTAGTTTTATTTGACTTTTTTTGATCAAAATAACGGAAATTCCCAAAAAGATGTTATACAAATATCCAATAGTGTCCTAAAGTTAGTAATTTGTTGTTTATACTTGCATAGAACGATGCTGGGGTGAATGTTTTGAAGTTCAAAATGCATGATTTCTTATTAGTGATGTTTACTTTTGAAACTTATAACTTTGCCTAACCCAAAAAAGTTTAGTGTTGATAAAGGAATCCAGTCTGGTTTCTGTATTTATTTATGTTAATTCCTCCCACTCCCGCTCCCGCTTCAAAAAATTGAATCTCAGTCGGATTTCTATCAAACTGCACCAAGTTCAAGCTCTTATTGGCCTCATTCAAAACGCAAAATATTGGAATCCTCGGATTAACAGGTTAGTCACAACGCTGACTAAAAATTTACAAAAATTTTTTTTTTTTGCTCGGATCGAAAAATAGATTTGCTTCTTACTAACTTCATAAGGACGAGCAACTCCTGCTGATCTCGAATCTGCAAACCGTTCCGCTCTGCGGCTTTTCGTTCTCCGTCAGCATCCGTCTTAATGGGGGTCACTTTCGCTCTAAAAAAACATGCCAAACGGCGGCATCAAAAAATTGAATCTCCGTCGGATTTTTATCAGACTGCAACCAGTTCACGCTCTTATTAGCCTCATTCATAATGCAAAATATTGGAATCCTCGGATTAACAGGTTAGTCACAACGCTGACATGAAATTTACAAAAGATATACCAAGGTTGGGTATCATGCTTTTTTTTCGCTAGGATCAAAAAATTGATTTGTTTCTTTGAATCTGATTGACTGTCGGCCTGATCGACAAATTCACAACCATCAATCATGTTCATGAGTTCATATGGAGTGATGTCTGATACCTCAGTTTTACACAATAAAGCTAGTTTTGGCGACTGAATATTACTCACAGAGTTCAGAGCATCTTCGAGAGTATAAATGTTGTGACTGTAACCAATCTCATCTGATGTGTTGCTGGCTTGTCTGCTTTCAGGGCCAACAACGCACCATCCGAGCTTGGTTTTCATGGCACAAGCACCACCCGTAGGGGCAGGAATAACATCTCCTACAGGAGCCATAGCATCAAAACAATCACGGCCTACGAGTAATCCCACCTTGCATTTCTGCTGTGGTGGAATATATTTAGATATGCATGATAAATGCTGAATACCAGAAACATTTTCTTATGTGGGTATGTCTGAAAACGCACATGGTATTGTACTTCTGGCATATGTTCCGGGTAGCTGTATACGGTCACTACTGTAAAAACTCATAATTCTTATCAACTGACGTCATTGTTGAGATTTGCAGCGTTGATTTTTCTTTCTCCACGCCGATTTTATTTAGCATTCTACTAGTGACATGTGTTTTATTGGATTGATCGTCCAGCAGAGCATATTATTATGCCAAATACTCCTTGCGTGGATTATGACTAGTGGATATCCACACTGGTACACTTTTACAAAACAGTCGAGATTGAGCATCAGTAATGGTATCAGTACAAGTGCTATTAAGAAGCTGAGACACTGCTTCAGGCTGAGTTGTCTCTCCACTTGGACCACCCTTAGCTCTGTGCAACAGAGTATGATGTGACGAGCTTTGACAAACTCCACATTTCCAGTCCCTGGTACACTTAGCTAAGTGGTAATCGGCTGACAAACAGCGATAACATGCCTTGAGAGTTTTCACTGTAGAAAAACGTTGCTCCACAGAGAGTGACTTAAAATCTGCACACTTAGACATATACATGTGATTATCAGATTTACAGTGAGGACAGCATTTTTTCTTAGGCGAATCATATTCAGCATCTGTCTTATGACTGACAGCACTTTGGTTAGATTTTGATTTAGGTTTCGATTGATCACTCTTAGCTGATGAATCCACATTACCCACACCCTTTAAAGCATTCTGGGAAGTAACTGGATTGTTTGCTGAGTGGGATTCAAAAACCATAAACTCAACAAACTGAGAGAACGGTGGGAACACTTGTTCATGAGATAGTTGATACTCTGTTACTTTATTGTTCCACTGTAATGCCATATAATCAGGAAGATTCTTGACTATGTCCTGATTACGATCACACTCCTCCAAAAATCCAAAGTGTGGGTTTTCTTCTCTCATTGCTAGGCACTGCTTGAGAAAATTTGCCAGCATTTTGATACCGACATTATCTCTGTTTGTGATTTTTGGCCAGGTAAACAGTTTTTTCTTGTATGCCTGTGCAATGAGATAAGAATTACCATATGTCTGATTGAGGTCTTTCCATGCCTCGATATATGCTTGCTCAGAATTTCTGGTTAGATAATGCTCGATTAACTCTCTAGCATCACCATCAGTATACTTTTCCAGGTAGAAAAGCTTAGAACTGGCTGTTGGCCATTTTCGTTTAGATATAAAAGCATCAAATGACTTGGCCAGCGATTGTACTTGAGCAAATCACCCTGAAATACTGATGGCTCATCCAGAACCATTACTAGCCTCTATTGACTCTGCGATGGCATAATCCAACTCCTGTCTACGTGACACAGCATAATCTGATTCTATATTTGGAGTTATGCCCCCTACTACATATGTACTACAATGCCAGTTTGGTTCTGTTAACTGGGGTGATATACGACTTTGATGCAAGTCCATGATATGAGATGGGGGTCTGCGAATGCCATGTGGAGGTGAGCTAAAGTGAACACCATGCGAAGGTACAGCAATACTAACATGTGACCACCATGGGTTACTATTGACAGCTGCTCCAACAACAGCAGTGGAAGCTACAGCCTGTGTATCATGAGCACCATTATTACGAACATGCATGTTACTCCTAGATTGAGCTTGTCTATTGGATAGCCACCCATTGTTATTTACTGGTCCATCATGAATAGCTGAAGCTAAATTACGTGAGTCACGAATAAGCGATTCATTGTTACTGGTGGAAGCTAAAGCTGGTCTGTGTTGATTAGCCTGAAACGAGTGTCCAGATGACACAGCTTGACCATTCAAAAGCCATCCATTGTTTCCATTGTTTTGATGAATAGCATTGGATGGAAAAACATGCATGCTTATCCTACCATCTTGCTGGCATGTAAAATCCATGGGCGGGGCAGATTGATTTGATCCTATTTGATTTTGCTGCTGCTCGCCATTTATAGTACCATTGAGCAGCCTATGATTTTGACCTTGTTGCACATGTTGACCATTACAATCATTACGACCAGGCATCTGTTGGTCTTCGCAACCATTATCAGATTGCTGCCGACCCCTAACATCATGTTGTGATGCTGGATGCTGATTTTCAGCACCACCTATTGAGCCTTGATTTACTTGTACAATGCCTGATGAAAATACTTTGGCTTGTTGGTCAGTGCTATGAGCAGCAGGAAAAAATCTAGATTGAGATGCCATTTCAAAATCACCTCCCGTTGAATCGATTTGAAACCGTGAGGAGTTTGGAATAATTCTATCAATAAGCACTTTCTTTCTGCCGCCAACCGGTAATTTCTTTGATTTCAAAATATCCCTTAGCGCCTTTGCCCCCAACCTATCGAGCTCTGAGCTTGAGATACTAAAGCCCTGCATGCTGAGACAAATCAACAAAGATTATTGGCAAGAAACACAACTGCTCCACAGAGGCAAGATACCAAGACACACACTGAAAGCAATACCCAACAACGACGACAACACAACTGAGTACAGCCCAGCAACTAGAGTGCATGAGCCAAAAAATCCGCACTATTGGATGAAAAAGGCGAGCTTGCACCAAAAGCGCTAACCTAGTCCTACTACAAAAAACTGACGGCTGTAAAAAAAAATAACGAGGCACGCACCTAGTATCAGTGAAGTGTAAAAAGTATCTCCAGCAGCTCTCCGTCAGCAACACGGTGGATTAATAAATAATCCAAGAGGTTATTGTATACAGTTACAGTTAGTGTCAGCAAACATCAGCAGGGAGATCACCGGCAGTAGAGTAACGTGGCGTAGCAGTAAATGACGACACGACGAGAATGGGGGAGTCGTCACACAAGACGAGAGGATACAGCAGGGTATAACGACAGCTGTATCTAGAGACTAGTGCTTAGGTGTGCTGTGCTAGCAGTACAGGATTTAGGTGGTATAGCAGTACGAATCCTGTGGTTCTCTGATGTTGACGTACAGAGGATGTTGAGAGAGCTGAATGCTCGGCTAGCTGAGGTATAACTGTACAGCATCACAAGCTGACTGGTAGAGTAGGCGTCATGATAGTGTAGACGCTGGAGTGAGTTGCTCTGTGGTTGGTGTGTGGGTTGGCGAGAGTGTTGAGTCAGCTTCTAGCACTAGACATTATCCAGAAATAAAGTTTCACTGTTCTGGACTACAAGGCTTCTTAACCTATATACACAGATTTGAGAGATTACTTATAGTATCACAGGATCGCAGGTTTTATTCTAATCCTCGAAGGTTCCGTGAAACTGGAATAGAAAATGGTGCAATTTATGTGGTGCATAAAAATGCGCCTCGTCCAATAAAAATGCAGTCAATAATTGACTATTCAAACTATAAGGAACAATATACTCAAAGATCAAATAAACACAAATCTAAACCCTATTTATTAACTTTGAATGTACCGAGAAATAAAAAGATATTAAGTCAAGTGAACTTGGAGTGGAATTATTTTAACCTACAGAAAACAGAATTTAATTTATAAAATACCTTTTTGCTCCTTTAGTGAATCCCCAAATATCACCTTTGCCTAGAAAAATAGATAAATATAGTTAAAGTTTATACGCAACTCAAGTTTACTGAGCCTGTGAGGAAAACCTCAAACACCAAGGCTCACAACGCAACTAAAGGCTTGAGGAATTTGCTCGCCAAATTAATCCATCAGTGCAGATAATTGGACACAAAACACAATAGCCCGGTACCGCACAAAGCTATGCAGCTATGGCCAATTAGGCACAACTCCCAGTGAGTGGCAAAGGATCTAAACCGCCGTGAAGCAGACACACTCCCGGCCAAATCACCTTGTGATTTCTCCCATCAACCATGTCTGAAGATCGCAAGGAAGAACTGATCAGAAAGAGATTAAGAAGCCTAGTATATTTCTCATTCCATTCCAAACATTTAGCGACACCAATCATAAATACAATAACTGACATGGGAGAGGTTTGATCGAGCAAACAAATTAATTAACAAACGGCAAGTTATTGAGGCAGCGATTGGCACTATCGAGAATAAATCCAAATGAGAAGCGGCTATTGCTGTATGAGATGATAATAAATGCAGTGCAATACAATAATGATTTAGAGCAGAGCAAAGCTTAACGAGTGAAAAACAAGGAGTAACTCCCTGGAATAATAAACACCATGAGGTAGGATGAAAAAGCATCAATTTGGAGTTACTCCTCCATGAGTCCTGGTAAAAGTCTAGTATTTACATTGTATCCCTATTACAGAGCTTCAGATTCGACTAGGCACACCAGTTTGTTAACTGGGCGAGTGAATGTTGAGTGAGTGTTACTGATTACATCATAACAAAGAAACTTTAACAGATCTGACTAGATTATCTACACTAGGTAAAACTTCGGTTATTCTTCCTAGTTTCCAAAAACTTCGACCACAGTCATCACTGAGAATAACGATGTCATTGATTGCGAGATTTCTTCTAGATTGTACCCATTTCTGTCTCTGCTGAAGATTTTGCACATATTCCTTACGCCATCTATTCCAGAATTTGTTGGCTAGCAGCTTTACTGCACGCTATCTCTTTCTGGCATAGACGTCGCAATCATCAAAATTACCAGGCATAGGTAAAATAACAGAGGACTTCATATGAAGTAAATCATTTGGTGATAAAGGTTTGCAATCTGAGCTGACAACCGTCAGAGGGCGACTGTTAATGATTGCAACACATTCATATAGTAGAGTACGCAGTGATGTACTACTGAAGTTATGCATATGTGGTGTCAAACCATTGAGCACAGAGCGTATTGTCCTAATCATTCTTTCCCAACACCCGCCCATATGACTAGCGTGAGGGTATTGAAAAAAAACTCGCAGTGGTGTTCCTGTAGATATTAACTGAATGAACTATGTTGAGACATTTCATCATAGAGTTTCAGAATTTCGTTGTTTGCACCAACACAATTAGTGCCATTGTCACAACGCACAGAACTGACATTGCCGATGTTAGAGCCACAAAGCAGCGCCAGCTCTGCAAGAAGCAGTCTGTAGAGAGATCATCTAGAGTTTCAACTGGACAAGCATGTGATTATTAGCCCATACTTCTTCATGTGTTTTCGACCATCTTTATGGGAAAGGGGCCAAAAACATCACATCCTACATGTGTGAATGGGGGAACGACTTCAACACGCTCAGGTGGGAGGTCTGCCATTTTCTGACTTTCTACTGGCCTCCTGAGTCGACGACAAAATGAGCATGTGTAAATCAGAGATGAGACCGCATTACTCAAACCAACCACCCAAAATCCAGCAGACCTCACAGCTGACATGGTAGAAGTACGTCCCTGGTGAGCTACTTGTTCATGATAATGCTGCAAATCTGTTTACTGAGATTAGACTGTTTTGGTATGACAATGGGATGCTTGTCTGCTAATGACAGAGACGACAGTTTTACTCTACCACCCACTCGTAACAGATCATCACTATCAATGAAGCAATCCAGTCTAGATTTATTGATTGCACACCCTGACTGGAGTGACTGTATTTCATTCTGATAGCTGATACTCTGGACTAGTGAAATGACGTAGTTTGATACATTCTGGGTATGCTGAGCAGACAACGTCCCGCACCAATCAAATGAATGGTTTGACTTGATATTTTGTAACATGGCTACACATCTGACAGTTTTATTCCATGATGATGATTTATTCACCAAACTCAAAACTATTTCATCAAACCCTGACAGTGATTTTGAGTTAGTAGCTAGAGTGACAGCTGATTTTTTCAGCTCCAAGTCATCAGGATCAACAGTAAATGAACAGTTTGAGCTAGGTAATGGATCGGTCTTCCACAGAAAGTCGGGTCCATGAAACCACATAGAATTGTTCAGGAATTCTACTGTGCTTAATCCACGGGATACAATATCTGCAGGATTCAAACTAGTATTCACATTATCCCATTGGGATTTTGACGAGATTTCATTGATTTGAGTCACATGATTCGCAACAAATGTTTGGAACCGTTTCGAGTCATTATTGATATAGCCTAAGACGATTTTTGAGTCTGACCAGAGATAACTATCACTGTATGCCTAGTTCAGTTTTGAGAGAATTGCATGGCTCAGCAGCTAGTGATGCTGCTTGTAACTCTAGCCTAGGAATGGTAATATGCTTCTTTAACGGAGCCACACGAGTTTTTCCTAGCATTAGACTACAACGTACAGCATTATTTTCATCAAATGTCCTAACATATGAGCATGCTCCATACCCTAGCTCACTAGCATCTGCGAATGTATGGATTTCTTGTTTGACTGGCATGAATGAGTGTGGGTGAATACACCTGGGAATGGACAGACTGGAGATTTTGGAGATTTCGAAGTCCAAGATTCCAAGACATTCTATATACAGCTGAATTACCCTGATCATCAAGCCAAAAGAACCGAAGATAATCACGGTGCTCGTTTACTACCCTGAAGCGATGATACATCTTCTCAATGTCACAAGATAAAGCTACTGGTTTTTGCTGAAATCTCAATAACACTCCCAGCAGAGAATTGTTTAGGCCAGGGCCTTGTAATAACTCATCTTCCAGATTGACACCATTAGCCTGCGCACCACAGTCAATTACGACTCTGACTCTGAGTCTTTTTATGATAAACACCGTGATGAGGTAAAAACCAACCCTCCCGGCTTTCGAGTTCTGATTTTGGCACTAGTTCAGCCTCACCCCTAGATATTATACCTTCTACGAACTCAGTATATTTCTGTCTGAATTCTGCATTTCGCCTTTTGAACTGTGATAAAAGACAATAAAATCTCTTCAAGACTGGTTGTTTACTAGATTTGAGAGTTGTCTCACCATGTTTAAACGGTAAAGGCATGACATAGTAACGTCAGCTGTCTTGGTGATTACCATCATCTAGAAATTTCAGATCATCCTGTGAAATTGATTGACTGTCGGCAAGATCGACAAATTCATAACCATCAATCATGTTCATGCGTTCATATGGAGTGATGTCTGATACCTCAGTTTTACACGATATAGCTAGTTTTGGCGACTGAATATTACTCACAGAGTTCAGAGCATCTTCGACAGTATAAATGTTGTGACTGTAACCAATCTCATCTGATGTGTTGCTGGCTTGTCTGCTGTCAGGGCCAACAACGCACCATCCGAGCTTGGTTTTCATGGCGCAAGCACCACCCGGAGGGGCAGGAATAACATCTCCTACAGGAGCCATAGAATCAAAACAATCACGACCTACGAGTAATCCCACCTCGCATTTCTGCTGTGGTGGAATATATTTAGATATGCATGATAAATGCTGAATACCAGAAACATTTTCATATGTGGGTATGTCTGAAATAGCACATGGTATTGTCCTTCTAGCATATGTCCTGGGTAGCTGTATACGGTCACTACTGTAAAAACCCCTAAATCTCAGAGAAGGAGTACCATCACAATGCACTTTCTTATCAACTGACGTCATTGTTGAGATTTTCAGCGTTGATTTTTCTTCCTCCACGCCGATTTTATTTAGCATTCTACTAGTGACATATGTTTTGTTGGATTGATCGTCCAGCAGAGCATATGTCAAATACTCCTTGCGTGGATTATGACTAGTGGATATTCACACTGGTTCAGTTTTACAAAACAGTCGAGATTGAGCATCAGTAATAATATCAGTACAAGTGCTATTGAGAAGCTGAGACACTGCTTTAGGCGGAGTTGTCTCTCCACTTGGACCACCCTTAGCTCTGTGCAACAGAGTATGATTTGACGAGCTTTGACAAACTCCACATTTCCAGTCCCTGGTACAATTAGCTAAGTAGTGATCAGCTGACAAACAGCGATTATATGCCTTGAGAGTTTTCACTGTAGAAAAACGTTGCTCCACAGAAAGTGACTGAACATCTGCACACTTAGACATATACATGTGATTATCAGATTTACAGTGAGGACAGCATTTTATCTTAGGCGAATCATATTCAGCATCTGTCTTATGACTGACAGCACTTTGGTTAGATTTTGATTTAGGTTTCGATTGATCACTCTTAGCTGATGAATCCACATTACCCACACCCTTCAAAGCATTCTGGGAAGTAACTGGATTGTATGCTGAGTGGGATTCAAAAAACCATAAACTCAACAAACTGAGAGAACGGTGGGAACACCTGATCATGAGATAGTTGATAGCCTGTTACTTTATTGTTCCACCGTAATGCCATATAATCAGGAAGATTCTTGACTATGTCCTGATAATAAGATCACACTCCTCCAAAAATCCAAAGTGTGGGTTTTCTTCTCTTACTGCTAGGCACTGCTTGAGAAAATTTGCCGGCTTTTTGATACCGACATTATCTCTGTTTGTGATTTTTGGCGAGGTAAACAGTTTTTTCTTGTATGCCTGTGCAATGAGATAAGAATTACCATATGTCTGATTGAGGTCTTTCCATGCCTCGATATATGCTTGCTCAGAATTTCTGGTTAGATAATGCTTGATTAGCTCTCTAGCATCACCATCAGTATACTTTTCCAGGTAGAAAAGCTTAGAACTAGCTCTTTGCCATTTTCGTTTAGATACAAAAGCATCAAATGACTCGGCCCAGCAATTGTACTTGAGCAAATCACCCTGAAATACTGATGGCTCCTCCAGAGGCATTTTACTAGCCTCTATTGACTCTGAGATGGCATAATCCAGCTCCTGTCTGCGTGACATAGCATAATCTGATTCTATATTTGGAGTTGTGCCCCCTACTACATATGTACTACAATGCCAGTTTGGTTCTGTTAACTGGGGTGATATACGACTTTGATGCAAGTCCATGATAGGGGATGGGGGTCTGCGAATGTCATGTGGAGGTGAGCTGAAGCTAAATTACGCGAGTCACGAATAAGCGACTCATTGTTACTGGTGGAAGCTAAAGCTGGTCTGTGTTGATTAGCCTGAAACGAGTGTCCAGATGACACAGCTTGACCATTCAAAAGCCATCCATTGTTTCCATTGTTTTGATGAATAGCATTGGATGGAAAAATATGCATGCTTATCCTATCATCTTGTTGGCATGTAAAATCCATGGGCGCGGCAGATTGATTTGAACCTATTTGATTTTGCTGCTGCTCGCCATTTACACTACCATTGAGCGGCCTATGATTTCGACCTTGTTGCACATGTTGACCATTACAATCATTACGACCAGGCATCTGTTGGTCTTTGCAACGATTATCAGATTGCTGCTGACCCCTAACATCATGTTGTAATGCTGGTTGCTGAATTTCAGCACCGCCTACTGAGCCTTGATTTACTTGTACAATGCCTGATGAAAATACATCGGCTTGTTGGTCAGTGCTATGAGCAGCAGGAAAAAATCTAGATTGAGATGCCATTTCAAAATCACCTCCTATTGAATCGATTTGAAACCGGGAGGAGTTTTGAATAATTCTATCAATAAGCACTTTCTTTCTGCCGCCAACCGGTAATTTATTTGATTTCAAAATATCCCTGAGCGCCTTTGCCCCCAACCTATCGAGCTCTGACCTTGAGATACTAAAGCCCTGCATGCTGAGACAAATCAACAAAGATTATTGACAAGAAACACAACTGCTCCACAGAGGCAAGATACCAAGACACACACTGAGAGCAATACCCCACAACCACGTCCACACAACCGAGTGCAGGCAAGCAACTAGAGTGCATGAGCCAAAAAATCCGCTTTATTGGATGAAAAAGGCGAGCTTGCACCAAAAGCCCTAACCTAGTCCGAGTACAAAAAATTTACGGTTGTAAAAAAAAATTAACAAGGTACGCACCTGGTATCAGTGAAAGGTAAAAAGTATCTCCAGCAGCTCTCCGTCAGCAACAGGGTGGATTAATAAATAATCAAAGATGTTATCGTATACAGTTACAGTTAGTGTCAGCAAGCATCAGCAGGGAGATCGTCGGCAGTAGAGTAACGTGGCATAGCAGTAAGTGACGACACGACGAGAATGGGGGTAGCGGTCACACAAGACGAGGGGATACATCGGGTTATAACGACAGCTGTATCTAGGGACTAGTGCTGAGGTTTGCTGTGCTAGCAGTACAGGATTTAGGTGGTATAGCAGTACGAATCCTGTGGTTCTCTGATGTTGACGTACAGAGGATGTTGAGGGAGCTGAATGCTCGGCTAGCTGAGGTACTGTACAGCATCACAAGCTGACTGGTAGAGTAGGCGTCATGATAGTGTAGACGCTGGAGTGAGTTGCTCTGTGGTTGGTGTGTGGGTTGGCGAGAGTGTTGAGTCAGCTTCTAGCACTAAACATTATCCAGAAATAAAGTTTCACTGTTCTGGACTACAAGGCTTCTTAACCTATATACACAGATTTGAGAGATTACTTATAGTATCACAGGATTGAAGGTTTTATTCTAATCCTCGAAGGTTCCGTGAAACTGGGATAGAAAATGGTGCAATTAATGTGGTGCATAAAAATGTGCCTCGTCCAATAAAAATGCAGTCAATAATTGACTATTCAAACTATAAGGAACAATATACTCAAAGATCAAATAAACACAAATCTAAACCCTATTTATTAACTTTGAATGTACCGAGAAATAAAAAGATATTAAGTCAAGTGAACTTGGAGTCGAATTATTTTAACCTACAGAAAACAGAATTTAATTTATAAAATACCTTTTTGCTCCTTTAGTGAATCCCCAAATATCACCTTTGCCTAGAAAAATAGATAAATATAGTTAAAGTTTATACGCAACTCAAGTTTACTGAGCCTGTGAGGAAAACCTCAAACACCAAGGCTCACAACGCAACTAAAGGCTTGAGGAATTTGCTCGCCAAATTAATCCATCAGTGCAGATAATTGGACACAAAACACAATAGCCCGGTACCGCACAAAGCTATGCAGCTATGGCCAATTAGGCACAACTCCCAGTGAATGGCAAAGGATCTAAACCGCCGTGAAGCAGCCACAGTGGCTATGAATCATCCCTTCATCCTGATATCCATCAGCAGGAGAAATAACTACTCATACTCCTCTGCCCATGATTTGATCTTTAATCAGATGACCCTCCAGCTATTTCTTCTACTTGGCCTGTCTGATGAGGGAATGCGTAGATAAATTAGTAGACAGTCCATTAAGGTGTGGAAGAAAGAGAATTAAATAGCTGTTAGTGCGTAATTGCCTATCTCATTTAAATTTAAGCAGAGAAAGTTCATTTCAGGCTATAAAATTTTTGCAATAATGTTAGTAGCACTACATGTGATAACGTCCATTTCTCTGGATATTGTGCCTTGTTTGGGCGTTCAATATATTAAACGGTCTAGCTGATTTTCTTTGGCTTCATACCTCGGCTCCCACACATGTCATGACTTGATTCATAGAAATTAGTAACTGTAACTGTAATAATATATTTGTTACCTGTTGGTATTCTAGGCAACTACTGTGGTTGACTTTTTTTTATTGATTCAAAGAAACTTCAGACAGCTGGCAGGCGAGAGATATATATAAGAAATTGGCTGTTGCGAACTATTGAATATAGATGTGTTGGACAACTCCACATCACTGCAAGATTCTACACGGACGAGGTCACATACAATACTCTTTTAGGTAAAATGAAAATTCATAAGCTCATCACTAGCGGAATTAATGATATATGTTAGTATGTTCTATTTAATTAGTTAAATTCACCACAATGTTAGAGAGACTAATATGACCACATGTCCAGTACTCTTATATTTTTCATTTGTAGTAGTTTAGCCAGTATTTTTTCTATACCAGCTCACAGAAACAGCAATTAATCATGATTTATTTGTTTTATCAATGGCAGCTGCTGAGGTACAACCAAAGTATAGTAAAAAAAGGATGCAATATAAATTACTGCCAATTTCTGAGTTTGTAAAGGAAAGATGATCTGTCATCTATACTTTACTCAGACAATAAATTTTTATTGGATTATATAACAAAAGAAAACCAAAATAACATTATTATATCTTTAACAAGAAAACAAAACCTAATAAGTCATCCCAAGGGAGTCAAATCCAACAAAGTTTTGTGTTTGTCTTAGGGTGGATCTTTAAATCTCTTTAACTCGTAGAATCTCTTTCAAAGAAGTATTTTGCAAATTTCCTTATTCATGGGATATGTAACGCATACAATGACCTCCCATCCTTTACACTGAGAAATATTCTGACGTTAGAATTGTGGTACGCAAAAGGAATTATAGGCAGCTACAGTCGTCGACTAATTTTTCAATAATCCGACAAGATTTCAGATAGCGGGCAGCCAGGCCATATTTATAGGAAATTGGCAGTTGGAAACTTTTGAATATAAGTGTCGAACAACTCTATATCACTGTAAGATTAGGCCACACCCAATCCCCTCCTTATTAAAACGAAATTTCATAACCTTATCGATCGATTATCCAAATATAAGATAGTAATTTCTATTTAAACCTACCGTCAATTATACTTTCCCGATCATGTGCTTGTCAACAGAAATAGTTGTCAGTAAAATGTGTGTTATTAAATACAGTTTTTATTTTTGTTTCTATAGGTATGTAAATACTATGATTACTACTATGTCAGTTTTTCTCTATCATACTGGTTCAATCGCAGAATAGAATAAACACTCTCCTCAACTTAACCCTGTACCAATTTGAGTATTTTGTATAAAAATGGTTGACCATCAATACAAATAATGAGTGAATAAATGATCTAGGTCACTCATCGATATAGGTCATCCCTGCAAGTTGTCCCGACACGATAGAAGAGGGCACAACTCCAATCATGTGAGGGTTGTGGAAAATATACAAATACATGTTACCTAGCCATGTCATGCTTGATTTTTATTCGTAATAACACCCTATGTGTGACAAGGCTATGAATTATCAGTGTAATAGTACAGTTTGATTAGCACCAACCTCACATGAGATGGCAAAAACTGGACCTCATCCCAATGTATGAATGGTATGTTGTTCATAATCAATAACTGGGGAGTATACCATCCAAGCAAGATCTATGAGAAAAATCATTTTCTCTCCTTTATAAATGAGAGTTCTCTGGTGTTTCATAATCCTATGATAATGAGCTATCAAAACAGCATTTGCTGCTGGAAAAAAATCTATCTATTACCATTATGTGATGGAAATATGCCATAAATTGACAGGAGACCTAGCATATTTACAAAGATCAGTGAAGATGCCGTGGTTTAAGACCAGTATCTCTACGCTAGAGGGCTTTTGAACCGCAGTCAAGGACTGCTAAAGTCAGTGTCATGTAGAGATAAGTTACATGTAGGCCTTCTCAGTTCTCAACTCACTCCCCACTCAAGATGTCTGATTCAGTTTATAGCATTCTACCATAGAGGAGCGGTAAATATGCCCTAGAGTCAAGTTTGTCAATTAGTTAGCTAGTATTTCACTTTAGCTTACTGTATTGTGAGTCTATATAAAGTATAGAGGATGTATAAATGTTAGCTAGCCTTATATATAGCTGATGTAAGCCGGAATTAAAGGTAAATTATCCCTCCTGCTAGTGCTCTCTTACATGTATCCCAAACTCAGTGAGACTTGATTAGAGGTCAAGTTAAGTTGGGTGATATTTCTCCTGTTTATGAAAGGAGTAGGGACTGAGCTGGTTACCCATTCCCCACGGAATGCACCGTCAATGCCTTAAAAAAGGTATAAATTTAAGGTTGGAGTGTGCAATGGTGCTGACTAAACACCTACTCACACCTCGCCGGAAAGTACCACGACCCAAAAGCATCAATCTAGTACAGCACTGCTATATCGCTTTGAGGTGCTATTCCATCCTCTCCACTAAGCTGTCAATCAAATTAATCACGCTACTGGCCGTAGCGCAATTTATAAATCGGTGGTCCAAAGTAATAGAATAGATGTTACACACGATATGTCTATGATTAGTTATAGCCAGTATTGTTCACTGGCTCACAAAAACAAAAAACTTGCTGTTTGCTAAGAAACAGAAGATTGGGCTGCCCCTAAAGAGGTACGCAAGGTGCCCTAATCCTCATAAATGATATGTGATACATTCTAGAAAACCAGAATGCATCCTAGAGGTGAGGCCATAGAGGACCTCCTAATCATAAGTGTGCAGCAAGCTGCCAAAACTGAACTGGCACTAATCGGCCATTGGCAGTGACACTTTTATCTTAGCCAATAGGCCGAGAAGCGATCGAAAGATTTATCCGATAATTGTAGAGAAAAGAATAATTGCTGTTTGCTAAGAAACGGAAGATTGGGCTGCCCCTAAAGAGGGACGCAAGGTGCCCTAATCCTCATACTGAGAATGTGATACATCCTAGAAAACTAGAATGCATCCTAGAGGTGAGGCCATAGAGGACCTCTTAATCATAAGTGTGCAGTGAGCTGCCAAAACTGAACTGGCACTAATCGGCCATTGGCAGTGACACTTTGATCTTGCTGTTTGCTAAGAAACAGAAGATTGGGCTGCCCCTAATGAGGGACGCAAGGTGCCCTAATCCTCATACTGAGAATGTGATACATCCTAGAAAACTAGAATGACTCCTAGAGGTGAGGCCATAGATAGAGGACCTCCTAATCATAAGTGTGCCGCGACCTGTCAAAAGCGAACTGGCACTAATCGGCCATTGGCAGTGACACTTTGATCTTAGCCAATAGGCCGAGAAGCTTACGATCCAGGTTATGTATACCGGGTCATGGTTGTTGTACAATCAGCGTATATGAAAATAAGAATGCGCAAGATACGATAGTGCCTATTTCTTAGTTACTGACAGAACGATGAACTATTAACTGATGCATCATCATCCTCACGGTTGTATTGGATTATTTAATAAAAAAATAAGGATAATAACATTATTTCATTCAACAACAACAACAACAGACATAGTATTTCATCTCGAGGGAGAAATACACGAAAAGGTTTTGTGTTGTTTTGTCTAAACTTGTAGGATTTTGCACGAAACCTTATTTATATGGTACATAACACATACAGCGACCTCCCAGTCCCTTCACTGAGAATATTCGCGCACCTGTTACAGAACTGTGAGAAGCAAACGTAATAGGTGGCATTGTGCACTGCCTCTTTTATGTCGCCATAGACTTAATATATACTTTATATTGTATATTAAGTCTATGTATGGCGCTTTCTTCTCTATATATCATTTAGGTGTTGCATGCGACAGACGAAATGACCAATCAGATGTCTTTATTATGTCAAGCCACTTGATTTCTTAGCTGCATGAATATAGCAAGTTCAGTTCAGTGATGCTTATCGACCCATGTGCATGTAATCATTTTTACTACTGTCAAGCACACCTGTCAGATACCTTCACGTAATTAGTTGTTTATCACTAGGCATTAGATTTAGTATTCTACCAAACTCAGCAGCAGCATTTTGATAAATAAATATCATTAGTAAACACCAAAAACTAGATCTGTATGAGAGCCAGCAGAAATCATGCGGCAGTATAAGAGCATAGTCTTGGCAGGCTGTCGAGATGGATGGGTATCCCCCCAACCAGCCCGACAGCCTGACCAGGCTAATAAGAGCTGCAGTAAGGTCTCTCACCACAATGGTGTACATTACAGTGAAGTTAATGATGGATTTTAATTTTGGGAAACAGAACCATAACACAATACACACGATGGTGACTTAGATGAGGCCTGCTGCAAAAAATGAATATATGAATGACAAGTCTTTCCTCCTATGCCTATTAGGGATCAGACTATTGATGACAGGGTGATATATTGGAAAAGTTGCGGAACAGCGCATTTAACTGTCTATGTTTTGTCTTTGCTTTTGGTCGACAGCGATTACCCATAATTACTCCCTTACATGGCAGGACAGGCTCTTCTTCACTTAACTTCTTATTGAACCACATTTGCTTGTTTGCAATTATATATACATCATGTACCAAAATACCATAGTGTTATCAAATTAATTGCAGATTCATTTGGGAGCAAGCGTCAAGCAACACACAATGTCATTTCAATCACTTGACCGTTGATGTTATATCTCATCACCTATAAACATGAAACGAACATCCTCTTGGCTGCAATGTGGCCTTTATGGTGGTCTCAAACTATAAAACTGACCCATCAGTATTGGCTCATGGTATGATTGCTCAAGTCAAGAAGCAATGGGCAGAGTCTATAGTTTCTATAACAATAATACCCTTAATAAATGGGCGGAGCCAATAGATAGCACTAATGTGTCCTACTTTCGTTGCTATCAACCTAAGTGAGCTTTCTTGTCAATTAAATGCCTTAAAACTGCCTCTGATTTTTAAAGATTTCCTGGGGAGGCCCCCCCATACCCCGCTGGCGGGAAGGCTCTTTTTGAAGTGAAGGCAGGAATTTCGTTGCACCCGTCCTGCACCATCCCCTCCAGCACCAACTCCTCCTGGCCCTTCCACTACAAAGCCCTGGTCTCCATGGGGTAGGAGGATCAGCAGTTTTATGACATTCTAGCGGTATTTTTTATAAGAAAGTTGACAAGAAATTGGCAACAGGGATTTTAGTGTAATAGGGAGGGAATCCATATTATCCTTACTGTGATCAATACTTAGAAATTGCGAAATATTGGTGAAATTATTATAGAGTGTGGAAAGAGGATGAACAGTAAAAATATGTAAAAGCGTCAAATTAAAATTGTGGTTGAAAAGAACAAAAGGGAGTCATAGGAGGTAGGATACAGATGTTGAAAAAATTAACTACTTTCAGAGAAGAAGAGGTTTAACACTTGATGAAAATATGTGATAGGCCTTTCTTAAATTTTCCATGAATAGATTAGTTAATAATAACAATCATAATTGTGTGAGCAATTTTTTGTCAAAAGTCCGATTTTATTGACAACGCAGAAAAGGCTCATTGGATGAATGGATGAGATGCCATTAACTGGTCAACATTGCACTTTGACAAGCTCAATCCCCATATGCAACAAGTTTAGAACATGCAATGTTCAGAGGTTATTTGCTCAAGTTTGGCGCGAGGTATGTTTCAGAGCGGGCCAAGGTGTTGAAGGAAGGCTCACATGTTTCAGTTTTAGATGTATTGGTGAACTCTAAGCCTCATAAAAAATAGAAAAGCTTCATCAGTAATATTGCTTCATAATCCCTACATAACACGAGGGGAATGGTCAGTCTCCTCAATTTGTATCTCTAAATCTTTTCCCTGGGTCTTTCGAATACCATGCTCCAATTATATGATGCCATATCTGTGAACTGGTCTATTGAAAATTCCAAACCCAAAAATCTTATGTGGTCTTTCCAGTACTTACTCAACAACCCTACATGTCTTCCAGCAGTTGAAACTGATGCAAGAATTGCTGTTTTCCTCCTATTCAGTAGACTACCTGTGGCCTTAAAAAACCTAGCAAACAATGCAAAAATATGGTCCACCTCAGAAGCATGACAAGCTACCAAGAGATCATCCGCATAGGCTAAAGACTTCCAACTGTCAGGGCCAGGCACAGGGCAGCCGGAGAGAAGCCTGCACTGTGTGATAGCTCTCACCATCGCCTCAATGTATATAACATACAAGGATGGGGACAAGGGGCACCCTTGTCTAACCCCTCTTGTGACAGATACTGGGTCTGATAACGTGCGATTCACCTGAACCCTAGTGGAAATGGTTTGGTACATAGTCTTAACAAAGCAAAATACCTTGTCTTCCACACCAAGCTTTGACATAGCCCCCAACAAAAATTTATTGTCAACCATATCAAACGCCTTGCTTTGATCTAGAGAAACGAATACAGTGTCGCTATTACCTAGCCTGCGGGTAAACTCAATAGAGACCCTGAAACTTATCAAATTGTCTACAATGTTACAACCGTTTACTCCACATGTCTGTACTTCACTTATTACGGTTGGTAAAAGTTTACCCAGCCATTTGTTTACAACCTTTGCTAATACCTTGTAGTCAACGTTAAGTAGCGATATTGGTCTTTTGTTTTTCGGATCAGATTGATCGCCGCCTTTATGCAGCAGGATAGTGGCACCTCAGTCATTGACTTAGGCAAAACCTCTAAATCAAAAGCATTATTAAAATACTCACACATATCATCTGCTAGAATGTCAAAAAATGTAGCATAAAACTCTTTTGGAAGACCGTCAGGGCCCGGAGTTTTATTGTTTTCCATTGACATGATAGCCTGCTTAATATCAGGGCTCACAAAAAGACTTTATCATTTCATCATTTGTATAATAAAACTTTGGCAAATGAAAACAAAGTTACCAGGGTAAATAAAAGTGAGGATGCACATGGTAAAAACCTGCCTATTTATTGGCTTGTGAGAGAATACTAGATTTTAAATAGTGCTTTTATCACTTTTACGTCATCATCAAAATTACACTGGATTATAAAATAACAGGAAAGAACAATGACATTATATCATCTCCTATATCAAAACTAGACATAGTAATTCATACCAAGGGAGAAAGATCCGAAAAGACGTGTGGTATTTCCTTCTAAGGGTGGATATATATCTTTTAAACTTGTAGGATCTGTTTCATAGAAGTATTTGCGCCTTACCTTTTTCATATGGTACATGATGCATACATACAATGACCTCAGATGTCTTTATTTCATCAAGCCACCTCAAAGCTGCGTAAATAGACATAGCAATTTATCATGTGAGTTCAGTTCAGTGTTGCTTTTCAATCTGTGTACATGTAACAAATTCTATGACTATTTGTCAAAACTGTCAAATTGCCTCATGTAAATAGTTGCTCGTCTCTCTGCGTAGATTATGTGCTTAAGCTGTGTCGGGATAGCTGTAGGTCCACTTTTAGCTTGCATACCAGTTGCTTCCCTCCGCTGGTCACGCCAAGCAGTGTAAAAATCAAAAACGCTGCCCCGCTGTCTCTGCTCAGTGCGGCATTGCTTCGATCTAAAAGTGCTGACTGTTTGATTGTGATGACTTTATTTTGTTCATCAAGATAGATTATTATGTATTTGTACGGGGTTATGGTACAGAAGAAATGGGTGAGAAGATGTCCGGGTTGAGTCATTTGAAATAATTATTTGCAAACGGTGGGTGGGATCTTTTCTAACTCTACTAACATGGGAATCAGTGAGTAGAAATAAATCATTGAAAAATGGTATACCAAGGGCTAGAATTGTTTTATGGGCCCAAAAAATCATGTCAATGGAAAGTTGATATAAGACTTCCATGATGTAACCATTGAACCATTGGCTTTCTGGCCAGTGGCTATTTGACCAGTGGCCTTATGACCAGTGGCTTTATGGCCGGTGGCGTTTTGACCAGTGGCTTTATGGCCAATGGCTTTTTGGCAGTGGCCTTTTGACCCGAAATCACACAGACCTGGCACTACTTGTTGCAACTGTTCATTATATAGCGCTAAACTTTTTGATCATGTTTTAGCCCTCTATATAAAGAGGACTCTCAAAAACAATTATAAACTATGTTCAGTTATAAAGTGAGTAACTACTTAATCAACAAGCAGCTTTGATGTAAGTAAGACTGCACAAGATAAACTACTGCCTTTTCCTAGTAGGTAAAATAACAATGCACTATTAATAGTACACCAATCATGTACTTGATCATCAAGGTTTAACTGGATTATATAACACCACAAAAATAACAATAAAATTATTTAATTGCTCCAACAACAAAACCAGATATATAATTCATCCCAAGGGAGAAAACTCCCAAAAGTTTTGTGGTGTTTAAATCTTTTAAACTTGTAGGATCTTTTTGAAATAAGTATTTTGCACATTACCTCACCCATGTAGTAGAAAACACATACAATTTCCTATCATCCTTTTACTGAGAATTTTCTGATGTTAAAATTGTTATAAGCGAAATTAATAGGCAGAGTTATGCACTGCCTCCTGTAGGGTGTAGGGAAATTAACCAACTGTTTCCACTGCATAATAATTTAAGCATCGCATGCTATAAAAAGATCATTCAGATGTTATCATTTTATCGAGCCACTTGATTTGTAAGCTGCACAATTATACTTCCGCAGCCTAATGGTGAGCTCAGTTCAGTAGTCCTTTTATAAACATAAGCATGTTTTAACAATTTTATTACATTCAATGTGATACTGTAATAGAGATGATACCTGTTGGAAATACAGGTAACTACTGTGGATGACTAATTTTATCAATTAGATAAATTTTTAGACAGCTGGCAGGCAGGCCATACTTATAGGGAACTGGCAATTGGGAACTTTTGAATATAACTGTGTTGGACAACTCTACATCGCCGAAGGATACTACACAGAAGAGCTCAAACCAAATCCTCTACTTATTGAAATAAAAATTCCTAACCTCAACAATTGAACTAATTATCCAAATATAATCACAATAATATAATCATCGATTTCATGATCCCCGAACAGGTGCTTGTCAACAGAAATAGTATCAGTAAATTGTGTTTTTGAATACAGATTCTATTTTTTATTTCTATAGGTATGTTGTTATTTGTTTACTACCCTGACAACTTTTTCTACCTTATTGGTTCCATCATAGAATAAAATAAACACTCTCCTCAACTTGACCCTGCATCAAATGGAGTATTCAGTATAAAAATGGTGAACATAAAATAGAATTGAAAAAAATTAACGGGGTAATCACTCATTGATACATGTAATCCCTGGAAGTTGTCCCACCATGATAAAAGAGGGCACAACTCAGAACATATGAGTCGGTTGGTTTATTTTGTCACAAACATTAGGTATGCTGCGAGATTGAGTGTTAATACTGTTCCATGAGTAGGGAAAAATAAAAATAAATATAAAAATTGAGTGAAGTAGTTTGTCTTCTAGTTGATTAAAAAATATCTTGTAATATTGAAATCAAACGTCTGAGGAAGGAGTCTTTCCCCCAGGCAGTTCTGTATTCAAGGCTTCGATATCTGCCTGAGAGGAGTTTCCGAAGAAAATGGTTTAAAAAATTTGCATCGTCATGTATTATCTGCAGGGCCAAGTTCTTAGCTCGTTTTGATATGACAGAATCTAGGTCCCCAATACCGAGACCTAGTCTGTCACCCTGTTTAAAAAACTTCCTCAGCGCTTTCTTGTCTCGTGAATAGATACTAGTGAACAAAATAGGCAGGCAGTAGTTGAGAATGGATACAACAAAACTCTTGAATAACATTTAGACTAAAGGCTTTGTACTCTGGTAATTAAAAGTTCTGATGACAAACATCCTCTGATTTGCTTTTGTTACAACATTATTGACATGATTTTCAAATCGTAAGTTGTTATCAAAGAGTACTCCCAAATATTTTACAATGTAACAAAAATGTATTTTTACACCATTTAATTCTAGAGTTGGACTGTCAAGTTTATGCCGTTTAGTTGAGAAAAGCATCTGAGGATTATGGAAAATATACAAATGAATATTTCCTAGCGTTGTCACGCTTTGTTTTTATTTAGAAGTGGAAGTAAAGCCTTATGTGTGACGTGTATGTAATATTCAGCTATTCACTTATGTTGGTGAGCTATCAAAACAGCATTTGCTACTGGGAAAAAAAACCATATCTATACTATTTCGTGCTGGCGTTATGCCATAAATTGATCAGGAGATCTAGCGTATTTACAAAGAACTGTTACGACACTGTGGTTTAATAAGACCGAGATCTCTACACTGAAGGGCCCCTAACAATAGTTAGGGACTGCTAAGGTCAGTGTGATGTAGGGATTAGCTACATATAAGCCTTGACAGTGCTCAACCCGCTCTCCAGTCAAAATATCTGATTCAGTCTACAGCATTTTACCATAGAGGAGGAGTGGATATGAGCTAGAGCTGAGTTTGTTAGTTTGTTAGCTAGCACTTCACTTTAGATAACTGTATTGGGAGTCTATATTGACGATGTATAAATGTTAGCTAGCCTTATATATAGCTGATGTAAACCAGATCTAAAGGTAAAGTTTCCCTCCTGTTAGAGCTCTCTTAACTGTATCACAACTTTAGTAAGACTTCATTTTAGAGGACAATGAATTTTCCATGATTAGTTATAGCCAGTCTTGTTCACTGGCTCACAAAAACAAAAACTCTTAACACTAACACTAGAGCTAACACTAACAATAAGGTATAAAATGGTGATTGTACAACAGGAAAGAAAGAGTTCGCAAGATACAATCCTGCCTATTTCTTAGTTTGTAACAGAACGATGAACTGATAACTAGTGCTCTAGTGTCAAAAATCATCATCAAAGTTGTATTGGATTATTTAATAACAAGTTAGGACAATAACATTATTCCATCTTCAACAACAAATACGGACCTAGTAATTCATCCCGAGGGAGAAAAACCCGAAAAGGTTTTGAGGTGTTTTGTCTAAACTTGTAAGATCTCTTTTAAAGAACTATCTTGCACGAAACCCCATTCATGTGGTACATAACACATACACTATTTACAAGTATCCCTTATTTTACTGATCGTTAATCCTCTTCTTCTGTGTAAGCAGTTAATTCAAGATTTGGTTCCTACCTCCTAAAACTACTTTGTGTCTATTTCAACCACTCTTCCAATTAAAGGTTTTCAGTTCCTGGAGCCGATTTCAACTTTTTTCTCAAAAAGGGCTGGAAAACCAACCTTAAGACTTCCTCCATTTTTGAGAGGCCCTTATAACCCCCAACTGGCCCTACCCATAGAAACAGCCATGCAGCAGCATCTTGTCAATTAGCTGCTAAATTAATTGCAAATTTCAGACTCAAAATTTGATTAAAATTGAGGTGAGCTGGCGTGATTGGTAAGCACACTTGCCATTTACTGATTGATGCCGCAGTTTAAGTCCTACTGGCGGGGAGGGGGGGGGGCTTTCAAAAGGTTAATTGTTCGAACCCTAGCATCTTCAAGTGCATACCTCTACAATAAAAGCTCTAAAAACTTATCTGCACAGCAATGCTGTGTTTTCTTTGTGCAGCCGTTTCCTGATAATCCTGATCCTTCATCCTGATATCCATCACCAGGAGAAATAACTATTCATACTCCTCTGCCCACGATTGGATCATTAATCAGATGAGCCTCCATCTATTTCTTCTACTTGGCCTGTCTGATGAGGGGGTGCGTACGTAAATCAGTAGACTGTCCATTAAGGTGTGGTAGACAGAGAATTAAATAGCTGTTAATGCGTAATTGCGTATCTCATTTAAATTTGAGCAGAGATAGTTCATTTCAGACCATACAATGTTTGCAATAATGTTGGTAGCACTACATGTGATAACGTCCATTTCTCAGGATATTGTGCCTTGTTTGGGCGTTCAATATATTAAACGGGTCTAGTTGATTTTCTTTGGTTTCATACCTCGGCTCCCACACATGTCATGACCTAATTCATAGAAATTTGTAACTGTAACTGTAATAATATATTTGTTACCTGTTGGTATTCTAGGCAACTACTGTGGTTGACTTATTTTTATTGATTCAAAAAAACTTCAGACCTCTGGCAGGCGAGACATATATATATAAGAAATTCACAGTTGCGAACTATTGAATATAGATGTGTTGGACAACTCCACAACACTGCAAGATACTACACGGACGAGGTCACATACAATACTCTTTTAGGTAAACTGAAAATTCATAAGCTCATCACTAGCGGAATTAATGATATATATATTTCAGTATGTTCTATTTTTTAGTTAAACTCATCACAATGTTAGAGAGACTAATATGACCACATGTCCAGTACTCTTTGGTTTTTCATTAGTAGTAGTTTAGCCAGTATTTTTTCTATACCAGCTCACAAAAACAGCTAGAGGTTATGAATATTTTTGCTTACCCTCTGACAACTGCTGGGGTACAACTGATCTATATAAGAACAAGGATGCAATATAAACTACTGCCAATTTTTTCAGTTTGTGAAGGAAAGATGAACTGTCATCTATACTTCAGTCAGATAGTAATTTCTTATTAGATTATATAACAAAAGAAAACCAAAATAACGTTATTATATCTTTAACAAGAAAACAAGACCTAATAATTCATACCAAGGGAGATAAATCCAGTAAAATTTTGTGTATTGTCTTAGGGTGGATCTTTAAATCTCTTTAACTCGTAGAATCTCTTTCAAAGGAGTATTTTGCAAATTTCCTTAGTCATGTGATACGTAATGCATACAATGACCTCCCATCCTTTACACTGAGAATATTCTGATGTTAGAATCGCTGTACGCAAAAGGAATTATAGGCAACTACATTCGTCGACTAATTTTTTAACAATTCGATAAGATTTCAGATAGCTGGCAGCCAAGCCATATTTATAGGAAATTGGCAGTTGGGAACTTTTGAATAAAAGTGTTGGAAAACTCTATATCAATGTAAGATGAGGTCACACCCAATCCCCTCCTTATTAAAACGAAATTTCATAACCTTATCAATTGATGTGATTATCCAAATATAAGATAGTAATTTCTATTTAATAACTTACCGCCAAATTTACTTTCCCGATCATGTGCTTGTCAACAGAAATAGTTGTCAGTAAATTTGTGTTATTAATTACAGTTTTTATTTTTGTTTCTATAGGTATGTAAATACTATGATTACTACTATGTCAGTTTTTCTCTATCTTACTGGTTCCATCGCAGAATAGAATAAACACTCTCCTCAACTTAACCCTGTATCATATCGAGTATCATGTATTAAAAATGGTGACCATAAAGAATAATACTGAGTGAATAAATGATCGAGGTCACTCATTGATATATGTCATCCCTGCAAGTTGTCCCGACACGATAGAAGAGGGCACAACTGCGATCATGTGAGGATTATGGAAAATATACAAATACATGTTACTTAGCCATTTCATGCTTGTTTTTTACTCAAGTGGAAAATAAAACTCGAGGTTTGACAAGTATACAAATTATCAGCTTAATCGTACATTTTGATAAGCACCAACTTCACATAAGATGGCAAAGACTGGACGACATCCCAATGTATGAATGGTATGTTGTTCCTAATCAGGTATTTGGGAGTATTCAATCCAAACAAGATCTCTGTGAATTATCATTTTATCTCCTTTTTATATGATGTTCCTCTGGTATCTCAAAATTCTATGATGGGGAGCCATCAAAATGACATTTGCTATTGGAAAAAAAATCTATCTATCACCATTACATGCTGGCTTTATGCCATAAATTTGATCAGGAGACCTAGCGTATTTACAAAGACCAGTAACTGCATTTTGGCTTAATAAGACCAATAACACTAAACTAGCAGACTTCTGAACCATAGTCAATGACTGCTAAGGTCAGTGTGATGTAATGAATACTCCAATATAGGCCTTGATAGCTCTCACCCCACTCTCTAGCCAAGATGTCTGATGCTTTCTACAGCATTCTACAATAGAGAAGGAGTAAATATGACCTAGAGTTAAGTTTGTTAGTTTATTAGCTAGCATTAAAGTTTGGTGAGTCGAATTGTAGAGAGGAGTCGTAATTGGCTAGCCCCATGCATGGCTATAATAAGCCTGATATAGGTAGATAAATACCAGCCACTCAAGTGTTGAGCTGCCAAGAGACAAAACGGCTATTTTGAATTTTGTAATATAATAATGTAGCTTCGACTCATTTTTATCTTTTTTTCCACTTATGTGCTGTACTTTCAATGCTATCAACATATTACAGGATGGATATTAGAATTAGGTAATAAACTTGGGAAAGCGGTTGATAATGAAATGCTACTACCAGCTATCCTAGACCATGTTTGGTCCATTTGCCTTGCTCTCCATCCACTGGTCATGAGGTGTGACCAGTGGAAGGGAGCAACTGGAATGCAGGCAATTGGATTAAACTTGATCCCCTGTTATTGATACACTTAAATAGAGTCAATTTGTATTCAGGGCCATAGTTAACAAAAATTGTAGGTGAGGCAGTTTGAGGTGACTCCAGAGCGTCACCAATCGGCCATCGGACAAAAGGCCACTGGTCAAAATGCCACTGCCCAAAAAGCCACTGGTTACATAATAGAAGTCTGGTATCAACTTTCCATTGACATGTTTTTTTGGCCCGTAAAATAAGATTCTAGCTGTTGATATGCCATTTATAAAGGATTTTTTTATATCCACTCACTGATTCCCATTTTAGTAAAGTAAGAAAAAAGATCCCACCCATCCTTTGCATATAACTATTTTTAATGACTCCACCTGGACATCTTCTCACACATTTTTTCTGTACCTTAACCCCCAATTAATACATTAAAATGAATCTTGATGGACAAATTAAAGTTATCGCAAGCAAACAGTCAGCACATCGAAGCAACCCCGCACTGAGGAGAGACAGCGGTGTAGCATTTTTGATTTTGACATGCCACATGCCAAGCACAAGTGACTTGCATACCCTACTGGGAACAACAGAAAAAGTCAGTGATCAGGTTACAAGACTTTAAGCAATAGTGATGAAGTTGAGTCAGTTTGGTTTTTGGGTCATCAATAATAAAAACATTTGATGGATACACAGAGAGGTCTTGGTAGAGGCTTGTATTGTTCACAAGAGAGGTTTTGATAAGTATCAGATTTGATATAACCATGTGATAATCAAAATCGATCACAGGGTGCATTGGGTAAAAATGACACTTAAAATCGTTCCACGTGAATATAAATCATTGACACGTTACAAAGAAAAAAATCAAAAACGCTACACCGCTGTCCCTGCTCAGTGCGGCATTGCTTCGATCTGAAAGTGCTGACTGTTTGATTGTGATGACTTTATTTTTTCCGTCAAGAGAAATTATAATGTATTCATTGGGGGTTACGGTACAGAAGAAATGTGTGAGAAGATGTCCGGGTTGAGTCATTTAAAATATTTATTTGCAAACGGTCGATGGGATCTTTTCTAACTTTACTAAAATGTGAATCAGTGAGTAGAAATAAAAAAATCATTGAAAAATGGTATACCAAGAGCTAGAATTGTTTTCCGCGCCCAAAATTTCATGTCAATGAAAAGTTGATATAAGACTTCTATGATGTAACCATTGAACCAGTGGCTTTTTGGGCAGTGGCTTTTTGACCAGTGGCCTTATGACCAGTGGCTTTTTGACCAGCGGCTTTATGGCCAGTGGCTTTATGGCCAGTGCCTTTTTGGCAGTGGCCTTTGACCCGAAATCACACAAACATGGCACTCCTTGTTGCAAGTGTTCATTATATAGAACTATACTTTTTTATCATGTTTTAGCCCTCTATATAAGAAGGACTCACAAAAACAATTAAGTTTCAAGAAATAAAAAATAACACAAATTAACACTTCAACCAGCTTTACTGTAAGTAAGAGTGCACAAGATAAGCTAATGCCTTTTCTTAGTATGTGAAATAAAAATGCACTATTAATAGTACACCAATCTGATACTTGATCATCAAGGCTTAACTGGGTTATATAACACCACAAAAATATTAATAACATTATTTAATTGCTCCAACACCAAAACCAGATATATAATTCATCCCAAGGGAGAAAATTCCCAAAAGTTGTTGTGTTTAAATCTTTTAAACTTATAGGATCTTTTTCAAATATTATAATATCAAGTATTTTGCACATTACCTCATGTAGTACATAACACATACAATGATCCTCCATCCTTTCACTGAGAATTTTCTGATGTTAGAGATGTTATATGCAAAATTAAGAGGCAGAATTATGCACTGCCTCCTATCGGGTGTAGGGAAATTAACCCACGCATGCTATAAAAAGAGAATTCAGATGTTATCATTTTATCGAGCCACTTGATTTGTAAGCCGCACAATTATACTTCCGCAGCCTAATAGTGAGTTCAGTTCAGTATTCCTTTTATAAACATAAGCATGTTTTAACAATTTTATTACATTCAATGTAATACTGTAATAGAGATGATACCTGTTTGAATTACAGGTAACTACTGTGGATGACTAATTTTTATCAAATGGATAAATTTTTAGACAGCTGGCAGGCAGGCCATACTTATAGGAAACTGACAATTGGGAACTTTTGAAGATAACTGTGTTGGACAACTCTACATCACTGCAGGATACTACACAGAGGAGATCACACCAAATCCTCTACTTATTGAAATAAAAATTCCTAACCTCAACTATTGAACTAATTATCCAAATATAATCACAATAATATAACCATCAATTTCATGATCCCCGAACAGGTGCTTGTCAACAGAAATAGTATCAGTAAATTGTGTTTTTGTATACAGATTCTATTTTTTATGTCTATAGGTATGTTGTTATTTGTTTACTACCCTGACAACTTTTTCTACCTTATTGGTTCCATCACAGAATAAAATAAACACTCTCCTCAACTTGACCCTGCATCAAATGGAGTATTCTGTATAAAAATGGTGAACATAAATTAGAATTGAAAATAATTAACGGCTATAATCATTCATTGATACATGTAATCCCTGCAAGTTGTCACACCATGAAAGAAGAGGGCACAACTCCGATCATATGAGTTGGTTGATTGGTTTATTTTGTCATAAACATTAGGTATGCTGCGAGATTGAGTGTTAATACTGTTACATGAGTAGGTAAAACCAAAGAGAAATATAAAAAATGAGTGAAGTAGTCTGACTTCTAGTGGATCAAAAGATATCCTGTAATATTGAAATCAAACGTCTGAGGAAGGAGTCTTTCCCCCAGGCAGTTCTGTATTTAAGGCTTCGATATCTGCCTAAGGGGAGTTTCTGAAGAAAATCGTTTATAAAATGTTCATCGTCAAGTATTATCTGTAGGGCCAAGTTCTTAGTTCGTTTTGATATGACAGAATCAGGTCCCCAATATTGAGACCTAGTCTGTCACCCTGTTTAAAAAACTCCCTCAGCGCTTTCTTGTCTCGTGAATAGATACTAGTGAACAAAATAGGCAGGCAGTAGTTGAGAATGGATACAATAAAACTCTTGAATAACATTTAGGCTAAAGGCTTTGTACTCTGGTAATTAAAAGTTCTGATGACAAACCTCCTCTGATTTGATTTTGTTACAACATTATTGACATGATTTTCAAATCATAATTCGTCATCAAAGAGTACTCCCAAATATTTTACATTGTCATAAAAATCTATTTTTACGCCTTGTTGTTGGTAAATGAGTGCCGAATGAGTGCTGTAAAACATGTCTCATATGGCCCCTGCCACACAACTAAGGACACCTGAGTGTGTTGGATTATAAAAGGATCATTACTGAAAATGTCCAGTTCTGTATGGGCAATAGCCAGTTTTATGAAAAGAGTCATAGTAGAGGGTTTGTTGGTGCAGCGCATGTTGCAATGTAAGACACAGATAAGGTACTTAGTCTGATCCAACACAGGTGTGTTGTAAGACATTTTGTACAACTTCTCTTAAGGCACAAAAGAATTTTAACTATATAGGCTGTATAACAATGCTGTATTGTATCTAAGAATTCAATGCTGTAGAGGCTGTAAATACCTGTCCTACAACATGTCTTACAACACCTGTTGCCAACAACGGTTTTAAGTGCCATTCAGAACTTCACAATTTTTTGTAACGACCTAAAATTTGTCTTGACTAACTCCAAAGTGCTCCATTACAGAAAAAGTCCAGTTCTGTATGGGCAGTAGAGGGCCTGAGGCTGTGTAGGTGCGGCCCATGTTGTGTGCTTTGATATATTTTAGGTACTTTTTCCAATCAAAAGCTCAGGTGTTAAGAAATGTGTGGCAGGTGCTGTATGGGACATGTCTTACAGCACACATGCGACCCCTAGAGCACAAACATCAATGCCTTATAGGCGTTAAGTGCTGTAAGACACGTCCCAAACAGCATCCGCAAGACATCTGCCAGTACCACTGGCAGCGGTGGTTTTTAGGGCCCATTCAGAACAGCATGAATTTTTGTAATGTAGAAAGTTCAAATTTTTATTACAGAGAGTTTGTAAAACTTTTGGTGCTCTAAATGTCAGGAAACCCCAGGCCTACAGGCCGTCCGTATGAGCCACTGTCTTTAGCTGGAAAGTCTATTAAGAAGTGGACAGTGGCTGTATTTATTGGCAGTTGGATCATTGGTGGTGCTTTTGCGTATCGCATGTAAGATACATGCAAGACATTTCTAGGAGCAGACCCCCCAAACGCTGCCCAACCCTTGTCTAATAGCATCCATTCAAACTCTTGGTACCTACTGAGTAAATTGGCGGGTTTGATGTTGAGAATAAGATAAAGAAACACGATTGAAACTTTCAATCAGGTTCCAACTCAGGAACCACGATTTCCATTTGACCTTCTAGTGGTGTTGCAAAGAAATGGGCCGTACATACTTTCCTTCACCAAATATAACTTTTAATTGCGGAAATTTTATTATTTACAGTTAAAACAAATTATAAAATGTATGATTCGGTTGAATTGATCTGCATTGTAGGTGGAAAGGACAAGGCGATAACTGGCTTTTTCAACAGATTAAGGGAGAAATACGCAATCCGCGATCAGATAACCAACCTACTGTAAGTTAATATTTGGCAAGTAGTTTTTTTACCCAGTTAATGACTAGAAATAATGTGCGAGCAGGAGAAATATAGTGCAAAAATTCACAAATCATGACTGCAGTTCATTTTCCCGTCTCCCTCCTCCCACACAAGCCAGCCAAGCTTGCTAAGTCTAGTTAAAGATAGCAGGTCTTCCTTGGCCGAGTACATGGGGGGTCGTCGAGTTTGGCCAGGAGTCTGGGGCTCAGACTATGGTAGAATAAGACCTAGTCCTAGTGTGTAACAAAGAACCTAAGACATTATGTCATGTAATAAGTTGTGACTACTTCTCTCACTCCCAGGACACCCAGAGAAGGCTTCTAACTATGATAGAAGAGGCAGAGAAAAGAGCCGATCCTTACGCTAAACACACCGCTATGAGAGAGAAATATGGTGTAACTAACACAGATGTAGATCTGCGTAAATAACTTCCAAATACTTACAAGTAAGTCACAATCATTCTTGCCGCATCCTGAAATCAACGGTTCTGACACATAAACGCTGGTTATAACAATTATCACCTCACATAAGAAAGTAACTCCAAATAAGGTCAAATAATAAAATTAGGACGAGCTTGGGAACCCTGGCTAGTGTTGTAGCTGCAAAGATGGGCTATTGGCCTATATTCTCAATCAACTGAGACAGTGATCAAAATTGCAAAGTTTTCTAAGGAAGTGATCTTATTACTACTTGTGAAGGAAGATGATTGAATGTATTATAGGCTCTCGTGCTGATTTTGTTAGGATATAACCTTTTGCTATGGCAGTTGGCAACAACCAAGAAGTTTTGCTAGGCAACTTTCAATTTTTAACATATTTCCCTCACATGTATTGTCTTTAGTAGAACAGAATATATCTGCTCGGCCAGCTCGAAAAGGAAAGTTCAAGTTTAAGCCAGTTAATGAGGTGACTGCAGCACTAAAAAGGAAACGGAAAACCCCACCTGCTGAATCACCATCTGTATCTGATGGTCCTCACGATGAACCGGCTGCATTTCAGAGAGTGAGTACAATGCTATCATATTATTGTAATGAAGTTAACAGGTCTGCCAGGTCTTTTGTAGATTGAATTTGCCTGCATTTGGGATCGCTTCTCTTTTACGACTTAGCAGAAGAGGGAAGCGATTCCAAATGCAGGCAATCTGGATAATACTTGAGCTAGCTCTTATCTAAATATACATCCGTAATAAAAGTGGTTCCCTCAAACATTGGGTTTTACAATAATAAGCTTCCAAAATGACAATCTGATTGCTCCTTGCTTTGTGAGCGAGATATGCCAGAGGCCTTTGAATGGAACAATGTGTTGAGCGAGTTTTTTTGGACCAATTCGTTTTCTTGATGGACAAAAAGACTAAGGCTCTTGAACAGAGGCAAAAACACCCTGAGGCTCTACTGACATATTGTGTCTATCATAAAATATTGGCAGTTTTTTACTCAGTCTGTCTTATATATAAAATTATGTATCAGGTTAAGAGGTGGAGATCGAGGCTTAACAGCCCCTCTGCTCAAGAGGAAACAACTCAGCGACCAACCACTAGAGGGCGCTCTTCAGTATCAGCTTAAGATCACTCTAAAGTAACAAATCGAAGGTCGACAGCTGGCACTTCACTCTTCAAAAAGGTTTGTTATGAATCTGAAATTATCGCAGCAGTGTACCACTTGCAATGTGATCTCTTGAATATTGTATTTCAATTGAGGGTGTTCAAATTGTACCTAGTATCCCCAAGTCAAATTCTCTTACCTGTGAGTGATAGAGTGATAGAGTGCTAGGCAAAGCGATGAAATCACAATTATTTTAAAGACGTTTCACCTTGTAACCTTAGCCTTTGACCCTGGTACAAAACTATTCTGTAGCTCACCACTATGCGCTCCTCTGCGTCCAGAAGGTCAGGGAACACTTCTATAAGTACTCAAGCTATAAATTCAGTCAACATATCGGGTACTCAGATTTATGAAAGGAAATCAGGAAGGCCAAAAGGGACGTCTCAATCCTCCACAGAGCTAAAAATCCTCGGTATAAGTATGAACGGTTAGTGAAATTAATGTGCAGAGTTAGCAGACCTTCTCGGCCGTGGCGCAATGGGTAAGGCATGGGTCTTTCAATCGAGAGGTCCCGTGTTCGATTCCCAGCGTGGCACGGTGGTGTCAGGAAGAGCATCCGACCTCAAATGCTCCTGTGCCCCATCAGGATCCAGTCCGTAGACCCATACTGATATCGAGACAAAAAAAACCAAGTAACATCATGGTTTTTCACACGGTATCACAGGGTATCGAGACTATAAATGGACGTGAGTTAGCAGACCATCTCTAATTCATCAGTATTTTGATTTGAAAGCAGTTTATATGTGTCTTATAAGACTCATCAGAGTTAGTTCACTTGTTAAGTTTGACTCATAGTTTATCGTCCAAATATATACACATCAAGTGATAATGTACACGGATGGATATGAGTAGGTAAGATGTGGCCCAGTTGGCTAGAACGCTAGACTTCAGCCTGCAAGTGTTGAAGGTCATGAGTCCGAAACCCACTGAGCTCCTCTGACTACTATAGGGATTGTTGGACCCCCAGGTCTGCTCCTACCTGCCTACAAATTGAAAGCAAATTGGTGCAGGCATTGAGGCCCAGCTCTCAAACACACGTTCCCCCATCATTCGGTCTGTGGCCTGTGATTAAATCTTGTGATTTTAACAACAAAATTTCACCAACAGGCCTCATGCCCCCGCAGAAAGTCATGATTGCAGAGAAGAGTAATGTATTCTCCTTAGGTAAAGTTTCAGGCTAAAATTAGTTAAATTCTTGCTAGCTTACAATTATGCATCCTCATAGCTTCATGAAACCTTAGCTATTAAAACGAGGATATATCTAACATTTAGCTACGCCCAACCTTTAGTGGCTGCACCTTAGCTTATATTCATTCTCATTTTTGGTTTGGTTTATATTCACAGACTTGGGGCATCAGTCAGGTGATGATCCTGAAGTTGTGGTACCCGAGACACCCGATCATTCAGCTAAGAGAACACAGGCTAACAGAACAATCATGACTGGAGCGTCATCTGTGACCAGTACTCAGATGTTTCCAGAAGCTAACAAGACGGGGTGTGTCAGAGCGTCCCCTACTATTGAGCAAACAAGAATTAAGGCTGACCAGAGCACTATTAGACCGTTAGATGACACATCAAGCATAGATTGTACTGACAGAGAGAAAGCTCTGGTAAGAAAAACTCATAGTGGTTTCATATTTCATGACATACCTTGATAATCCTCAACTGCCCCATCATTTGTTGGGCTAGTTTGGGAGACCTATTATTAGTTAGTTTGAGAGACTTATTTTTAGCTAGTTTGGGAGACTTATTGTTGGCTAGCACAAATTTAGCTGGTAAAGGTTTGAGTTTAAGCCAGCCATGCATTCGACTTTTCAGGCCTGTACAAAATGATGATCATTTCCTCCTACCAATTCTTCGCTCCTCTAGGGTCTATGTAACCTATTTGGTGGCTGTATCAAAATTTCTCAGCATGCGAGCTGGTTAAGTTCCTTGTGAATGTTGGATGGCCTAACACTTGTATAAAGTATCCTGAAAGTTATACGCCATAAAAAATCTTTCCAGCATTGAATATTTCTTACGTTTATCCAAATCTTATAAGCTCATAAATTATCCTTGTATTTTGTCACGCCTGGTGTACTGTTACTCGCTTGGTTACAGAGATTTCTGGGCTCCGGTGATTACATGTGTCGGTTACTTACAAACCGTGATTTCTCAGACGCTGTTATCAAGAGTAACAATTGTGATATACCCATACACAAAGTAGTGCTAGCTTCAAGTTATCCACAACTACATCAGGTTTGTGTGTGCACTGTGGGTGTTCATCTCAGGCTAGACCAGGAATACACGCTAGATGAGCTTACAGCTCACTTTTGTCTGGTTAATTCCACATAAGAGCTTACATTACAGCTGAGGTTGTATGTTAAACTTAATTCTTCTGATAAACAAACTACTTATCGTTTAATTTTTTTTGTAGTGATAAATATATTACAATTTTATTTGTGTCACTTCAATGTTATGTTACATGAGAGAGGATGTTATATCTGAAGTACCACAAATTCACAAACTTATTGTTGACGTTTTTGTTGGTAGCGATTATTGAGTGAGGATATGATTGACTTGTCAGAACTGGCGTATGGTCATGTCTCAGCCTGGCTCAAGTATCTATACAATGGAGACGGCTCAGTACTAAACAGTATACCAACTCAAGTTACAGACTATAGCTAGCTCTATCCATAGGTAAGCGCTTATTGTTCACTAGAGTTTTGGAGGTTTGGCTCTGAGGGGGGGGGGGGGGAGGATGGATTGTATATTAAATTCTTCAGACTACCATGTATATAAAAATGTCATGTCAATGACTGGTTTTCACACAGATGGGATAGTTAAGAGTTGAATATCATTTTTTGATTAATGGCTCGATGCGCAATTTGTCATGTCTCATACTCATGTGTATCTATACGCTTTAGGTTCATCCATGATGCCTCTGGCGATTCAGGTCAGAGAGACACGACAAATGTCAGGAATCTAAGGTCTCCTCCATATTCGAGAGACAGACATGATACTTCAACTCAACAAAACCCAAATCCTGGTCTCAAGGCCAAAGTCATCACAGAGAAACTCGACAGGAATAAGTTTATAGTGAGTCATGGTCTCCGTTATCGATCAGAATACCATTCCAATGTTTGGAGCTCATTCGCAATTCTTGTTTTATTTCCAGATATTTTGATTGAGGCAGGCAGTTGGAGATCGAAAATATTTTCTGAATTTATCCTCAACCTTTTTGGATTATTTTACAGATGACCTCAACTCCTTTGGAGACCAGAAAGTCAAAAGGAAATGCCAGGGCAAAGATTCTCCAGGGCAGAGAAACGAGGAATAACTCTCATGAGAGCAGTAGTAGCTCCGTCACAGATAGACCAAGTTTGCTTACGAAGCTGACACTCCATTCGAACTCATCACTGATGAGGAGAAAGAGAGGAAGACCACGCAAAAAGCCTCAGGACCCAACAGAAATAAAAACATCCAATCAATAGCTTCTGAACTGCAGAATATCACAAGAACCAGAAACCTCATCGGCGCCGACAATATCTCATCTATAATACCAGATTGCTCGCCTTCTCCCAAAGAGGACCGCCGCCGCCGAGGTAGACCCAGGAAACACCGCCCAACAGCAACAGCAGATAATGCGAATGTGACACTTAAAGAAGTGAAAGTTGAACTAACTCTTGACCCGATTCCTTGTGCAGCCAATTGCAGCACTTCAGCAGAGGAACCAACAGTAGGCGCTGCTGTACAATGTTACCCTTGTAACAATACAACTTGGCTGAAAGGGAATAAACTGCCTGTCAATGCACAAGGAAAGGAAATTGACTATAATATCCACAAGTTTACCGATAACAGCCTCACCGGACACAGCTATGGTTCCGTAACTAGGAGAGGTAGACCTCGTGGTCGAGGCACTGAACGAGGTAGAGGGCAGCCCCGGAAATCTGCGCTATCGCCAGCAGGCCAATCAGTAGACAAGGGTACTACCCTGTCAACATCACCTAGCCCCAAGGTCGCACGAGGTACCCAGCCTACATTGCAGCATATGCCCAGTCATCCCACACATCCTAAATCACTGTTCAGTTTCATGCCACCCACCATGCGCTCCTCGGATGCAGTTGGTATGATGTGTAGAAATATCGAGTCTCAGGCTAATGTGAATACTTCAAACCATTTCGCTTTAGACATTTCAGCGCCTGTGTTTGGTATGAATGCCTCACTCAGCATGGCCTCCGCTAGTAATCAGCTAAAGAATATGGAGAAGATGATCAATATGGTCACACCAGCAGCTGTCCAAGACCTCTGCGGGAGTATGTGTTCTCCTCATAATCAACAACTGTATGGAATTGAGACTAGCAAACAACCTGCCACTGATTGCCAATCACACAAGGACCAAATGGTTATCGGTGTGCCTCAAAAGATACCATCATCCTACAGAGATAGAGGACCCAGTAAAACAGATGAGAAGCCTGAGGCACCCTCGCCATCACCTGCGGATAAAGAGCCTGATGTTGCAGGTCAACCCCATGATGATCTAGATTTTACTCCACAAGATGGTCACACAGTAGATGGTAAAATTGCTACTGGAGGAGATGATGCACCGATCTCTTCAGATCTTGCAGTCAAAGAAGGAGATCTTGACAGGGACATAGTGGACCAGGAGTCTGATTCTATAACTATCAGTGATGTACTAAGCCTTAATGTAGATACTAATAGAACAACTGATAACCCAGAAAAACCAAGCAATGAAACTGAAACGCAAGCAGAACAGCTTGTTCGTCAGACACCATGGACATCTTCCTTCTCAATTGATGATACTTTTGAATTGACAGCCTATGATATAAATGCGACACGTCAGTCTGCTGGTAGTCCAAAGAGGCCACCTGCAGCTTCTGTCAAGTCACCCTCTGCTACAACTCCTGGGAAGAAAGGAAAAGCACAGCCTGGTAGTGGTGACCTTCATAACTTATCAATAGGAGCGGATCCTCTTGGATTAACTTTAGACCAGGAGAGGGGTTCTAATGTTATTAGCCTTGTGACTGAGAAAAAGCTTCCAACATCTCCAGATGGTGAGTGCAGCGGGTAAATTGAGAGGTTGAATGGAATTATTCTACAAAACCAATACAACTAAAGTTAATCGGCAGTTTTTGAGATGATGCCTAAACTATCGCTGCCACTCAGGCAAATTTGTGCTCATTGATTCAGTAGAGCTCCAAGATAACTAATTGAGGCTTTAATCTCAGAATTATCCCCTAACGGGCAAATAATTTGCACAAACTTATTTTCAAAATCAGGGTATGAAATAAATGCACTGGTGATGACGTCAAAAGTGTTCACTAGTAAGCTGGTCACTACTTAGAGGATAATTAATTTCATATCCTGATTTTGACGATCAGTTTGTGAAAATTGTTTGCCCATTAGGTGCCAACGCTGAGGTTACAGCGTCATAATATTATAATTCAAAAAGTACACATTTGCCTGCGTGGCAGCAGTGGTTTAAGGTACATTCATACTGCCGGCTTTTCTGACAGATATTTGGCCGGATTACTAGGTATGATTTTTTTATATCTAAGCTATCATTGCGAACCACCAAAGATCAGCGCTATCTGACAATGTTTCAACACTCTGCTTTTTCGTTGCTCTCTATGATAGCATATATAATAATATGTATAAAATTATAATGATGTATGACCTGAAAAAAAACCTGTCAGAAAAATCTGCTGTGTTAATGTACCTTTATTTGTGACAGCCAAGAGATAATAATGAGCCTGCAGAGGTAGATACAGGAGGAGATAATTTGAGCTTGAGCACTCTTAACCATGAGGGTAACGATGATGATATATCAGCGGGACAAACTACTGTTATACCTGGTGAGTTTCACCATCCATATGAATTAATAGATCAGTTGTAAAATACATAGTGTGGCTATTTTTGCAGATATGCCATCAGTATAGAACTTTGTGTCAGGATCTGAATGAAGCTATAAATCTGGCAGCTTTTTGGTTATGCATTGATTGACGTCCCAGTAGCAACCTTCTAATACTCAGGCAAGCTGCTTGCAAAAATTTTTACAAGGGTCAGCTATAGTAGATTCTGAACTTGTAGCCAATTGAAGAAGAGAAATGCTAGACTTTGCTAGGCTAAGTAAAGCGGCTAGGACTCAAAATTCAAACATTCGGATGGTGTAATTTCAATCCTCGAGCTAATGATTACAATAATCAGAGCTGATGAGTTTTAATATAATATATTAAAACTCATCAGCTCTGATTATTGTAATCATTAGCTAGAGGATTGAAATTACACCACCCAAATGTTTGAATTTTGAGCTATTATGTATCTAATTCTCAACTGTTACAACATATCAACACGCTGCCATATTGTGGTAAATAGTGTTTGACATCAAGCATTGCACACATTGACAGCATCCTTCAATGTCAGGGTCATGGTAAGTGAGCTGCTGGGTTTCTTTTCTCACCAGGGATTAAATGCCTACACTTGGCTGTTGTGGGCCATTCACCCTAGCTGGACAAGGGAATCCGAAATAATACACTCCGAGAGTTCTCGACAATGATTTGGCGATAACCTCCGAGAAAAACAAAACTATATCATCTTGTCAGTGGGTAATGTGATGTTGTCCATTCTTATTTCATGTTTTCACATGGACTTCCTTGATATGATAGATGCAGAAATGGATCTGACAAACAGTGACTCTGAGCTTACCTTACTTACGGTCAATCCTCTTTCATCAGTAGACAAAGTTACAGTGAAGCCCGCTCAAGAGCCGACTGTGGATTTGTTACCACCTGTTCAGTCCTCTACTGAAGAGGTTCAGGAAGGTGAGACTGATGTATTGCTTACAGGTTGTTGATTTTTTTAGGTGCAAAAAGTGTAGCATAAAAAAAGGTAAAGGCAAAAGCAAATCAAAATGATTAACTGTCTGTCTGCCTGACTATTTTAGTAATTCACGGAAAGGAATCATTTAAATTCGATGAATGTCTATTTCGATGTTTTCAGCACTGTTAGTTCCTATTTATTGAGTGTTGTAAGGGAATGCAATAACAAATATACGCTTGCAAAGAAATACCTATGATATTAATCTATCAAAATAAATTTTTCTTCCTTGTACAGGACACCAAGATACCAAAGCTGAGCAATGGGACGGCTTAGATGATGACTGGGACGTGTTCACCCCCACCCCTTCAGCTCTTCCAGATGGCACTGAGGCAATAGTACAGTCGACACCTGCTCAGTGCAGTGGTGTTCAAATGAGAGGCACACACAAGGCTTTCACACCCAGTCCCTTCACTCCCATCCCTCACTATGAGGGTATGGGTGATGAGTTATTAAAGGTGAGTTGTTTTATCTTGTTTAACCCACTTTGCCAGCCAATGAGCTAACCGCCAATAAAATAAAATGCCAATAAAAGAAATAATTTTTTTTTTTTAACGTTCCGCTAGGGGTAAGGGCAAATCCAACAATAAATCAGGTAAAAGACAACCCATTGCCTAGTATTTGTCACCACACATAGCTGTTATTAGGGCAGAGCTTTTCGTCTACCTGTAGTTATGTCGGAGGGGTCAAAACCAAGTCTAGAAAATGTCTAGTGAAATGATTATTTATGATGTACCGTAAGATTGCCTTATCCATGTGCTTGAATATACCAAAATTGACAATTTCAGAAAAAGTTGAGAGGTTTTGGATTGAGAGATAAAATGTCCAGGAAGAGAATGGTGGCAGCTCTCACACAGGTCTATAAGGAGACACATGTATATGAGACCGACACCTCCGCGGAGTGAACTGTCCTACCAACACCCAGTAAACCTGCACCGCAACAAGTCGCCCTTCAAGTCCACCTGCACCTTCAACTAGTGGCCCTACCACTCAACCAAAATCCAGTCTGTCTGAGAAAAATAAGAAAGCTTCCAAGTCTGCCTCCTCAGCCAAAAGAGGTGCTGAAACAGCAGCTGAGAAAGGGGCAAGCAAAGTAGGACGGAATGTTGAATCTGTGCCTCGTGTCACACAGATGGGCAGTAGTTCTACATCAGCTCGATCTGAGACAAGGTGGGTGGCTCGAGTAACACCCATGTCTCACACAATCACAGTAAGCTGCCAACTTTGAATTACTGCTAACATCGCAATGAGTTCCTGTAAAACTCAGAGAGTGCTCAACATTTTAATTTCAATACACATTTCCTTATCCTTCTAGTATCAAATGACGATACTTGTACTGTGATAATTCTTACTACAGGACATGTCACTTGAAAAGACCATGGAGCGATCAGTTTATATCCATTGAATCCATTTGATGGGAGAACTGATTTAAGATTGAGGCATTATTGTTATGTATGCACCTCTTCACTTCAGCCCGCAGATCAAAGGGCATTCCTGCAAAAATAATTGTAGCAAGCTTAAGTGACCATGTATCAAATCACTTTTTTCTCACTCCTTCAATGCTGTAACGCCTTTGGTTTCTAAAGATACCTTTACCTGTATATTTCCCTTTATCAGAGTACTGCTGTATCAGATCAACCTAAAGCTGCCGGAGGGTCAGAAGGTCACGCTGTCGTCAGGTCAGAAGGCCACGCCGACACAGAGATAGACAGATTTTACTGGACGAAGTCGACGAGCGATGAAGATGACATTTTGTCAACAGGAAGTGATGTCATCTCAACTGCTAATGTAGAAGAGCTACAAACTCAAGGACCTGATGAAGAGGACACAAGGTAAGATAAATGTTGTATCTGTGTCTGTTATATATGGGTATTCGGAGTGGAATGACTAGCATTGGTTATTTTCCGAAGCCTGTTTACGTTAGTGTGCAAAAATTGTTATGAAAAAGATCATCTTTTGGTTTCATTTAAAAGTTTAAGGATTAGGTTCATTGTCAACTTTTTGTAGAAAATAATTCATTATGTAATGCTAACAAAAATATTGCCCAATCACATATGAATGTAACTATTATTAATCATCTCGATATGGAATAGACTGTTCGATCCAATTGGCCTATATTCCCCTCAAACCATAGCAGCTCTTACACTATCGCAGTGACCTGAACTGCAGTCAACTCAGATTTTACTCCATCTCCATACATATGGCATGGTATTGATAATTCAAAGCTGGTTAGATCTTAGGGTTGTCTTGTCAAGAGGCGTGAAGGTGACACATTTTACTTTGTTGGCTTTCTTGGCATCAGAATCCCGTGGACTGGTTTTCCCTTAACTATAGAAAAACAGCCTCTATATTTCATTATTTTTGCCTGGGAACTAAATATTATCTGTTGGTGTTGTATCTTGTAATGTTTCAGATCACACAATTTCTATCTATTGACGACGTGGATGGTAAGGTACAGGGATTTTTATCTGAAATTTGCTTACTGATAAAACAGAATCCAACCCCTAACCCTATAAATCCACCTTCCCATTCAAATAGTGAGAGACCCCGAATCCTAGCGTGTTAGCAAATCATTTGATTCTACATTTTCTAAATTTTAGTTCTTCGGATTTGGACACTGATACCAGTGAACTGATAACTCCTGATGACCTTGAGTTGATGTTGAGACAGCTAGTTCAAGGTCACAAGGAGCTCTATAACAGAATGCTCACTTATCAGGTAGTTATATCTTCTTGTTTTTAACACTAGGTTGGCTCGCCAAAGAATATTGATGTTGACTCGCTTTGATTTAAAGTTTCTACAGCCTTTTAGTCAGGGGAGGCAACTCAAAAAATAAGCAAAATTTAAACTATCTGGTTAAATTTCGCTCAACTTTTGTGATCCTTCTTTGGAACCATTAGCCTGACATTGAAAGGGATTTGATCACCTGATAGTGCTGGGGGCAGGAAAAAACAATCAAAAATGCCCTCAATTGGACTTGGACTAGCATGACTCTTGCGGCACCAGGAGCCTGCCTAACCATTTCGTTGATTACATCAAAAAGCAAACATGATAATCATGGTCATAGTCGTATACCACTTTTTATTCCACAATTACCACACAGTATACATGTATATTGTTTATTGAAGCTTACATAGTCCAGCGCTAGTGTATAACCGTCATTCCAGATTGTCTGAATAACCTTTCCATATCTGCTTTGATTACAAAAGTTTCAAATATGAACCATCAGTTCCAGCATGGTAGCTTCTCCTTTCCCCAATATCATGTCAGTTTTATCAAGAGATCAAAGCATATGGTCCTGTTACCTGATATGGCAGAGGTCTCCTATATACGCTTAAACTGTGACTATAATTGGACTTATTTACAGATGATACAGAGGTGTGAATTAATCGATCTGATCAAATCAGCTAAAATAAAATGTTATACAAAACAGCTGGAAACTTTCTGCTTTAAACAGGTTAGTAGATGCACAGTTATTGATGTTTTATATGGAGCCTCAACTATGGTTAAGTGAACAAAACTCCATGGGCGCAAGCATTGTCACCTTGTGTGCTAGGCTACCACAAAAATGCTGCAGAAAGCCTTAGTGCTCTGTTGTTTTGATCGGTTAGCTCCATATAGCCATTAAGACCAGCCATATTGAATGCTGTGTCGTACTGCATATGCATGTGGGCGGTTAAAAAATTAGTTACGCAGTATAAACCTGGCAACCTGCATGTCCAGAAATCGATTGTATGGTGGACTGACAGATTAAATGGCAGTGAGTCCATTAATTTGTAAAATAATTCCAGAAACACTATTATAGCTATCCCTTGTCTTTGAATTACAATTTTTTCGTATTATATGAAAAACATATAAAATATTATGTTTCATAGCTGTGTTTTGGTGTGGAAATTAATTGTCTATTATTTGTGCTTAGATGGTCTCATATTTTCCGATTGTCTATTATTTGCCATAACGACAGTGGGGTTATATTGTGAAATCTCAGTTTGTAATTTTAAATTCTGTCATTTTCCACATGTCGGAATGCATGATTGAAATCCAATAAACTACTAAATAAACGCTACCCAAAGTACTTATAGTTGCGGTGTAAAGCTCAAATCATGAGAAAAGGAATGAGTAGTTTTATGAGTATGGCTGTGTGCTGGCCTCACCATAAGTGATTATCTAGTTAAATCTGTTTCGATCAAGTTTGTGAGGGTGGAGAAGCCTCAAAACCGGCGTGACAGTAGACGGGCAAATCCAATGATTGTTAATTAGATCAAACTTGATTTAAATTAAGTCAGGTGATAAGGGATGAATCGGAAGTTACAAGGGGTGAAAGCTACCTACTATTATAAGCCTCTCCTTCCTGTAGTTATTTTGCCAATAGATGAATTCTTACTACTCTAACCAGAATTAAGCCAAACAGTATATTTTAGTTGCTGCTAATATATGTTTAATCTGTCCAAGAGAAAAGAAGAAGCCTGTATTATTGAATCAGGTTATTTGACACAAGTAAAATCAGAAAAGTTTTAATTATTTAATGTTTACTTTGAAGCTTATCGGTATAGGTGAAAGATATAACTATATATAAGTAACTAAGAGTCACAGGCAGCCATGAGTGGTCTAAAGAGTACAGAGTTGTGATCAGTGAGGTCCTGGTTCGATTCCCAGCACAGGTAGTCATTCCTGCTCACGTGTTTAAAAAGAGGGGACAATTCATTCTAAGTGTGTACAAGTTGCAGTAAAAGAATATCTGCGCCCCATGCTCCTCGAAAATTACGGGAGTTGTGCCCTCTTCTGACATGAAAAGATAACTAAAAATCCAGCGAGCCAAAAAGATAATAATAGATCGACCTTTATTATAAAGGGCATAAAGACATGAAGCGTGTATATCAATGCTATCAGTTGAATTTTATTTCAATCACGTCGATCTAACTTTAGCCACTGGGGCACTACATGCTTGTCGTTTTTGTTATGCTTACAGTTACAACCACTGGTGCTGAAAACACAGTGAGATTTAAGTGCAAAACATTATCGGTTCTACTAACAATGTCAACACCTGTGCTCAGTTATTTTAACAAGGAACAAAAGGGTTCAATATATTAATTAAGGGTTTACATTTATTTAGTTTTTGAAACTGAATGTTGTTCCATTATGCTGCTGATTATCGATTGTTTTGAGAATTAATCAGAAGTCAACTAAATAAAAAATCTACAATAGGCAGCGCTAGCAGGTTTGTTACTGCTTGCTCAAAGCTTGCACCCAAAAACTGGTCACCTGTTATTCAATAACTTAATCTAAGAACGAGCCATTCATTTTAAACATCTCAGGTAAGCTTGTTCTGAATATTTCTTCGCGGTGGATTAGCAGAGAAGTTCTAGATATATTCATAACTTACACTTCACTTCTTTTCACCATCCAAAATATCCAGGTAGGCAGTAGAGTATCTTACTTTATGCTTAATTTTAGAGCATAGAAATGTGTGATGTTTATGTCGGCAGCAGGATCATTAGATAGATTGGATTTGGTTAAACCAGCAAGTCACTGTGAAAAAAGTAATGTGGGTTAATGCTGGTTAAAATCACAAGTCTGTCTCTGTCCGAAGACTGAGAAATACAGTGCCTTAAAGGTGCGGCTGCCATATTCGGCGCCCATTTGATCTTAGTTTGCAGGCAGGTCGGAGCACACTCGGGGCGTCAATTGGACCCAGTAGTCAGTAGACTGCAGCGAGATTCGAACCCGAGACCTCCAATACTTGCGCATTATAGGGCAGGCGCTCTAACCAACTGTGCTACCTCCTACTCCTACGCCTACTGTAATCGTCCTTCGGTCTTTTTAATTTATCATTTCCTAATGATCTTATGTACTATCATCTCTCATGTCAATCAAATATAATTCAACCTTATCCAACAATATTCAGATAATATGGTCCTCTTGTCTGACAAGCGAGCACTCTGTTGTACTGGTTTTGTTCTATTTTTGATATCATTAAAAGGCCATTGCTATTCACGGTCAGACGATTGGTGGGTTGCATTCCCTAATGACCGTCCCAGGCCCAGCACCCTCGGGTGTATATATCTCCCACATCACAAGTTTGTGTACAAGTAGTTATTGCCAACAGTTCTTGGATTCTTCTTAGATCATTTTTCCCTCCTTGAATTGCCCCCCTCTACTGACAGTAGACGGGGGCAATTCAAGGAGGGAAAATTGATCAAACTTGATCAGGATTCTTCTTGGTTCTTTGTATCTAATGCTGACATTGGTCAAACAGTCATTCTTATCATTGCTACTTAATTCTGTGCAGATTAACTGCATTCCATTATTTATCAGAAGCCATATCAGTCAGTCTAATTACGGATTGTGTCAGCTTGAAATAAACACCCAATCAGTGGCCAGCGATGTCCTTTTGTTATGGCTTTGCTGTCCGAGGAGGAGCGCAATTACTGGAGTGTTATGTTTTGAGTTCTAGTTGGAAGCTGCAGATTTTACTTCAGATATTTCTGTTTTGCAATGGCAACTGCGTCAAAGAACTTTAGTTGTGAGGTATTAGAGAAATCTGTGTTTGGTATGGACACCATGTTCCCACTCTTCCCAATTATCGGCTACCATCATGTAAAGCAAGAGACATCTTTGAGTTTTTCTCTTAGTCTCAACTCCTCTGCACACACTGCCGTTGTCAGCGGCCGCTATCATTATCGGGCCTAACACTATGTTTATTTCTTGATTGATGCTCCTTATAGACATATTTAATCAGAGTCAGCACCTTCAGTAGAGCTACAAGAACGGAGAGACACTAGATCAAGCATGATCCGACTTGCCTGTATATAGGTTTTGAGCCGCCGCCGGCTCACCAGTAGAATGGGAAAGGCAAGGAATGGCAAATTGGATCAAACTTGATCTAGAGACACAATACTTTGCTGGGTCTTGATGTAACAAATTCGTTGAATGCTGACCTCTTGCTCCGCTATGTTCCTTTCTCTGGTATAAATACACCGAGAATATGTATTGAGGCCTGTTTTTTCCCCTTCAAAGCCTAGGCTAAATAATAATAAGAAACAATAGATTGTAACTGAGATTAGCTAAGGTTTGTAAATTGAATGCTGGTCATTTAAGGTTTTTATTATAAGCGCCTTCATAGTCAATCATATTTTATTTGGTTAAAACTATTACAATAGCAAGTCTCGCGGCTGACTCTGAATTCACAACAAGCTCACATATTTTACTTAATAAAATAATTCAATCTCCTGTGAAATTACATTTCTGTCACACATTTTAGAAAAGCACTTCTGGACACGCGGTGGTATAATCAAACAGTGGAGAAGCCCTGAACAGACAGCACTCCCTCCCTGTCGTAGCATATTTAGTCTATCTTCCAGTAAATTGAGGTAAGTAATCCCGCATCTCACTGTACATCAACCTCTATTTTAAAAACTGGCTAGGAGAGGGTATAAAGGTTGTGAGGATGGCGGAGGATCGGGGATGGTGATGGGGAGGGGGGAGAGGGTATATACAAAGTAGGTTAAATGACCAATCTGATTCTTATACATCCATTTGATCACAAGCCTTTCTAAGTCACCTTCCCTCTCTGTCCAATCATATGCGATATCTACATATAACTTTTACTATGAGGTGAAGTCATCGGCTGAGCTCTATTCTGAGGCTTTCTATTTTAATGTAAAAATGTCATGTGCAGCACAAGACAATCTATCATGCGTAGGAGTTGGCTCAGTTGGTAAGAGCGCCGTCCTTTTGCATGCACATTTTGAAGGTCGTGGGTTCGAATCCCACTGCAGTCCATTGACTATTGGGGTTTGGTTGGCCCCCAGGTATGCTCTGACCCACCTGCAATCAGAGAGCAAATCGGTGCAGATATTGCGGCCTCGCCATTTCGCCAATTTCGCGGCCCAATCTTCGGGATGTGGCAAGTGATAAGACATCCAATTTTTAATTAATGCTGGAATTAATCTCTGTGAATGCAATCCTTCTGTCCTGACGGCTGTCAAAGTTAAAATCATATTATTAGCTTAGATACAGTATTATACCTCTACCTGAGTTTATAGAGATTTTTCAGTTTTTTAGAGACAAAAGAGGCCAATTCAGATTATTCAGATTGTTCAGATTGTTCAGCATTGATTCTTTTAATTTTCAAGCACAGTTATGTTATATAACATAGTTTAATGTGATTAATCAGGATTCAATGGTGTTAAAAATCTACAACAGGCGGTGTTAGCCCCATCCGATAGAATAGCAAACCTTATAGAAGATTTTCACAGCCTAATCATGATACCTGTACATATTGTAGAGCGGTATCAGGATGGACAAAATTTAGGTCCACTTGCCTGCATCCGAAATTGCTCCCCTTTCACTGGTCACACTACATGCAGTGTGACCAGTGGAAGGGGGAGAGCTTTATGACTATGCATGTTATAAAATGTACGATCAATCACAGGCTATTTCGATTACCTTCTCCCCTATAGTGTAATCTATCTTCTGATCTTGTCAGACATTCTCATCTTATTCACCTGATCCAAAAATAAGCCTGATCCCATCCCCCCCCCCCTCCGAATGGGTAACAAAATGGCTCTCGGCTCTATTTGTTCCAGTAGATGCTAAATCTAAAATATTAAAGTCTGGAGATCTCATGCTACGCTAATGCCGGGTATACCATAGTCACATCCAATCTAGAGTACTAAATCATCTGACCAAATTATGCTGCATGTGGGTTTTTCTAGATGTTTCGATTTGTTAAGGAGTTTGCATATCATGCAAGCTGGAGGGCCGCTCAAACACCTCCGGGGGGGGGGGAGGGGGTCCCTGTTATATGAAAATATAAAGGAAGCACTGATCAACACCTTCTGCTGAGCTGCCAAAATAGAAACACTTCAAAATACATCACTTTAATAATTGTTAATCAACTAAATTCCATGTATTACGCTGCCCTTGTATTACGCTGCCCTTGTATTACGCTGCCCTTGTATTACGCTGCCCTTGTATTACGCTGCGCTTGTATTACGCTGCCCTTGTATTACGCTTCCCTTGTATTACGCTGCCCTTGTATTACGCTGCCCTTGTATTACGCTGCCCTTGTATTACGCTGCCCTTGTATTACGCTGCCCTTGTATTACGCTGCCCTTGTATTACGCTGCCCTTGTATTACGCTGCCCTTGTATTACGCTGCCCTTGTATTACGCTGCCCTTGTATTACGCTGCCCTTGTATTACACTGGGCAGCTGTATCTAGTAATTTTCAGCAGTGAGAATAAGTACATAGCCTTGCTTGTTTCCCTTACAATGTCAGAACCTACTCTAAATAAGTAAATCAAAACAAAGGATTTCAATTCAAAATAGTTAGTTTTCACAATTTGAAAGCTGGTCCATTACGGTTTTGATAATCAACTGTTTTGATAATTGATATGGTTCATTATTAACCATGTTCAAAAGCTGGTCTAGCAGTCTTCGAAACAAAACTAAAACGACCAGCCAGTTACATTTTTGTTGCTTGTTTTAGAGAAGCCATCAATCATACTGCCAAGTAATCTTTATGACTACGATAGATAAATTTGATTAATTTGAAGCCTTTATTTTACTCGTCTGAGACCTCAAACTCTTGCCCCCTCATGACACCTAGAGATAGTCTGAGCCCCCCAGACTTTTGCAGTCTGATCATTGTAAAACTTCATATAGAGTACTGAATTTCAGACCCAATTTTGCTCCATGCGAGTTTATCTAGAAGTTTAGATCTATGAACGAGTTGAGAAGCTTGAAATTTGGCCGATATACCGCTAGGAGGCTCCATATTATATTATGTACCTATCGCTAGGTTTGGTTAATTCATCTACATTTCTGTCACCCATCTATAGAGTTTCTAATTTGTTGACCCGATGTCGCTTCACATGGGTTTATCTAGAGATTAAGTTGTGCAGGGGATGAGGTCATATGAAAATAAAAAACTAGCACAAGTCACCACACTCGATAGAGCTGCCGATATACCATCAGCGTCAACGCTGCCCTTGTGCTACTCTTGGCTGTTTGAGTCAAAGTTCCGTTTCCCTGTTATACATACATCAAAATCAAATTCATAGCCCTCTTCATTTCCCATAATAATGTAAGAACCTATGCTAAATATATGAGAGTAACAATGGATTTGAACTCAGATAGCTTAATTTCTCAAATCAAATGCTAGTCAGTTGATTATGCAATATTCTTTAGTTGATCAGGTTTCTTTTGTTTTAAAAAGTTATTATGACTTGTCTAGCATTTAGATTCAAAGCCTTAATTTAAGAATGTGTTTTTTTACATTATCTTTCCATTATAGAAAAGCCGTTCCGAATACCCAAACTGTGAAGATCTCATAACAGACGGCACTTCACACCACGTCATATCAGATTTTACCGATCCGAACAGTATCAGGTATGTGTACCACAACTTAATTTGCATATTATTTTGTAACCAAAAAACATGAATTATAAGCCAGAAACTGTTTGAGAGAGGTTAGGAGGGGAGGGGAGGGGAGGGGAGGATTGGCAGGTTTTGTTGCAGCATCAAGCACTTTCCGACTTGTTCATCAAGCTATACTTATGATTTTTAATTGTACCCTCCAGTATCTTCATGACTGTGCTCGGTCTAATAAGCCTATTCATTTTACCTGCTCTCTTATAGTCTAATCTACCTTCAATCATATCTAATATTCTATTCTATATAATTCACAGATGTTACTTGTCTGCGCCCCCTTTACTCTTGCCACCCCCCCCCCTTCCGGACGCCCCCCCCTTGAAATGTAGATTAAGATTAAATCTAATCGACTCTTGGGTATGAAAATCTCTGACTCTATCATCCCTATACAAGTGTGTGGCGGCAGCATTTTTTTGCAGATACCCTTATATATTTGGTATGATGGCGTTTGAATCAAAAGAATTTCAATAATTACCAATAACTAAACCTAATGCCCCCCCCCTTCCAAATCCTCGCTCCAGTAGCCACAAAATATTAAGGGGATCTCATACTACGCTGATGTCAGGTGTTTCATAATCACTTCCAATCTAGAGTAACTGAATTTTCAGACCCAAAATTACTCCATGCAAGTTTGTCTAGGCATTTAGTTTTGTAAATGAGTGGAAATACTTGAAAGACAGCTAAAAACACTCTCAGGGGGTTCCATGTTTCTATCGCTAGCATTAAAACAGCGAGATTACGTGCATTTCTTTTTTTGTTCTCCTAACAATTTCAGAACCTATGCTAAGTACTTTAATGAAACAATAGATCTTAACTCTGGTTAGCCTAGTTTCATAAATTCAATGCTGGCCCTTTACGGTTTTCAAATGCTTTATTGGTTTTATTGGTTTAGGACAATTACAATAGCAGTCTACTAGCGTGTGATTTTGTATGTACCTTTATTCTCTCAAAGGGGTGATTGAGAATTAAAAAGCTTGATTGCCTGCTGTAAAAATTGTTAACAAAAGTGTTGATGTCTAAAACTGAATGATTGCATAAAAACGATTTGTGGTTTACATTTAATACAAAAATACAAAAAAAAGGTAGAAAATAAAGTAAAAGAGTGATTTATTCAAAATACTAATAGCCTGAGATCTAAATCAGTCTCTACGGAGGTTAATGCGGTAGGGTAGATACTTAAATCGACCAGATGGTAGCGTGTCAAAGGAGAGTAGAGGGTTAGGTGCGTGGGTAGCCACCATTCTCAGGGATTTGATTTTAAATCTGTGTTTTACTGTGTCTGCTAGTTGTGGGAGGGGAGCTTTGGACAGATGAATGTTTTATAGCATACGGTAGTGAGTTTATCTGATGATCTCATAACAAAAATTTTTTTATTAAATGCAGCTTCTTACGAGCTTTCTTGACAAGATTCCCGGTGTTTGAGAGGAATTTTACTTTGTTTGTCCTCGTGGTTCCTAGATATTTATTTTCGTCGACTCGTTTGATGACGACACCACAGAGAGATAACTCCTATGGACTTAGATTATCCCTCGCAATAGATAGGATAAGTTTTTGCTCTTGCTCTTATTTAATATGAGATGGTTATCATTGCACCATTGGTACAGAGTTGTCATCTCTTGCTGCATAGTTGCAGGTTGGTTTTGGGCTAGTTTTTCGGGAAGTAATAAATCGTCAGCATATTTAGAAATAGAAATTTGTTTGATTCAAAGCCTGAGTTAAATTATTGCTCATAATTGTTACGCAACAAGTTGATCCAATGGCCAGCCAACTTCAACTCTGTCACCCATTTTAGAGGAGCCATCTAGAAAACATCGCACTGTAGCCTAATCGAACCAATGAACTCCCTCTTATCGATGTTAATATTGGCTTGGAGTTGTCCCCCTAAATTACAGCTTTAGTTGTCGTATTAGAGGACATCAGTATTAGCAGACAGGTGCAAACAAGGATGACATGAAAATCTGAAATATTAGTTTCGACAGAATCCAAGCCTTAATTTAGAAGCATCTTGTTTGTTACATTTCTTCTTCCATTGTAGCAAAACAGTTCCGAATTTCTGGTGGTAAAACCAAAATTTTGAAGAGCTAATAATAGAGGCACTTTACACCACGTAAATCAGCCTTTACCGATCCACCCAGCATCAGGTATGTGTACCAAAACTTAATTATTATTAAAAAAAACAGAGGATTTTGGGGGAGGAGGGGATTGGCAGGTTTTGTTGCAGCGTCAAGCACTTTCCGACTTGTTCATCCAACTGTACTTAGGTTCTTTAATTATACCCTCCAGTATTTTCATGACTATGCTAGCTCTAATAAGTTCGATTCATCTCAAACCTTTTAAAATTACCGGCACCCGTAAGTCTTATCTACCTTCAATCTTATCTAATATTCTAATCTTAATAATTCACAGATGTTACTCGTCTGAGTCCCCTTGACTTTACCCCACCCGCCCCCCCTTCCCATCCCTGGCTGGGAGAGCGCTGTAGATTAAAATGGGTATCTGTAACTTTCCTTTCAATTTGGTATGGAAGCGCTTTAATCAAAATTGTTTCAAGATGTTTTACCATTACCTAATCCTAATGCCTTGCCCCTCAACGACAACAAAATATCTCTTGACTAAATATCTCAAAATGGACCAAATCTAATTTGTTGCATTGAGGAGATCTCTTAATACGATGATGTCAGGTGTTTCATATAATCACCTCCAATCTTGAGTATGGAGTTTTCTGATCCAATTTCGCTCCATGCGGGTTTATCTAGAATCTACATCTAAAGCTACATCTCTGCAGTAGAGGCTCTTATCCAGACTAGGCCTATGTAATTTTCCGACGAAGCATACTCCACCCTACACTAATTCATCTAGGGGATAAGAGTAGGAGGTGGCTCAGTTGGTTAGAGCACTGTCCCTTTAACATGTAAATGCTGAAGGTCGTGGGTCCAAATCCAACTGCAATCCATCAACTGCTGGAGTTTGGTTGGTCCCCAGGTGTGCTTTGACCTGCCTGCAATCAGAGAGGCCCTGACGCAGATATTATATCCTCCCAACTAAGGCAAACAATATCTAGCCTTCGGGATCTGGCGTGTGATTAGACATCAGATTTTTAATCAACCCTTTTTAATCAACCTTGGGTTTAGTTCTGTGCAGATGTTGACAGAATATGTAAATACAATACCAGCACAGTTCGCCTCCTTCCATAGAGCAACCAAAAATAGAATGCACTCAAGCAAAGAACAAACGTTCCTTTGCTGAGTGAAAATAGGTATAAACAGAAACATACCTTAAGGTAATGTCAAAGACCGATCCGAATATCAACATATCATATCCCATTGGAAAGCTGCTGAGCTACTGAAAATGAATACCTGAACAAAAACTTGATTTGATGACGTTGTGTCATTTTAGGGAGGAAATGAGGCAGAAAACGCTCTTTTTGCCAATGCAGATTGAGCAGTCAAATTAATTGCAAGAAATTTCAAATCAGGTGGAATGTATACTTAGAGAGTGCGTTCATCGTAAAATTTGATTTTCTTTGATATATGACTAGTCTAAATTGACTTTTTACGTCACGCCATACAACGCGTTTTTTTTGTGAAGCCGTGAAAATATGTGAAATTTCAACCAATAATTCACAACAGATCATAGGCTCGAATCAAAATTAAAAAAATGCGTTGTATGGCGTGACGTAAAAAGTCAATTTAGACTAGTCATATATCAAAGCAAATCAAATTTTACGATGAACGCAATCTCTAAGTATACATTCAACCTGATTTGAAATTTCTTGCAATTAATTTGACTCCTCCATCTGCATTGGCAAAAATAGCGCTTTCTGCCTCATTTCCTCCCTAAAATGACACAACGTCATCGAATCAAGTTTTTGTTCAGGTATTCATTTTCAGTAGCTCAGTTGCTTTCCAACGGTATATGATATGTTGATATTCGGATCGGTCTTTGACATTACCTTAAACTATAATTCTCTGCTACTTCTCAATAGATTCAATTCTATGAATGCCTGTTTTAGTTCAAAGTTTCCTTTAGCAGAGGCACAAAAACTTTGTGAATAAATACCAAAACCCTGGTGCTTGTTGCACTCATTATCTCGGAATCAATGCTATACTAATTAGAAACAATGGATTTACTCAGATTAGCTTAATTTCACAAATTGAAATTTTGTCCATTACGGTTATTGATTAACAAGTGCTCCCATAGTCAATCAGGTTTCTTCATCTCTACAATAGCCAGTCTAGCGGATGGCTCTGTTTGAATCAAAACTTCATGGGGATGGGGGGTTAGTCTGAGCCCCTAGACTCTTGCCCCCCCCCCCCCCCCCCATCTGACAGGTGAATGTTCGATTCAGAGCCTTATTAAAAGAAACAGTTTTGTACGAAACAAATCAATTTATTGTCAATCCATCAATTTATTTTGCTTGTTATAGAAAAGCTGTCCCGACAGATCGTCACTCCACCTCATACCAGCGCTTACAGATCGTCTGGTCACAGGTAAGAGGACCAATGTATTATTTACACATTAATTTTGAGACAGTTGCGTGTAAATGGGGAGGGCAGGGTGGGAGGATCCACTTCGGTTCAGGTACTTTCCAAGTTGCTACCATAGACTTAATTATTATTAAGTCTACGGTTGCTACTTTAAAGCCAATTTATTGTAAGATATATTAATAACCTACAGAAGAGGCTTATTGACCAGGCCAAGTTCGTATCAGATGTTGACATGATCTGAAAATAAAAATCTACCTCAGGACAGTCCCTTCCATAGAGCTGACAAAATAAAAAAGCCTCAAAATACTAAACTTAATTCTGGTGATGATAAACATGCTCTTGTGCCACGTAACAATGGACAATAGAATAACTACAGATCATTGTTTGTTCCCCTAACTATGTCAGAATGTAGTATGCTAAAGACCTTCATGAAGCTTGAGATTTTAATTCGGATTAGCGGGGGGGGGGGGGGCGCTTTACAAATTGAATGCTGGTACTCAATGGGTTTTTATTATTACTGTCTTGATAATCAGGTTTAAAACAAATACAAGAGCGCCTCTGACGGATAATTTTTTAATCGTTTGTATGTGCTACAAACCAGACTCACACAATTTCCAGCAGCCAGGTAGAAAAAATGTGCAGTATTTATATTAGATGTAGACCATTATTTCGGTAGGTCGATTAATAGACAATTTTCATGTAATAGTTGTCTCACCATGGTAAATGGATGAAATTTATCATATTTATAGGCGATTATTGCTAGATATCTCTGATGTCGCCCTCTCTGTCTTGAAACACTCAATATCAGAATGTGATCACTCCCAATTACGTTTGTGATCGATATCAATATAATATATTTTCTAATATACCGTTTTGACTTGCTAGTAATTTCACACAGCACTAGTAGAGATGTTTGGTTTTGTGTATTGGTCGACACGATAAGTATGCCAGTGCCATGCCAGTACAAGTCAGCACCTTCCATAGAGCAGCCAAAAATTTTGTTTATTGCCGTAACAATTTCAGAACCTATGCTAAAAACCTTTATGAAGGTATAGATTCTACTAATTCAGATAAGCGTAGCGTAGTTGTTCAAATTGAATGCTGGTACTCTACGGGTTTTTATCATAACTGTTTTGATAAACAGGCTTCTTTGGTTTAAAACAATTTTTGATATAGAACATAATATCGGTGGGTCGATTATGAGACAATTTTAATTTGATGGCTGTCTTCTCATCGTAAATGGAAAGGCAACTACCATATTTATACGCGATTATTGCTAGATTACTCTGATGTTCACCTGTCTGTCTTGAAACATGTTCATTCTGGTAACAATTTCAGAACCTGCTAAAAACCTTTATGAAACTATAGATGCTAATTCAGATTATCATAGTTGGTCAAACCTCACAAAACAATTAATTTGCCAAGTGAAAATATACGGAATTCAGTGAACAGCCCCTTGTATTACAATGAGCTGTTTGGGTTTGAGTTCCTGCAGCTTGTTTGATGTACTATGTTTGTTCCTGTAACAATATCAAAACCTATGCTAAATACTTTTATGGTGTTGTATCTGAAACTAGGGTTTTAGGATGACCAATACAACTAAACTCATCAATACAATCGATAGAACAGGCCCACCTAAAAAAAATTGTTACAAATAACTGATTTCTCAAGCAAGATCCTCTCAGTGCAGAGCTATCAGTTGAGTGTCCTCTCTACTAGCCGCCAGCCTTTTGGGGAGACTCTATGGTGCCTTACTTTAGCTGTATATAGTGTCCTGTCTAGGTTCTGTCCCACTCCAGTACAAGGTAGGAGTGGGCAAGCTAGGCTATTGTCCGGAGAGCTCACCTCCTTTAGCAGCATGTGTAGTGACCGGGATTCGAACTGGCAACCCTCAGATTGTGTCAGGCTGGTAAGGTGAGCTTTTGGTTTTACGCCGTTAGTAAATACTAATTTTCTCAGGTTCCTAGCAGTAGCAGGGGTAATATCTCAAAATACAATGTAATAATAAGCGTTAAATTCTATGATCAATTAATTCTATTCAACTGTAGTTACTCAAGATAGTTTAACTTAAGAGAATTCCCTCCTCAATATTACAAAGGAACTTCACTGGGAAACCCTATTGTAACTTCCTTGTTATGCCAGTACTTATGAATGTTTACAAGAATGTGACAAATTATGTAGGACCTGTCTATGTTTATTTGTCTACGCACTATGTTAATAAACCAAATTGATATCTCAAGTAGTCAATTATGTCAATAATCAAGTGCTTTGCTCAACAAAAGGCAACCCAAAATAGACTTTTTTCTACCGTTCCTAGTTCTGAACAGAAAAGGCTACTTGGTAGAACTAGGACTATCCTTACCCTGACTTGCGTGGGGGGGGGGGGGTGTAACTTCGAAGGATTAGCTTTACTATTACATAACATACAACTTGATAGTCTACTTATGATAACAAAATTAAATTTCAGCCTTCTAAATAACCAATTTCAATTACACCAAGGGATGACTGTGATTCAAGCTCTCCAATAGCTATGTCAACTTATTAAAAGTATTTGACCCAAGCGAAGCAGTTTCACTTGACTAAAATAAACTGCTTTACACCCAACTTTAGGTATGCCAATAAATACCCTGAAGTGCCATCTGCCTGGCTAGAAAATATAAGCCTCTTGCAAATTTTGAATTTATTGAAAACAAAGTCAAATGACACTTTAACTTCATAAAACTTGAGATATAAATAAATCTTCAAGGTCTTAAAATTAATTGCCTTATAAATAATACTGTCTGTAATTCTTCTTTGTGAACGCTCCTGTCACTATGTCTCCAAACTCGTAATCTTGAACTCTGTAATTCCTCCTGGTGTACGCCTCTGTCACCGTGTCTTCAACTCGTAATCTTGAACTCTGTAATTCCTCTTTGTGTACGCCTCTGTCACCGTGTCTTCAACTCGTAATCCTGAACTCTGTATTTCACCTTAATAAACTCTTACCACCAATGTCTAAAAAGGATACTACTCTTGGTAAACCCTTACTACTAAAGTCTATGATACCCTCTGGCAAACCCTTGCTGCCAAAGTCTAAAATGCTACTACTATGGCAAACCCTTGCTGCCAAAGTCTAAAGCACACACACTATGGCGAACCCTTGCTGCCAAAGTCTAAATATGATACACTATGGAAAACCCTTGCTGCCAAAGTCTACAGATGATACACTATGGCAAACCCTTGCTGCCAAAGTCTAAATATGATACACTATGGCAAACCCTTGCTGCCAAAGTCTAAAGATGATACTACACATTTAATACGGTCGGCCTTGCCTTATATAGGATGTTAGGATTGCTGAGTTGGCACGTTGCAATAATGCTGAGGTGGCGCACCAAAATTTCTGTTTGCTGACAAATAAAACATTTGCTATGGTCGGTATGTTGCAATGATCCTGACTGTTTGCTAACTATGCATGACTCATAAACCCAAGATTAATTATAAAACATATGATAAATATTGGTTAGCACATGGCATTGCTACGTATGTCATTTATTTGATAATAAATAATTATTAAACATAAAAATGATCTTGCTCCTATTCTGAAGTTTCCAGTATGTATAAGTTATGTTAATCATAGAATTAATAATAATTCTACAGCCATCAGTTTTTCTAATGCTGCTTTCCATGACCAGATAAATAGTCACAACCAAAAACCAATGATAAATAAGTAATCACAGCACAAATCTCTACTGCTAATTGTGGTAATGTAAATAACCAGACACAACAATTGTACATGAATAGTGCAGCGGCTAATAAAATGGGGGGGGGGGGGGGGGGGGGTGGGGGAATAGCATTGATTAAAAGGTCACTGTTGCAATAAACATTATTGAATACTTCTTTTGTTGAGACAGTTGTGTCTCTAAAGCTCTAGCTACACGAGACAATTCTTACATCGATTTGGGGTCACGTGTGGTTAATCGGTGGATCTGCACGAGTGATTACTCGTGTTAAGTGGACATCGAACTTGTTGGTCTTTTGCCCGAGTGATCTGGACGATCCTCTATGCTGATTGGTTGTTGATTGCTTGCTTCAATAATTACGCGTTATCTATCAAATCGTGGCAGGCTATCAAAATGGAGGAGTTGATAATATCTGTAGTAAAATCACATCCTCCTATTTATGATAAAAAAGACAATAACTACAAAGATAGGAGTGGTGTTGTAGTGAAAATATGGAAGGTAATAGCTGTATCACTTGGAAATGGAAGCTGTCCTGACATGACATCCATAGGATAGCATAGGAAAATCAATTTTACAGAAGACTGAAATTTTATTTGGTGAAGATTCAAAGTGACAAAGACCCGGATTTAATATGACATCTATATCCGGTCATTTGTTAACATGCCCATTAAATATCATTGGTCAATCGATTGAACTGAGAGAGTTCATTGGTCAATCTAGGCACCTGATTTATGACCCCACTATGACTCACTAGACCATCGTGTACTAACTCATAGGCCTGTATAGAAGTGTGAGATCGGCTGAGCATGTCTAGACATGCCATCGGCTTGTGATTACATCGTCTCGTGTAGCTACACCTTCATAGTTTCTGCCTAAGTTTACATATTACTAACTAATTATCTTCATAATTATATTTTTGTTTCATAATAATTAAACTGAAGCTAAATCAAACATCCTTCAATTATTATTAGCACACCAAGGATTAGTGCTTGATATAATGTATCAGTTATGCCTTGATGATCGGCTCCTTTGTGCTACAAGCTAAACCTACTACAAGGGGTCCCAGCAATGGGCCATGTAAGGCCAATAGCCCTAAAACGTACGCTGTGTTTCATAGGGTGGCAATGGTGGATTGGAATGTGCTGTGGGATGAGAGAACACAACTCCGAGTAGTGAATAGCAGGCTATCTAATTAGCGCCATCGACCCATTATTTTTTTGGGGATGGTGAGATGGCGGCAATCGGTTAGCGCGCTTGCTATTCACTGCCAGGCGATTAGTACCGCAGCGGTTGTGGGTTCGAGTCCCACTGGGGGAGCTGTTTTACGGTTGATTGTTCCAGCCCCCTCCCCCCCCCCTGGCACGGGTGTATACCTCTCCTTCACTTTGCATTGTACGGCAGATTATTTAAGATAGTACAATAAGTTACATTTTGCTAGCTCAGCAGACCAAGGCTAAATAAATAAAACATCCCTGAGTAAGCCATGGAATGACACAAGCTTGCTTTCAGCGCATGCACAGTTTATAAACCCTTAATTTGCATGTGTGCCGTCCATAATAATCATAATTCAATTGATAAATACAGGGCCTATAAGGTTGCTTCTTACCTACACTAATAAATACCAGTATAATAACTATGGTATTTGTCAGGAGTTACAAAAATGCTCCTGACAATGGTACTCGTCTAAGCCCCCTTGACTTTCACCCCCACCTTCCGCTCTCCGGCCAGGAGAGCTGTAGATTAAATTGTAGATTGAGATGTAACCTAATCAACTCCATTCTAGTGTATTTGCAGATAACTTTTTACATTTGGTATGACAGCTGTTTGATCAAAATATGTTACCATTAATCAACCCTGATGCAAAGCCCCTCCCCCCCCCCCCGGGCCTCTCAATGACAACAAAATATAATATCCTCATATCTAGAGTGGAGTTTTCTGACCCTTTTTTGCTCCATGCAGGTTTATCTAGAATTTCTAGATGTTTATTTCTGTGAAGGAGTTAAAAAGTTTGAACGACGACTAAAGCACCTCCAGGGGCTTCCTACTACTAGCATAAAAACATTGATCTATGTTTGCTCTTCTAACAATTTAAGAACCAATGCTAAATATTTTTATGAAACAAAAGATCTTAACTCTGATTAGCCTAGTTTTTCAAATTGAATGCTGATACGTTGCGTTTTTCAAATGTTTTATTTTTCATATTCAGATTTTATTGTTTTAAAACAATTACATTAGCTAGTCTGTGGGGTTAGTCTGTTTCATTGAAAGGCTGAACTAAATCATTGCTCATATTGTTACGCAACTAGTTAATTCAATGTTCATCCAGCTCAATTTCTGTCCCCCATTTTAAAAAAACCATGGGAAGGATATAAGGTGTTGGAGGATTTGCTTCTAGGTCAAGCACCTAACCAAATTATAGATCTGGTTTCTCTTAATATATTATTAATTACCTGCAGGAGAAGCTTAATGACCAGACCGATTCCTATATACATCCGATGAATCAATAGCTTTATAAATTTACCTGCTCTCTCATATTCTAGTGACCGACGGACGGTTGGCAAGAGTCTGGTGGGATCACACTATCATAATCTTATTTACAGTCCAACCATATCTTACATATTCTCATCCAAAAGGCACAACTTGACCTTAGCAGAGTTGTCCCACTTCATCATCTCTCTAGAAGTAGGACAGCAACACCTTGGTAGCCTTCCAATTCCAATCAAAACCCTGCCGCTGAATCAAAAATTGGTCTGAATAACAAGAATATTTTGAATTTTTCTCTTAGGTTATGGCCAATTTAATTCTTTATGAATCATGAGCACTGTGAATTCATTCTGCAAATATGCCGATCTTAGGAGTTGTTATCTCAAATAGCAGCTCTAATCGTTCGAATATAGTTTGCAGATTAGAAGACATAATTCCTCCTGCCAGCCTACAGTCAAATCCGCTTGCCCTGCTTACCAAAAATTCACCAACTTGGATGGCTTCCCCTTCCAAAAATAGCCCGCACTAAGGATGGGCAAGTGGTAGTCTAAGCGCTCAGACTCAAAGGCGCAGAGAGTTACCTGCGCAGGTAACTCCCTGCGCCTTTGAGTCTTAGCACTTAGACTAGGCAAGTAGTCCCTAGGCTTTTCAGAACTGCTGTTTTTTTCATGTAAGGTTAACTTAATCAAACTGTCTAGAGTATGTCATTCCTCTATTAGTCTAATGTTGTTTGTGAGGATTTATGGGAGATTTAGCTCTGAGCTAGCATGATTTGCAAGATTCTGCAAAAACAAACCGACACAAATCAGCACCTTTGATAGAGCTACCAAAATAGAAACACCTCAAGTTCATTCTTTGGTTTATTATTTATCATAATAACGATCCATGATTTGTGACCTTGTGTTATGCTGGGCTTGAATTAGTACCTTTCCCTATTATATATATATGAATTGTGCTGTTGAAATAAGAGCAGAGCTTGTTTATTCCCCTAATGATGTCAGAACCTAAGCTAAATACTTATAAGAAACAAAGTAGCCTAGTTTCACAAACTGAATACTTTATTACAGAGTTGGCGATCAACTGTTTTGAGATCTAATCTGGTTTCTTTTGTTTGAAAAAAAACAGTAGCCAGTATAGCAAGTTGACTCAGTTCAATTCCAATTATAGTACTTAATGAAAGAAGCTATTTTGTTGCAAAATAAATAAATTCATTGTCCAACCAATCATATTTCTTTTGCTCTTTTTAGAAAAGCCGTTCCGACAGATCTTCACTCCACCTCATACCAGTGCCACTGATCGTCCTGTATAGCATCAGGTAAGTGTACCACAACATTATTCACACAGTGTTTACTCAAACAGTAGAAGGAAGGCTGTAAATAGTGGGAGGATTGGCACAAGGTCAAGCGCTCTATAAATGAAATATCCAATTAACATAAATATTATTGACTACATGTAGGTGACTCATTACGACCAGGCTGATCATTATACATTTACGATTTTTTGAACCTTCATGATTTCTCCCTTCCTTATAGTATAATCTACAATCCAATTTTATCTTACTATTCTCATCTAATTTCACCAATCTAACTTGATCAACTCAACATAATTTTTCACCTCTTTCACCTCCTACGCCAGTACACAAGCGACACTTTCATAGCCTCCAGCTTCCATATGCCATAGCAGTCACCAAATCAAAAAGCCCTACATTACAAGCATATTTATTTTTATCGATGATAAAAAAGATTAAGGATATGTCTTATGAGAACATGACACTGCGATTTAATTTGGCAAAGTTGTCATCCCAATTTGCAGCTTCGATTGTCATTACCCTAATCTGAGTCCCCCAGACTTAAACCCCCTGACGCACCCCAGATAAGATAACCTTGTCATCATTTAGAAGTCATGCACAAAGCAGAGATTGGAAGAAATCATGTTTAGACATGCTAAATTTACTTGGTCTGGCCAACTTGCGTTACCAATAATTTACCCGGTTCCCCTCCGAAACCTACAGAAACAAATTAGACAGGGGTGGGAAATTCCAACTCACTCAAGTTCACAAGAGCTGGGGAAGCTGGTCAAAATCACTCTACTCTAAGTTCACTTTTGGTGGTCTTGACTCCACTCCATTTTACATTTTCATCAGTTTAATCTCGCCTACCCTTCTCTCAGAGTGTCGTTTTATATTACGACTCTCTCTGTGAGTATTTACTGTGTGCCACTCGAGTAGACAGGAGAGTTTTTATATGTTACTGTTTTGTTAACAATTCTTGGTTATTCGCCATTTCCTTATTTTCATGTTGCTTAGTAACAGGGGAATTACCATTTTGTAGTCTGGTATTTTGCAATCTGATATTCTATCTGATACAATACTGTGATAGACTACACATATGTCTAGCTTACAGACTAATGTAAGAAGAATAACTAGAATAACACCATCAGCTAAAAAGTTTAAGCATGTCTGGCGTTTTCTCGCACTCCTTTAAATACTACCCAAAGGCCAATTCATGTTATAGTCAGGCAGTTGTTTATGATAAAGTTTTGCCATGCTAACCTGACACAACTTTATCATAAGTAACTTGTAGGTGAATGCTTTTGGTATCTTTTTGTTTTTTATGAAACATATACATTATCATGACAGAGATGTTATAAATCGTATGCTGGCAATAGCTTTCAGTTTAGGTCTTGTAGATAAAGCTGTTGTTATAAAAAGCGATAAAATAGCACTGGCTCTGTAAAATCGTTGAAAAAGCTAGACTTCTGTTTGTTCGGCAATGTTTTGGTCTGAATCTGCAATCCCATGATGTAACTCCCTGACTATAACATGCATTTTTTAGCTAGTCTTTAGTACAAGGCAAATCCTTCAAAATATTGCAACTTTGACTTGACCAAGCTCTGACTTCATCATAATGACTTTTTGCCATAATTAAAACACTGTAGTTTGAGACCTAGATTTTGAATGTCACTTGTATATTTACTCGACTCTGAGACCTGTGTTACTACCTTCCACTCTACTCTAACCAGTGTACTTACTCTTTTACTCTACTCTGGGGCTCTGTAGATAATTTATAGTTCACTCTACTCTACTCGTGGTCCAGCTGGCTAACTCTCGTTCACTTTATAGTAGAGAGGCCTAGACATAGCCTTACTTGAAAGTGAAAAAATCCTACTTGTGCCCACCAATGCACTCTGGTGATCACATGTTACGCCATCGCAGCATAGTCAATCTAATCTAGAGGTTGTAATTTCCTGATGCAATGCTCTTCCATAGTGTTTATATCTCTAATTGATTTAATGCTGGGCTTGTATGATAAAGGCCTTTTTGGGTTTGAGTCCCTATCGCTGACATGAATACATCGTATTTAAAATTACCAGTACCAGTACCAGTTTCCCTCATCATGTCAGAACCTAGGCTAAATTATTTTATGAAACAATGGATTTAAACAAGATTAGCCTTGTTTCACAAATTGAATGGATTTGATTAATTACTGTTTTTGATAATCAATCATATCTATTTGGATTTAAACCATTACAAAAATGGTCTAGGTGACAGTGTTTTATTGAAGCATGAACCAAATAAGTGCTCATTTTTGTCATCCAAAATTTAAGTCCTATATCAAACCTGGAACATTTCAGTCACTCGCTTTAAAAAAATATCTAACCCGATGCCCCAGCCAACAAAAGACTTCTGGACAGGAATGTGCTGGTGTAGTATTGTAAACTGTCCCCCGCATGAAAACAGCCCCTGGACACTTTACAATTAAAACAGGCCTATTGTAAACTGTCCCCCCCCTATTGTTAACTGTCCCCTCCTATTGTAACTATTGTAAACTGTCCCCCCCCCCCTATTGTAAACTGTCCCCTCCTATTGAAAACTGTCCCCCCCTATTGTAAACTGTCCCCCCCCCCCTATTGTAAACTGTCCATCCGAAAATGGTCAAATAGAATCATTATGTCGCCTACACTATGGCTGTAAAATAACTTAAGATGCCACCTGTATTTTTTGAGCATACAGTTTAAAAAAATAGCTGTTGGGGGATGGTTATTTTCGCTCGGCTTAAGCAATAAGCTTTGTTGAGGTGTAGCAAGAATTCCGGCCTCAACTCAATACGAAAGCAGCACTAGTACACTTGCCACTAGATTGTTTGTTCAGCCATCACTACATGAGAGAGTATATCATCATCAAGGTGCCTAAGTGCGATTTCGATAATAATTGTTCTTAATTCGGCAATGGTAGCTGTTTGCAAGGCACTCCAAGGACAGTGTGTTCTGTGATGTGGTAACTACACATCTATTCACTGTTGGCTTAGTGCACCTTTCTTCGCAAACCAGACATCTCTTAATCATAGGAGCTTCAAATAAAAACTAGTGTTTGCGAAAAATAGATCTATCAAGTACCACATGAAAAAGAGGCTTTATACACTCATTCATAATGTCAATGAGATACCACCACCATCCCATAGTACAGCTTGGGCCATCATAGTGGCGGCGAGAACATCATGGTATGCTCCAGTTAGATGATCTGACCCATTTAGAATGATGATAAACAGCTGGGCCCTTGAAATGGACAGTAATCAATAGGGGGACAGTTTACAATAGGGGGGGGGGGGCAGTTTAAAATAGGGGGGGGGGACAGTTTGCAATAGGGTGGGACAGTTTACAATAGGCCTGTTTTTATTGTATAGTGTCCCCGGGACAGTTTACAATAGGGGGGGGGGGGGCAGTTTAAATTAGGGGGGGACAGTTTACAATAGGGTGGGACAGTTTACAATAGGGTGGGACAGTTTACAATAGGCCTGTTTTTATTGTATAGTGTCCCCGGGACAGTTTACAATAGGGGGGGGGGGCAGTTTAAAATAGGGGGGGACAGTTTACAATAGGGTGGGACAGTTTACAGTAGGCCTGTTTTTATTGTATAGTGTCCCCGGGACAGTTTACAATATTGTAAAGTGTCCCGGGTTTGTTTTCGCGCGGGGGACAGTTTACAATACTAAACCGGTAGTGGCTGAATCTAAAAGGCTGCATACCCATAGACTTTGAGGGATCATAACTTCCCCACTATTAGGGTTTTAATGTTGAAGCTTGTTCACATGATAGAATGAAATTATATTAGCGGCTTGATGTGGCTGAAAATATTAATTCGTGTCCGCTACCTTGTTAGGTCTGAAGCAAAAGTGTTCTCACCAACAACCTTTCATCAAAGTTTTTAATTTCTTGTCAAAGCTGGCATTTGTGTTATAAGAATTCTTCCAGAAGAACTGTTTAATTGGCTTTAACACCACAATGGTATTTCCTTTGTGAAGAAATTATCGTCTTGACTTCAGTGGTGGCCGATCTACGAAAGATTTTAGGTTGGATATGTGCTAGCCAAGGCAGGTTTTGCCGTAAATGAGGTTTTATTTTAAAATTTTCTGCAACTACTGGTCTACTCAGGCTACAGTGGTGACTTCACTAGCAGTATTTATAGACGCCTAAGCCCGTATAGGTAAACATATATGACATGTCTGCATTGATTGAGATTAAGATTAAGATAATTTGTCCTGCATGTAATGTTTGTGAAAAATCTTGGGAATCCCAAGTAAGTTGACCCATTGGATAATATTAGGGAAAAGATGAGAGTTGAAACTGTAGGTAATAATGACCACTAATTGATGGCCAATCCAGATAGTGTCTTGTTAATCGCCTTATCACTCACAATGTGTCAAACATTAATAATCTAAACCATCAAAATATGCAATCTCAGGCATTAAGGATTATATTACTACTAACTCGGGACCACTGGCGAGTTACATAACATAACTACACTGCATAATAAAACGACACAGGGCAATTGTGTTTTATAGATAGTAGTTGTGTCTTTTTTGTTTTGCTAGCTATGGAAATACAAGAAGCAGTTGAAGCGCAGGAAGTTTTAATATCAGAAGTAAAGGAGGAAGTAGAAAGTCTTGGTTCTGCTTTATCTAATCGCTCTCTAGCAACGACACACACAGCTAATGGTGATGATGAGTGTGATAATCCTCCGTGGTGGGATAACCCTGAGTATTACGAGGATATGATCCAGGAGGCTACAAAGAAAGATTGCGCTGCAAAATTCTTTGATGGAGCTGTCTGTGAAATGGAAGCCTGCATTCGACCTTGGGATTATTGGTGTGACATCTGTTCTAATGCTATATGTCATCAGTAAGTATTATCACCTTATTGACTTTTTTTCGACGAGACAAGTTTTTCATTCTGATGCTAAAGCCAGACTTGCCAACCTAATTTTTCCAAAATGAGTACAAAAATTTGCAAAATGCTTAAAAATGAGTACAAAACTCCAGGGTGCCTCAAATGACCAGAAAACGCCCCAAAAAATTTTTCGCGCTACGCGCGAAAAATTATATTATCACAGTAAGTTGTCCTTAGTAGCGTAGGAGTGCAGATCACTCAACATTAGTCTTTTTCCCTTTGCGTTGTAAGGTGCAATCTGCTAATAATAAATGAGAAATTGTTTGTCACCTAGCCTGTCTGGACAAGACAGGCTATTTGAAACCCTGTTTGCCCATCCTCCCTGGTTTGCCCTTGAAACACTGGGGCAGGAGATCTGAGTTATCTCACCCCAACAAGGAGGTAGACAACTTTGTTACTCTGATTAAAGAAAAGTTGAAGTTGGCAGAACCACCATATTCTACAATGGATTACTAGTTATGTTGTGTCTCATTGAAGAAAAGTTGCAATTTGGCTCATGCAAAACTTGGACAGGTAAAAAGTCAACTGTAAATCAACATCATGGTTTTCTGCAGCCAATACCACATTTTTAGTCTATTATTTAACCATGACAACCAAGTAAACACTAAAGATAAAAGATGCGTTTTTGATTGCCTAATTAGATGAACAGGCGTTTGGAAAACCATAAATGAGTACAACTAGCGTTTTGCGTTTAAAACTCAATTAGTGTCAAATAAGCGTTTACAAACGCTTTATGCGTACAGGTTGGCAAGTATGTAAAGCACAGTTTTGACCCAGTACCAATGAAACTATATGATCAGTGCATCATGCTTTTAAATTATATCTAGCCGGTTGAATAAACAAAATATAATATGTATAATAATAATTATATGTTCATAAGTCTCTTAAAGGCTACACACAGATCAATGCATCTTAAGTAAGTTGATGATTATGATAAAGTTATTGAAAGTGTTTAGGAAAGCAATGAGCAACCAGTGCTCATATCAAAGTAATGTCGAAGCAATGAACAAAAAAATTAAATATGTTCGAACAAGGACAGTAGTGAATGATATAACCGATTCCCCCCTGTGACAGATTGATACTAAAATGACAGAAAAAAACAGAACAACAGTAAGCCTAGCCCTTGCCTACCGTTACTAGTTACCAGGCTGCTATACTCACACCAGAAATGATCACAAAACAGTATTGGCCAAAGGCAGCCTAGTCAAAGTTAGTTTTGACCCTCCTAGATCCTGGGTTTTCGTCTTTGGAATCCCAGTCACTATTCATGCTGATAATGGAGGTTAGCTCTTCATACACAACCCTAGTTTGCCCACCCATAGCTAGTACAAGGATGTGCTATATAATTGAGTTGTATCATATCTTATATAAGCATATTTTCATTGGCCCCGTGAGGCGCACTGGATAGCGAATGCAGTGTATATTATTTTTATTATTAATATTAGGGTGTTAAAAGTCGTCCCAAACAGGCAAATAATTTTCGACACAGACCAAGAATTTAAGGATGGAGGTGTATTTATTTCTTTCTTATAATCCAACTGGGGAAAAATATGGATGTTCTTTACGCATTTCCAATCAAAAGTAACAATTGATCACACTGTATTCATATTGTTTGATAGACCGGGTACTAATCATTGATGAACAAATGAAATTGTTAGAATTTTAGAAATGGACATTTTAAGTTAGTGGGAGCAAGGAGTTTGAAAAAGGAATGGAAACGGCCTCTCATTTCAAATTGTTGTTTGTCTCCACTGGTAATTGTCCTCTCTTTATCAGCTAAGGTTTTTCATGACCACGGCCAATCAGAGCAGAGACTGCAGAGAGTGACTTCCTGCCAAAAAGAAGTACAACTTGAGTTGCTGTAATAATTTTGATGAACTGTCCAATCAGCAAGAGCATAGTTGTGAAATCCCATTTATCAAGATGGGTTCTACCGCAAATTTCCTAAAGTGTTTGAACCTCTTGAAAAGAAACTAAACTAAGTAGCAGAGAGATATAGATAGCACTCAGGTATAGTCCATGTTTCAAACTATAGTCTAGTTTTACTTTTTTGGGACTCCAAAGCCCTCTGCTACTCATATGAGAAGGGAAAGTTTCACTGCAGACATGGCCAGAAATTTGCCTCATAATTTGGTAATCAATGGCGGTTTTCATCAGTCAAACGTGGTATGTTATGCCTCCCATTGTCACTTAGGTGTTAGAAAGGGCTTATTTAAGTACTTTCACTACTTTTATTTTTCTAAGTTCCTCACATGGTTTTTAAATGGTGAATGAATGATTTATTTTCAGTCTCTCTATCCCCCATCAAACATTTGCATTGGAATTATAATTCAATACCCTGCAAAAGTGGTTACTATATTACTAGCTATGTCTCATCTACACTTGTGGTGATTTACATCATGATATGTTGTCTCTGGGTGTCTGAATATACCATTGAGTAAACATGCCAAATATTTTAATAATTTTCAACTGGAGGCAGACATATAAAAAGACTGAGGACTTAAATGAATTTTAATGGAGGGACCATATTAGTACAACCCTTGAAAACAGCCTTGTTAAGTCACAGGCTACATTTCGTTTCCACTCCCTCTCTGTAACTCCCTGGTGGGAGGTGGGAGGGAAATTTTGCAGAGTTTTATCTATTCACTGCAACTGTTGTGACCTGTTTGATAGTTGACCATTTCCTTTTTTTAGTCTAAGTTTTCTTAGTTGGTTAAGAGAGGACAACTTCTCATTTCTAGTCCACTTGATAATATTTCATGTCTTGAGTTTGATTGCCAAGACAGAGAAAGAGAGAGTATCAAAGGGCAGAAGAAAATCTTCCTGCGTCAAAACTTTAGTTTCCACAAGATACCATGAAAATACAGGGAAAATATTCAGAAATAGCATTTCAGTAGCTGTCGGCCATTTTGTTCAAAATAGCCTCGATTCACGATGTGCCATAACCATAGAGTTATTATATACTCTAGAGTGGACATGGACAATGCAGTGCTAAAAACGTCCTACTTAATTATTGCAAAATCCATGCCACAACGCAATCTGGTTGCGCATGGCTAGTGCCTGTATCATAAAACTTATCATTGAGAATATAAGTATAGGGCATGGCAATTTAGATTTTTAGAGCGCTTATAGCCATTTTTTCTGAAAATTTTTCATGTGATTCTATGTGGATCACTTGCTGGTATTTTCACTTTCAATTCCTTGACGCAACGAAATCTGGTTGTGCGTGGATAGCGCATGAATCATTGACTTAAACATTGAAAATATTAGAAATGGACATACAAATTTAGTTTATTGAGCACTTATAGCCATTTTTTCAGAGAATTCCACATGTAACACCATCTACATCACCTGCAGGTATTTTCTCTTCCAGTCAGTATAAAAACTTTCTTATTCTCGCCAAATATCAACCGCAAACACGTGAGCTTATATCGCAATGACAGGGCTAGCTGGTTTTTGCCACTTGCCAGGCATATAACTATGTCCTGTCTCTCTAACTAATAAGTTGTACACTCAGTCGGTTTATTTTATCTGATCAGTTGCAGCTACTGACGTTGATTTGTGAAAACATGGGAAAAGCGATTTGAAGTGAAAAAGTTTGCTGCTTGCCTTGCCTCTTTGGCAGTTAGGGGACAAAATGATTTGTGTAATCTCCATAAAACACTAAAATCTCAACCGCAAACACATTATCACGATAAAATCACAATTACCTGGCTAGCCGGTTTTGCCCCTACCACTTGCCTGCCAGTTTAACTGTGTCGTGTCTCTCTAACTAAAATGTCACACACTCAGTGAGTTCATTTTATGTCCAGTATCGTGACTTCCAATTATACAAGGCGTGCAGGTTACCCGTGGTTCAAAAATTTTGAGCTTAAACATCTCGTGTTTTGGTTTGGCTATGTCATTTAAAGGTCTTAATTCCATTTCCGGGGTATTGTATTTGTATCGCCAAAACTATTCAAGTCAACACAGCAGGTTAAATCAATAAACACATAATCTCTTCTGCTGAGTCATTGAATATCAAGAAAACGTCGAATGGACAACTCAAGATTCATACTTGTCCAGATTGACTCTGGATTTTCTTGAATTCCCTCATTCAGTCTGGAAAATAATATGAAGATGGCCCTCAGTTATCAGTCGCAACACATTAGGGAGAAAACACCGTAAAATTTCGCCTTTGCAACTCCAATCTTCAGTTGAGAAGAGTACAGAGGGCGTAATTTGAGAATTAAATACTTTAATCTTTACGTACATATAATAGTATATATTGGGAATTAAAATCTTTTAACAAAAATTTCTATATGTCATTGGTCCAAATCTATCTATTTGCATTCACCTCTGCGTTCAACAAACTTTCAGAAAATTCTACCCACAAGACATGGTTATATGAGTGCTCACGGATGTTACATTTTTAAGTTTCCAGATATTTCATATTTCCCACCACACTTAACATAAGAGATAATTTTGTTCGGGGGGGGGGGGGGGGGGGGGGATGTGATGCAATTCTCTCTGATGGTTGTTTATTTGTAAATGTAAGCATCACATACAATACTTCTACACCTCCGATCACTTCTACACAGTCTACTTGTACTTCATAACAATCAAAAATAAAATAAGCCCCTTGAGTGTGTAACATACAGGCTCGTAGTTCTAGGGGAGGCAGGGAGGCACTGTCTCCCCTAGAATCTAAATATGGTGGCCTAAAAAACTATTATTGAATAACCCATATCAGAAGTGGCTCTCCAGGGATATCCACTTGCCAAATCTACTGCATCCTCTTGGTGATGCTTCTGACTCGCCTAGGATTTTTGCCTCCCCTACCATTTTTGCCTCCCCTACCATCTTTGCTAAACTATCTATGGCCCTCACATATAATATAAGTAAGAGAGACAGGACACAGCTTATATGGCTGGCATGTGTCAGTGAAAAAAGTTAAGCTAGCCCGGTATTTTCTCTTTCATTACAATGATGTGTTTGTGTTTGAGATTTTGGCTTATTTTAATGGGAAAACATAGAAATATTTTCAAACGGCTGCTATTGAAAATACCTGCAAGTGATCCACATAGTGTCAGATAAAATTTTTCCCCAAAAAATGGCTTTAAGCGCTCGAAAAATCTAAATTTCCATGCCCATTACGTTTATTCTCAATGATAACTTATATGATACAGGCACTAGCCATGCACAACCAGATTGCGTTGTGTCATGGATTTCGCAATAATTAAGAAGGACAAAAACTGTTGCTATTTTTGTACACATTGTCCACTCTAGAGTATATAATAACTCGATGGCCATAACTCTCATTTTCTTTGGATTTTATTGAATATCCAAATGAAATACAACTATCAAACTAGGATCCTAAGTGTTAGGGTCTTCAATGTAATTTCAAACTTAATATTCACAGATGTTCAAAAGTCGCTGGTTGTACAAATGCTGAGACTCATCAACAAGCAGACTTTGCTACAGTATATGATGCTACCAAAGTGAGTTACACAGCATGGAGTGGAGATTGTGAGAACAAGCTTCGTGCTCTTGTGCAACAGGTGAGCTTTAAACTGAATAAAATCTAAAATGTTAAGGTGATATGGACCCGACTTGTGTTCTCAATCTGACACACCAAAAACACAAATTAATATATTAAGAATAACTTTACATAGTATTTTAAAGCGTGTATAATCTTCTGTTTGTCTATAATGTTGTATGTGATCACATTCAAACACTATCTCATAGTGTATTTAGAACTCTATTATGAGAATTGACCTTTAAAAATGAAGTGAAATATTAGACTTAAAGACTACCCAAAGTCGAATGCATGTTTTAGTCAGACAATTGCTTATGATAAAGTTGTGTCCAGTTTTGCGTGGTGAAAAATTTGATGCTCTACTTGGCATGACATGACATACCCTGACGCCATAATGCAGAGAATGGGCCTTCCTTTATGGGGGCACATTTTCCACATCAATGATTCATGCCAAGTAGAGCATTGATTTTTTTCTCATGCAAATCTGACACAACTTTATTATAAGTAACTGCCTGATTATAACATGCATTGGTCTTTGGGTAGTCTTTACATTAATTTATAATTAATTTTTTTCAAATCTCAAATCTGTTTTAGAAAATAAATCAAGGTTGGAAGATTGCTGTTAAATATATAACAGTGTGAGCAAAATAATAAACAGAATCTCATTTTATCTCTCTTATCATCAAGTACAAATGACTGTCATATTACCTCAAAAGTTTCAAGACTAGTTTCATTTTCAACATCACATCTAGGGGTGGAACGGATCAGGGTTAGGCAACCTTGGATCGGATATCCGATCGGTCTATAAATTCAACCTCGATTTGGATCCGGACTCGGATAACGCGTAAAAACGATAAATTTACCAGTCACTGCAGCTGTACCTTTGCACCGTAATATACAATTAAGGTCATTGAATATATGGATAAACACATCTCTCCCCAGAACCATAACCCTAATTTAAATTTGCATATATCTTGGATATAATACTTTACAAGGAGCAACTTATCATTCAAACTGCGCAAGGATAACACAAACAGATTATTTGAGAAGGATCATTCAATGAGTGCAAAGATCTCTTTACTACGAGCAATTGTGCACAGATACTCGATTTGCCAGATTCACTCAAACCCCGATGGTAATAATCACTGAGTTTGAACAAACTCCCTGCTCCTATGTGCCAAACTCTCTGCTGTGATTAGGAAAGGAATCGTCCTCCTACTTCGAAAAATAAGTAGATGATAACCTTGTTCATCAAACTAGACATTTTGTTACGAGAAACATCATCGGACAAAATCATGTCTTATTCACAACGATCTGAGTAAAGATGGTTCTATCAATTTCAGCAGAAGAAAGCTAATCCATCAAATTGCATCAGCATCAAAAAAGATAGCTATGAAAATGAGATAGGTATTGAATGTCTACTGATCCCAACTGAATGCTTTTAGCCGATAACATAGTTGAGTTTGCAAACTCAATTATGTTGTCGGAACTTCCAATTAATGACTATCATACTTCCTTCCTTGTCATTTTTAGTGAGATAAATGATGCTAAGTGAGTGTTGATTAAAAACGTATCATCCTCTCGGATCAGACATAACACATATCCGAATTTCTGAAATTCAACTCCAACCTCAAGAGGTCTTTCCACCCCTAATCAAATCAGCTTTAAAAAGCATTAATTTTAATAATCGCTTAGTTCGCATGCATCAATTTCACAACAACTTCAGGATCTATCAAATCATGGAAATAACATTGGTTCGATATTAGGTCACATCTGTTTGTGATCCTTCATTTGCTTCGGGATCTGCGATGCATTGAAGCAGTTATCAACAAAGACTGTGATTCGGTAGTCCTGGGTGCGAAGCCCAACCACAGCAGATCTATTTGAAGTTTCATCATTATGCGAACTGTCAGCATTCGATCTCGAATTAAGAGTGGACAATTTCATTGCAAGTGCCAAATCGATGCATTGGAACATAGAGAATTGAAAGGGTTGTTTGAAAAGCTTATCGCTCAATGCTTTATTCAAAGTTCATTGAAAGTTGTTTCTTAGGAAATAAAATTAGAAGGTTTACACCTGTATTTGAAACGATACCGAATTATCACAAGTCCTTATTGACCAGATCAACACAGATCACACAGCGAGCATAGTTTATAACAACTTTGGTGAAACCTGCGCTTGTAAAAGTGAGATGAGTCAAACATGATGCAGCTGCAAAGGGAAATCAGTAGAGTGAGTTAAAGTTAAATGTATCACATCTTCACAAGACAGAATGTAAACCTACCATGACCTATAATTGACAACATATGGCCCACTGAGTATGATGTATAATCTGACAGATGTTGCACCTGCATTTTTCCTTTCATAGCAAGGAACACTCAGGAAAAAGGTGAAAAAAGAACTAGCTAGACTTGCATCTGTATCAGAAAATCTGTTGGGGAATGAGGCTAATTCAGTGGCAGATCTAAGTAAGATGCTGAGCAAACTGAATCCGATAGATGACCAAGTAACAAAGCTGAAAGCTGAGATCGGAGTTTATGGTGTTGGTGCAAGTAAACTTAGTAAACCTCAGTTCCTGCGAGTTGTGAAAGAATCCATCAACAAAAAAGGTATGCCTTCACAAGTGTTGTCATGATACGTTGTCAACAACTTCTTTACAAAACTAAATATCTTCTGTTTAATAATTCTCACGCGCTTTGAATCTGATATAAATTTGGGTATGTGAGATCAATGATCTAAACAGTAGAAAATGAGATAAAATATTGTTGTTACAAACTTGTTAGATAATTAGATCTTAATTTTTGGCATCCAATAATTTTTCTGAATGGCTAAATGCATCATAGGTTGATTAAAAAATTCCTACAGCTTCCTAAAGTCCGCTAGAGTCACAATTCGGTGGCAGGGGGCTCTGTCTGTGAATTCACTCACTGTTTGTAGCATGTCCTCAAGAATATTATATGAAAGCTAAGCTAAGTCGAGCACGAAATGCAGTATGTTACTTGTTATTGGTTATTTCGAATGGCTTCATAAAACCAGCCATGATATACTAACTTCTGCCACAGGGAAATAGACAACCGGTCTTCATCTATCACAGGACCAGACCATCATGATCAAAAGTCACCTGAGTGACTTGATAGGATTCACAGAGTTCGAGATATTGTATAAAATTATAAAACTCATTTAAATACAGTTGAATTAATGTTGTGATGACAGGAATACAGCAAGATAAACAGAGATATCATAAAATAAATACATCAAATATATTGCATAGATAAATTATTAAATTGAACAGATGAATAATTACTCTAAACATAACTTTAAACAACTTTCACAAAACAAATGAAAATCAAATCCTGACCTCAGGCACTGCTTGAATAACTCTAAGGCCAAAGATTTATTCAGCTTTCCCTTAGCTTCCATTATTTGAATCTCTTCCTGAAAGTGATAGCTCTTAATTGTTTTTATCGGGTAGTCGAATATTAAGTCTCTGCTAATTCCTTTCTTCCTCATACCGACACAAAATTGATCCTCATGCTTCTTAACCATGGTCACCTTTCTCCAGTTGCTGTATTTCCTGAGTGTTTCCGGGATCCAGTTTTCTTCGCTTGTGTGGATTTGCTTCCTGGATCATCTGGGTCTAGAGCCTGCTCTGATCTGGTTATTATGTCCAGTGAAAACCTAGGATCCTAAAGAAATGGTGGACTATCCTGCCATGACAAAGAGATATCATGAAATTTGACTATCTCGTAACATAACTGTTTGAGTAGCAGTTTTCCTTTCAGGGATGAAGGGTCCAGACATCCAAGAGAATCGAACAAAGAAGCGACTGTAGATAGCACTTCTCCTCTAGTAGGTGATTTTCTAATGGTAGACAATAATACACGAAATGTATGTTTATGACATCACACCCCCTATACAAGGCTCACAAGCCAGCATCAGCGAGGCCTCACTTTGATAAGTTGTAACTTCAAACCTAGTTGCGCAATTGAGCTGTTCTTGGGCTCATTTTGATGCTTATAAGCTGAAGCAGCCCCTCTGATTATTTTAAGCTTTATTCCATTTATTCTTCAAAGTGACGGAATGTACACACAAGGACTGTCAGAGTAGTGATTTGTTGTCTGCTAAGAGATTTAGTGTGAATTCTATTAGACACAATTGAATTAGCAGATGAGGCGTTGTCATACGATAAGAATCATGTTGATTTAAGAGTGACTGTTTTAAGTCTGGTTTGGAATGTAGACATGTTGCTTGTTTGCTTGGGGATGAAGAATGAATTTTGTCCAGGTCGTGGTCATTGGTTGCGTTTCGCTACCCTTAGGATTTTTGATAGGTACACTATGGTTTTATCTTACGATAGCAAAGCTTCACCTATAACAAAATAAGCATATTCAGCAATGGTTGGGTTCTTTTTGGTTTTCATCTTTGATTTTTTTTTATATTCTACACAATTGTTGAATGAGGAGCAGAGGAAGACAACAGGGAAAGTTTTGAACTGACGAAGTCACTCCAATACTTATTCAATAACATTGCATGGTTACAAAGCTTAGAGATCTGAACGTACTTTTTGAGAACTTTGCTTTCAGAACCATCAATCTTTTGCCATGCCTCAACATCTCTCTGAAAGCGTCTGCCGCCTCAAATTGATTTTCCTCAATAGCCTGCATGGCATCATCGTATACAGTAGAAGACTCTGACATGATATGATATTCAATCCATTCCTTAGCATAACCGTTTGACATTAGACAGTAGGGTGGTCAATTTTTGTGCTTGTGCCCCACTAAATACCATGGACTTAGCTTTAGGAGTTGAGATATTACCAATAGAATCGTTGTCATATCAAATCATAGTCTCTATTATAGTCTATGCACTAGCAGGATTTGCCTGGATTTTTCCTCTCATTACTTCTACATTAATCTTACTTCATATAGCTTAAGGGTCCAATAATATAACATTTTATGAGCTTTTGTCAATGTCATGATGTCCGCCCTTATTCAAAATGAAAAGAATCCTGGCTGAGATTTTTCTTCATTACTGCTCACGGGTATTGCCTAAACATGAGGCTACATTTCCTAGAGTCGGGCTGAAAAGCTCTTATACCTGGAGCAATATAGTAGATGGCATGATTAAAATTCAAAAGATATTGCAGATCCCTTTAGTATTGGTATTTTAACAAAATCCTGCATTGTTCTCAGACTCAGTGGTTTTTTTGCTACTTTAAGGAACCAGGTCATTTAGGTAGTGAGTAGGTCTGTGACTTTGCAGATAATATCACAACATAGCTGCGGTTTGTTTGCTCAAATGGGAGGATGCCGAGAATCAGCGGTTATGCTCACATTTGCGATGTTTGACTTTTGTTATTTGTTTTTCAACACAAAAATGAAAAACAAAATAAAATTAATTTTTGTTCTTTAGCAACAAAAGTCAAAATCAAAACCAGCTTGCTAGTTTCATAATGCATAACTAAGAGCAAGAATAGATTTTCATTTGTTGACTTTCAATATCAAAAATGGAATATCAAAAGTCAAATCATTTTCCAAAATTTGTTTTTTGATACGAAATTGAGATATGAAAATTCAATCATATCAATTTTTGCTTTTCTACATAATATATAGTAAATATATAGTAAAGATTTGACTGGTCTTTATCTTCTGCTTTTTTCTATCAGGATCAACATCAAAATTTATTTTTGGATTTTTGCGTCAGCCCTCCGGCGTCAGCCCTCCGGCGTCAGCCCTCCGGCGTCAGCCCTCCGGCGTCAGCCCTCCGGCGTCAGCCCTCCGGCTCCCCTCCAACTGCAGCGCGCTATTGGCAGCACACCAGCTACAGCCCACAAGATTGGGCCAACAAGCAGAAGCCCACCCACTGGAGGCAGCAAACTGAAACTTCATCGGCAGCACATAAGCGGCAACACAACCATCAAAGGCATCAAGCTGAGCGTACAGTTGGCAGTACACAATCAGCAGCCCACCCACCATTTCCAGCAACCTGTGCACACAACGCGGCACAACAGCAGCGGCAGCCCACATACGGCAGCACACCCACCAGTGGCAGCAAGCTTAACTTACAATGGGCATCAAACAGGAGGCAGCCGAAAGGCTGCAGCCCAACAGCAGCATACACTACCAAGCACCTGCACCAAATACCTCGGATCCTTACCCAAGCACTAACATACATACTTAATAACAGATGAAAATATGAAAATGGAAAATATGAAAGTCAATTTTGTTTTTTTGATTTTCAACACAAAAAATGAAAAACAAAATATGGAGTCCGATTTTCATTTTTTGTTTTGTAGCACCAAAAATCAAAAACAAAAAATAGCTTGCTCATTTCATTTTGCATTTACAAAAACAAAACATTTGAAAATATGGTTTGTTTTTATTTTAGCATCTGCGCAATAAAATGAAAAACAGGCGATACTAAGTATAAGGGGACTTAGTATCGTTTGATTTTCAATTTTGCGCACTGATTCTGTTCCAAGCTAACAGTCCAAAATGTGCCCCAACAGGATCCAGTTCATAGACCCGTACTGATACCGGGAACAAAAAAACAAGCAACATCAAGGTTTCTCACACGGTATCACAGGGTATCGCGACTATAAATTGACGTGAGCTTTTTTATACATTATACCAATGTGGGTGAATGTTTGAACTGCTGCAAATTTTTGAATGCTGAGTTAGCTGATTAGTGTTGTCTACACAATGAGATCAGATCAACTGTTTCACCGACTACGTCTACTAACACCAACAACCAAATTGAAGAGCAGCGTCACCATGAGATCAAGTCTACCTTCATTTCACCGACTTGGTCTACTTGCACTGTCAGCCAAGGGGTGAAGAGCATTATCACCATGATGTCAGGGAGCCTTCTGTCAATTCAACGTCTTTGAAATTCACCAGATGATTAGTCGCACTAATGCTGTAGCGGCTGTTCGTTTGTCTGTGATAGCACTGATCTGATTAACATGTAATACATTCAGTTCAGTGTAATTTAGGCAGCTTGTGAGATTAGCCTGTGACTAGTATGCGATGGTCATCAGTGTAGTTGTCGTCCACTTGTCAGAGAAAGTTTTGCTACATCTGCACCCAAGTGACTTGACGGATTTACTGAGTTTGAGATGTTGTATGAACCCATAAAACTGCAATCAGATTACAGTTCAATTCATTTTGTGAAGGCAGAAGTATACCAAGGTAAACAGAGATATTATAATCAAATCAGTTCCATTCTTAAGATATCAAATTGAAAAGATACTTGAATAATTATTCTAAACTTACCTTTCAATATGAGCCACTCTTGTTGAGTACAAAATAATTAATCCTTCGTGACAATATTGTTAAATAAATTTGACAATAATATATTTATAACTTGGAACTCATCACACCCAAGCACTGCAAGAATAACTGTGCCCCCAGTGTTTGAGTGACAGTGTGTGGCTGCCTAAAATATGGTCAGGGTAATAAACAGCACAGCACATACACCAGATGAATTAATATGCAAATTAAGATGCAATAATGAGGATGACAGTTGATAACTTTACCAGGGGGTCAAAAACTAATGTAGTGCATCGCAAAAACAAGGTCACAACTCAACGCAGCTACACAGCTGGCCACATTTATTTACACTTTGTCTGTAGGGGCACATATAATTGAACATTATCAACACAAGCAAATTTATGAAATAAACATTGCCACTTTTTTAAGTACCCATTCATGATTGATTTTGTCAGATAAGTTATTTGCGAGGGCCGGGTAGAAGGAAGGAGCTCTCTTATGAATGACAAGATTACCGGAAATATAGCCTGCTTCCCTAAAGCATTTAAAAAAAATCTGTCACTGTTTCAACAATTTCATCAAAAAATTCAGAATAGAGCAGGCACTGATCTGCTTGGTAGGATTTTAACTGAAACATTGATCCATCTGCGGATAATATATATAAAATTATAATCATAAAATATTTATACATATATTCAAAATTCTTAAAATTGCTTGTTTTAGGTGTCACACCTCCCAGCAGTAAACTGACACCAGCTGCAGCAAAACAGACTACTAGCATCCCTCCACCTGCCAAAGGACCACCCAGTAAACAAAGCCATGCCAAGCATAGCGTAACGTCATCACACAAACAAGACACTGACTATAAACCTATCACTGAGCCGCCCACTACACTCGAGCTCATCAAGTATGAGAAAACACCATCATGGTGCTTGGCTGTTAGCTGGAGAGAGGACGGTAATATTCTCTGCTCTACTCACAGACATGGTGTACAGATAAGATCCGGTGATGATCTGAAGCTGATAAAGAGTATAAACATTACTGGCTCAGTCTGGTCAGCTTACTCTGTAGGTGATAAACTCATCACTAAGGTGTATAAAAATAATAAAACCAGCACTTACATCGGTACAGAGAGTAATCCTCATCACACTCTACTACATCAGTATGAGGGCGACGACTACAGTCATCTGTCTGTATCAGACAGTATCATCGCAGATATAGACAGGGCTAATAAACAGCTGATGATCTACACAATCACAGGTAATCACCTGTATAACATTGACATTGGTGATATGACTCTTGTAGGAGTACACATTCTACCAGGTGATCACAGTGTACTCGTGTCTGACTGGGGAGAGGAGGTGAGGAAGTATGAGCTGCAGGCCGGTACTCATCAGCCTGTGTGGAGATGTACAGGTCTGTGTGATCCTTATGGTATAACATCAGATCAGTCTGGTCTTATCTATGTGGTGTCCAGGTTTGAGAAGAAGATATACCAGATCTCATCTACAGGTGATTATATTATTATCTCATTGTTAGGGTTGAGTATTGGTTACATACAGTGGTGATTATATAAACACATTACAATGATGAGCATTCCTCAGGCACAAATCTACTATCATGAAAATTATGTGATTGATATATATAGTTACCAAGTATTTTCCTATCAAATTTAGGAATTTCGGATTATTGTTGCTTGATTTTGGCACAATTTATCGTGTTTGATATAGATGAATTTGAGTTGCGTTTTGTAGCATGTTGGTACTGATTTAACTTGGTGTATGTTAGCGTTTGTAGGGTTACTCTGTATCAAATAACACTTGGTTTTGGTATATTGGGGAAAAGTTATAATTATTAGTAATATTATTAGAAAAATAAATAATGACCTCAAACCATTAATGAGAAAAATAAATTATCATTACAAGACAGGTACAACTTATAGATTGGGTGGCTGAGCAGTGAGAACGGAACCTTCCATTCTCCCTGGGCTGAGGTAAAATTTATAAATAACATAAATACCCATCCAACATCAGATCAAATGAATGGAATTTCTTTCATGTTTTTTGATGATCGATTAAATTTTACTGGATTAGGAGTCATCTACCCTAATCTGACCTCTGGCATGAGCTATTATTAATGAGAGACAACTCTAATTACAGACCAATCTGATTAATCTTGATCGAGTCTGACTATGAGGGCTTGGCATGGCATTGCTATAATTCTTGCAACATCTCGAGATCAGCCTGGTATTTTGCCTTAATCCTTCACGATAAGCTTCACATGCAAAGCATAACTGCTGTCGACGATTCTAAGGCAATTCATTTTATATAGTATAATGGTAGAGGGCTAATATTTAGTGCCTGATATGCAGCCAGCGTTGAGATGTTTAGGATAGAATTTCAAGCCATTTCATGTCAGTTAAATTTCCGGTCAAAAACTGACAATTCTCCCTGACACGGTTCTTGGAAACTTTGGCAGTTTTTGCTAAATAGCAACCTTTTTAAGTATAATGATTGGGGGCTAATATTTAGTGCCTGATACGCAGCCAGTGTTGGAATGATTAGAATAAAATTTCAACCGATTTCAAGTCGGTTAAATTTCCTGTCAAAACTGACAATTTTGCCTTATTCTTATTCCTATTCTTATTCTTATTCAGTTTCTAGCCCAATTTTGTGTTTTGTTAAAAAAAACTCCCAACAAACTTTTGTGATTGGATAAATATAGCTTTTACTACCTGTAATTTTTTTATTCTATTTTCCACACAATAGGGGAGATGATAGGAGAACTCACTCACACATCATTCAGGAATGTCGGTGATTCACTTGGCCTCCTGGTGGATGTGAGTATAAGAGAGGAGAAGATGGTGGTGTGTGGAACTGATGGAGCTGCTCTCTTCAAACTCAAGTAGAGGTTTGTATCATAGAATTATTATTCATAGTCATGTATGATGCCTGTATTATCTGCAGAATACCACATATGTATAAAGTAATGAGTTACCCAAATCGTGCTGTGATGCCTCCATTGTCTCCAAATTACTGCCTCGGCACCTATTAACAAGTTATGCAGATTGTGCTGTGATGCCTTCATACATTATCATATTTTATTTGAACAGAATGTGTCCACTAAACATGGTACCAAAATAACTTTTTTGTTGCATGTAAACATTTCCTATATTTTTTAGGATTCAAACCTGAGTGGGAAAACCCGGTGTAGAGATAGACAGCTGTTATCGCATGAATTGATAAGCTGTGTTGAGACGGATGGACTTAATTAATATGTGTTTACCATATTTGTTAGCACACAATATAGGCTGTAGTTTTATACAAAGATCGTCTGACACTTGTTCTTTTTGAGCTCATATACTTTCTATATTTACTCAGTTGTTTGTGCATGATTTCCTGATTTTATTTCTGATTTTATTTCTGATTTTATTTCCGATTTTATTGCTAACTTTGTTTTATATATATATATATATATACATACATATATGCTTAGTTTTATTCAACTTTTTTTGATTAAAATATCTAAAATTCCCAAAAAGATGTTATACAAATATCCAATAGTGTCCTAAAGTTAGTAATTTTTTGTTTATACTTGCATAGAACGATGCTGGGGTGAATGTTTTGAAGTTCAAAACGCATGATTTCTTATTAGTGATGTTTACTTTTGAAACTTATAACTTTGCCTAACCTAAAAAAGTTTTGTGATGATAAAGGAATCCAGTCTGGTTTCTGTATTTATTTATGATGTACCCACTTGTAGATTTGAAGCGTAACTTGATAATTTTGCTTTACTTTTACTTGCTAGATATTTATGTGTTTCATACCAATCCGCAGGTCTTCCATTAACGTAATTGTCTGTTTAATTTCTGTAGCACTATTCTGTGCATAAGAAACTGTAAGTTTGGTTTTAATCTAAAATTGTTTTTTTTTAAATATGCATGTTTGAATCACGAATGGCTTTGAATAAAAGATTGACCAAAACGCAATTGCTTTACACAACTTTGTTTCAGAACCTTCTGTTATGTATATTATGTACCAGTCACCAGTGATGAATGGTATTATATATGGTCACGAGTGATGAACACAAAAATAATGAGGACAAGTAATGAGATCTAAGTTTGGTAAAAGGCTTGTTGTATTTGGTATTTTTTCTCATTGGAATGTACTCCATCCCTCCTTTTTCTCCTCCCCCTTCTCCCCCTCCTCCCCCTCCTCCCCCTCCTCCCCCTCCTCCCCCTCCTCCCCCTCCTCCCCCTCCTCCCCCTCCTCCCCCTCCTCCCCCTCCTCCCCCTCCTCCCCCTCCTCCCCCTCCTCCCCCTCCTCCCCCTCCTCCCCCTCCTCCCCCTCCTCCCCCTCCTCCCCCTCCTCCCCCTCCTCCCCCTCCTCCCCCTCCTCCCCCTCCTCCCCCTCCTCCCCCTCCTCCCCCTCCTCCCCCTCCTCCCCCTCCTCCCCCTCCTCCCCCTCCTCCCCCTCCTCCCCCTCCTCCCCCTCCTCCCCCTCCTCCCCCTCCTCCCCCTCCTCCCCCTCCTCCCCCTCCTCCCCCTCCTCCCCCTCCTCCCCCTCCTCCCCCTCCTGGAGGTAGGGTGGATTAGAGTCATAACTTACAAAACACATCGTACAACAATCTTAATTTTCTTTGCAGCAATCAGTAGAAGGAAAGTCTCTGGAACTTATTCAGAAGCACATCCTGTATGTTACAGAGGTACAAGAGCATTCCAGCTAGAAAAGTGGCTAAAACAGTGTAAATGTAAGATAAATGTCATTTCCCTTTTTAAGAGTCCAAGGAGACAGTGGGCACTGGGCCTGACATTAAATAATCATGTTGCAGTTTCGCAAATAAAAGGGGGCAAAATTGCATGAGATTTCTATTGATTGTGCACCTGTGACCCCTATACATCATAAAACAGAATTGGGACAGGATGTTATGATAAGATGTCACTTTCCACAAATCTCTTCTATATATAAATACAGTAGTGACTATGGCAGCAGAAGTTGTAGGTACCAAAACCCTTTGGCAAAATCAGATTCTGCTCTGAGAAATTTTCTTCAGTAGGGAAGAAACATGTGGTACTGTGATTCATTTGAAAAGTATCCCAATTGTAGGTTGGTGGATGTAGCGTCTGTTTTGTCAAACTTAAAAATCCAATTCAAAAAGCAATAGCCAGCTTGGTATAACGATACCTGTAAAACACTGGAGACTCTCAGAGAAGTCATTAGATATTCCTCTTCGCCTGCTTCTTGTGTATTTCAATTTGTATTGTAGGAAACATACGGGAGTTGTGCCCTTTTTCAGCATGAGGGATAACTTGTTCAGAAGCAAGCTTTGGCATTTATTTGAAACCATGAATTGTTCACTTTTCTCTTATATCCACTACACAATGTTTTGAACTATGCCGCTTTCGGTGATGAAGAGATCCCTACTAGTATATCTCATCCACTGTAATCATATCTAAAGTCCCATCAAAGTATGTATGTTGGCTATTTCGAGTGTAAACTGAGGCAACTCATAGGGGCTGCCCCTCAATAAAGACGGTGAAGGATTTTTATATAAATAAATATTATTCCATGTTTTAGTGCTTGATGCTACTCTTGTTCACGACCAGTTGCAAATCAGCTGGGAACACGATGTAACATCACTAGTATGGACGAATTGAGATGAGGTGAATTGACACTTAGGTCCTGAGCTAATCTGCCTGTTTATGACTCAGGCCAAACTGTGGGTTTTCATAAATTCATTTGGCTGCTGAGAACACTAATCCTACAGGTTAAAAGAAACCATGCAAAAACGGCCACTGTCAGTTTTTTTAAACATGCAACCAAACAAATTTAAATACTTGTTCTATATGTTTCTAGGATCAAAGTATGAGTGGTGTTGAATGTTGTTGAGATTGACAGCTGAACGCGTAAGATATGAAAAGTGTTGAGGCTGAGGTCAAAGTACAGTCTTATTTTATTCAGAGTAATCATAATATCTATTGACGCATTTTATGGCTGTAAGTTGAGGGAACTTTGAACAAGGAATCTTCACTGAGGAGTATATATACCTTGTACAGTTACACAACCGTTTGTGTATGATTTCCCAATTTTATTCCCATTTTATTTCTGATTATATTCCCGATTTTGTTTCCTTTTTATTCCGAGTTTAGTTCCGATTTTATTTCTGACTTTCTTTCCAATTTTATCTTGCGTAAATATATACATAGTTTATGAAACATCTTATAATTTGAATAACTTCAATATAAAAAAATTTCCCAAAATACCCAATAGTGCCCTGAAGTTGATTATCCTTGTTTAATCTAAGCACAATGAAGCAGGGTGAACTTGTGAGTGCAAAATGACAAAAAGCATGATTTTTTACTATTGATGTTCTTTTTTTCTAAACTTATAAGCCAGGCTTCAGTATTTACTGGTTTCAAACCAATTTGTAGAAGATTGATAATTAACTAATAATTTGTTTGCGCTTGCTAGATATATATTTGTCCCATACCAAGCCATAGCTTTTCGACATATTTTCTGGTTATTTTGTGTAGCACCATTTTGTGAATCAGAAACCGCTGGAGCTGTTAGTTTGGTTGTACCTTTGAGTTTAAATTCTTGAAATCTGAATTATTAAATCAAAGAGTGGCTTTGAATACAAGATTGACAAAAACGCATTTGTTTTACACAACTTTTGATTAGAAGTTTCTGTCATGCGGTTGATTATATCTATAGTGACAAGTGATGAATGCCTGTAAAATCTATTCAGTCGACAGTCAAAACGATCAGGTCAAGTAATCATGAGCTTTGATTTCGGTAAAAATGATTGATCGAGTCGATCTGGCATGCTTTACCATTGGAATATACTATCTGGAAATCCCATTGTGAGATCCTCATTGAGCACATAATTGTAATTCTAATAGTATGAGCACTTGATATTTAGCACTTAATCTACTGCATTCCGAACCTCCTCCCCTACTCCTAACTGCGCCTTCGCCCCTACTTTCCTCGGCCCTCCTCCTTCCCTCCCCTCATCCCCTTTCCTGCTGCAGTTCACCAACCGATTTTTGTCAACACAATACAGGTATACAGGGTATAATAAAATTGAGGAACGAAAATTTAATCAAATTACCATACAGTGTGTCTCACTAAAACCTGAATATTCCTTCAAAATAAATGTTTCTACTGTCATCTGGGTATTTGTGCACATAATAATGCATCCCTGGACAGAGATTCGTCACATTTCATGAGCAACTGTTTCATAAAATGCACTAATCCAATAACTGGATTTGGTATGCATAGACTAGCATTACGATTCATGTGTCTGTAGTGCTTGTGGATTATCACTATGTTCCAGATATGATAAAAGTATTCTAACTTATTATATAGAGTGGCGCTTTCTTTTTATAATAACAGACAACTTCCCAATGTAAGTTGTCAGGTTTTACTAGTAGTGTTTCTCTAATTGAATGGCATTGTTCTTTTTTATCTACTCTCAATAACTAAGGTGGGAGGATCAGTCAGTATTGATTGATCAGTATTTGTATGTCATATGCTGAGTTTTGCTGTTAATCTGAAAATACACCGAACTACCTGTGATCATAAGTCTGTGTAGACTGAAGATTATACTCCTGTTATACTAATACTAGTGCTGGATATGGCTTATGTGAGTGATGTACCCGGCAAAGATAGGAATAATGTTGCAGATACAGTTGGCTGGAGTCAGCATCGGTCCGATGGTATAAGTAAGCACTCATGAACGTATGATTCAGATCTGAATCCTGGCGTTGGAAGTTTTTCTGATTAGGTCTTTGAGAGCCATTCATGTTAGGCTGGTCTCAATGTCCAATAAGTCATCTGTGTTTCCACATGTAGTATGGATATCTGCCTCTGCCTATTTGAAAATGGGTAGCTGGTTACAAAGGGCATATAGGGTCCTTCCCAGCACGAGATACCCAAAGCACGTTAAACAGAATGGTTAAATCAGGCAAAATATATTGCATAAAAAGATATATTCTACTACTGCTTTCATGTCACGGCTCTATAATACATAAACATGAATCGATAAACATTTTCATAGCTGAATAATTAGATATTGAATACATTCTTATTTGTGTTAACCATCACCCGCAGATGATCTCCCTGACATGCAAAAGAATATTACAATCAAAAAAAAACTTGAGGGAAAAATAACTAATCAACCCATTGTAGTGAGCAGCCACCCTAAGTGATGGTGGGACCGCTCCACCCTCATTCAAGTAGCACGGCCAGCGCAGAGTGCACCAAGTATGAGTGATGGTGATTATTCTTACATGATTCTTATTATTGATACTCCTAACTAGATTAAATGCTCAAGTTGATTTGAAACTAATTCCAGTTTAATTATTTGTATAAAAAGCGACAGATTCCTATCACATAAAAGTGTAACAAATAAAAAGAATTTGATCTAGAAATTAAAACGGTCTATTTACTCAAATTAAAATGGTTATTAATAACCAGCACACTCCGGAGTTCTCTCAAACTGTCCGTACAACAGTTTATATACAACATGATTAACATATAAAAATTGCTATATTTATATCCTAACTACAGCCGAGGGCGGTACATCAGTCAGGCTGGGCATATGATACGGGGACAGGGCAACAGAACAAGTAATTTTCATAAATGGCAAATACTGCGAACATACATTAGAATGAGATTGTTTATGAACGGTCTGGCCTGCACTTGCAAACCGTCGCAGAGTAAATTGCATGATTTCCAACACCGTTGGTAACCTGCAAAAGTCATATAATAATAATATCGTATTTCGTATTTTCTGTTAAGCTCTCTAGGAATTATATAATCCGTCTGGCAGATTGCGCACAAGAAGGAGTTGTGCTACCTCTTGTCCAGTATCATTAAACCGATTGGAAGCGAATGTAACGCCGATCCCAACTTAATTTGATGTATGGTTGATGATGAGCGTACATGTTGCAAAGGGTTGCTGTGAGCAGTACTAGACATGCGATAAACAAGAGCTTGAATTGCAAATCTAACATTTGATTAAAAACCCTTCGCAGTTCTACATATATGCTCCTCAAAATCCCGAAGCATAATATTTAGAGTTTTTTCTCTTATCTTTTTTCTCTCCCCCTACCCTCCTCATCCCCAAGCATCGATATTTCCATTATCGCACTCATTCGAGCGTCTTCAATGATATATTATAATTTCAGCTGATATGTATGTATAGCTGATGCTTATTACGCTCGTGTTATTGGTTGAAGCCTCATGGCATAAAGTGGGAGAGAGTATGAGATCAAGGAAAACAATTGAATGAAAACTGCCTTGTCACAGTCACAGCATGAGTGCGTCATTATAGCCGGCAAAGTTGTGTAATCAGGGACTGTGTGATATATGGAGATCGCACTCAACACTTTTTGTTAACATTCAAAGGTAGGCTACTGTTGAAAAGTTGTCCTGTCATATTCATACATGACAAGTTGGTAGACCAAGAAATCAGGAGGTCTCCGCGGACGAACTCCCGACCCCGAGTACCACTCCGCGCGTCCCGCAGTGAAGGTGTAATTTGGCAGTTGTTGTCATTTGTTTTAAGCCAAAACTAGAGCGTTCATATTATGAAATGCATAATTTTACCTGATTATACAAATTATATTGTTGCACTTTATCCGAACGAGGAGAGATGGTATGTTAATAGGCAATTATATCTAGGTATATGTACTGTGGGGGTAGAAAAACATAGTTTTTCTTGCAACAAGAAGCTTAAAAAGTCTTCTGGGTGAAGGAAGCTGAAAAAAGGGAGGAAAAAGGGAGATAGGGAGGAGGTGGGAAATACCCCTAAAAACTGGGAGGCTCCCTACCAAAAAGGGAGACTTGTCAGGTATGGTCATATTTACACAATGGTTTACACAAGGGAGGTAACTCTAATGAAGAATTTATTGAGAAAACTAAAAGTTTACATCAGATTTACAGAAAAGAGAGATATATCTTCATTGGGTTGGGCAGGGTCATAATACACCCAGTCAACATGCGATTATCAGTGTAGATACACAGGTGTTCATAAACACCTAGTTGAAACTTTTTTTTATGCAAATCTCAATGTTTACCAGTGCTGCAAGTGCAATCGGCTCTTGTGCTTGATGTCAGGTGATATTATGGAAATATATATTGATTGACATGTATTCAGGCTGGGGCAAATACTGCGCTCTGATTGGTCAATTTGTATGAATACACGCTCCACCTCTCCCACCCTCCCTGGTGTAATTAGGCATTAAGTTGCTATATGTTCAAACGTTACTAATCAGATTGAGCTTGTGGTTCGGCTCGGGGCTGCCCCCGAGGCTTTGCTAAATACTGTTAGATTTTGTTTGAGGCTAATTGCAGTTCATTTTCTTTACAGACGCTGAAGAACAAACAGAAACCGGATGTGTATTTCGTAATAAGAATTTCTATTACTGTTCACATATGAAATGATACAACGTATTCATGTGTATTATTTGGTATCGTATCTGTGCTGTCTTTCTTTATCTGTGATGGTTCTTCGGTCTTTACCCTTCTTTAGCTGCAAAAGAGAAGCAAACCTTGATTACAAACAGGATTCGACTTGGTTATATGCATATGATATAAGTACAGTGATTCCAGCTTGTTAAGTCAAAGGAATGAGACTAAAGACCTCACCTGCTTCACTGATGGTGAGCTATCTTCTCTTCGACTCCGGGGAGGCAGCTCCTAGATTCCTGATATTTCAGGATTCCTTCTGGTATCCTTCTATTACCTCGGGATTGAACCCCGTCAGGTACTTTAAGATCTCTCCTGGTATTCTGCTGTTACCTCGGGATTGAACCCAGTCAGGTACAGCAGTCTCCTGGTATCATGCTGTTATCTCGGGATTGAACCCAGTCAGGTACTTCAGGATCTCTCCTGGTATTCTGCTGTTACCTCGGGATCGAACCCGGTCAGGTACTGCAGTCTCCTGGTATTATGCTGTTACCTCGGGATTGAACCCAGTCAGGTACTTCAGGATTTAACCTGGTCTCCTACCTCGGCATTTAACCTGGTATCCTACCTCGGGATTAAACCCGGTCCCCTACCTCGGGATTAAACTTGGTCTCCTACCTCAGGATATAACCTGGTCTCCTACCACGGGCCTAAACCCGGAACTTCAGGCCTAAACCTGGTCGCCTACCTAAGGATTAAACCCAGTCTCCTACCTCAGGATTTAACCTGGTCTCCTACCTCGGGCCTAAACCCGGAACTTCAGGCCTAAACCTGGTCGCCTACCTCGGGATTAAACCCGGTCTCCTACCTCAGGATATAACCTGGTCTCCTACCTCGGGCCTAAACCCGGAACTTCAGGCCTAAACCTGGTCACCTACCTCGGGATTAGACCCGGTCTCCTACCTCAGGATTTAACCTGGTCTCCTACCTCGGGCCTAAACCCGGGACCTGCTGCTGAGAAGGTCTGCTATAAGTGATACTATGTATCAGCCACTCCCGAAGGCGGTATAGCGACAGTTCTGCGCTGGTCGGATTGCCTGTATTAAGCTGCTGGCTAGCAAGTCACAATCCACGAATATACTCAGAGTGCGGTCCACAATCCAAGTGTCAACCCGGAATGCGTTTATCTATTTGTCATTAATGTCTGCGCCCAAGCTAGTGAGGCCTTGATAATTCCATTATCGTCCTCAATGAGCGTCTTTAATAATACAAATGTCAGCGTATATGTATAGCTGATGATAATTGCGTTGTGTTCTCCATCCACATTTCATTGCACGAAGCAGTGGAGAGTATCAGCTCAAGGGAAATAACTGCTAGGATGCACGGCGGTCATAACCCGAGCATGCCATCAAATTAGTCCAATTAGTGTAATTAGACATAAAGTGAATTTTCGAGTTGTGCCCTTTTTTCTGCAGGTAGACAACTCATCTCAACTCACAACAAATACATCAATTTCAATCTTAAACCAATCATAAGTACCAGAACAACTATCCGACCAATCAGACTAACTTATTCAATGAAGGTTAAAGGAAGGTCACATACACAAGAAAAGGTTGCCTTGCAAATTATTGTGTTACAAATATTTGTGATGGTGTTCATTTAAAAAATGAAGCATCACCGTGAGTATTATTCTCATTGTTCCAGGTAAGTTGCAACTAGAACACATAACATCATACAATTGTGAATAAAAACAATGAGAGTTAGGTAACTTCCAAATTAAGAATTCTTAGTTTTACCAACCCAAGTTAGTCCCTCCGTCTAACCTTACCTAACTCCTTGTTTAACCTGCACTCACTTACAACCTTTCTTAGTCACACCAGCTGGATTGCCTGTTTTGTTGTCATTGTTCTAAGCCAACAACTAGTAGCCATCTTTTAGTTTAGTGCATCGATTCTGGGCCCTTGCAGTGATATATTAAAGGGTACACACTGCAATATAAAGTTTAGTTGTGAAACACCTCTTACCTGAAGCCTGTAAACCAGTGGGTTACATTCTTAACAGAAATTAGTGCCATTCTGATTGGGCACTAAAAGCCGTCACTGGCAACGGGTGTTGTAAGACAGGTGCTTTGTGTATGGGACATGTCTTGCAGCACTCAAGGCATAAACGGCCTTGTTGTTGTTGGTGCTGAATGAGTGCCGAATGAGTGCTGTAAGACATGTCTCATATGGCACCTGCCACACAACTAAGGACACTTGAGTGTGTTGGATTATAAAAGTATCATTACAGAAAATGTCCAGTTCTGTATGGGCAATAGCCAGTTTTATGAAAAGAGTCATAGTAGAGGGTTTGTTGGTGCAGCCCATGTCGCAATGTAAGTCGAAGATAAGGTACTTAGTCTGATCCAACACAGGTGTGTTGTAAGACATGTTGTACAACTTCTCTTAAGGCACAAAAGAATTTTAACGATATAGACTGTATAACAATGCTGGATTGTATCAAAGAACAATGCTGTAGAGGCATTGAGCACTGTAAGACCTGTCCTACAACATGTCTTACAACACCTGTTGCCAGCAACGGTTTTTGTGCCCATTCAGAACTTCACAATTTTTTGTAATGACCTAAAATTTGTCTTGACTATCTCCTAAGTGCTCCATTACAGAAAAAGTCCAGTTTTGTATGGGCAGTAGAGGGCCTGAGGCTTTGTAGGTGCGGCCCATGTTGTGTGCTTTGATATATTTTAGGTACTTTTTCCAATCAAAAACTCAGGTGTTAAGAAATGTGTGCAGGTGCTGTATGGGACATGTCTTACAGCACACATGCGACCCCTAGAGCACAAAAATCAATGCCTTATAGGCATTAAGTGCTGTAAGACACGTCCCAAACAGCGTCCGCAAGACATCTAACAGTACCACTGGCAGCGGTAGTATTTAGGGCCCATTCAGAACATCATGAATTTTTGTAATGTAGAAAGTTCAAATTTTTATTACAGAGAGTTTGTAAAACTTTTGGTGCTCTAAATGTCAGGAAACCCCAGGCCTACAGGCCGTCCGTATGAGCCACTGTCTTTAGCTGGAAAGTCTATTAAGAAGTGGACAGCGGCTGTATTTATTTGCAGTTGGATCATTGGTGGTGCTTTTGCGTATCGCATGTAAGTACATGCAAGACATTTCTAGGAGCAGCCCCCCCAAACTCTGCCCCACCCTTGTCTAATAGTATCCATTCAAACTCTTGGTACCTACTGAGTAAATTGGGGAGTTTGATGTTGAGAATGAGATAAAGAAACACGATTGAAACTTTCCATCAGGTTCCGACTCAGGAACCACGATTTCAATTCAACCTTCCAGTGGTGTTGCAAATAAATGGGCCGTACATACTTTCCTTCACCAAATATAACTTTTAATTGCAGAGATTTGATTATTTACAGTTAAAACAATTAAATTATAAAATGTATGATTCGGTAGAATTGATCTGCATTGTAGGTGGAAAGGACAAAATGAAAACTGGCTTTTTCAACAGATTAAGGGAGAAATACGCGATCCACAATCAGATAACCAACCTACTGTAAGTTAATATTGGGCAAGCAGTTTTCTACCCAGTTAATGACTAGAAATAATGTGTGAGCAGAAGAAATATAGTGCAAAAATTCACAAATCATGACTGCAGTTCAGTGTCCCCGCCTGCCTCCTTCCACACAAGCCAGCCAAGCTTGCTAAGTCTAGTTAAATGGAGTAGTTATTCCTTGGCGGTGGGTGGGGAGGGGGTGTCGTCAAGTCGGCAAGAGTCAGGGGGCTCAGACTATGGTAGAATAAGACCTAATGTGTAACAAAGAAACTAAGAAATTATATGTCATGTAATAAGTTGTGACTACTTCTCTCACTTCCAGGACACCCAGAGAAGGCTTCTTACTATGATAGAAGAGGCAGAGAAAAGAGCCGATCCTTACGCTAAACACACCACTATGAGAGAGAAATATGGTGTAACTAACACAGATGTAGATCCGCGTAAATAACTTCCAAATACTTACAAGTAAGTCACAATCATTCTTGCCGCATCCTGAAATCAACGATTCTGACACATAAACGCTGGTTATAACAATTATCACCTCACATAAGAAAGTAACTCCAAAGAAGGTCAAATAAAAAAATTGGGAAGAGCTTGGGAACCCTGGCTAGTGTTGTAGCTGCAAAGATGGGCTATTGGCCTATATTCTCTGAGACAGTTATCAAAATTGCAAAGTTCTCTAAGGAAGTGATCTTATTACTACTTGTTAAGGAAGATGATTGAATGTATTATAGGCTCTCGTGCTGATTTTGTTAGGATATGACCTTCTGCTATGGCAGTTGGCAACAACCAAGAAGTTTTGCTAGGTAACTTTCAATTTTTTTCTTATTTCCCTCACATGTATTGTCTTTAGTTGAACAGAATATATCTGCTCAGCCAGCTCGAAAAGGAAAGTTCAAGTTTAAGCCAATTAATGAGGTGACCGCAGCACTAAAAAGGAAACGGAAAACCCCGCCTGCTGAATCGCCATCTGTATCTGATGGTCGTCACGAGGAACCGGCTGCATTTCAGAGAGTGAGTATAATGCTATCATATTATTGTAATGAAGTTAACAGGTCTGCCAGGTCTTTTGTAGATCCAATGAGCCTGCATTTGGGATCGCTTCTCTTTTATGACTTAGCAGAAGAGGGAAGCGATTCCGAATGCAGGCAATCTGGCTAATACTTCAGCTAGCTCTTAGCTAAATATACATCCGTAATAAAAGTGGTTCCCTCAAACATTGGGTTTTACAATAATAAGCTTCCAAAATGACAATCTGATTGCTCCTTGCTTTGTGAGCGAGATATGCCAGAGGCCTTTGAATGGAACAATGTGTTGAGCGAGTTTTTTTGGACCATTTCGTTTTCTTGATGGACAAAAAGACTAAGGCTCTTGAGCAGAGGCAAAAACACCCTAAGGCTCTACTGACATATTGTGTCTATCATAAAATATTGGCAGTTTTTTACTCAGTCTGTCTTATATATAGAATTATGTATCAGGTTAAGAGGTGGAGATCGAGGCTTAACAGCCCCTCCGCTCAAGAGGAAACAACTCAGCGACCCACCACTAGAGGCGCTCTTCAGTATCAGCTAAAGATCACCCTAAAGTAACAAATCGAAGGTCGACAGCTGGCACTTCACTCTCCAAAGAGGTTTGTTATGAATCTGAAATTATCGCAGCAGTTCACCACTTGCAATGTGATCTGTTGAATATTGTAATTCAATTGAGGGTGTTCAAATTGTACCTAGTATCCCCAAGTCAAATTCTCTTACCTGTGAGTGATAGAGTGATAGAGTGCTAGGCGAAGCGATGAAATCACAATTATTTTAAAGACGTTTCACCTTGTAACCTTAGCCTTTGACCCTGGTATAAAACTATTCTGTAGCTCACCACTATGCGCTCCTCTGCGTCCAGAAGGTCAGGGAACACTTCTATAAGTACTCAGGCTATAAATTCAGTCAACATATCGGGTACTCAGATTTATAAAAGGAAACCAGGAAGGCCAAAAGGGACGTCTCAATCCTCCACAGAGCTGAAAAACCTCGGTGTAAATATGAACGGTTAGTGAAATTAATGTGCAGACCTTCTCGGCCGTGGCGCAATGGGTAAGGCATGGGTCTTTCAATCGAGAGGTCCTGTGTTCGATTCCCGGCGTGGCACGGTGGTGTCAGGAAGAGCATCCGACCTCAAATGCTCCTGTGCCCCATCAGGATCCAGTCCGTAGACCCGTACTGATATCGAGACAAAAAAACCAAGTAACATCATGGTTTCTCACACGGTATCACAGGGTATCAAGACTATAAATGGACGTGAGTTAGCAGACCATCTCTAATTCATCAGTATTTTGATTTGAGAGCAGTTTATATGTGTCTTATAAGTCTCATCAGAGTAAGTTCACTTGTTAGGTTTGACTCATAGTTTATCGTCCAAGTATATACACATCAAGTGATAATGTACACGGATGGATATTAGTAGGTAAGATGTGGCCCAGTTGGCTAGAGCCTGCAAGTGTTGAAGGTTATGAGTCCGAAACCCACTGAGCTCCTCTGACTACTATAGGGATTGTTGGACCCCCAGGTCTGCTCCCGCAGAAAGTCATGATTGCAGAGAAGAGTAATGCATTCTCCTCAGGTAAAGTTTCAGGCTAAAATTAGTTAAATTCTTGCTAGCTTACAATTATGCATCCTCATAGCTTCATGAAACCTTAGCTATTAAAACTAGCATATATCTAACATTTAGCTACGCCCAACCATTAGTGGCTGCACCTTGGCTTATATTCATTCTCATTTTTGGTTTGGTTTATATTCACAGACTTGGGGCATCAGTCAGGTGATGATCCTGAAGTTGTGGTGCCTGGGACACCCGATCATTCAGCTAAGAGAACACAGGCTAACAGAAGAATCATGACTGGAGCGTCACCTGTGACCAGTACTCAGATGTCTCCAGTAGCTAGCAAGACGGGGTGTGCACGAGCGTCCCCTACTGTTGAGCAAACAAGAATTAAGGCTGACCAGAGCACTATTAGACCGTTAGATGACACATCAAGCATAGATTGTACTGACAGAGAGTAAGCTCTGGTAAGAAAAACTCATAGTGGTTTCATATTTCATGGCATACCTTGATAACCCTCATCAGCCCCATCATTTGTTGGGCTAGTTTGAGGGACATATTGTTGGCTAGTTTAGGAGACGTATTGTTGGCTAGTTTGAGAGACTTATTGTTAGCTAGCACAAATTTAGCTGGCCAAGGTGGGAGATTAAGCTAGCCATGCATTTGACTTTTCAAGCCTGTACAAAATGGTGAACATTTCCTCCTGCTACTTATTCACTCATCTAAGGTTTATGTAGCCTATTTGTTGGGTGTATCACATTTTCTGTCGGTTGCTGTTATGTTTTAAACCTGATGATGCATTGTCATTTGTGTCTCTTTGTCACATTAAGGCGGTCGTCATTTCTTAATAATATGGACTTATGCCTTTGGAGTTGCCTCCTCTCTGATATAAAGGAGATAATTCTACGGGTTTTGTACCATGCCATCATTTCTCAGCATGTGAGCTTCTTTCATTCTTCCTTTTATTCAAATCTCATAAGCTCATAAATTTTTCTTGTGTATCGCGCCTGGTGGACTGTTGATTGCCTGTTTACAGAGATCATTGGGCTCAGGTGATTACATGTGTCGGTTACTTACAAACCGTGATTTATCAGATGCTGTTATCAAGACTAACATGTGTGATATACCCGTACATAAAGTAGTGCTAGCTTCAAGATATCCACAACTACATCAGGTTTGTGTGTGCACTGTGTGTGTTCATCTCAGGCTAGACCAGGAATACACGCTAGATGAGCTTACAGCTCACTTTTGTCTGGTTAATTCCACATAAGAGCTTACATTACAGCTGAGGTTGTATGTTAATCTTAATTCTTCTGATAAACAAACTACTTATCATTAAATTTTTTTTGTAGTGATAAATATATTACAATTTTATTTGTGTCACTTTAATGTTATGTTACATGAGAGAGGGTGTTATATCTGAAGTACCACAAATTCGCAAACTTATTGTTGACGTTTTTGTTGGTAGCGATTATTGAGTGAGGATATGATTGACATGTCAGAACTGGCGTATGGTCATGTCTCAGCCTGGCTCAAGTATCTATACAATGGAGACGGCTCAGTACTAAACAGTATACCAACTCAAGTGTTATACAGACTAGAGGTAGCTCTATCCATAGGTAAGCGCTTATTGTTCACTAGAGTTTGGAGGTTTGGCTCTGAGGGGGGGGGGGAGGATGGATTGTATATTAAATTCTTCAGACTACCATGTATATAAAAATGTCATGTCAATAACTGGTTTTCACACAGATGGGATAGTTAAGAGTTGAATATCATTTTTTGATTAATGGCTTGATGCGCAATTTGTCATGTCTCATACTCATGTGTATCTATACGCTTTAGGTTCATCCAAGATGCCTCTGGCGATTCAGGTCAGAGGGACACGACAAATGTCAGGAATTTAAGGTCTCCTCCATATTCGAGAGACAGACATGATACTTCAACTCAACAAAACCCAAATCCTGGTCTCAAGGCCAAAGTCATCACAGAGAAACTCGACAGGAATAAGTTTATAGTGAGTCATGGTCTCCGTTATCGATCAGAATACCATTCCAATGCGGTCTGCCTGAGAAATGACTGCTTCATGTGATTGTATCAGGCTTGTGTAATGGATAGCGTATTTATCCGACCCGAATGTTTGGAGCTCATTCGCATTTCTTGTTTTATTTCCAGATAATTTGATCGAGGCAGTCAGTTGGAGATCAAAAATATTTTCTGAATTTATCCTCAACCTTTTTGGATTATTTTACAGATGACCTCAACGCCTTTGGAGACCAGAAAGTCAAAAGGAAATGCCAGGGCAAAGATTCTCCAGGGCAGAGAAACGAGGCATAACTCTCTTGAGAGCAGTAGTAGCTCCGTCACAGATAGACCAAGTTTGCTTACGAAGCTGACACTCCATTCGAACTCATCACTGATGAGGAGAAAGAGAGGAAGACCACGCAAAAAGCCTCAGGACCCAACAGATATAAAAACATCCAATCAAACAGCTGCTGACCTGCAGAATATCACAAGAGCCAGAAACCTCATTGGCGCCAACAATATCTCATCTATAAAACGTGATTGCTCGCCTTCTCCCAAAGAGGTCCGCCGCCGCCGAGGTAGACCCAGGAAACTCCGTTCAACAGCAACAGCAGATAATGCGAATGTGACACTAAAAGAAGTGAAAGTTGAACTAACTCTTGACCCGATTCCTTGTGCAGCCAATTGCAGCACTTCAGCAGAGGAACCAACAGTAGGCGCTGCTGTACAATCTGACCCTGGTAACAATACAACTGGGCTGAAAGGGAATAAACTTCCTGTCAATGCAAAAGGAAAGGAAGTTGACTATAATATCCACAAGTTTACCGATAACAGCCTAACCGGACACAGCTATGGTTCCGTAACTAGGAGGGGTAGACCTCGTGGTTGAGGCACCGGACGAGGTAAAGGGCGGCCCCGGAAATCTGCGCTATCGCCAGCAGGCCAATCAGTAGACACGGGTACAGCCCTGTCAACATCACCTAGCCCCAAGGTCGCACGAGGTACCCAGCCTATATTGCAGCATATGCCCAGTCATCCCACACATCCTAACTCACTGTTCAGTTTCATGCCGCCCACCATGCGCTCCTCGGATGCAGATGGTATGATGTGTAGAGATATCGAGTCTCAGGCTACTGTGAATACTTCAAACCATTTCGCTTTAGACATTTCAGCGCCTGTGTTTGGTATGAATGCCTCACTCAGCATGGCCTCCGCTAGTAATCAGCTACAGAATATGGAGAAGATGATCAATATGGTCACACCAGCAGCTGTCCCAGACCTCTGCGAGAGTATGTGTTCTCCTCATAATGAACAATTGTATGGAATTGAGACTAGCAAACAACCGGCCACTGATTGCCAATCACACAAGGACCAATCGGTTATCGGTGTGCCTCAAAAGATACCATCATCTTACAGAGATAGAGGACCCAGTAAAACAGACAAGGAGCCTGAGGCACCATCGCCATCAGCTGCAGATAAAGAGCCTGATGTTGCAAGTCAACCCCATGATGATCTAGATTTTACTCCATAAGATGGTCACACAGTAGATGGTCATTGTGCTACTGGAGGAGCTGGAGGAGATGATGCACCGATCCCTTCAGATCTTGCAGTCAAAGAAGGAGATCTTCACAGGGACATAGTGGACCAGGAGTCTGATTCTATAACTATCAGTGATGTACTAAGCCTTAATGTAGATACTAATAAAACATCCGATAACCCAGAAAAACCAAGCAATGAAACTGAAACGCAAGCAGAACAGCTTGTTCCTCAGAAACCATGGACATCTTCCTTCTCAATTGATGATACTTTTGAATTGACAGTCTATGATATAAACGCGACACGTCGGCCTGCTGGTAGTCCAAAGAGGCCACCTGCAGCTTCTGTCAAGTCACCCTCTGCTACAACTCCTGGGAAGAAAGGAAAAGCACAGCCTGGTAGTGGTGACTTCCTAACTTATCAATAGGAGCAGATCCTCTTGGATTAAATTTAGACCAGGAGAGGGGTTCTGATGTTATTAACCTTGTGGCTGAAAACAAGCGTCCAACATCTCCAGATGGTGAGTGCAGCTGGTAAATTGAGAAGTTGAATGGAATTATTCTAAAAAATCAATACAACCAAAGTTAATCGGCAGCTTTTGAGATGATGCTTAAACTACTAAATTTGTGCTCATTGATTCAGTAGAGCTACAAGATAACTAATTGAGGCTTTAATCTCAGAATTATCCCTTAACGGGCAAATAATTTGCACAATTTTATTTTCAGAATAAGGGTATGAAATTAACGCACTGGTGATGACGTCAAAAGTGTTCACTAGTAAGCCGGTCACTACTTAGATGATTACGAGAATAATTAATTTCATATCCTGATTTTGACGATCAGTTTGTGAAAATTGTTTGCCCATTAGGTGACATTACAGCGTCATAGTATTATAATTCAATGAGCACACATTTGCCTGTGTGGCAGCAATGGTTTAAGGTGCATTTATACTGCCGGCTTTTCTGACAGATATTTGGCCAGATTACTATGTATGATTTTTTTATATCTAAGCTATCATTGCGAACCACCAAAGATCAGCGCTTTCTGACAATGTTTCAACACTCCGCTTTTTCGTTGCTCTCTATGATAGCATATATAATAATATTATAAAATTATAATGGATTGAATGGTAGAAAGAGGGCATCCCATAATGGAAGGTAACTCTCATCCCCTACACTATGATGTCACAGTGAGTACACCTTGGCCTTTGGGTAGTGTTTAAGTCTGGTAATTGAAAAACACTCCTTACTCATAATTCTCACCATTAATCTGCAGGTCATGTTATTCTGGATTTGCTGATTATTTGGCCAACAGATGTCCGACAACCTGCTAGCAGGTTGATGGCAGCTGCTTTGCATCATATAACAGCTTTGCCACTTAATTTATATCAAAACATACCATAACTCATAATTTTCACCATTTATCTGCAGGTCATGTGGTGTACCTGCTGACACCTGACACACCGACTCACATACCTACTTATGACATTGCTGCTGCTAGCAACGTGACCTCTGACACTGATAAGCTAGCCACACATACCAGGGGAGATAATAATGAGCCTGCAGAGATAGATACAGGAGGAGATAATTTGATCTTGAGCACTCTTAACCATGAGGGTAACGATGGTGATATATCAGCGGAACAAACTACTGTTAAACCTGGTGAGTTTCACATTGATTTGAATTGATAGATCAGTTGTAAAATACATAGTGTGGCTATATTTGCAGATATGCCATCAGTATAGAACTTTGTGTCAGGATCTGAATAAAGCTATAAATCTGGCAGCTTTTTGGTTATGCATTGATTGGCGTCCCAGTAACAACCTTCTAATACTCAGGCATGCTGCTTGAAAAAAGTTTTACAAGGGTCAGCTATAGTAGATTCTGAACTTGTAGCCAATTGAAGAAGAGAAACGCTAGACTTTGCTAGGCTAGGTAAAGCGGCTACGACTCAAAATTCAAACATTTCGGTGGTGCAATTTCAATTCTCTAGCTAATGATTACGATAATCAGAGCGGCTGATGAGTTTTAATATATGTATCTAATTCTCAACTGTTACAACATATCAACACGCTTCCATATTGTGGTAAATAGTGTTTGACATCAAGCATTGCACACTTTGACAGCATCCTTCAATGTCAGGGTCATGGTAAGTGAGCTGCTGGGTTGCTATTCTCACCAGGTATTAAATGCCTACACTTGGCTGTTGTGGGCCATTCACCCTAGCTGGACAAGGGAATCCGAAATAATACACTCCAAGAGTTCTCGACAATGATTTGGCGATAACCACCGAGAAAAACAAAACTATATCATCTTGTCAGTGGGTAATGTGATGTTGTCCATTCCTATTTCATGTGTTCACATGGACTTCCTTGATATGATAGATGCAGATGTGGATCTGACAAACAGTGACTCTGAGCTTGACCTTACAGTCGACCTCACTCAAGATACGGTCAAACCTCTTTCATCAGTAGACAAAGTTACAGTGAAGCCCGCTCAGGAGCCGACTGTAGATTTGTTACCACCTGTTCAGTCCTCTACTGAAGAGGTTCAGGAAGGTGAGACTGATGTATTGCTTACAGGTTGTTGATTTTCTTTTTTGCAAAAAGTGTAGCATATAAAAAGGTAAAGGCAAAAGCAAATCAAAATTATTAGCTGTCTGTCTGCCTGACTATTTTAGTAATTCACGGAAAGGAATCATTTGAATTTGATGAATGTCTATTTTGATGTTTTCAGAACTGTTAGTTCCTATTTATTGAGTGTTGTTAGGGAATGCAATAACAAAGATACGCTTGCAAAGAAATACCTATGATATTAACCTATCAAAATAAATTTTTCTTCCTTGTACAGGACACCAAGATACCAAAGCTGAGCAATGGGACGGCTTAGATGATGACTGGGACGTGTTCACCCCCACCCTGTCAGCTCTTCCAGATGGTGCTGAGGCAGTAGTACAGTCGACACCTGCTCAGTGCAGTGGTGTTCAAAGGAGAGGCACACACAAGGCTTTCATACCCAGTCCCTTCACTCTCATGCCTCACTATGAGGGTATGGGTGATGAGTTATTAAAGGTGAGTTGTTTTATCTTGTTTAACCCAGCAAATGAGCTAACCGCCAATAAAATAAAATGCCAATAAAAGAAATAATTTATATTTTTTTAACGTTCCGCTAGGGGTAAGGGAAGTCCAACAATAAATCAGATAAAAGACAACCCATTGCCTAGTATTTGGCACCACACATAGCTGTTATGAGGGCAAGAGCTTTTCGTCTACATGTAGTTATGTCGGAGGGGTCAAAACCAAGTCTAGAAAATGTGTAGTGAAATGATTATTTATGATGTACCGTAAGATTGCCTTATCCATCCAAAATTGACAATTACAGAAAAAGTTGAGAGGTTTTGGATTGAGAGATAAAATGTCCAGGAAGAGAATGGTGGCAGCTCTCACACAGGTCTATAAGGAGACACATGTATATGAGACCGACACCTCCGCGGAGTGGACTGTCCTACCAACACCCAGTAAACCTGCACCGACGACAAGTCGCCCTTCAAGTCCACCTGCACCTTCAACTAGTCGACCTACCACTCAATCAAAATCCAGTCTGTCTGAGAAAACTAAGAAAGCTTCCAAGTCTGCCTCCTCAGCCAAAAGAGGTGCTGAAACAGCAGCTGAGAAAGGGGCAAGCAAAGTAGGACGGAATGTGGAATCTGTGCCTCGTGTCACACAGATGGGAAGTAGTTCTACATCAGCTCAATCTGAGACAAGGCGGGTGGCTCGAGTAACACCCATGTCTCACACAATCACAGTAAGCTGCCAACTTTGAATTACTGCTAACTTCGCAATGAGTTCCTGTAAAAATCAGAGACTGCTCAACATTTTAATTTCAGTACACATTTCCTTATCCTTCCAGTATCAAATGATGATACTTGCACTGTGATAATTCTTAAAACAACAGGACATGTCACTTGAAAAGACCATGGAGCGATCAGTTTATATCCATTGGATCCATTTGATGGGAGAACTGATTCAAGATTGAGGCATTATTTTTATGTATGCACCTCTTCACTTCAGCCCGCAGATCAAAGGGCATTCCTGCAAAAATCATCGTAGCAAGCATAAGTGACCGCGTATCAAATCACTTTTTGCTCACTCCTACATTCTACAACGCTGTAACGCCTTTGGTTTCTGAAGATACCTTTACCTGTATATTTCCCTTTATCAGAGTACTGCTGTATCAGATCAACCTAAAGCTGCCGGAGGGTCAGAAGGTCACGCTGTTGTCAGGTCAGAAGGTCACGCCGACACAGAGATAGACAGATTACTGAATGAAGTCGATGAGCTTCTAAGCAGTAGCGATGAAGATGACATTGTGTCAACAGGAAGTGATGTCATCTCAACTGCTAATGTAGAAGAGCTACAAACTCAAGGACCTGATGAGGAGGACACAGGGTAAGATAAATGTTGTATCTGTGTCTGTTATATAAGGGTATTCGGAGTGGAATGACTAGCATTGGTTATTTTCCGAAGCCCTGTTTACGTTAGTGTGCAAAAATTGTTATGAAAAAGATCATGTTTTGGTTTATGTTCATTTCAATTATGTTCATTGTCAACTTTTTTGTAGAAAATAATTTATATGAAATGCTAACAAAAATATCGCCCAATCACATATGAATGTAACTATTATTAATCATCTTAATATGGAATAGACTGTTCGATCCAATCGGCCTATATTCCCCTCAAACCATAGCAGCTCTTACACTTTCGCAGTGACCTGAACTGCAGTAGAATTGGATTTTACTCCATCTCCCTTTGTATGGCATGGTATTTATAATCGAAAGCTGGTTAGATCTAAGAGTTGTATAACCAAGAGGTGTGAAGGTGAGACATTTTACTTTATCGGTTTTCTTGTCATCAGAATCCCGCGTTTTCTCATAATTATAGAAAAGATAACCTCTTATATTTCATTATTCTTGCTTGGAAACTCAATATCATCTGTTGGTGTTGTATCTTGTAATGACTCCTACTTTGGGACATATCCCACAATTTCTATCTATTTTGATGTCGTAGATGGTAATGCATGGGGAATTTGATCTGAATTTTGGTTACTGAGAAAACAGAATCCCAACCCCAAACCCCATAATGCCACCTTTCTATTCAGATAGTGGGAGACCCCGAATCCTAGCATGTTAGTCAATCATTTGATTCTACTTTTTTCTAAATATTAGCTCCTCAGAATCCGACATAGAGACCGGCGAACTGATAATTCCTGATGACCTTGAGTTGACCTTGAGACAGCTAGTTCAAGGTCACAAGGAGCTCTATAACAGAATGCTCACTTATCAGGTAGTTATATCTTCTTGTTTTTAACGTTAGGTCAGCTTGCCAGAGAATATTAAAGTAAACTCGCTTTTATTTAAAGTTTCTATCGCCTTCCAGTCAAGAGGGGGGGGGGGGGGCAAAATAAGCAAAATCAAAACGAACTGGATCTGGGTCAATTTTTGTAAGATTTTGTGATCCTTCCCAGAAAAGACTTATAGTGTTTCGGGCTTGAACAAACTATCAAGAGTGCTCCTCTCAATTGCCCAATTGCCTGTCTTACCATATCGCTGATTACATCAAGAAGAACGCCTGAGATTCATTTCTCTGAGTCTTTTACGACTTTTTATTCCACCATCGCCACCCTATTTAACACAATGTACATGTATGATGGTTATTGGAGCTTACATAGTACACAAGTGTGTATAACTGTTGTTCCAGGTTGCCACCATAACTTTTTTAAATGTGCTTGGAAATAAAAAAAAGTTTAAAAGACGAACCATCAGTTCCAGCATGGTATCCTCTCCTTTCCTCCAGCCTGCTCTGAGTTTGAAACTTATAGTTTGGTGATCTCCTGTACACACTTGAACTGTGACTATTTTTGGATGTATTTACAGATGATTCAGAGGTCTGAATTAATTGATCTGATTAAATCAGCTAAAATAAAATGTTCTACAAAACAGCTGGAAACTTTCTGCTTCAAACAGGTTAGTAGATGCACAAGTATTGATGTTTTATATGGAGCCTCAACTATGGTTAAGTGAACAAAACTCCATGGTGGCAACCATTGTCACCCTGTGTGCTAGGCTACCACAAAAATGCTACAGAAAGCCTTAGTGCTCCGTTGTTTTGATTGGTTAGCTCCATATTGAATGCTGTGTCTTACTGCATATGCATGTGGGAGGGCTTAAATTTTACACCAATAATACAGAATCATCATGAACCATTATTATATGCCTGTATTCTGTTGGAGAGTTTTATGGTCATAGAGGAAAACTTTGTAAATAGAGAATAAGATATAAAATAAAGTTGAACGCATATTTTTGCGTACTAACACAAAGTTCCTTCCTGAATCAGACCCTCTTATGATGATACCTTATGGTTATATTGTAGTGTGTACCAGTGCAGAATAAACAATATCAGTCCAGAAGATGTAAGAAACCTGCTCAGAAGAGTAAAGTTGCGTCACAACCCAAGAAACAGTAGATATTGTTCAACTCTCAAACACTCAATAAAATCCAGTGAAGGGTCAAGGATATTGTCTAATCAGGGAAATGTATCAATATGTTACTGCATTTCTTAAACTAGGCAGTGATTAAAGCATAAGCATTTCCCATCGTTAGGTCACGTACTTTATAGATGTGGAATGGCAACTCCAACGCATTAACATTAGAATACAAAATTAATTTGATATGAATCAGTATTTAAGAGTCACAAGGAGTCATGAGCTGACTAACGAAAACATATTGGTGATCTGTGAGGTTCAAATTCCTTGCACCGATTGTCATTCCTGTTCACTTGTTTAAAAAGTGAACCAATTTATTCAGCGTGTGTACAAGTTGCAGTAAAAAACTATATGCGCCCGTGCCTCTTGAAAAGACGGGAGTTGTGCCGCCTTTTGACATGAGGGGATGACTAACTACGCAGCCAGCCAAATTAAAATCTTAGATCAAGTGTAATTATATGGTGATGGTGAGATGGCGCAATCGGTGAGCGCTTGTTATTCATTACCAGGCGATTGGTGCTGCAGGAGTTGTGTGTTTGAATCGTATTAGGGAAGCTTTCAGAGTTGATTACACCATCCCCAGCACCATCAGGTTTATACCTCTTCAGGGCATTGCACAGCATTGGCAGATTGTGTTTGTCAGGCTTGATGCAACAATTGTCAACTCTATCAAATCGCTTCATGAAGGAGACATATACTGCTAATAAATCGTACAAATTTTATTGTGATAACACCAAGGTATTTACACCAAATTATTTACCTGCTAGTATTGTTACTGTTGTTAATAAGAGCCTTTAATATTTGCAAAGTTACTGATTTTCTCATAACCAGTAGCTAAAGACATGAAGCGTGTATATCAATGCTATCAGTTGAATTTTATTTCGATCACGCTGATCTAAGTTTAGCCACTGGGCACTACATACTACTTGTCATTTTTTGTTATGCTTACAGTTACAACCACTGGTGCTCAAAACACAGTGAGATTTGAGTGCAAAACATTATCCGCTCTCCTAATAATGTCACCACCTGTGCTCAGCTCTTTTAACAAAGAGGGTTCATATATTAATTTAGGCTTTACATTTATTTAGTTTTTGAAACTGAATGCTGTTCCATTATGCTTCTGTTTATCGATTGTTTTGAGAATTAATCAAAAGTCAACTAAATAAAAAACCTACAATAGGCAGCGCTAGCAGGTTTGTTACTGCTTGCATCAAAGCTTGCACCCAAAAACTGGTCACTTGTTATTCAATAACGAACGAGACATTCATTTTAAACATCTAAGGTAAGCTTGTTCTGAATATTTTGTCGCAGTGGATTAGCAGAGAAGTTCTAGATATCTTTTTAACTCACACTTCACTTATTTACGCCGTCTAAAATATCCAGGTAAGCGGTAGAGTATCTTACTTTATGCTTAATTTTAGAGCATAGAAATGTGTGATGGTTATGTTGGCAGCAGGATTATAAGATATATTGGATTGTGTTAAACAAGCGAGTCGCTTTGAAAAAAGTAATGTGGGTTAAAATCACAAGTCTGTCTCGGTTTGAAGACTGAGAAATACAGTGTCTTAAAGGCGCGGCCGCCATATTCGGTGCCGATTTGATCTTAGTTTGCAGGCAGGTCGGAGCATACCTGGGCGTCAATTGCGCCCAGTAGTCAGTAGACTACAGCGAGATTCGAACACGACACCTCCTCAACTTGCGCATTATAGGGCATGCGCTCTAACCAACTGTGCTACCTCCTATTTCCTAAGCCTTCTGTAATTGTCATTTGATCTTTTTAATTTATCATTTCCTAATGATCTTATGTACTATCATCTCTCATATCAATCCAATATAACTCAACCTTATCCAACAATTTTCAGATATTATGGTCCTCTTGTCTGAAGAAGCGAGCACTCTGTTGTACTGGTTTGGTTCTATTTTTTTTGCCAGCAATTGATATCACTAAAAGGCCATTGCTATTCACGGTCAGGCAATTGGTGGGTTGCATTCCCTAATGACCATCTCAGGCCCAGCACCCTTGGGTGTATATATCTCCCACATCACAAGTTTGTGTACAAGTAGTTATTGCCAAAAGTTCTTGGATTCTTCTTAGATCAATCATTTTCCCTCCTTGAATTGCCCCCCTCTACTGACAGTAGACGGGGGCAATTCAAGGAGGGAAAATGGATCAAACTTGATCTAGATTCTTCTTGGTTCTTTGTATCTGATGCTGACATTGGTCAAACAGTCATTCTTATCATTGCTACTTAATTCTGTGCAGATTAGCTGCATTCCATTCTCATACTAATTATTTATCAGAAGCCATATCGGTCAGTCTAATTATGGATTGTGTCAGCTTGAAATAATCACCCAATCAGTGGCCAGCGATGTCCTTTTGTTATGGCTTTGCTGTCCGAGCAGGAGCGTAATTACTGGAGTGTTATGTTTTGAGTTCTATTTGGAAGCTGCAGATTTTACTTCAGATATTTCTGTTTTGCAATGGCAACTGCGTCAAAGAACTTTAGTTGTGAGGTCTTAGAGAAATCTGTGTTTGGTATGGACGCCATGTTCCCCCTCTTCCCAATTATTGTCTGCCATCATGTAAAGCAAGAGACATCTTTGACTTTTTCTCTTAGTCTCAACTCTTCTGCACACACTGCCGTTGTCAGCGGCCGCTATCATTATCGGGCCTAACACTATGTTTATTTCTTGATTGATGTTCCTTATAGAAATATTAAATCAGAGTCAGCACCTTCAGTGGAGCTACAAGAACGGAGAGACACTAGATCAAGCATGATCCGACTTGCCTGTATATAGGTTTTGAGCCGCCGCCGGCTCACCAGTAGAATGGGAAAGACCGAACTGCGGGCAAATTGGATCAAACTTGATCTAGAGACACACTACTTTGCTGGGTCTTGATGTAACAAATTCGGTGAATGCTGACCTCTTGCTCCGCTATGTTCCTTTCTCTGGTATAAATACACCGAGAATAAGTATTGAGCCTTGTTTTTTCCCCTTCAAAGCCTAGGCTAAATAATAATAAGAAACAATAGATTGTAACTGAGATTAGCTAAGGTTTGTAAATTGAATGCTGGTCATTTAAGGGTTTTATTATAAGCGCTTTCATGGTCAATCATATTTTATTTGGTTAAAACTATTACAATAGCAAGTCTCGCGGCTGACTCTGAATTCACGACAAGCTCACATATTCCACATAACAAAATAATTCAATGTCCTGTGTCACACATTTTAGAAAAGCACTTCTGGACACACGGTGGTATAATCAAACAGTGGAGAAGCCCTGAACAGACAGCACTCCCTCCCTGTCGTAGCATATTTAGCCTATCTTCCAGTAAATTGAGGTAAGTAATCCCGCATCTCACTGTACATCAACCTCTATTTTAAAAACTGGCTAGGAGAGGGTATAAAGGTTGTGAGGGTGGCGGAGGATCGAGGATGGTGATGGGGAGGGGGGAGAGGGTATATACAAAGTAGGTTAAATGACCAATCTGATTCTTATACATCCATTTGATCACAAGCCTTTCTAAGTCACCTTCCCTCTCTGTCTAATCATATGCGATATCTACATATAATAGATACAGTGTTATACTAATTAACTAATTAACTAATTAACGCTCTACCTGAGTTTATAGTGATTTTTCAGTTTTTTAGAGACAAAAGCGGCCAATTCAGATTGTTCAGATTGTTCAGCATTGTTTCTTTTAAGTTTCAAGCACAGTTATGTTATATAACAAAGTTTAATGTGATTAATCAGGATTCAATGGTGTTAAAAATCTACAACAGGCGGTGTTAGCCCCATCCGATAGAATAGCAAACCTTATAGAAGATTTTCACATCCTAATCATGATACCTGTACATATTGTAGAGCAGTGTCAGGATTGACAAAATTTAGGTCCACTTGCCTGCATCCGAAGTTGCTCCCCTTTCACTGGTCACACTACATGCAGTGTGACCAGTGGAAGGGGAGAGCTTTATGACTATGCATGTTATAAAATGTACGATCAATCACAGGCTATTTCGATTACTTTCTCCCCTATAGTGTAATCTATCTTCTGATCTTGTCAGACATTCTCATCTTATTCACCTGATCCAAAAATAAGCCTGATCTCATCCCCTCCCTCCGATGGGTAACAAAATGGCTCTCGACTCTATGTGTTCCAGTAGATGCTAAATCTAAAATATTAAAGTCTGGAGATCTCATGCTACGCTAATGCCGGGTGTACCATAATAACCTCCGATCTAGAGTACTAAATCCTCTGACCAAATTATGCTGCATGTGGGTTTGCATATCATGCAAGCTGGAGGGCCGCTCAAACAACTCCGGGGGGGGGGGGGGATGGGGCCCCTGTTATATGAAAATATAAAGGAAGCACTGATCAACACCTTCTGCTGAGCTGCCAAAATAGAAAAACTTCAAAATACATCACTTTGATAATTGTTAATCAACTAAATTCCATGTATTACGCTGCCCTTGTATTACGCTGCCCTTGTATTACGCTGCCCTTGTATTACGCTGGCCTTGTATTACGCTGCCCTTGTATTACGCTGCCCTTGTATTACGCTGCCCTTGAATTACGCTGCCCTTGTATTACGCTGCCCTTGTATTACGCTGCCCTTGTATTACGCTGCCCTTGTATTACGCTGCCCTTGTATTACACTGGGCAGCTGTATCTAGTAATTTTCAGCAGTGAGAATAAGTACATAGCCTTGCTTGTTTGTTTGTTTGCTTGTTTGTCAGAACCTACTCTAAATAAGTATATCAAAACAAAGGATTTCAATTCAAAATAGTTAGTTTTCACAATTTGAAAGCTGGTCCATTACGGTTTTGATAATCAACTGTTTTGATAATTGATATGGTTTATTATTAACCATATTCAAAAGCTGGTCTAGCAGTTGACAGTGTTTGATTTCAAATTAAATCTTCGAAACAAAACTAAAACGACCAGCCAGTTACATTTTTGTTGCTTGTTTTAGAGAAGCCATCAATCATACTGCCAAGTAAAATCTTCATGACTATGATAGCTCTGATAAATTTGATTAATTTGAAGCCTTTATTTTACTCGTCTGAGACCTCAAACTCTTGCCCCCTCATGACACCTAGAGATAGTCTGAGCCCCCCAGACTTTTGCAGTCTGATCATTGTAAATTTTCATATAGAGTACTGAATTTCAGACCCAATTTTGCTCCATGCGAGTTTATCTAGAAGTTTAGATCTATGAACGAGTTGAGAAGCTTGAAATTTGGCCGATATACCGCTAGGAGGCTCCATATTATATTATTTTCCTATCGCTAGGTTTGGTTAATTCATCTACATTTCTGTCACCCATCTATAGAGTTTCTAATTTGTTGACCCGATGTCGCTTCACATGGGTTTATCTAGAGATTAAGTTGTGCAGGGGATGAGGTCATATGAAAATAAAAAACTAGCACAAGTCACCACACTCGATAGAGCTGCCGATATACCATCATCGTCAACCCTGCCCTTGTGCTACTCTTGGCTGTTTGAGTCAAAGTTCCGTTTCCCTATTATACATACATCAAAATCAAATTCATAGCCCTCTTCATTTCCCATAATAATGTAAGAACCTATGCTAAATATATGAGACTAACAATGGATTGGAACTCAGATAGCATAATTTCTCAAATCAAATGCTGGTCAGTTGATTATGCAATATTCTTTAGTTGATCAGGTTTCTTTTGTTTTAAAAAGTTATAATGACTTGTCTAGCATTTAGATTCAAAGCCTTAAGAATGTGTTTTTTTACATTTCTCTTTCCATTATAGAAAAGCCGTTCCGAATACCCAAACTGTGAAGATCTCATAACAGACGGCACTTCACACCACGTCATATCAGATCTTACCGACCCGAACAGTATCAGGTATGTGTACCACAACTTAATTTGCATATTATTTTTTAACCAAAAAACATAAAGTATAAGCCAGAAACTGTTTGAGAGAGGTTAGGAGGGGGAGGGAAGGATTGGCAGGTTTTGTTGCAGCATCAAGCACTTTCCGACTTGTTCATCCAACTATACTTATGATTTTTAATTGTACCCTCCAGTATCTTCATGACTGTGCTCGGTCTTATAAGTTTGATTAATCTCAAGCCTATTAATTTTACCTGCTCTCTTATAGTCTAATCTACCTTCAATCATATCTAATATTCTATTATATATAATTCACAGATGTTACTTGTCTGCGCCCCTTTACTCTTGCCCCCACCCCCTTCCTGACGCCCCCCCCCCTTGAAATGTAGATTAAGATTAAATCTAATCGACTCTTGGGTATGAAAATTTCTGACTCTATCATCCCTATACAAGTGTGTGGCGGCAGCATTTTTTTGCAGATACCCTTATATATTTGGTATGATGGCGTTTGAATCAAAAGAATTTCAATAATTACCAATAACTAAACCTAATGCCCCCCCCTTCCGAATCCTCGCTCCAGTAGCCACAAAATATTAAGGGGATCTCATACTACGCTGATGTCAGGTGTTTCATAATCACTTCCAATCTAGAGTAACTGAATTTTGAGACCCAAAATTACTCCATGCAAGTTTGTCTACGCATTTAGTTTTGTAAATGAGTTGAAATACTTGAAAGACAGCTAAAAAAACTCTCAGGGGGTTCCATGTTTCTATCGCTAGCATTAAAACAGCGAGAATACGTACATTTTTTTTTTGTTCTCCTAACAATTTCAGAACCTATGCTAAGTACTTTAATGAAACGATAGATCTCAACTCTGGTTAGCCTAGTTTCATAAATTCAATGCTGGCCCTTTACGGTTTTCAAATGCTTTATTGGTTTTATTGGTTTAGGACAATTACAATAGCAGTTTAGCGGGTGATTTTGTATGTACCTTTATTCTCTCAAAGGGGTGATTGAGAAATAAAAAAAGCTGGTTTGCCTGCTGTAAAATTGTTAGTAAAAATGCTGATGTCTAAAAGCTGTCAATGATTGCATAAAAACGAGTTGTTGTTTACATTTAATACAAAAATACAAAAAAAAGGTAGAAAATAAACTAAAAGAGTGATTTATTCAAAATACTAATAGCCTGAGATCTAAATCAGTCTCTCCGGAGGTTAATGCAGGAGGGTAGATACTTAAATCGACCAGATGGTAGCGTGTCAAAGGAGAGTAGAGGGTTAGGTGCGTGGGTAGCCACCATTCTCAGGAATTTGATTTTAAATCTGTGTTTTACTGTGTCTGCTAGTTGTGGGAGGGGAGCTTTGGACAGATGAATGTTTTATAGCATACGGTAGTGAGTTTATCTGATGATCTCATAACAAAATAACAAAAAAAATTTTATTAAATGCAGCTTCTTACGAGCTTTCTTGACAAGATTCCCGGTGTTTGAGAAGAACTTTACTTTGTTTGTCCTCGTGGTTCCTAGATATTTATTTTCGTCGACTCGTTTGATGACGACACCACAGAGAGTTAACTCCTATGAACTTAGATTATCCCTCGCAATAGATAGAATAAGTTTTTGCTCTTGCTCTTATTTATTATGAGATGGTAATCATTGCACCATTGGTACAGAGTTGTCATCTCTTGCTGCATAGTTGCAGGTTGGTTTTGGGCTAGTTTTTCGGGAAGTAATAAATCGTCAGCATATTTAGAAATAGAAATTTGTTTGATTCAAAGCCTGAGTTAAATTATTGCTCATAATTGTTACGCAACAAGTTGATCCAATGGCCAGCCAACTTCAACTCTGTCACCCATTTTAGAGGAGCCATCTAGAAAACATCGTACTGTAGCCTTATCGAACCAATGAACTCCCTCTTATCGATGTTAATATTGGCTTGGAGTTGTCACCCTAAATTACAGCTATAGTTGTCGTATTAGAGGACATCAGTATTAGCAGACAGGTGCAAACAAGGATGACATGAAAATCTGAAATATTAGTTTCGACAGAATCTAAGCCTTAATTTAGAAGCATCTTGTTTGTTACATTTCTTCTTCCATTGTAGCAAAACAGTTCCGAATTTCTGGTGGTAAAACCAAAATTTTGAAGAGCTAATAATAGAGGCACTTTACACCACGTAAATCAGCCTTTACCGATCCACCCAGCATCAGGTATGTGTACCAAAACTTAATTATTATTAAAAAAAACAGAGGATTTGGGGGGAGGAGGGGATTGGCAGGTTTTGTTGCAGCGTCAAGCACTTTCCGACTTGTTCATCCAACTGTACTTAGGTTCTTTAATTATACCCTCCAGTATTTTCATGACTATGCTAGCTCTAATAAGTTCGATTCATCTCAAACCTTTTAAAATTACCGGCACCCGTAAGTCTTATCTACCTTCAATCTTATCTAATATTCTAATCTTAATAATTCACAGATGTTACTCGTCTGAGTCCCCTTGACTTTACCCCACCCGCCCCCCCCTTCCCCTCCCTGGCTGGGAGAGCGCTGTAGATTAAAATGGGTATCTGTAACTTTCCGTTCAATTTGGTATGGAAGCGCTTTAATCAAAATAGTTTCAAGATGTTTTACCATTACCTAATCCTAATGCCTTGCCCCTCAACGACAACAAAATATTTCTTGACTAAATATCCCAAAATTGACCAAATCTAATTTGTTGCATTGAGGAGATCTCTTAATACGATGATGTCAGATGTTTCATATAATCACCTCCAATCTTGAGTATGGAGTTTTCTGATCCAATTTCGCTCCATGCAGGTTTATCTAGAATCTACATCTCAAGCTACATCTCTGTCAAAATTTTTAGAAAAGCTCAAGATATTTGGTGGTATAATCAATCTGCAAAGAAGCTCAAAAAGAAGCGGCACTGGACACTGAAAAATTGATTTCCCAATTTTAGGTAAGTGTTCTACAATTTTGTGTACATATCATTTTATAAAAGAGTAGAAGGGTGGTTGTAAGGCCTCCAGGTCAGGCACTTTCCAATTCGAGTATCCAGTTTATCTTAAGATTTGTTTTATTACCTGCAGTAGAGGCTCTTATCCAGACTATAGGCCTATGTAATTTTCCGACGAAGCATACTCCACCCTACACTAATTCATCTAGGGGATAGGAGTAGGAGGTGGCTCAGTTGGTTAGAGCACTGTCCCTTTAACATGTAAATGCTGAAGGTCGTGGGTCCAAATCCAACTGCAATCCATCAACTGCTGGAGTTTGGTTGGTCCCCAGGTGTGCTTTGACCTGCCTGCAATCAGAGAGGCCCTGACGCAGATATTATATCCTCCCAACTAAGGCAAACAATATCTAGCCTTCGGGATCTGGCGTGTGATTAGACATCAGATTTTTAATCAACCCTTTTTAATCAACCTTGGGTTTAGTTCAGTGCAGATGTTGACAGAATATGTAAATACAATACCAGCACAGTTCGCCTCCTTCCATAGAGCAACCAAAAATAGAATGCACTCAAGCAAAGAACAAACGTTCCTTTGCTGAGTGAAAATAGGTATAAACAGAAACATACCTTAAGGTAATGTCAAAGACCGATCCGAATATCAACATATCATATCCCATTGGAAAGCTGCTGAGCTACTGAAAATGAATACCTAAACAAAAACTTGATTTGATGACGTTGTGTCATTTTAGGGAGGAAATGAGGCAGAAAACGCTCTTTTTGCCAATGCAGATTGAGCAGTCAAATTAATTGCAAGAAATTTCAAACCAGATGGAATGTATACTTAGAGAGTGGGTTCATCGTAAAATTTGATTTTCTTTGATATATGACTAGTCTAAATTGACTTTTTACGTCACGCCATACAACGCATTTTTTTTGTGAAGCCGTGAAAATATGTGAAATTTCAACCAATAATTCACAACAGATCATAGGCTCGAATCAAAATTAGTTATGATTTTCTCTTAGAGTACTCTTCAAATGTCAGACACATTGACTTTCAAAAAATTAACTTGCATATTGCAATGACAGTAGACTCTCGAATACGGCTAATATTTTCGCCGCCTTTGCATAACGCCAAACATGCTGTCCAAATAACCATTATTGTGGCCAAACAAAGTTTTTTTGAAAGTTCTCACATACGAAGCCGCTTTCATTAACCATGGTGCACACAAGAAATGCCAACATAACTTTTCATTGCATCTTCATTTTTTTTTAATTTAACGCAAAAGAATGCCAAAAAACACCTCAAAAGTCCCTAAAAAGACCTCAAAAGTCCCTAAAAATAGCTGTTTTTTGGCATTCTTTCGTGTCAAATTCAAGAAAAATGAAGATGCAATGAAAAATTATGTTAGCATTTCCTGTGTGCACCATGGTTAATGAAAGCGGCTTCGTATGTGAGAACTTTCAAAAAAACTTTGTTTGGTCACAATAATGGTTATTTGGACAGCATGTTTGGCGTTATGCAAAGGCGGCGAAAATATTAGCAGTATTCGAGAGTCTACTGTCATTGCAATATGCAAGTTAATTTTTTGAAAGTCAATGTGTATGACATTTGAAGAGTACTCTAAGAGAAAATCATAACTAATTTTGATTCGAGCCTATGATCTGTTGTGAATTATTGGTTGAAATTTCACATATTTTCACGGCTTCACAAAAAAAATGCGTTGTATGGCGTGACGTAAAAAGTCAATTTAGACTAGTCATATATCAAAGAAAATCAAATTTTACGATGAACGCAATCTCTAAGTATACATTCAACCTGATTTGAAATTTCTTGCAATTAATTTGACTCCTCCATCTGCATTGGCAAAAAGAGCGCTTTCTGCCTCATTTCCTCCCTAAAATGACACAACGTCATCGAATCAAGTTTTTGTTCAGGTATTCATTTTCAGTAGCTCAGCAGCTTTCCAACGGTATATGATATGTTGATATTCGGATCGGTCTTTGACATTACCTTAAACTATAATCCTCTGCTACTTCTCAATAGATTCAATTCTATGAATGCCTGTTTTAGTTCAAAGTTTCCTTTAGCAGAGGCACAAAAACTTTGTGAATAAATACCAAAACCCTGGTGCTTGTTGCACTCATTATCTCGGAATCAATGCTATACTAATTAGAAACAATGGATTTACTCAGATTAGCTTAATTTCACAAATTGAAATTTTGTTCATTACGGTTATTGATTAACAAGTACTCCCATAGTCAATCAGGTGTCTACATTTCTAAAATAGCCAGTCTAGCGGTTGGCTCTGTTTGAATCAAAGCTTCATGGGGATGGGGGGTTAGTCTGAGCCCCTAGACTCTTGCCCCCCCCCCATCTGACAGGTGAATGTTCGATTCAGAGCCTTATTAAAAGAAACAGTTTTGTACGAAACAAATCAATTTATTGTCAATCCATCAATTTCTTTTGCTTGTTATAGAAAAGTTGGTCTGACAGATCATCATTCCACCTCATACCAGCGCTTACTGATCATCTGGTCACAGGTAAGAGTACCAAAGTATTATTTACACATTAATTTTAAGACAGTTGCGTGTAGCTTGTTAGAAAATGGGGAGGGCAGGGTGGGAGGATCCACTTCGGTTCAGGTACTTTCCAAGTTGCTACCATAGACTTAATTATTATTAAGTCTATGGTTGCTACTTTAAAGCCAACTTATTGTAAGATATATTAATAACCTACAGAAGAGGCTTATTGACCGGGCCAAGTTCGTATCAGATGTTGACATAATCTGAAAATAAAAATCTGCCTCAAGACAGTCCCTTCAATAGAGCTGACAAAATAAAAAAAGCCTCAAAATACTAAACTTAATTCTGGTGATGATAAACATGCTCTTGTGCCACGTAACAATGGACAATAGAATAACTACAGATCATTGTTTGTTCCCCTAACTATGTCAGAATGTAGTATGCTAAAGACCTTCATGAAGCTTGAGATTTTAATTCGGATTAGCGGGGGGGGGGGGGGGCGCTTTACAAATTGAATGCTGGTACTCAATGGGTTTTTATTATTACCGTCTTGATAATCAGGTTTAAAACAAATACAAGAGCGCCTCTGACGGATAATTTTTTAATCGTTTGTATGTGCTACAAACCAGACTCACACAATGTCGAGCAGCCAGGTAGAAAAAATGTGCAGTATTTATATTAGATGTAGACCATTATTTCGGTAGGTCGATTAATAGACAATTTTCATGTAATAGTTGTCTCACCATGGTAAATGGATGAAATTTATCATATTTATAGGCGATTATTGCTAGATATCTCTGATGTCGCCCTCTCTGTCTTGAAACACTCAATATCAGAATATGATCACTCCCAATTACGTTTGTGATCGATATCAATATAATATATTTTCCAATATATCGTTTTGACTTGCTAGTAATTTCACACAGCACTAGTAGAGATGTTTGGTTTTGTGTATTGGTCGACACGATAAGTATGCCAGTGCCATGCCAGTACAAGTCAGCACCTTCCATAGAGCAGCCAAAAATTTTGTTTATTGCCGTAACAATTTCAGAACCTATGCTAAAAACCTTTATGAAGGTATAGATTCTACTAATTCAGATAAGCGTATCGTAGTTGTTCAAATTGAATGCTGGTACTCTACGGGTTTTTATCATAACTGTTTTGATAAACAGGCTTCTTTGGTTTAAAACAATTTTTGATATAGAACATAATATCGGTGGGTCGATTATGAGACAATTTTAATTTGATGGCTGTCTTCTCATCGTAAATGGAAAGGCAACTACCATATTTATACGCGATTATTGCTAGATTACTCTGATGTTCACCTGTCTGTCTTGAAACATGTTCATTCTGGTAACGATTTCAGAACCTATGCTAAAAACCTTTATGAAACTATAGATGCTAATTCAGATTATCATAGTTGGTCAAACCTCACAAAACAATTAATTTGCCAAGTGAAAATATACGGAATTCAGTGAACAGCCCCTTGTATTACAATGAGCTGTTTGGGTTTGAGTTCCTGCAGCTTGTTTGATAACATTAAGAAAATGTACTATGTTTGTTCCTGTAACAATATCAAAACCTATGCTAAATACTTTTATGGTGTTGTATCTGAAACCAGGGGTTTTAGGATGACCAATACAACTAAACTCATCAATACAATCGATAGAACAGGCTCACCTCAAAAAAACTGTTACAAATAACTGATTTCTCAAGCAAGATCCTCTCAGTGCAGAGCTATCAGTTGAGTGTCCTCTCTACTAGCCGCCAGCCTTTTGGGGAGGCTCTATGAGTAATGAGTAATCTGGCTGTCCTCATGACTATACATGTTGTACAACAAACAGTCATAAGTAGAGTCCTTTCCCAATCTCGTCTTCTTCTTTTTGTTTTGCTTTTTCGGTTTATTTTCTTTTTGCATTTTTGTAGTAGCGTCCTACTTTTGTTTAGATCCATAATATGGAAGGTTAAATATATATTATAGTTGGTACAAAGATATAACATGAACTCAAAACAAATTATGAAAGTAATTTGCACTATCTGTTTGCCGCTATATGACTGCCTGGTTTGTGGCTCAGGCATGTTATTTATACCTTTGTACTGCAACTACATGTAGAATGGGAGTTGCCTTAACTTTAGGTGTGGTGGGGCAACTCCAAAGTAAATTACAATGGCTATTAGAACTTGGTTAATTTTCATGATAACAAAAGGACAATAGATTTTAACTCAGATTAGCCTTGCTTTACAACTTGAATGCTGCTGATCCTTCATGGTTTTGATCATCAACTGTTTTTTATAATCATATTTCATAGGTTTAAACACAGATTTAATAATAAACCTAGACAGGACACTATATGACGCATTAGCATTGAGGCACTTAATTGTGGGCAACGTAACGTCATTGGAAGGTGTAGAAGCAGTGATGCTATCACTGATTTACTGTCCAAGATCCAGGTTATTTATCGACAACTCGATCAATTTTGATCGGATTTCAAGTTTGAAAATTACAATAGAGTGAGCAGCTTGTCCTGAACAGTTTGATGCTCATTTTTTTTTGAAGAAGGAACAGCATCAAGTTGATAACAAGATGATGCTGATTGTAAAGCAATTTTCAAATTCAAAATCCGATCAAAATTAATGAAGTTATGAACAAAAAACCTTCATTATGGACAGTAAATCAACGATAGCATCATTGCTTCTACGCCTTTCAACGACGTTACGTTGCCCCACAACTAGGTGCCTTACTTTAACTGTATATAGTGTGCTGTCTAGGTTCTGTCGCACTCCAGTACAAGGTAGGAGTGGGCAAGCTAGGCTATTGTCCGGAGAGCTCACCTCCTTTAGCAGCATGTGTAGTGACCGGGATTCGAACTGGCAACCCTCAGATTGACTCAGGCTGGTAAGGTGGGCTTTTGGTTTAACGCCGTTAGTAAAAAATACTAATTTTCTCAGGTTCCTAGCGGGGTAATATCTCATAATACAATGTAATAATAAGCGTTAAATTCTATGATCAATTAAGTCTATTCAACTGTAGTTACTCAAGATAGTTTAACTTAGGGAATTCCTTCCTCAATATTACAAAGGAAATTCACTGGGAAACCCTATTGTAACTTCCTTGTTATGATGGTACTTAGGAATGTTTAAAGAATACGACAAATTATGTATGACCTGTCATGTTTGTTTGTCTACACACTATGTTAATAAACCAAATTGATATCTCAAGTAGTCTGATATGTCAATAATCAAGTGCTTTGCTCAACAAAAGGCAACCCAAAAATAGACTTTGTTCTACCGTTCACTGTTCTGAACAGAAAAGGCTACTTGGTAGAACTAGGGCTATCCTTACCCTGACTTGCGGGGGGGGGGGGGGGCGGGGGGGGATGTTACTTCAAAAGATTAGCTTTACTATTACATAACATACAACTTGACAGTCTACTTATGATAATAAAATTAAATTTCAGCCTTCTAAATAACCAATTTCAATTACATCAAAGGATGACTTTGATTCAAGCTCTCCAATAGTTATGTCAACTTATTAAAAGTATTTGACCCAAGCGAAGCAGTTTCACTTGCCAAAAATAAACTGCTTTATGCACCACTTTAGGTATGCCAATAAATACCCTGAAGTGCCACCTGCCCGGCTAGAAAATATTAGCCTCTTACAAATTTTGAATTTATTGAAAACAAAGTCAAATGACACTTTAACTTCATAAAATTTGAGATATAAATAAATCTTCAAGATCTTAAAACTAATTGCCTTATAAATAATACTGTCTGTAATTCATCTTTGTGAACGCTCCTGTCACTATGTCTTCAAACTCGTAATCTTGAACTCTGTTATTCCTCCTGGTGTACGCCTCTGTCACCGTATATTCAACTCGTAATCTTGAACTCTGTGATTCCTCTTTGTGTACGCCTCTGTCACCGTGTCTTCAACTCGTAATCTTGAACTCTGTAATTCCTCATTGTGTACGTCTCTCTCACTATGTCTTCAACTCCCAATCCTGAACTCTGTATTTCACCTTAATAAACTCTTACCACCAATGTCTAAAAATGATACTCTTGGTAAACCCTTGCTCCCAAAGTCTATGATACCCTCTGGCAAACCCTTGCTGCCAAAGTCTAAAATGCTACTACTATGGCAAACCCTTGCTGCCAAAGTCTAAAGCTCACACACTATGGCAAACCCTTGCTGCCAAAGTCTAAAGATGATACACTATGGCAAACCCTTGCTGCCAAAGTCTAAATATGATACACTATGGCAAACCCTTGCTGCCAAAGTCTAAAGATGATACTACAAATTTGGTACAGTGGGCCCTGCCTTATATAGGATGTTAGGATTGCTGAGTTGGCACGTTGCAATAATGCTGAGGTGGCGCACCAAAATTTCCGTTTGCTGGCAAGTAAAACGTTTGCTAGGGTCGGTATGTTGCAATGACCCTGACTCGGACTGTTTGCTGACTATACATGACTCATAAACCCAAGTGTAATTATAAAACATATGATAAATATTGGTTAGCACATGGCATGTCATTTATTTGATAATAAATAATTATTAAACATAAAAATGATCTTACTCCTATTCTGAAGTTGCCAGTATGTATAAGTTATGTTAATCATAGAATTAATAATAATTCTACAGCCATCAGTTTTTCTAATGCTGCTTTCCATGACCAGATAAATAGTCACAACCAAAAACCAATGATAAATAAATAATCACAGCACAAATCTCTACTGCTAATTGTGGTAATGTAAATAAACAGACACAACAATGAATAGTGCAGCCAATGAACTAAACCTTAGGTTTAGTTCATTGGTGCAGCGGCTAATAAAATGGGGGTGGGGCAGGGGGGGGGGAAATAGCATTGATTAAAAGGTCACTGTTGCAATAAACATTATTGAATACTATCTTTGTTGAGACAGTTGTGTCTCTAATAGTTACTTCCTAAATTTACATATTACTAACTAATTATCTTCATAAATATATTTTTGTTTCATAATAATTAAACTGAAGCTAAATCAAACATCCTTCAATAATTATTAGCACGCCAAGGATTAGTGCTTGATATAATGTATCAGTTATGCCTTGATGACCGCCTCCTTTGTGCTACAACCTAAACCTACTACAAGGGGTCCCAGCAATGGGCCATGTAAGGCTAATAACCCTAACACGTACGCTGTGTTTCATCAAAGTTTTAGTTCATTGGTTTCATAGGGTGGCAATGGTGAATCGGAATGTGCTGTGGGATGAGAGAACACAACTCCGAGTAGTGAATAGCGGAATATCTAATTAGCGCCATCGACCCATTCTTCTTTGGGGATGGTGAGATGGTGAGATGGTGCAATCGGTTAGCGCACTTGCTATTCACTGCCAGTCGATTAGTGCGGCAGGAGTTGTGGGTTCGAGTCCCACTGGGGGAGCTGTTTTACGGTTGATTGTTCCAGCACCCTCTGGTGTATACCTCTCCTTCACTTTGCATTGTACGGCAGATTATTTAAGATAGTACAATAAGTTACATTTTGCTAGCTCAGCAGACCAAGGCTAAATAAATAAAACATCGCTGAGTAAGCCATGGAATGACACAAGCATGCTTTCAGCGCATGCACAGTTTATAAACCCTTAATTTGCACGTGTGCCGTCCATAATAATCATAATTCAATTGATAAATACAGGGCCTATAAGGTTGCTGCTTACCTACACTAATAAATACCAGTATAATAACTATGGTATATGTCAGGAGTTACAAAAATGCTCCTGACAATGGTACTCGTCTAAGCCCCCTTGACTTTCACCCCCACCTTCCGCTCTCCGGCCAGGAGAGCTGTAGATTAAATTGTAGATTGAGATGTAACCTAATCAACTCCATTTTAGTGTATTTGCAGATAACCTTTTACATTTGGTATTTCAGCGGTTTGATCAAAATATTATGTTACCATTAATCAACCCTGATGCAAAGCCCCCCCCCCCCCCCGGGCCTCTTAATGACAACAAAATATAATATCCTCAAATCTAGAGTGGAGTTTTCTGACCCTTTTTTGCTCCATGCAGGTTTATCTAGAATTTCTAGATGTTTATTTCTGTGAAGGAGTTAAAAAGTTTGAACGACGACTAAAACACCTCCAAGGGCTTCCTACTACTAGCATAAAAAAAATTGATCTTTGTTTGTTCTTCTAACAATTTAAGAACCTATGCTAAATATTTTTATGAAACAAAAGATCTTAACTCTGATAAGCCTAGTTTTTCAAACTGAATGCTGGTACGTTACGATTTTCAAATGTTTTATTTTTGATATTCAGATTTTATTGTTGTAAAGCAATTACATTAGCTAGTCTGCGGGGTTAGTCTGTTTCATTGAAAGGCCGAACTAAATCATTGCTCATTATAGCAGTTTTTACTGGGTCGCTAGGTTTACCCGAAGCTACTGTTGGAGGTTGGATTTTACTGATGGATGGATCGATGGAAGTTATTTTGGGTTATATTTTAAGTTTATTTGTGTCCAACTTCCACTGGTTACTATCGATTAACACACCGTGAAATCTAAAAGGGTAATATATATGAAATAAATCACATGATAAATGATATTTGAATACACACAAGAAGTTAATTTGATAAGATTTGATAACTGGAACACAAAGATTAAGCCAGACATATTTGTTTGACACGTGTACAATTGATCATCAACTGTGAGCTAACAAGGTATAAAATAAATGATAAAAATAACGAACCTTTTGCTCTCTAATAGTAGCTTGTTTGTTTCTGTTCCATAAAAAATCTGCTTACTGTAGCAGATAATTTATTAAAGTACAAATTATGTGTATTATATTGTATTTTACACAGACAAATTATGCAAGCTCATCCTACTCTGATGGCTGCAATAAATCCACTGACCAGGACTACCAGTGTTCCTTTCAAATGTATCCCTTGTTTACCTTGTCCCAACTCAGTCAATAGGATGTCATCGCTAGTTTAGGACCAACCCCTAGGTGCAGGACCCGAAAATGATTCAGCGGCCTGATTCATCTCATCGCAAATATCCGGCTTAATACAGCGCTGTCAAAACATGTTATTGTTAGTTTGGCCAGTGCACTGAATCATTATTGTGGTAACAGCTTGCTAAATTTTAGTTTTATTGACATAATTATGACTAAAATGGTACATGATGATTAAAAATGGTACAAACATGCTTTATGCTCAGTTCGCATGTTTTTGTTAGGATTATGATTAAGGTAGTTATAAAATAGGATTGGTGCTTCTCAGTAAATTTAATAAATGATGATACCTGTTAATAATTGTCCGCTACACTCCCACCTTAATTTTCCATGAAATTTAAAGGTAGTTAAAAAATAAGAAACATAAGGTTTATGATACTGAGTGATCTTCTCAAATGACATTGAATAAGGTAAGTGCTGATTTATACTCCACCACCAATTGATACATGATAAGTTTACAAAGGATATTAAATGATAATTGAGACTATATACTGTGGAAGTTGGAGTTTTTGTTTACTTGGAGTCACATTTCTGAAGCATGATAAGCTTTTGAACAGGGCGCTCCAGGATGGTAGCAGCGCTAATCAATTTTTCTTTGTTGTCTATGGAGGAGTTCGCCAGCTTGATCTTCACCTTTCTGACCATTCCATCGAGACCTGGGAACACTTCGCATACTACACCAGTTGGCCAGCAGTTTCTCAGGGTACTTTTTCAACCAGTAGAACAATGTCCCCTATGGTAACATTGGACTCTTGACTCTCCCACCTTTGTCGCTTTGTGATTTTATTGAAGTATTCGGACCTCCAAACTTTCCAGAATTCTTCAGCGAACTGTTGTGTCTTCCGCCACATCTTCTTGCCGTACATCTCTGTGTTGTTGAAACTACCTGGCGGTGAATCGATGACTGTAGGCTTTGTAGTAAGCAGATGGTTGGGAGTTAGTACCAGGGACTCTGGGTCGTTCATGCTGTTCACTGCTATTGGCCTGCTGTTTACTGTTGCCATTGCCTCATAGAAAGCTGTCCTCAGTGCTGCTGTATTGAGTCTATTGCTGTACTTACCTTTCATCATTTCATTAAGGACAGATCTTATGCTTCTTATCTGGCGCTCCCAAACTCCACCGGCATGACTAGCATGAGGGGCATTGAACTCGAAATCAATCTGTCGTTCCTTCAGAAATTTAGCTAGAGCTGAGTGTGCTGGCATAGCCTCCATCTCCTTTGCAAGCTCATTCCTGGCTCCAACAAAGTTGGTTCCTTGATCACAATGTATTGACTTTACAGCTCCTCGGAGGCAAATGAAACATCTCAGAGCATTGAGCATTGCATCCGTTGTCATGTCATTCAATATTTCCACATGCACTGCCCTTGAATAAAGGCAGGTGAGCAGAAGGCCCCGTCGTTTTAGCTCTGTGCGCCTTTCTTTGACTGTGAATGGGCCAAAACAATCTATTGCTATATGTGTAAAAGGTGGTGTTGGGTCAAGTCTTGCTGCTGGCAGTACAGCCATAATTTGTTTGATTGGCTTGCCTCGAAGCGAGCTGCATGTCACACATTTATGTATAATGGACTTGACAAGTTGAGTTGCCCCTATTATCCAATAACCTGCAGCCCGGAGGGCAGCTAGGGTTGAAGTTCTACCTTGGTGATGGGTGATGCCGTGCACATGTTTGACCACAAGTGAGGCTACACCTGAGTTATCACGGGGCAGAATGATAGGATGTTTTTCTCCGTATCCGAGAACGACTGATTTCTCCAGTCTCCCACCAACCCTCAGTGCTCCGCTAGAGTCGATAAATGGGTTCAGCTTAAAGAGAGGGCTGTGTCTGTTTACTCCTTTCCCATCCTTTATGAGTCTGTATTCCTCTGAGAGCTCCTGTTTCTGTACCTCGCTTATTATCTTGAATTTGGCATTCTGTTTGTCTTCGGTAGTGAGTGGTTTGATTGCCCAAGACTTGGTTCCTGTTCTGTGAAAGTTTCTGATCACTGCTATGGAGCGAACCAGTTTATTCCATGTTGAGAATTTCTTGAACTTCTCCGTAATTGGCGTTGCTATTGCGGTTTTCATTGTTTTTACCTTTTTCAGCTCGGGGTCGTTTAGATCAAGGGCCTTGGTATGGTCATCCTGCTTGGTAATCAGATCTATGGTTGCTTCTCTTAAGAAGCCTGGACCTGTAAACCATGTTGAGTCAGAAAGCTTCTCACATCGCATTCCTCGTGAGGCGATATCTGCAGGGTTGAGCGGACCAGGGACATGTTTCCACTGCTGTATCGTTGTTTGGGAGGTAATCTCCCTCACCCTGTTGTGCACAAATGTATTGAATCGCTTAGCTTCATTTGCTATCCATCCTAGAGCAATTGTTGAGTCTGACCAATAGTATTCTTCGTCTATTTTCCAGTCCATTTCCTTGTGAAGCATCTCGCTGAGTTTTGTTGCCATGACAGCAGCCATTAGTTCGAGTCTAGGAGTTGTAAATAATCCTTTTGATGGGACTACTTTAGATTTGCCTGTTATGAAGGCAACATGAACATTTCCCTGTGAGTTTGTCTGGCGGCTGTATGAACAGGCTCCGATCCCGTCATCACTTGCGTCGCTGAAGTGATGTAATTCAGACTTAATGACCACACCAAAATCTTTTGGCTTGAGACATCGGGGTATTTTGATTCTCTCGATTGCTGGAAGTTGTTCCATCCATTGATTCCAACGTAAAGAAAACTCCTCTGGTATTGGGTCATCCCAACCCAGGTTAGCTTTGTTGATATCCTGCAAAATATTTTTGCCGAGTAGTGTATATGGGGCTATGAATCCTAGTGGGTCATATAACTGACTTACGATGGACAGGATTCCTCTCCTAGTATTTGGCTTTTCCTGAATTTTGTTTACGAATTTGAACGCGTCCGTTTCCATGCACCATTGTAGACCGAGGGTTCTTTGTTCCGGAAGCGAGTTGGTAAGTAGATCCTTGTCCTGGACCGATCTCTCAGATTCTGGTATAGTGGACAGAACTTCTGAACTGTTCGAAGAAAATTTGTGCAACCTTAGGTTTCCTTTTGCACAAATAGCCCTTGCTGAGGCAATCAGGTTTATTGCCTCATTTTCAGAGGCAACACTGGTTATGCCATCATCAACGTAGAAATCCCTGTTGATGAAGGATGTTGCTTCCTCAGTCAGAATCCCATGATTTTGTGCGATTTTGCGCAGTCCATATGTTGCCACAGCTGGAGATGATTTTGCGCCAAAGAGATGCACTTTAATGCGGTATGTTTGTGGCTGTCCATTTGCATTGTGCCACAGGAACCGCAAATAGTCCCTATCTTTCGGTGATACGAGAAAATTGTAGAACATTTTTTGTATGTCACAACTGATGGCGATTGATTCTTTGCGAAACCTGCACAAGATTCCCACCAGAGAATTCATCATGTCTGGGCCCTGTAGTAAATGATCGTTTAGAGATGTACCATTATATGGTGCCTTGCAGTCGAAAACGACTCTTAGTTTCTGTTTCTGAGGGTGCCTTACAGCAAAGTGTGGGATATACCACTGTTCTCCAGGGCTGACTATTTTACCTTCATCTGCTACTTCAGCCATGTCTTCCTTGATGAGTTCATTCATGAACTTGTTGTACTCGCTCTTTAATGCATCATCTTTCTGAAAGCGTTTTTCCAGGCCTTCTTGTCTTCTCCTTGCCTGTTCATAGTTATTGGGAAGCATAGGGCGTTCCTTGAATGGTAGAGGCATCATGTAGTTTCCTTTCTCTGTGATTGTTGTTTCTGTCTCCATTATGTCCAGAAATTTGTAGTCTTCTTGTGACAGCATGCTACTGTCATCATCTTGGCGTGTGGTGAGATTTGTTGTACGTACTGAAAGTTTGATGTGTGGTACCTCTTTTACACCATACACAGCCCAGCCAATTTCTGTCTTCAGGGCATAAGGTTCATTGTCTCCGCTTCTGATAGCTTCGAGTGGAAATGAAGCTGATGTGCAGTTGGCTCCTATCAAGAGACCAACAGGTAGATCCATTGGAGGTGGCAACTCACTGGATATACGCATGAGATGGGGTTGTTCTAACACGTTTACACGGTTTGCAAACTCACCAGTTGAATTTGGTATGTTATCCCACTCGTATGCAGAGGGAAGTTTGACCTCGCCTCCATTGAAGCCCTGAATAGTAATCTCACCATAGATGCTGACATTCTTTAGCTTTGTCTCACCAGCCATTGTTTCTATCTCAACTGGTTCTGTGCCGAGCAGTGTTGGTTGCAGTTTTGCAGCTAGATCCTTGGTGATATATGAATGATCGGATGCAGAATCTAAGAAAGCATAAACTAGCACTTCGTTCAGGGGATTTGCTGGAGAGGAGACATACACTGGCATGCCCATGTTGTAGAGTCGCCCATTTGTGGATACTTGAGTGCTCTTGTTAGAAAGCTTCCTTTGATTTTCATGGGAGACTGAAGTTGTGGCTGTAGCAGTTTTTACTGGGTCGCTAGGTTTACCCGAAGCTACTGTTGGAGGTTGGATTTTACTGATGGATGGATCGATGGAAGTTATTTTGGGGTTATATTTTAAGTTTATTTGTGTCCAACTTCCACTGGTTACTATCGATTAACACACCGTGAAATCTAAAAGGGTAATATATATGAAATAAATCACATGATAAATGATATTTGAATACACACAAGAAGTTAATTTGATAAGATTTGATAACTGGAACACAAAGATTAAGCCAGACATATTTGTTTGACATGTGTACAATTGATCATCAACTGTGAGCTAACAAGGTATAAAATAAATGATAAAAATAACGAACCTTTTGCTCTCTAATAGTAGCTTGTTTGTTTCTGTTCCATAAAAAATCTGCTTACTGTAGCAGATAATTTATTAAAGTACAAATTATGTGTATTATATTGTATTTTACACAGACAAATTATGCAAGCTCATCCTACTCTGATGGCTGCAATAAATCCACTGACCAGGACTACCAGTGTTCCTTTCAAATGTATCCCTTGTTTACCATGCAAGCTCATTCTACTCTGATGGCTGCAATAAATCCACTGACCAGGACTACCAGTGTTCCTTTCAAATGTATCCCTTGTTTACCTTGTCCCAACTCAGTCAATAGGATGTCATCGCTAGTTTAGGACCAACCCCTAGGTGCAGGACCCGAAAATGATTCAGCGGCCTGATTCATCTCATCGCAAATATCCGGCTTAATACAGCGCTGTCAAAACATGTTATTGTTAGTTTGGCCAGTGCACTGAATCTTTATTGTGGTAATAGCTTGCTAAATTTTAGTTTTATTGACATAATTATGACTAAAATGGTACATGATGATTAAAAATGGTACAAACATGCTTTATGCTCAGTTCACATGTTTTTGTTAGGATTATGATTAAGGTAGTTATAAAATAGGATTGGTGCTTCTCAGTAAATTTAATAAATGATGATACCTGTTAATAATTGTCCGCTACACTCATATTGTTACGCAACTAGTTAATTCAATGTTCATCCAGCTCAATTTCTGTCCCCCATATTAAAAAAACATGGGGAGGATATAAGGTGTTGGAGGATTTGCTTCTAGGTCAAGCACCTTACCAAATTATAGATCTGGTTTCTCTTAATATATTATTAATTACCTGCAGGAGAAGCTTAATGACCAGACCGATTCCTATATACAACCGATGAATCAATAGCTTTATCAATTTAACTGCTCTCTCATATTCTAGTGACCGACGGACAGTTGGCAAGAGTCTGGTGGGATCACACTATCATAATCTTATTTACAGTCCAACCATATCTTACATATTCTCATCCAAAAGGCACAACTTGACCTTAGCAGAGTTGTCCCACTTCATCATCTCTCTAGAAGTATGAAAGCAACACCTTGGTAGCCTTCCAATTCCAATCAAAACCCTGCCGCTGAATCAAAAATTGGTCTGAATAACAAGAATATTTTGTTATGGCCAATCTCAATCTTTATGAATCATGAGCACTGTGAATTCATTCTGCAAATATGCCGATCTTAGGAGTTGCCATCTCAAATAGCAGCTCTAATCGTTCGAATATAGTTTGCAGATTAGAAGACATAATTCCTCCTGCCAGCCTACAGTCAAATCCGCTTGCCCTGCTTACCAAAAATTCACCAACTTGGATGGCTTCCCCTTCCAAAAATAGCCCGCACTAAGGATGGGCAAGTGGTAGTCTAAGTGCTCAGACTCCAAGGCGCAGGTAACTCCCTGCGCCTTGGAGTCTGAGCACTTAGACTAGGCAAGTAGTCCCTAGGCTTTTCAGAACTGCTGTTTTGTTCATGTAAGGTTAACTTAATCAAATTGTCTAGAGTATGTCATTCCTCTATTAGTCTAATGTTGTTTGTGAGGATTTATGGGAGATTTAGCTCTGAGCTAGCATGATTTGCAAGATTCTGCAAAAACAAACCGACACAAATCAGCACATTTGATAGAGCTACCAAAATAGAAACACCTCAAGTTCATTCTTTGGTTTATTATTTATCATAATAACGTTCCATGATTTGTGACCTTGTGTTATGCTGGGCTTGAATTAGTTCCTTTCCCTATTATATATATAAATTGTGCTGTTGAAATAAGAGCAGAGCTTGTTTATTCCCCTAATGATGTCAGAACCTATTCTAAATACTTATAGGAAACAAAGTAGCCTAGTTTCACAAACTGAATACTTGTCTATTACAGAGCTGGCTATCAACTGTTTTGAGATCTACTCTGGTTTCTTTTGTTTGAAAAAAATACAGTAGCCAGTATAGCAAGTTGACTCAGTTCAATTCCAATTATAGTACTTAATGAAAGAAGCTATTTCGTTGCAAAATAAATAAACTCATTGTCCAACCAATCATATTTCTTTTGCTCTTTTTAGAAAAGCCGTTCCGACAGATCTTCACTCCACCTCATACCAGTGCCACTGATCGTCCTGTATAACATCAGGTAAGTGTACCACAACATTATTCACACAGTGTTTACTCAAACAGTAGAAGGGAGGCTGTAAATAGTGGGAGGATTCGCTCAAGGTCAAGCGCTCTATAAGTTAAATATCCAATTAACATAAATATTATTGACTACATGTAGGTGACTCATTACGACCAGGCTGATCATTATACATTTACGATTATTTGAACCTTCATGATTTCTCCCTTCCTTATAGTCTAATCTACAATACAATTCTATCTTACTAGTCTCATCTAATTTCACCAATCTAACTTGATCAACTCAACATAATTTTTCACCTCTTTCACCTCCTACGCCAGTACACAAGCGATACTTTCATAGCCTCCAGCTTCCATACGCCACAGCGGTCACCAAATCAAAAAGCCCTATATTACAAGCATATTTACTTTTATCGATGATAAAAAAGATTAAGGATATGTCTTATGAGTACATGACACTGCGATTTAATTTGGCAAAGTTGTCATCCCAATTGGCAGCTTCGATTGTCATTACCCTAGTCTGAGTCCACCAGACTTAAACCCCCTGGCGGCCCCCCAGATAATATAACCTTGTCATCATTTAGAAGTCATGCACAAAGCAGAGATTGGAAGAAATAATGTTTAGACATGCTGAATTTACTTGGTCTGGCCAACTTGCGTTACCGATAATTTACCCAGTTCCCTCCGAAACCTACAGAAACAAATTAGACAGGGGTGGGAAACTCCAGCTCACCCAAGTTCACAAGAGCTGGGGAAGCTGGTCAAAATCACTCTACTCTAAGTTCACTTTTGGTGGTCTTGACTCCACTCCACTCTACATTTTCATCAGTTTAATCTCGCCTACCCTTCTCTCAGAGTGTCGTTTTATATTATGACTCTACTCCTTGAGTATTTACTGTGAGCCACTCGAGTAGACAGGAGAGTTTTTATATGTTAATGTTTTGATATAAAAAAAATTGTTCATTTGCCATTTCCTTATTTTCATGTTGCTTGGTAACAGGGGAATTACCATTTGTAGTCTGGTATTTTGCAATCTGATATTCTATCTGATACAATACTATGATAGACTACACATATGTCTAGCTTACAGACTAATGTAAGAAGAATAACTAGAATAACACCATCAAAAAGTTTAAGCATGATTGGAGTTTGCTCGCACTCCTTTAAATGCTACCCAAAGGCCAATTCATGTTAAAGTCAGGCAGTTATTTATGATAAATTTTTGCCATGCTAACCTGACACAACTTTATCATAAGTAACTTGTATGTGAATGTTTTTTTGTATCTATTTTTTTTATGAAACATACATTATCATGACAGAGATGATATAAATCGTATGCTGGCAATAGCTCTCAGTTTAGGTCTTGTAGATAAAGCTGTTGTTATAAAAAGCGATAAAATAGCACTGGTTCTGTAAAATCGTTGAAAAAGCTAGACTTCTGTTTGTTCGGCAACGTTTTGGTCTGAATCTGCAATCCCATGATGTAACTCCCTGACTATAACATGCATTTTTTAGCTAGTCTTTAGTACAAGGCAAATCCTTCAAAATATTGCAACTTTGACTTGACCAAGCTCTGACTTCATCATAATGACTTTTTGCCATAATTAACACACTGTAGTTTGAGACCTAGTTTTTGAATGTCACTTGTATATTTACTCGACTCTGAGACCTGTGTTACTCCCTTCCACTCGAATCTAACCAGTGTACTTACTCCTTTACTCTACTCTGGGGCTCTGTAGATAATTTATAGTTCACTCTTCTCTATTTGTGGTCCAGCTGGCTGACTCTCGTTCACTTTAGATTAGAGAGGCCCAGACATAGCCTTACTTGAAAGTGAGAAAATCCTACCTGTGCCCACCACTGCACTCTGGTGATCACATGTTACACCATTGTAGCGTAGCCAACTCTAATCTAGAGCTTGTAATTTCCTGATGCAATGCTCTTCTATAGTGTTTATATCTAATAATATCAACAAATGACATCATAGTGAGTCAATTAGGGAAAAGAAGAGAGTTGAAACTGTAGGTAATAATGACCACAAATTGATGGCCAATCCAGATAGTGTCTTCTTAATCGCCTTATCACTCACAACAGGGAGTTACAGAGAGGGAGTGGAAACGAAATGTAGCCTGTGACTTAACAAGGCTGTTTCCAAGGGTTGTACTAATATGGTCCCTCCATTAAAATTCATTTATGTCCTCAGTCTTTTTATATGTCTGTCTCCAGTTGAAAATTATTAAAATATTTGACATGTTTACTCAATGGTATATTCAGACACCCAGAGACAATATATCATGATGTAAATAACGACAAGTGTAGTTGAGACATAGCTAGTAATATAGTAACCACTTTTGCAGGGTATTGAATTATAATTCCAATGCAAATGTTTGATGGGGGATAGAGAGACTGAAAATAAATCATTCATTCACCATTTAAAAACCATGTGAGGAACTTAGACCAGATAAAAGTAGTGAAAGTACTTAAATAAGCCCGTTCTAACACCTAAGTGACAATGGGAGGCATAACATACCACGTTTGACTGGTGAAAACCGCCATTGATTACCAAATTATGAGGCAAATTTATGGCCATGTCTGCAGTGAAACTTTCCCTTCTTATATGAGTAGCGGAGGGCTTTGGAGTCCCAGGTAAAACTAGACTATAGTTTGAAACATGGACTATACCTGAGTGCTATCTATATCTCTCTGCTACTTAGTTTAGTTTCTTTTCAAGAGGTTCAAACACTTTAGGAAATTTGCGGTAGAACCCATCTTGATAAATGGGATTTCACAACTATGCTCTTGCTGATTGGACAGTTCATCAAAATTATTACAGCAACTCAAGTTGTACTTCTTTTTGGCAGGAAGTCACTCTCTGCAGTCTCTGCTCTGATTGGCTGTGGTCATGAATAACATTTGCTGATAAAGAGAGGAAAATTACCAGTTGAGACAAACAACAATTTGAAATGAGAGGCCTTTTCCACTCCTTTTTCAAACTCCTTGCTCACAATTTGTCAAACATAAATAATCTAAACCATCAAAATATGCATTCTCAGGCATTGGGGATTATTTTAATACTGACTAGGGACCACTGGCGAGTTAAATAACATAACTACACTGCATAATACATCGACACAGGGCATATGTCTTTTATAGAAGTCACAGGCGTATTTAATCTGTCTGGTCAACTCTCTAAAAAAAAAAGCCCCGCGCAGCGGAAAAATTTTTTTCAGGAGACAAGCATCTGTTAGAGACTCTAACAAATTTGTTAGAGTCTCTAACAAATTGTTAGAGTAGAGAATATTAACATAACCAGACAAACTCCAATGGTAAGTAAGTGACTTGTTGACCTCCAGGTTAAAGATTGGAAAATCAACATCATTCCCCAGAATAAATATGATGTATATAATGTTGTGTACTATGTCTGATCCAGCAGGTGCCCATGATGACTGCAGTGGGTCTGACTCTGAGGCTGTGTTGTGACCCACCATGATTGATAGCTATGACTATGATGGCCAAGTGGTGGTTCTGTGTAGTTCTGTTGACAGTCTCAATGAATCAACACAACAACAAAATCAATGAATCAACAACAAGCAATCAATCAACCACCAACATCATCATCAATAATGAAATGATGATCATGATGATGATGATGATGATGAAAAAAAAACAAAAACAGACAGGTGTGCTTGCTTTGCTTTGTTGCTAAATATGCATATTGATGAGAGGATTGGAGGGATAAAAGTCAAGGGACTTTCTGGGTAACAATATATACACAGCAATACTCCAGAGATTTGGGTAGCATTAGGGTAGCATGAGGAAGTTTTTAGGGAGAAAAGATTTGCTCTATCTGTATTTTCCTGTAACTTCGTTGCATCCCAAAGTATTAATTAAGATGACCTTGGAATGTCAATAGACAACAAAAAGTCTACTGGTTTCATATCAAAATTTTACTTTTATGTCCAGTGGCAAAGAGAGGACAACTAATAATAATAACAGAAAAAGAAGACAATTCCTCATTACTTGATTCGAGGGTGGAACATTTTTCCCAACACTCTAACCATCCTTGCCTCTAACATTCGAGAGTTCGAGATAGTTAAATACGCCTATGATAATAGTTGTGTCTTTTTTGTTTCGCTAGCTATGGAAATACAAGAAGCAGTTGAGGCGCAGGAAGTTTTAATATCAGAAGTAAAAGAAAAAGTCAAAAGACTCGGTTCTGCTTTGTCTAATCGCTCTCTAGCAACGACACACACAGCTAATGGTGATGATGAGTGTGATAATCCTTCCTGGTTGGATAACCCTGAGTATTACAAGGATATGATCCAGGAGGCTACAATGAAAGATTATGCTGCAAAATTCTTTGATGGAGCTGTCTGTGAAATGGAAGCCTGCATTCGACCTTGGGATCATTGGTGTGACATCTGTTCTAATGCTATATGTCATCAGTAAGTAATATCACCTTAGTGACTTTTTTTCGACGAGGCAAGTTTTTCATTCTGATGCTAAAGCACAGTTTTGAGCCAGTACCAATGGAACTATATGATCAGTGCATTATATCTAGCCAGTTGAATAAACAAAATATAATATGTATGATCAATGCATCTTAAGTAAGTTGATGATTATGATAAAGTTATTGAAAGTGTTTAGGAGAGCAATGAACAGCCACTGCTCATATCAAAGGAATATCGAAGCAATGAACAAAAAAATTAAATATGTTCCAACAAGGACAGTAATGAATGATATAACCGATTCCCCCCTGTGACAGATTGATACTAAAATGACAGACAAACAGAACAACAGTAAGCCTAGCCCTTGCCTACCGTTACCAGTTACCACGTAGTGATGGCAACGAGACGGGACAATTCCTGGTCTCGCAAGACTTGTCTCCTCGGGACAGTATCTCGTCTCGTCGAGACAGACAACTCTTACTACAGGTCGAGACCACTGGCATTGTAAATGGTATAGCTGGTCAAAACATTGCCTTCACCCAGACTCGAACCAGTGACCTAGTGATCAGCAGTCCATGCTCTTACCCACTCCACAACGGTTATTATGTGATGTCACTTGTAATTCTGACTATGATATAATGGAATGATAGTTATTAGTCATGCTTTTGCTGCAATTATTTAACGGAAATGTTATCTGATTGGCTGTCAGATTTGATTGATTGGCTGTCTGTTTTGATTGATAAGTCAAGGCCATATTTATGTAAACAACTTCTGTTAAAAAGATGGAATGGATGATCAATGTGGAGCTTTCTCATTGATTTGGACCTGGGGCAAGAGGGAGAAGGGATACAATGACTAATGGGGTATCAAATTGTATAAATATGAGGAGATAGTTGAGCCTAAGCATATCCAGAAGCTGAATCACTTGACTGGTTGGTATAATAAACAAGAAGAAACAGCTTCTCCTTGGTTTTACTATTTTATTTAGTTATCACTATAGATAGGCCTATGTTTTAGATTGGCTGAGGAGGATTACAGTAGGATTACACCCATAAATAATGAGTATAAATTTGGGCAATGACAATCATGTGTGGCAGGCTGATACTCATACAAAATTTAATTTGCAAGAATTAGTGGAAGTCTGCACGAGCGTGTGGCTTTCTATAATTCAATAAATACTTGACAGAATTTGATGAAACTTGGTTTCAACATAGATCCTTATTGCTATAGATCATAAGCTACAACTTGAATCAAATGTACTATAAGCTGATTGCACTAGTGATAGTGAATGAATATCCACCATTCTTTTAAATTGTGATATCTGAAGAATGTTTTATCGGCATCGTTATATGTCTCGGTCTCGTCCCGGTCTCGTCCCGAATTTTCTTGCTGTCTCGGTCTCGTCCCGTCTCGCCAAAATCTGACAATTTGCCATCACTAGTTACCAGGCTGCTATACTCACACCAGAAATAATCACAAAACAGTATTGGCCAAAGGCAGCCTAGTCAAAGTTAGTTTTGACCCTCCTAGATCCTGGGTTTTTGTCTTTGGAATCCCAGTCACTATTCATGCTGATAATGGAGGTTAGCTCTTCATACATAACCCTAGTTTGCCCACCCATAGCTAGTACAAGGATGTGCTATAAAAATGAGTTGTATCATATCTTATATATGCATATTTTCATTGTCCCTGTGAGACGCACTGGATAGCAAATGCAGTGTAAATTATTTTTATTATTAATATTAGGGTGTTAAAAGTCGTCCCAAACAGGCAAATCATTTTCGACACAGACCAAGAATTTAAGGATGGAGGTGTATTTATTTCTTTCTTATAATCCAATTGGGGAAAAATATGGATGTACTTCACGCATTTCCAATCAAAAGTCACAATTAAGCACACTGTACTCATATTGTTTGATAGACCGGGTACTAATCATTGATGAACAAATGAAATCGTTAGAATTTTAAAAATGGACATTATAAGTTAGTGAAAGGGAGGTGGGAGGGAAATTTTGCAGTGTTTAATCTATTCACTGACACTGTTGAGACCTGTTTGATAGTTGACCATTTCCTTTTTTTGGTCTAAGTTTTCTTAGTTGGTTAAGAGAGGACAACTTCTCATTTCTAGTCCACTTGATAATATTTCATGTCTTGAGTTTGATTGCCAAGACAGAGAAAGAGAGAGTATCATAAGGGCAGAAGAAAATCTTCCTGCGTCAAATCTTTAGTTTCCACAAGATACCATGAAAAAACAAGGGAAAATATTCAGAAATAGCATTCAGTAGCTGTCGGCCATTTTGTTCAAAATAGCCTCGATTCACGATGTGCCATAACCATAGAGTTATTATATACTCTAGAGTGGACATGGACAATGCAGTGCTAAAAACGTCCTACTTAATTATTGCAAAATCCATGCCACAACGCAATCTGGTTGTGCATGGCTAGTGCCTGTATCATAAAACTTATCATTGAGAATATAAGTATTGGGCATGGCAATTTAGATTTTTAGAGCGCTTATAGCCATTTTTTCTGAAAATTTTTCATGTGATTCTATGTGGATCACTTGCTGGTATTTTCACTTTCAATTCCTTGACGCAACGAAATCTGGTTGTGCGTGGATAGCGCATGAATCATTGACTTAAACATTGAAAATATTAGAAATGGACATACAAATTTAGTTTATTGAGCACTTATAGCCATTTTTTCAGAGAATTCCACATGTAACACCATCTACATCACCTGCAGGTATTTTCTCTTCCAGTCAGTATAAAAACTTTCTTATTCTCGCCAAATATCAACCGCAAACACGTGAGCTTATATCGCAATGACAGGGCTAGCTGGTTTTTGCCACTTGCCAGGCATATAACTGTGTCCTGTCTCTCTAACTAATAAGTTGTACACTCAGTCGGTTTATTTTATCTGATCAGCTGCAGCTACTGACGTTGATTTGTGAAAACATGGGAAAAGCGATTTGAAGTGAAAAAGTTTGCTGCTTGCCTTGCCTCTTTGGCAGTTAGGGGACAAAATGATTTGTGTAATCCCCATAAAACACTAAAATCTCAACTGCAAACACATTATCACGATATAATCACCATTACCTGGCTAGCCGGTTTTGCCCCTACCACTTGCCTGCCAGTTTAACTGTGTCGTGTCTCTCTAACTAAAATGTCACACACTCAGTGAGTTCATTTTATGTCCAGTATCGTGACTTCCAATTATACAAGGCGTGCAGGTTACCTGTGGTTCAAAAATTTTGAGCTTAAACATCTCGTGTTTTGGTTTGGCTATGTCATTTAAAGGTCTTAATTCCATTTCCGGGGTATTGTATTTGTATCGCCAAAACTATTCAAGTCAACACAGCAGGTTAAATCAATAAACACATAATCTCTTCTGCTGAGTCATTGAATATCAAGAAAACGTCGAATGGACAACTCAAGATTCATACTTGTCCAGATTGACTCTGGATTTTCTTGAATTCCCTCATTCAGTCTGGAAAATAGTATGAAGATGGCCCTCAGTTATCAGTCGCAACACATTAGGGAGAAAACACCGTAAATTTCGTCTTTGCAACTCCAATCTTCAGTTGAGAAGAGTACAGAGGGCGTAATTTGAGACTTAAATACTTTAATCTTTACGTACATATAATAGTATATATTGGGAATTAAAATCTTTTAACCAAAATTTCTATATGTCATTGGTCCAAATCTATCTATTTGCATTCACCTCTGTTCTACAAACTTTCAGAAAATTCTACCCACAAGACATGGTTATATGAGTGCTCACCGATGTGACATTTTTAAGTTTCCAGATATTTCATATTTCCCACCACACAAAATAAGAGATAATTTTGTTTGGGGGGGGGGAGGATGTGATGCAATTCTCTCTGATGGTTGTTTATTTGTAAATGTAAGCATCACATACAATACTTCTACACCTCCGATCACTTCTACACAGTCAACTTGTACTTCATAACAATCAAAAATAAAATAAGCCCCTTGAGTGTGTAACATACAGGCTCGTAGTTCTAGAGGAGGCAGGGAGGCACTGTCTCCCCTAGAATCTAAATATGGTGGCCTAAAAACACTATTATTGAATAACCCATATCAGAAGTGGCTCCCCAGGGATATCCACTTGCCAAATCTACTGCACCCTCTTGGTGATGCTTTTGACTCGCCTAGGATTTTTGCCTCCCCTACCATTTTTGCCTCCCCTACCATCTTTGCTAAACTATCTATGGCCCTCACATATAATATAAGTAAGAGAGACAGGACACAGCTTATATGGCTGGCATGTGTCAGTGAAAAAAGTTAAGCTAGCCCGGTATTTTCTCTTTCATTACAATGATGTGTTTGTGTTTGAGATTTTGGCTTATTTCAATGGGAAAACATAGAAATATTCTCAAACGGCTGCTATTGAAAATACCTGCAAGTGATCCACATAGTGTCAGATAAAATTTTTTCCCGAAAAAATGGCTCTATGCGCTCTAAAAATCTAAATTTCCATACCCATCACGTTTATTCTCAATGATAACTTATATGATACAGGCACTAGCCATGCACAACCAGATTGCGTTGTGTCATGGATTTCGCAATAATTAAGTAGGACAAAAACTGTTGCTATTTTTGTACACATTGTCCACTCTAGAGTATATACTAACTCTATGGCCATAACTCTCATTTTCTTTGGATTTTATTGAATATCCAAATGAAATACAACTATCAAACTAGGATCCTAAGTGTTAGGGTCTTCAATGTAATTTCAAACTTAATATTCACAGATGTTCAAAAGTCGCTGGTTGTACAAATGCTGAGACTCATCAACAAGCAGACTTTGCTACAGTATATGATGCTACCAAAGTGAGTTACACAGCATGGAGTGGAGATTGTGAGAACAAGCTTCGTGCTCTTGTGCAACAGGTGAGCTTTAAACTGAATAAAATCTAAAATGTTAAGGTGATATGGACCCAACTTGTATTCTCAATCTGACACACCAAAAAACACAAATTAATATATTAAGAATAACTTTACATAGTATTTTAAAGCGCGTATAATCTTCTGTTTGTCTATAATGTTGTATGTGATCACATTCAAACACTATCTCATAGTGTATTTAGAACTCTATTATGAGAATTGAACTTTAAAAATGAAGTGAAATATTAGACTTAAAGACTACCCAAAGTCGAATGCATGTTTTAGTCAGACAATTGCTTATGATAAAGTTGTGTTCAGTTTTGCGTGGTGAAAAATTTGATGCTCTACTTGGCATGACATGACATACCCTGACGCCATAATGCAGAGAATGGGCCTTCCTTTATGGGGCACATTTTCCACATCAATGATTCATGCCAAGTAGAGCATTGATTTTTTTCTCATGCAAATCTGACACAACTTTATTATAAGTAACTGCCTGATTATAACATGCATTGGTCTTTGGGTAGTCTTTACATTAATTTATAAATTGATTTTGTTCAAATCTCAAATCTGTTTTAGAAAATAAATCAAGGTTGGAAGATTGCTGTTAAATATATAACAGTGTGAGCAAAATAATAAACAGAATCTCATTTTATCTCTCTTATCATCAAGTACAAATGACTGTCATATTACCTCAAAAGTTTCAAGACTAGTTTCATTTTCAACATCACATCTAGGGGTGGAACGGATCAGGGTTAAGCAACCTTGGATCGGATATCCGATCGGTCTATAAATTCAACCTCGAATTGGATCCGGACTCGGATAACGCGTAAAAACGATAAATTTACCAGTCACAGCAGCTGTACCTTTGCACCGTAATATACAATTAAGGTCATTGAATACATGGATAAACACATCTCTTCCCAGAACCATAACCCTAATTTAAATTTGCATATATCTTGGATATAATACTTTACAAGGAGCAACTTATCATTCAAACTGCGCAACGATAACACACACACATTATTTGAGAAGGATCATTCAATGAGTGCAAAGATCTCTTTACTACGAGCAATTGTGCACAATACTCGATTTGCCAGATTCACTCAAACCCCGATGATAATAATCACTGAGTTTGAACAAACTCCCTGCTCCTATGTGCCAAACTCTCTGCTGTGATTAGGAAAGGAATCGTCCTCCTACTTTGAAAAATAAGTAGATGATAACCTTGTTCATCAAACTAGACATTTTGTTACGAGAAACATCATTGGACAAAATCATGTCTTATTCACAACGATCTGAGTAAAGATGGTTCTATCAATTTCAACAGAAGAAAGCAAATCCATCAAATTGCATCAGCATCAAAAAAGATAGCTATGAAAATGAGATAGGTATTGAATGTCTACTGATCCCAACTGAATGCTTTTAGCCGATAACATAGTTGAGTTTGCAAACTCAATTATGTTGTCGGAACTTCCAATTAATGACTATCATACTTCCTTCCTTGTCATTTTTAGTGAGATAAATGATGCTAAGAAAGTGTTGATTAAAAACGTATCATCCTCTCAGATCAGACATAACACATATCCGAATTTCTGAAATTCCACTCCAACCTCAAGAGGTCTTTCCACCCCTAATCAAATCAGCTTTAAATTGCATTAATTTTTTTAATCGCTTAGTTCGCATGCATCAATTTCACAACAACTTCAGGATCTATCAAATCATGGAAATAACATTGGTTCGATATTAGGTCACATCTGTTTGTGATCCTTCATTTGCTTCGGGATCTGCGATGCATTGAAGCAGTTATCAACAAAGACTGTGATTCGGTAGTCCTGGGTGCGAAGCCCAACCACAGCAGATCTATTTGAAGTTTCATCATTTTGTGAACTGTCAGCATTAAGCATTCGGTCTCGAATTAAGAGTGGACAATTTCATTGCAAGTGCCAAATCGATGCATGGTAACATAGTGAATTGAAAGGGTTGTTTGAAAAGCTTATCGCTCAATGCTTTATTCAAAGTTCATTTAAAGTGGTTTCTTAGTAAATAAAATTAGAAGGTTTACACCAGTATTTGAAACGATACCGAATTATCACAAATCCTCATTGACCAGATCAACACAGATCACACAGCGAGCATAGTTTGTAACAACTTTGGTGAAACCTGCGGTTGTAAAAGTGAGACGAGTCAAACATGATGCAGCTGCAAAGGGAAATCAGTGGAGTGAGTTAAAGTTAAATGTATCACCTACCATGACCTATAATTGACAACATATGGCCCACTGAGTATGATGTATAATCTGACAGATGTTGCACCTGCATTTTTCGTTTCATAGCAAGGAACACTCAGGAAAAAGGTGAAAAAAGAACTAGCTAGACTTGCATCTGTATCAGAAAATCTGTTGGGGAATGAGGCTAATTCAGTTGCAGCTCTAAGTAAGATGCTGAGCAAACTGAATCCGATAGATGACCAAGTAACAAAGCTGAAAGCTGAGATCGGAGTTTATGGTGTTGGTGCAAGTAAACTTAGTAAACCTCAGTTCCTGCGAGTTGTGAAAGAATCCATCAACAAAAAAGGTATGCCTTCACAAGTGTTGTCATGATACGTTGTCAACAACTTCTTTACAAAACTAAATATCTTCTGTTTAATAATTCTCACGCGCTTTGAATCTGATATAAATTTGGGTATGTGAGATCAATAATCTAAACAGTAGAAAATGAGATAAAATATTGTTGTTACAAACTTGTTAGATAATTAGATCTTAATTTTTGGCATCCAATAATTTTTCTGAATGGCTAAATGCATCATAGGTTAATTAAAAGGTTCCTACAGCTTCCTAAAGTCCGCTAGAGTCACAATTCGGTGGCAGGGGGCTCTGTCTGTGAATTCACTCACTGCTTGTAGCATGTCCTCAAGAATATTATATGAAAGCTAAAGTATATAAAAGCAAGCACAAAACTGTTCAAATTTTTTTTATTTTCCTGATCGATGTTTGTGGCCGATCACGAAATGCAGTATGTTACTTGTTATTGGTTATTTCGAATGGCTTCATGAAACCAGCCATGATATACTAACTTCTGCCACAGGGAAATAGACAACCGGTCTTCATCTATCACAGGACCAGACCATCATGATCAAAAGTCACATGAGTGACTTGATAGGATTCTCAGAGTTCGAGATGTTGTATAAAATTATAAAACTCATTTAAATACAGTTGAATTAATGTTGTGATGACAGGAATACAGCAAGATAAACAGAGATATCATAAAATAAATACATCAAATATATTGCATAGATAAATTATTAAATTGAACAGATGAATAATTACTCTAAACATAACTTTAAACAACTTTCACAAAACAAATGAAAATCAAATCCTGACCTCAGGCACTGCTTGAATAACTCTAAGGCCAAAGATTTATTCAGCTTTCCCTTAGCTTCCATTACTTGAATCTCTTCCTGAAAGTGATAGCTCTTAATTGTTTTTATCGGGAAGTCGAATATTAAGTCTCTGCTAATTCCTTTCTTCCTCATACCGACACAAAATTGATCCTCATGCTTCTTAACCATGGTCACCTTTCTCCAGTTGCTGTATTTCCTGAGTGTTTCCGGGATCCAGTTCTCTTCGCTTGTGTGGATTTGCTTCCTGGATCATCTGGGTCTAGAGCCTGCTCTGATCTGGTTATTATGTCCAGTGAAAACCTAGGATCCTAAAGAAATGGTGGACTATCCTGCCATGACAAAGAGATATCATGAAATTTGACTATCTCGTAACATAACTGTTTGAGTAGCAGTTTTCCTTTCAGGGATGAAGGGTCCAGACATCCAAGAGAATCGAACAAAGAAGCGACTGTAGATAGCACTTCTCCTCTAGTAGGTGATTTTCTAATGGTAGACAATAATACACGAAATGTATGTTTATGACATCACACCCCCTACACAAGGCTCACAAGCCAGCATCAGCGAGGCCTCACTTTGATAAGTTGTAACTTCAAACCTAGTTGCGCAATTGAGCTGTTCTTGGGCTCATTTTGATGCTTATAAGCTGAAGCAGCCCCTCTGATTATTTTAAGCTTTATTTCATTTATTCTTCAGAGTGACGGAATGTACACACAAGGACTGTCAGAGTAGTGATTTGTTGTCTGCTAAGAGATTTAGTGTGAATTCTATTAGACACAATTGAATTAGCAGATGAGGCTGTTTATTTTGTGTTTTGTTGGTTGTATATAAATCAAGCTGTTTGATTTATTGTTGGAGCGTGTACATTTATTATGTGAACATTGTGTCAATGACTTATAAATGACTGTATATCAACTGTACATCAACTGTACATCAACTATATATCAACTGATTATAATTGTGATGGCATGCCTTATTTATACTATCGGCAGCATACTAAATGAGCACGTGACTTAATTAGTGGTCACTGCATATGAGGACACAACATCCCTCTTTTCCTCATTAAACTTGAATGAGTTATTATCTGAAAACTTTACATACAAAAAGCGAGCATTAAATATTACAGCAACATAAATGTCTTATTTACAAAATTTGTCAGCAATAATATATTTTAGTACGTAAATGATATGTCAATGGAATCTCTTTATAGTGTAGAGATGTTCAGAGTTAATCGCGGCCAGCAGCTACCGTGCCATCCTTGCCTCAAAAAAGACCATAATCTATTTATGGGAAAATAGAGAACAAGGACCACTGATATCCGCGTTGTCAGTGGGGGTAGGATTTGCCTTGGCATGAAACCGCAGGAGTTCACTCTCCTTTCGACTCTGTTGTGCTGCAGTGCATCGGGCACTTTTGACATTACGTATTAGGCTGAGTTCCTTGATAATACGTGTAGCAGAAGTCGTAGTAATCCTTGAGACTGCTTAGATAGTTAGTGTATCTGTCTGGAGTGTTCTTAGGGCGTGGCGATCTTCTGACACTATTTTCCCTCTTTTCTTCCTCTGTGGTGCCTACGATACCGGCATCTACAAAAGAAGAGTGTATGATTTCATGGGTTCTCTTGTAGGGTCTCAGATGGGAACTGTTACGGACATATTTTCGTCCATCTGAGGATCGTACAGTTACTTGTGACCCATTTTTGTTTACTACTACATAAATATCATTGTAGTAGCGGGTGTCAGTTTTTTGTGAAATTTGATCTCTGATGAGTAAAACTTCATCACCGATAGAAATACTAGAGTTTGCAGCCTTGTGCTTACGGTCAGTGTATTCTTTTACTTTAGCCTTATATTCAGCGTCATGCTGTCTGACCTGGATATCATCTAACTTACTATCATTATCATACATGGGTAATTTGGTACGCAGCTTACGACCAAATAATAATTCTGCTGGACTCTTAACAGTCGCAGGATGGGGTGTATTTCTATAAGAAAATAAATACTTGTGGAGTTCACTCCCCCAATCTTTTCCTGTAGTCACGGCTATTTGAAGCCTTTTCTTTATGGACTTCATCGATGATTCAACAAGACCATTACCTTGAGGCCACTTAGGTGTACCCCTGCTGTGTTTAATTGCCAAGTTCTCACAGAATTTCCTAAAATCCTCTGAGATGAAAGCTGGTCCTGAATCACTTTTCAAGTACTGTGGGATTCCATGAGTTTGAAAAACTTCATCTAATGCCATTAGTGTGGTTGCAGGACTGGTCGATTTCACCGGAATGCACTCAAAATACCTACTATAATAGTCAATAACAACAAGCAAGTACTGGCTAGAATGACCAAATGGACCAAAATGATTTACCGCAACTTCCTTCCATGGCGCTGTTGGGAGGTCAGAACTCAACATGGGTTCCGGAGAACTTGGTTTACCTACTAATTGACACTCATGACATGCTGTGATGTGTTTGTCCACATCGCTATCAATGTTTGGCCACCAAACCTTAGTCCTCAAATTCCTCTTTGTACCAACAATCCCTAGATGTCCTGTATGAGCCAAATTTAAAACATGTGATCTGAGTTGAGAGGGTATGACTATTCTGCTGCCTCTCAATACTAGGTTTCCTATCACACACAATTCACCACTAATTAGCTTATACGACTTTGATATACCACGAACATCAAAATTATTTGAATTTATGCATTTCCTAACAATGGATAATTCCTCGTCGTCTAAAGAAATTTTCTCTATCTCTTTAGCGATCATAGCTCTAGGTACAGAATTTAAAGCTACAAATCTAACATATGCTTCAGCCTTGTTTGCGAGAGACAAATCACAAACTTTACTTGCTGAGAGCCTTGAGAGAGGGTCTGCTACGTTTTTGCTACCTGGCCAATAAACTACAGTGTAATCATATGGCATAAGACGTAACACCCAGCGTTCAATCCTAGCACATGGTTTTGAACGCGGACCATAAATAACCTTCAGTGGCTCATGGTCTGTAACCAAATCGAACTTATTGCCTATCAAATGTGGCTTGAATCTTTCACAGGCCCACACCAAACTTAGAGCTTCCCTTTCAGTCTGATGGTATCTAGATTCAACATCACTCAAACTTCTCAATGCATAGCTAATAACCCGTGGTCCATCCTCCTGATCCTGGATAAGAACAGCACCTAAACCAAAAGGACTTGCATCAGCTACCACCTTAGTCGGATATTTGAGATCAAAATAACCTAAAGTCTCACTACTGGCTAGACTTTTCTTCACTTTCTCAAACGCTACTATCTGCTCCTGGTTGAGAACAAATTTTTCTTTGACACCTTTCTGCTTGCCATCTGCTGGCTGCTTTTTCAGTCTGCGCAGTGGTTCTGTCTTGGTCGAGAAATCTGGTATGAACTTGCTACAATAATTAGCTAATCCTAAGAAAGAACGCAACTCCTCTATGCATGTTGGTTCCTTAGCGTTTACTATAGCATCAACTTTACCAGCCATCGGATCGATGCCCTTTGCTGATAGTTTATGACCTACAAATTCTAACTCATCAACACCAAATGTACACTTCTGCCTGTTGAGTGTCAATCCTGCTGATTTGAGCCTGTCCAGAACCTGTATCAATCTAGCATCATGCTCAGCTCTGTCTGAGCCATGTATAATAATATCATCAGCGAGGTTTGCTACACCTGGAATGCCTTGAATCAATCTATGAATCTCTGCATAAAATTTCTCTGGAGCCATAGAGCAACCATAAAATAACCTCTTATATCGGTATAAGCCAATGTGACAACTGAATGTTGTGATATCCCTTGAATCGGGATGCAGCGCAAATTGCGTGAAGCCTTCCTTCATGTCTAACTTGCTGAAAACCTTGCTGCCATTCTTATCCTGTAATAAATCATCAACAGTCGGCATGGGATGTCTTTCCCTAATAATTGCCTGGTTTGCCCTACGCATATCAACACATAGCCCAATATCACCATTAGCCTTAGGTACAGAAATCAAAGGTGAAATCCACTGTGTAGGCTTTGCTACTACCTCTATGATATCTGATTTAACTAGCTGTTCTAGTTTAGCCTCTACTTTACTCCTCAGTGCGAATGGAACGCGATTATATGGTTGACACACTGGAGTTACATTAGGATCTATTCCTATTTTTATATCTGGGCCTTTGAATTTACCTACGCCTGAAAATAAATTCTTTTAGTTATCTAGCAGACTACCGTAATTACTGACATTACTGGTATTAGAATCTAAGCTATTTACTCCTACGTTGTAGCCTATTTTGATTAGTTTTAGTGCATGAGATGTATCATTACTCAACAACGACGTCTGATCCCTATCATTAATAATTATGATTTCAGCTGTTGCCCGCTGATTTCCTGCTTCTAGTTCCGCATTGAAGCATCCGAACAAGTCTAAGGGCTTATCAGCAGTATATGGAAACAGTTCCAGGTCTGTTGGCTCTACTTTGGCTCTAAGACCTCTTGACACAAGTAAATCAAATGTGTCTTTACTAATCACATTGCTCTGTGAGCCAGAATCTACAAGCACATCAAGCGGAATGTTTCCTACTCTGATTTCAAGCTTGTCTAGATTAAACTTCGGCCTGATAGCTTTGCACTGAAATGTTGCCTGACCTTGATCAGCATTTTGACTACCAGCTGACAATATAGAATGCACCTTTTTCTTAGGTTCAACACTCCTACACGCAATAGCAAAATGACCTATTTTTGAGCATTTATTACATTGCTTATCCTTAGCTGGGCAGTTAGTATCACTACCGCTATGCTTGGAAGAACCACACCTATAGCATGATTCAGCTGACTTACGATTTGATGTACCTCTGTAGGATTTACCACCATTGGAGTCTTCTTATCTGGGTTTTGGCTTGCCGCCACTATTTCCATGCCTAACAAATGAGCCTAATCGGTTGACACCACCTGTTGCATTGGGAAATTCATGAGCATTACTTTTAGCATGAGCGCTAGCACCAGGGTTTTGACCATTTCTCATTTCCCTATTTTGCATTTCCACCGCTTCATGTGATGCTGAAATACTCATTAGCTTTGCTAGGTCAAGAGATGCCCCTGCTTCTAAGAACTTTTTTCTAAGAGCATCGTAATAGCAGCCTGAAACAATCTGATCAACTATCGAGTCATTAACATCAACGTACTCACAGCCTACAGATCCTTTTCTAAGTCTACCTACATATTGGGCTATCGTCTCACCTGCAGTCTGACACATTTGCCTAAACACATGACGCATGAACCTTTTATTTGGTTTTACCAAAAAATGCGCGTTCAAGACTTGAATTGTGCCATCATAATCATCGGGCTGACATTTTTCAGTAACCTCCTCGATTGAATCGTTATGATTCTTAAGCACCTCCCGAACACGTGGTCCACCACAGAATAACAACAATGCCTGACGTTGTCTCCTAAGCGATGTTTCCTTAGCGGAAGTTCCACTGGGGTTGAACAAACCCTTACAATCAGCATAGCAATCGAACTCCTCGATCCATGCCAACCAAGCTGTAGCTACTACACTTGCCTCACCTTCTACCTCAAAATTACCTGGGCGTCCTATATCAAGACTCATCTTTTATGATCTGATATGCGCTATTCAGTGAAAATTTTCTAATGAGTAAAGGTTTACATTTAGTACTACAAGTAATCGGAAATCAACTTATCTTATTCTGATAGTCTTTTCTGTCTCCGTCACTGTCATGGGCTACTGTTCTTCGCTTAGTCTGTGTCTGTGTTTGGCTGCGTACCGTCTGTTTATGGATCTATCACCCTCTTTGGCATAGTCTCCTTCTCCACCTCAATCTTTTTGAGTTTTATCCTCGTCGCCAATGTTTATTTTGTGTTTTGTTGGTTGTATATAAATCAAGCTGTTTGATTTATTGTTGGAGCGTGTACATTTATTATGTGACCATTGTGTCAATGACTTAAAAAATGACTGTATATCAACTGTACATCAACTGTACATCAACTATATATCAACTGATTATAATTGTGATGGCATGCCTTATTTATACTATCGGCAGCATACTAAACGAGCACGTGACTTAATTAGTGGTCACTGCATATGAGGACACAACAGAGGCGTTGTCATACGGTAAGAATCATGTTGATTTAAGAGTGACTGTTTTAAGTCTGGTTTGGAATGTAAACATGTTGCTTGTTTGCTTGAGGATGACGAATGAATTTTGTCCAGGTCGTGGTCATTGGTTGCGTTTCGCTACCCTTAGGATTTTCGATATGTACACTATGGTTTTATCTTACGATAGCAAAGCTACACCTATAACAAAATAAGCATATTCAGCAATGGTTGGGTTCTTTTTGGTTTTCATCTTTGATTTTTTTTGATATTCTACACAATTGTTGAATGAGGAGCAGAGGAAGACAACAGGGAAAGTTTTTGAACTGACGAAGTCACTCCAATACTTATTCAATAACATTGCATGGTTACAAAGCTTAGAGATCTGAACGTACTTTTTGAGAACTTTGCTTTCAGAACCATCAATCTTTTGCCATGCCTCAACATCTCTCTGAAAGCGTCTGCCGCCTCAAATTGATTTTCCTCAATAGCCTGCATGGCATCATCGTATACAGTAGAAGACTCTGACATGATATGATATTCAATCCATTCCTTAGCATAACCGTTTGACATTAGACAGTAGGGTGGTCAATTTTTGTGCTTGTGCCCCACTAAATACCATGGACTTAGCTTTAGGAGTTGAGATATTACCAATAGACTCCTTGACATATCAAATCATAGTTTCTATTATAGTCTATGCACTAGCAGGATTTGCTTGGATTTTTCCTCTCATTACTTCTACATTAATCTTACTTCATATAGCTTAAGGGTCCAATAATATAACATTTTAAGAGCTTTTGTCAATGTCATGATGTCCGTCCTTATTCAAAATGAAAGGAATCCTGGCTGAGATTTTTCTTCATTACTTGGCAGTGAATATCTCTGCTCACATGAGGCTAAATTTCCCAGAGTCTGACTGAAAAACTCTTATACATGGAGCAATATAGTAGATGGCATGATTAAAATTCAAAAGATATTGCAGATCCCTTTAGTATTGGTATTTTTACAAAATCCTGCATTGTTCTCAGACTTTCCCTCGCCGGGGGCCGCCGGGCGAGGGGCAGAAGTCTGGGGGGCTCAGACTATCTCTATTAATGAATAAGGGTTAACCCATAGACCTTATGATAAACCTAGACAGGACACACAGCTGAAGTGAAGCACTTAATTGTGGGGCGACGTAATGCCATTGGAAGGTGTTTCACTGTTTCAACAATTTCCTCAAAAAATTCAGAATAGAGCAGGCACTGATCTGCTTGGTAGGATTTTAATTGAAACATTGATCCAAATTATAATAAAAATTATAATCATAAAATATTTATACATATATTCAAAATTCTTAAAATTGCTTGTTTTAGGTGTCACACCTCCCAGCAGTAAACTGTCACCAGCTGCAGCAAAACAGACTACTAGCATCCCTCCACCTGCCAAAGGACCACCCAGTAAACAAAGCCATGCCAAGCATAGCGTAACGTCATCACACAAACAAAACACTGACTATAAACCTGTCACTGAGCCGCCCACTACACTCGAGCTCATCAAGTATGAGAAAACACCATCAAATTGTTATGCTGTTAGCTGGAGAGAGGACAGCAATATTCTCTGCTCTACTTCGAGACATAGTGTACAGATAAGATCCGGTGATGATCTGAAGCTAATAAAGAGTATAAACATTACTGGCTGCGCCGTGTCAGCTTACTCTGTAGGTGATAAACTCATCACTAAGGTGGATAAAGATATGAAAGTCAGCACCTACATCGGTACAGAGAGTAATCCTCATCACACTCTATTACATCAGTATGAGGGCTACAAGTACAGTCATCTGTCTGTATCAGACAGTATAATAGCAGATATAGACAGAGCTAATGAACATCTGATGATCTACACAATCACAGGTAATCACCTGTATAACACTGACATTAGTGATATGACGTGGCCTTATGGAGTACACATTCTACCAGGTGATAACAGTGTACTCGTGTCTGACTCCAGGGGAGGAGGAGGGGTGAGGAAGTATGAGCTGCAGGCCGGTACTCATCAGCCTGTGTGGAGATGTACGGGTCTGAGCACACCATGGGGTATAACATCAGATCAGTCTGGTCTTATCTATGTGGTGTCCGGGGGTGAGAAGAAGATATACCAGATCTCATCTACAGGTGATTATATTATTATCTGGTTGTTTGGGTTTAGTATGGGTAGCATACAGTGGTAATTATGAATATCATTGCAATGATGAGCATTCCTCAGGCACAAATCTACTATCATGAAAATTATGTAATTGATATATAGTTACCAAGTATTTTCCTATCAAATTTAGGAATTTCTTATTATTGTTGCTTGATTTTGGCACAATTTATCGTGTTTGATATAGATTAATTATGGCCTTAAGTTTTGTAGCATGTTGGTACTGATTTAACTTGGTGTATATTAGCGTTTGTAGGGATACTCTGTATCAAACAGCACTTGGTTTTGGTATATTGGGGAAAAGTTAAATTTATCAGAAATAATATTAGAAAAATAAATAATGACCTCAAACCATCAGTCAAAATCTAAATTATCATTACAGGACAGGTACAACTTATAGATTGGGTGGCTGAGCAGGGAAAATGGAACCTTCCATTCTCCCTGGGCTGGGGTAGAATTTATAACTAACATAAATACCCAACCAAAATCAGATCAGATGAATGGAATTTATTTTATGTTGTTTAATATTGGATTAAATTTTACTGGATTAGGAGTTATCCATCTTCTGTTGATATTCTGACATGGGCTATTATTAATGAGAGACAACTCTAATTGCAGACCAATCTGATTTATTTTTATTGAGCTATGACTATAGCAATGCCATCTTAAGCCCTCATATATGAGGGCTTAACATGGCATTGCTATTAGTGTGCCAACAACCCAAGATCAAATCGTATTTTGCCTTAATCCTTCACGATAAGATTCACATGCGACTATTTTGAGGCAATTCTGTTTATAGTATAATGATAGGGGGCTAATATTTAGTGCCTGTTATGCAGTCAGCGTTGGAATGTTTAGGGATAGAATTTCAAGTCGGTTAAATTTCCTGTCAACAACTGACAATATTTTTATATACGGTCCTGGGAAATTTTGGCAGTTTTTTACTAAATACCAAACTCAGTTTCCAGCCCAGTTTTGTGTTTTGTTAAAAGAAACTCCCAACAAACTTTTGTGATAGCATAAATATAGCTTATACTACCTGTACCTGTACTTTTTTATTCTATTTTCCACACAAAAGGGGAGATGATAGGAGAACTCACTCACACAACACTCGGGGATCTCTATGAATTGTATGATGTGAGTATAAGAGGAGAGAAGATGGTGGTGTGTGGATCTTATGGAGCTGCTCTCTTCAAACTCAAGTAGAGGTTTGTATCATAGAATTATTATTCATGGTCATGTATGATGCCTGTATTATCTGCAAAATACCACATATGTATAAAGTAATGAGTTACGCAAATCGTGCCGTGATGCCTCCATTGTCTCCAAATTACTGCCTCCGCACCTATTAACAACTTATGCAGATTGTACTGTGATGCATTCATATATTATCATATTTTATTTGAATAGAATGTGTCCACTGAACATGGTACCAAATTAACTTTGTTGCATGTAAAAATTTCCTATATTTTTTAGGATTCAAACCTGAGTGGGAAAACCCGGTGTAGAGATAGACAGCTGTTATCGCATGAATTGATAAGCTGTGTTTAGACGGATGGACTTAATTATATTATAATTTTATACAAAGAATCATCTGACACTTGCTCTTTCTGAGCTCATATACTTTCTATATTTACTCAGTTGTTTGTGCATGATTTCCTGATTTTATTTCCGATTTTATTGCTCACTTTGTTTTATATATATATACATATATGCTTAGTTTTATTTAACTTTTTTTAATTGAAATAACTGAAATTCCCAAAAAGATGTTATACAAATATCCGATAGTGTCCTAAAGTTAGTAATTTGTTCTTTATACTCGCATAGAACGATGCTGGGGTGAATGTTTTGAAGTTCAAAATGCATGATTTCTTATTAGTGATGATTACTTTTGAAACTTATAACTTTGCCTAACCCAAAGAAGTTTAGTGATGATAAAGGAATCCAGTCTGGTTTCTGTATTTATTTATGTTGTACCCACTTGTAGATTTGCAGCGTAACTTGATAATTTTGCTCTACTTTTACTTGCTAGATATTTATGTGTTTCATACCAATCCGCAGGTCTTCCATAAACGTAATTGTCTGTTTTATTTCTGTAGCACTATTCTGTGCATACGAAACTGTAAGTTTGGTTTTAATCTAAAGTTTTTTTTTTAAATATGCATGTTTAAATCACGAATGGCTTTGAATAAAAGATTGACCAAAACGCAATTGCTTTACACAACTTTGGTTCCGAACCTTCTGTAATGTATATTATGTACCAGTCACCAGTGATGAATGGTATTATATATGGTCACGAGTGATGAACACAAAAATAATGAGGACAAGTAATGAGATTTAAGTTTGGTAAAAGGTTGGTTGTATGCAGGTCAATTTGGTATTTTCTCTCATTGGAATGTACTCCACCCCTTCTCCCCCTCCTCCCCCTCCCCCTCCTCCCCCTCCTCCCCCTCCTCCCCCTCCTCCCCCTCCTCCCCCTCCTCCCCCTCCTCCCCCTCCTCCCCCTCCTCCCCCTCCTCCCCCTCCTCCCCCTCCTCCCCCTCCTCCCCTCCTCCCCCTCCTCCCCCTCCTCCCCCTCCTCCCCCTCCTCCCCCTCCTCCCCCTCCTCCCCCTCCTCCCCCTCCTGGAGGTAGGGTGGATTAGAGTCAGAACTTACAAAACACATCGTACAACAATCTTAATTTTCTTTGCGGAAATCAGTAGAAGGAAAGTCTCTGAAACTTATTCAGAAGCACATCCTGTATTTCACCGAGGTATAAGAGCATTCCAGCTAGAAAAGTGGCTAAAACAGTATAAATGTAAGATATATGCTATTTCCCTTTTTAAGAGTCCAAAGAGACAGTGGGCGTGACATTAAATAATCATGTTGCAGTTTCGCAAATAAAAGGGGGTAAAATTGCATGAGATTTCTATTGTTTGTGTACCTGTGACCCCTATACATCATAAAACAGAATTGGGACAGGATGTTATGATAAGATGTCACTTTCCGCAAATCTCTTCTATATATAAATACAGTAGTAACTATGGCAGCAGAAGTTGTAGGTACCAAAACCCTTTGGCAAAATCAAACTCTGCTCTGAGAAATTTTCTTCAGCAGGGAAGAAACATGTGGTACTGTGATTCATTTGAAAAGTATCCCAACTGTAGGTTAGTGGATGTAGCGTCTGTTTTGTCAAACTTAAAAATCAAATCCAAAGATCAATAGCCAGCTTGGTATAACGATACCTGTCAAACACTGGAGACTCTCAGAGATGTCATTAGATATTCCTTTTCGCCTGCTTTTTGTGTATTTCAATTCGGATTGTAGGAAACATACGGGAGTTGTGCCCTGTTTCAGCATGACGGGATAACTAGTTCAGAAGCAAGCTTTGGCATTTATTTGAAACCATCAATTGTTCACTTATCTTTTATATCCACTGCACAATGTTTTGAACTATGCCGCTTTCGGTGATGAAAGTATCCCTGCTAGTTTATCTCAACCACTGTAATAATATCTAAAGTCCCCTCAAAGTTTGTGTGTTGGCTATTTCGAGTGTAAACTGAGGCACCTCATAGGGGCTGCCCCTCAATAAAGACGGTGAAGGATTTTTGTATAAATCATTATTATTCCATGTTTTAGTGCTTGATGCTACTGTTGTTCACGACCAGTTGCAAATCAGCTGGGGACACGATGTCAAAGTAGGCTGAGGTCAAAGTACAGTCTTAATTTATGATTATGTGTATGATTTCTCGATTTTATTCACGATTTTATTTTTGATTATATTCCCGATTTTGTTTCCTTTTTTTCCCGAGTTTAGTTTCGATTTTATTTCGGACTTTCTTTCCAATTTTATCTTGCGTAAATATATACATAGTTTATGAAGCATTTTATAATTTGAATAACTTCAATATAAAAAAAATTCCAAAATTCCCAATAGTGCCCTGAAGTTGATTATCCTTGTTTATTCTAAGCACAATGATGCAGGGTGAACTTGTGAGTGCAAAATGACAAAAAGCATGATTTTTTACTATTGATGTTCTTTTTTTCTAAACTTATAAGCCAGGCTTCAGTATTTACTGGTTTTGTACCAAAATGTAGAAGATTAATAATTAATTAATAACTTGATTGCGCTTACTACATATATATTTGTTCCATACCAAGCCATAGCTTTTCGACATATTTTCTGTTTATTTTGTGTAGCACCATTATTGTGAATCAGAAACTGCTGGAGCTGTTATTTTGGTTGTACCTTTGAGTTTTAATTCTTGAAATCTGAATTTTTAAATCAAAGACTCTGTAGAGCTTGTGGATTATCACTATGTTACAGATATAATATAAGTATTCTAATTTTTTTATATAGAGTTGCGCTTTCTTTTTATCACAACAGACAACTTCCCAATGTAGGGAGTCAGGTTTTACTAGTAGTGTTTCTCTAATTGAATGACATTTTATCTACGCTCAATAACTAAGGTGGGAGGATCAGTCAGTATTTATCAGTTTATTCTAAGCACAATGATGCAGGGTGAACTTGTGAGTGCAAAATGACAAAAAGCATGATTTTTTACTATTGATGTTCTTTTTTTCTAAACTTATAAGCCAGGCTTCAGTATTTACTGGTTTTGTACCAAAATGTAGAAGATTAATAATTAATTAATAACTTGATTGCGCTTACTACATATATATTTGTTCCATACCAAGCCATAGCTTTTCGACATATTTTCTGTTTATTTTGTGTAGCACCATTTTGTGAATCAGAAACTGCTGGAGCTGTTATTTTGGTTGTACCTTTGAGTTTTAATTCTTGAAATCTGAATTTTTAAATCAAAGAGTGGCTTTGAATAAAAGATTGACAAAAACGCATTTGTTTTACACAACTTTTGATTAGAAGTTTCTGTCATGCATATAATTATATCTATAGTGACAAGTAATGAATGCCTGTAAAATCTATTCAGTCGGCAGTCAAAACAATCAGTTCAAGTAATCATGAGCTTTTATTTCGGTAAAAATGATTGATCGAGTCGATCTGGCATGCTTTGCCATTAGAATATTCTATCTGGAAATCCCATTGTGAGATCCTCATTGAGCACATAATTGTAATTCTAATAGTATGAGCGCTTGATATTTAGCGCTTAACCTACTCCAATCAGAACCTCCTTCCCGACTCCTATCTGCGCCTTCGCCCCTACTTTCCTCGGCCCTCCTCCTTCCCTTTCCTCCCCTCATCCCCTTCCCTACTCCTATCTGCGCCTTTGCCCCTACATTCCTCGGCCCTCCTCCTTCCTTCCCCTCATCGCCCTCCCTGCTGCAGTTCACCAACTGATTTTTGTCAACTCGAATACAGATATTAAGGGTATAAAAAATGAGGAACGAAAATTTAATCAAATTCCTGTACAGTGTGTCTCACTAAAACCTATATATTCCTTCAAATAATATATATATATATATATTTGAAGGAATATATATATATTATTCCTTCAAAATAATAATATACATATATTATTTTGAAGGAATATAGAAACTGTATATTCCTTCAAAATAAATGGTTCTACTGTCATCTGTTTATTTGTGCACATAAAAATGCATCCCTGGACAGAGATTCGTCACATTTCATGAGCAACTGTTTCATAAAATGCATCAATCCAATAACTGGATTTGGTATGCATAGTCTAGCATTACGATTCATGTGTCTGTAGAGCTTGTGGATTATCACTATGTTACAGATATAATATAAGTATTCTAATTTTTTTATATAGAGTTGCGCTTTCTTTTTATCACAACAGACAACTTCCCAATGTAGGGAGTCAGGTTTTACTAGTAGTGTTTCTCTAATTGAATGACATTTTATCTACGCTCAATAACTAAGGTGGGAGGATCAGTCAGTATTGATCAGTCATTGTTTGTCATATGCTGAGTTTTGCTGTTAATCTGAAAATACACCGAACTACCTGTGATCGTAAGTCTGTGTAGGCTGAAGATTATACTAATTCTAGTGCTGGATATGGCTTATGTGAGTGATTTACCCGGCAAAAATAGAAATAAGCTGAAGTCAGGATCGGTCCGATGGTAAAAGTAAGGACTCGTGAAATTATGATTCAGATCTGAATCCTGGTGTTGGAAGTTTTTCTGATTCGGTCTTTGAGAGCCATTCATCTTAGGCTGGTCTCAATGTCCCATAAGACCTCTGTGTTTCCACCTGTAGTATGGATATCTGCCTCTTTCTCTTCGAAAATGGGTAGCTGGTTACCAGGGGCATATAGGGTCCTTCCAAGCACGAGATACCCAAAGCAGGTTAAACAGAATGGTTAAATTAGGCAAAAGATATATTCTACTACCGCTTTCATGTCACGGCTCTATAATACATAAACATGAATCGATAAAAATGTTCATAGCTGAATAATCATATATTGAATACATTCTTATTTGTGTTAACCATCACCCGCAGATGATCTCCCTGACAGGCAAAAGAATATTACAACCAAAAATAAATTTGAGGGAAAAGAAACTAATCAACCTATTGTAGTGAGCAGCCACCCTAAGTGATGGTGGGACTGCTCCACCCTCATTCAAGTAGCATGGCCAGCGCAGGGTGCACCAAGTATGAGTGATGGTGATTATTCTTACATGATTCTTATTATTGATACTCCTAACTAGATTAAATGCTCAAGTTGATTCGAAACTGATTCCAGTTTAATTATTTGTATAAAAAGCGACAGATTCCTATCACATAAAAATGTACTAAATAAAAAGTATTTGATCTAGAAATTAAACGGTCTATTTACTCAAGTTAAAATGGTTATTAATAACCAGCACGCTCCGGAGTTCTCTCAAACTGTCCGTACAACAGTTTATATACAACATGATTAACATATAAAAATTTTAATATTTATATCCTAACTAAGGCCGAGGGCGGTACATCAGTCAGACCGGGCATATGATACGGGGACAGGGCAACAGAACATGTCATTTTCATAAATGGCAAATATTGCGAACATACATTAGAGTGAGATTGTTTATGAATGGTCTGGCCTGCACTTGCAAACCGTTGCAGAGTGAATTGCATGATTTCCAGCACCGTTGGTAATCTGCAAAAGTCATATAATAATAATATTGTATTTCGTATTTTCTGTTAAGCTCTCTAGGAATTATATAATCAGTCTGGCAGATTGTGAACAAGAAGGAGTTGTGCTACCTCTTGTCCAGTATCATTAAACCCATTGGAATCGAATGTAACGCCGATGCCAATTTAATTTGATGTATGGTTGATGATGAGCAGTACTAGTCATGTGATAAACTAGAGCTTGAATTGCAAATCTAACATTGTGATTAAAAACCCTTCGCAGTCTTACATATATGCTCCTCAAAATCCCAAAGCATAATATTTAGAGTTTTTTCTCTTATCTTTTTTCTCTCCCCCTACCCTCCTCATCCCCAAGCATCGATATCTCCATTATCGCACTCATTCGAGCGTCTTCCATGATATATTATAATGTCAGCTGATATGTATGTATAGCTGATGCTTATTGCCCTCGTGTTATTGGTTGAAGCCTCATGGCATAAAGCGGGAGAGAGTATGAGATCAAGGAAAACAATTGAATGAAAACTGCCTTGTCACAGTCACAGCATGTGTGCGTCATTATAGCCGGCCAAGTTGTGTTATCAGGGAGGGTGGGGTATATGGAGATTGCACTCAACATTTTTTGTTAACAATCATAGGTAGGCTACCTGTTGAAAAGTTGTCCTGTCAAATTTACGCAATGGTTTACACAGGGGAGGTAACTCTAATGAAGAATTCATTGAGAAAACTAAAAGTTTACATCAGATTTAAAGAAGAGAGAGATATTTCTTCATTAAATATACATTTCTGACTTTTCTTAACGTTTTTAAAAATGTATTATTAATATGTAAAGGCCTATTAAGTCATAAGTAAAGCTATATACCTCATAGAAAGGTGGCATATTTTACCATAAAATCTTTGTAAATATTGCAGTTTTGGCATGAATTACTAACCACTAGACCTGAGTTCCAACCTGAAACATGTATGTTTGGTTGGGCAGGGCCATAAAACACCCAGTCAACATGCGATTATCAGTACTGATACACAGGTGTTCATAAACACCTAGTTGAAACTTTTTTTATGCAAATCTCAATGTTTACCAGTGCTGCTAGGATATTTTACAATGAACTGACCGCTGAAATCCAGCTGTTACTGTTAGTAAATAGTTGTAATTGATTGGAATTAAGAGGAATGCCTACGATCAGTGTTCAAGTTTTGTCATAACGATAACATAATTATTTAATCTATGTTGCATTGGTATAATTGTCAAATGATAAATTTATTTCTCAACCCTAGTGCTCCCACTGATCTTAAACCTTTGACAAGGCTTCGGGTTTTGAAATACCAGGGATAAGGTTTGAGACAGATATCTAGGGATTTATTAGAACAAGTTTGCTCCCTCTGTGGTGGTGGAGGGATATTGCAAATGTTTGGTTTCGTGGCGACATACTGTTTGATATGGTGGTAAGTGGCTCTTTTCAAGCCTTTTGTGTCATCTCAAACCTTAGAATAATGGTATAGAAAGATAGGAAGTATCAATCACAACAATATCACTCATAACTGGTTTACACGGAGTGAATAATTAGAACCTAAAACTGGACAATTTGTGGCCTGCTGAAATCCTAAGCATGCAGCACCGCTTGAAATGGCGTAAATCAGCAGAATATAACCCCATTTCCTTTCGATCAGGAGCATTGTATATAATTGTTCAACAGTACCGTACAGTACAGTACAGTACCGACCTAGATCAAGTTGAATCCAATTGCCTGCATTCAAGTTGCTACCTTCAACTGGGAGCAACTCTGAATGCAGGCAAATGGACAAAACTTGGTCTAGTACCAACCCTACCCTTACTCCGTGGCCTAAGTGTAAACTGTGTTCTAAAAAAGTTTTAGCCTGGATGTAATCCAGCAACCTTGTTCATGACTGTCCTGCTGCACGCTACCACTGATCCACAACATCTGTGTCAAACAATAAAATGTATTTGAGAATTAATCAGAATTAACTTGGCAATGATGTACAAACTCTGTAGTAATGCGTCTTCCATCTATAACATACTGCACCAAGTATAACCAAGGAAGAGGGAGTTCATTGGTATAACTAATTAGAGGTTGTATAAATCAAACATTGACATTTGTGAGTGGCTAAAACTTGTGCTGCAGTGTAACCAAATTTTCTTTTGAGCAGCAGCAATGCCATTGCCTGTCTGAGTGTATCGTTTTGATGCCATTGGACATGCCGTGTAGACTACGCTGGTATAAGGTTTGAAGCGGCAAATTTCTCAAAACACTAACAACCCTATCGTGTCCCAAGCATTAAGTTGGTAAAAACATGCCCAGAACTGGATTTGATCCACGGACATCTATCTTATAAACCAAGGACTCTAACACTATCCCACATATCCGTATAGTTTGTGAAGCAATAACTTTGGATTAAGTTACCGATGCATGCACTACATCACATAATGTGTTCTCTATATCAGAGAAGGATAATCTCTATGACAATAAATCAATAAATCTCTAGATCAATAAATCTGATGTTGGCATTTTTGTGCTCGGTTAAAAAGTGGGAAAAATATCTGATGTACAACCACATTTTCTTTTGAGCAGCAGCAAGGCATCGAATCGTCTGACAGCTCCAGTTTTTATACTGTTGGACTCCAGATTGCCTGAAAATTAAGCTCATATCATTTTTAGAGCGGTGAGGTATAAACATGATTTTATACGGTCAAAAAACCATTCTCTGAGAAACTGCTGCCATAATATGGAGCATCGAAAAATTAAATATCTGTCGGATTTTTATCAAACTGCAACCAGTTCAAGCTCTTATTGGCCTCATTCAAAATGCAAACAATTGGAATCCTGGGATTAACAGGTTAGTCATAACGCTGACTTGAAATTTGCAAAAATATACCAAGGGTGGGTATCATGCTTTGTTTTTTGCTCGGATCAATAAATAGATTTGCTTCTTACTAACTTCATAAGGAGGAGAAACTCCCGCTGATCTCGTATCCGTTTGGTTCTGCGGCTTTTCGTTCTCCGTCAGCGACCGTCTTAATTGGGGTCATTTTTGCTCTAAAAAACATGCCAAACGGCAGCATCAAAGAATTAAATCTCTGTCGGATTTTTATTAAACTGCAACCAGTTCAAGGTCTTATTGGCCTCATTCAAATTGCAAAATATTGGAATCCTCGGATTAACAGGTTAGTCATAACGCCGACTTGAAATTGATAAAAAAAATACCAAGGGTGGGTATCATGTTTGTTTTTCGCTCGGATCAAAAAATAGATTCGCTTCTTACTAACTTCAGAAGGAGGAACAACTCCTGCTTATCTCGAATCTGCAAACCGTTTGGCTCTGCAGCTTTTTGTTCTCCGTCAGCGTCCGTCTTCATGGGGGTCACTTTTGCTCTTAAAAAACATACCAAACGGCAGCATCAAAAAATTTAATCTCTGTCGGATTTTTATCAAACTGCAACCAGTTCAAGCTGTTATTGGCCTCATTCAAAATGCAAACTATAAGAATCCTCGGATAAACAGGTTAGTCATAACGCTGACTTGAAATTCACAAAAATATACCACGGGTGGGTATCATGCTTTTTTTTTTGCTCGGATCAAAAAATAGATTTGCTTCTTACTAACTTCATAAGGAGGGGCAACTCCTGCTGATCTCGAATCTGTAAACCGTTTGGCTCTGCGGCTTTTCGTTCTCCGTCAGCGTCCGTCTTAATTGGGGTCATCTTTGCTCTAAAAAAACATGCCAAACGGCAGCATCAAAGAATTAAATCTCTGTCGGATTTTTATTAAACTGCAACCAGTTCAAGGTCTTATTGGCCTCATTCAAATTGCAAAATATTGAAATCCTCGGTTTCGTGCAAGATAGTTCTTTAAAAGAGATCCTACAAGTTTAGACAAAACACCACAAAACCTTTTCGGGTTTTTCTCCCTCGGGATGAATTACTAGGTCCGTTTTTGTTGTTGAAGATGGAATAATGCTATTGTCCTAACTTGTTATTAAATAATCTAATACAACTTTGATGATGATTTTTGACACTAGAGCACTAGTTATTAGTACATCGTTCTGTTACAAATTAAGAAATAGGCAGGATTGTATCTTGCGAACTCTTTCTTTCTTGTTGTACAATCACCATTATATATCTTATTGTTAGTGTTAGCGCTAGTGTTAGCGTTAGAGTTTTTGTTTTTGTGAGCCAGTGCACAAGACTGGCTATAACTAATCATGGAAAATTCATTGTCCTCTAAAATGAAGTCTCACTAAAGTCGTGATACAGTTAAGAGAGAACTAACAGGAGGGAAACTTTACCTTTAGATCTGGTTTACATCAGCTATATATAAGGCTAGCTAACATTTATACATCCTCAATATAGACTCCCAATATAGTAAGCTAAAGTGAAGTGCTAGCTAACAAGCTAACAAACTCAACTCTAGCTCATATTCACTCTTCCTCTATGGTAAAATGCTGTAGACTGAATCAGACATTTTGACTGGGGAGCGGGTTGAGCACTATCAAGGCCTATATGTAGTTAATCTCTACATCACACTGACCATAGCAGTCCCTAACTATTGTTAGGGGCCTTTCAGTGTAGAGATCCCGGTCTTATTAAACCACAGTGTCGTAACATACGTAAATACGCTAGATCTCCTGATCAATTTATGGCATAATGCCAGAACGGAATGGTAATAGATATGTTTTTTTTTCCCAGTAGCAAATGCTGTTTTGATTGCTCACCAACATAAGTGAATAGCTGAATATTATATACACGTCACACATAAGGCTTTGCTTCCACTTCTAAATAAAAACAAAGCGTGACATCGCTAGGTAATATCATTTGTATATTTTCCATAACCCTCAGATGCTTTCTCAACTAAACGGCATAAACCTCACAGTCCAACTATAAAATTAAATGGTGTAAAATAGATTTTTGTGACAATGTAAGATATTTGGGAGTATTCTTTGATAACAAAATACGATTTGAAAATCATGTCGATAATGTTATAACAAAAGCAAATCAGAGGATGTTTGTCATCAGAACTTTTAATTACCAGAGTACAAAGCCTTTAGCCTGCATGTTATTCAAGAGTTTTATTGTATCCATTCTCAACTACTGCCTGCCTATTTTGTTCACTAGTATCTATTCACGAAACAAGAAAGCGCTGAGGGAGTTTTTTAAACAGGGTGACAGACTAGGTCTCGGTATTGGGGACCTAGATTCTGTCAAATCAAAACGAACTAAGAACTTGGCCCTGCAGATAATACAAGACGATAAAAATTTTTTAAACGATTTTCTTCTGAAACTCCCCTCAGGCAGATATTGAAGCCTCAAATACAGAACTGCCTGGGGGAAACACTCCTTCCTCAGGGGTTTGATTTCAATATTACTAGATATTTTTTAATCCACTAGAAGTCAGAGTACTTCACTCATTTCTTATATTTCTTTTTGTTTTACTCATGTAACAGTATTAACACTCAATCTCGCAGCATACCTAATGTTTGTGACAAAATAAACCAACCAACCAACTCATATGATCGGAGTTGTGCCCTATTCTTTCGTGGTGTGACAACTTGCAGGGATTACACGTATCAATGAATATATATATACTTTTTATTGGCATCAAAAGTCATCTCATTCGAAATGTTTTGCACTCAGTGCCAGAAAACAATTTTTTTTTTATAACAAAAAAAAGAGAAACAGAAGGGAAATAATATCATCAATGATGTTGGTCAAGTCGATAAAATATGGTTGAAAAGTAAAGTTTTGAATGAACTGAACTTCTCTTTAGATCTCAAATGTAACGGTAAAGAATTGTATGTAGCAGAAACTTTGTATCTTAGATTGTCTGTATGATATAAAAGTAAATGTTTATCACGAAAATTGAACTTGGTAGTGTTTTTAAATCCTCTATATATAAATGGAGGTGTTAAAAAATTGTTTATCTTATGCGCAAAAAGTGAAGTGAAATAACAAACAAGCTTAGGAAGAGGTAGGAGTTGTAATGATTGTGTAATGGATTCGGTTGAAATGAGATAATACGGGATGTAATGCACATTGGCGATAATGCGTAAAGCCCGTTTTTGCAACAAAAATAATCTATTGAGGGCATTATTGCAGGACAAGTTGCCAATGATATGGATACCATATATAAGGTGACAATAGATAAACTGGAAGTAAAATGTGCGGGCACTTGCTATATCCAAGAAGTATCTCAAATTTTGAAGTAGGTAAACATTCCGTTGTACCTTTTTATATACATACTCTAGATGATCCTGCCATGAAAGCGAGTCATTCAACACAAAACCCAGAAGCCTTGTAGTTCTCAGTCTGTTTAGTTTTTCATGCCCTATGTACAGTTCCAGGTCATAAAGCGGATCTGAGATATTAAGTAGCATGTAATGAGATTTCTGAACATTTATAACCATCCGGTTACGATTGCACCAATCCAAAATGCCACTTAAATCTTCAGATGCCTTTGCCTTTAGTTGCTGAAGGTTTTTATTAGATGACAGGAACACTGTATCATCAGCATATGCATATGATGATGAGTCTGATTTTGATGAAGTTAATAAATCATTTATGAAGATGAGAAACAAAGTTGGTGCTAGGATTGAACCTTGAGGGACCCCTATTGTGATTATATGCCTATGAATGATTATATACCCCTATGAATGATTATAGCCGTTAATTATCTTCAATTCTAATTTATGTTCACCATTTTTATACTGAATACTACATTTGATACAGGGTCAAGTTGAGGAGAGTGTTTATTTTATTCTGTGATGGAACCAATAAGGTAGAAAAAGTTGTCAGGGTAGTAAAAAAATAACAACATACCCATAGACATAAAAAATAGAATCTGTATTCAAAAACACAATTTACTGATACTATTTCTGTTGACAAGCACCTGCTCGGGGATAATGAAATTAAAATTTGATTAAAATTGAGGTGAGATGGCGTGATTGGTAAGCACACTTGCCATTTACTGCCCGATGATTGATGCCGCAGTTTAAGTCCTACTGGGGGGGGGGGGCGGGGGGCTTTCAAAGGTTAATTGTTCGAACACTAACACCTTCGAGTGCATACCTCTCCAATAAAAGCTCTAAAAACTTATCTGCACAGCAATGATGTGTTTTCTTTGTGCAGACATTCCCTGATAATCAGTGCACAATTAAAGGTGGCTATGAATCATCCCTTCATCCTGATATCCATCACCAGGAGAAATAACTATTCATACTCCTCTGCCCACGATTGGATCATTAATCAGATGAGCCTCCAGCTATTTCTTCTACTTGGCCTGTCTGATGAGGGAATGCGTACATAAATCAGTAGACTGTCCATTAAAGTGTGGTAGACAGAGAATTAAATAGCTGTTAGTGCGTAATTGCGTATCTCATTTAAATTTGAGCAGAGATAGTTCATTTAAGACCATAAAATTTTTGCAATAATGTTAGTAGCACTACATGTGATAACATCCATTTCTCTGAATATGGTGCCTTGTTTGGGCGTTCAATATATTAAACGGCTCCCGCACAAGTCATGACCTAATTCATAGAAATTTGTAACTGTAACTGTAAAAATATATTTGTTACCTGTTGGTATTCTAGGCAACTACTGTGGTTGACTTTTTTTTATTGATTCAAAGAAACTTCAGACAGCTGGCAGGCGAGAGATATATATAAGAAATTGGCAGTTGCGAACTATTGAATATAGATGTGTTGGACAACTCCACATCACTGCAAGATTCTACACGGACGAGGTCACATACAATACTCTTTTAGGTAAAATGAAAATTCATAAGCTCATCACTAGCGGAATTAATGATATATATATGTTAGTATGTTCTATTTAATTAGTTAAATTCATCACAATGTTAGAGAGATTAATATGACCACATGTCCAGTACTCTTTGGTTTTTCATTTGTAGTAGTTTAGCCAGTATTTTTTCTATACCAGCTCACAAAAACAGCAATTAATCATGATTTTTTGTTTTATCAATGGCAACTGCTGGGGTACAACCAAAGTATACTAAGAAAAGAATGCAATATAAATTACTGCCAATTTCTGAGTTTGTGAAGGAAAGATGATCTGTCATCTATACTTTAGTGAGATAGTAAATTTTTATTAGATTATATAACAAAAGAAAACCAAAATAACATTATTATGTCTTTAACAAGAAGGCAAGACCCAATAATTCCTCCCAAGGGAGATAAATCGAATAAACTTTTGTGTTTTGTCTCAGGGTGGATCTTTATAAATCTCTTTAACCCGTAGAATCTCTTTCAAATATGTATTTTGCAAATATCCTTATTCATGTGATATGTACCGCATACAATGACCTCCCATCCTTTACACTGAGAATATTCTGATGTTAGAATTGCGGTACGCAAAAGGAATTATAGGCAGCTACAGTCGTCGACTAATTTTTTAACAATTCGATAAGATTTCAGATAGCTGGAAGCCAGGCCATATTTATAGGAAATTGGCAGTTGGAAACTTTTGAATATAAGTGTCGGACAACTCTATATCACTGTTAGATGAGGTCACACCCAATCCCCTCCTTATTAAAACAAAATTTCATAACCTTTTCGATTGATGTTACTATCCCAATATAAGATAGTAATTTCTATTTAATAACTTACCGTCAATTTTACTTTCCTGATCGTGTGCTTGTCAACAGAAATAGTTGTCAGTAAAATGTGTGTTATTAAATAGAGTTTTTATTTTTGTTTCTATAGGTATGTAAATGCTATGATTACTAATATGTCAGTTTTTCTCTATCTTACTGGTTCCATCGCAGAATAGAATAAACACTCTCCTCAACTTAACCCTGTACAAATTTGAGTATTTTGTATAAAAATGGTTGACCATGAATACAAATATTGAGTGAATAAATGATCTAGGTCCCCCATTGATACAAGTCATCCCTGCAAGTTGTCCCGACACGATAGAAGAGGGCACAACTTCGATCATGTTACGGTTATGGAAAATATACAAATACATGTTACCTAGCCATGTCATGCTTGAGTTTTATTCATAATAAAACCCTATGTGTGACAAGGCTATAAATTATCAGAGTAATAGTACAGTTTGATTAGCACCAACCTCACATGAGATGGCAAAAACTGGACCTCATCCCAATGTATGAATGGGATGTTGTTCATAATCAGTAACTCGGGAGTATTCCATCCAAGCAATATCTATGAGAAAAATCATTTTCTCTCCTTTATATATGAGAGTTCTTTGGTATTTCATAATTCTATGATAATGAGCTATCAAATCGGCATTTGCTGCTGGAAAAAAATCTATCTATCACCATTACGTGATGGAAATATGCCATAAATTGACAGGAGACCTAGCGTATTTACAAAGATCAGTGACGATGCCATGGTTTAAGACCAGTATCTCTACACTAGAGGGCTTTTGAACCGCAGTCAAGGACTGCTAAGGTCAGTGTGATATAGAGATTAGTTACATATAGGACTTGACAGTTCACAACCTACTCCCCAGTCAACAAGATGTCTGATTCAGTCTACAGCATACTACAATATAGGAGGAGTAAATATGAACTAGTAGAGTTATGTTTGTTAGCTAGCACTACAGTTTGGTGAGCGGAATTGTAGCGACGAGTCGTAATCATACATAGCTATAATAAGCCTGATATAGGTAGATAACTACAAGCCATTCAAGTGTAGAGCCACCAAGAGACAAAAAGCCTATTTTAAATTTTATAATGTAATAATGTAGCTTCGACTCATTTTTATCTTTTTTTTCCACTTATGTGCTGTACTTTCAGTGCTATCAACATATTACAGGATGGATATTAGAATTCCGTAATAAACTTGGGTTGATAATGAAATGCTACTTCCAGCTATCCTAGACCATGTTTGGACCATTTGCCTTGCTCCCCATCCACTCGTCATGTGGCGTAACCAGTGGAAGAGAGCAACTGGAATGCTGGCAATTGGATTAAACTTGATCCCCTGTTATTGATACACTTAAATGGAGTCAATTTGTATTCAGGGCCGTTGTTTACAAAAATTGTAGGTGAGGCGGTTTGAGGTGAGTCCAGAGCATCACCGAGAGGAAAAGTAGCAAAAAGAAATCCCACAGGAGCTGATTATGATATGGATTATCCAATTATAGCGTTTTTAGACCATTGTGTTTAACTTTCCCCTACAACTATGGCCTGGTAATTATAACATTTAGGGCAATTTTAGGTCTTTTTTTTCAAAATTATCCTGTGTAAGACCTTAGTCCCCTTGCCCTTCCTATGAGTACATGCGCCACTGCCCAAAAGGCCACTGGTTACATAATAGAAGTCTGATATCAACTTTCCATTGACCTGTTATTTTGGCCCGTAAAATAAGATTCTAGCTGTTGATATGCCATTTATAAAGGATTTCTTTATTTCTACTCACTGATTCCGTTTTTAGTAAAGTTAGAAAAAAGATCCCACCCACCCTGTGCAAATAATTATTTTAAATGACTCCACCTGGAGATCTTCTCACACATTTTTTCTGTACCGTAACCCCCAATTGAAACATTTAAAATGAATCTTGATGGACAAATTAAAGTTATCGCAAGCAAACAGTCAACACATCGAAGCAATCCCGCACTGAGAAGAGACAGCGGTGTAGCTTTTTTGATTTTGACATGCCACATGCCAAGCACAAGTGAGTTGCATACCCTACTTGGAACAACAGAAAAAGTCAGAGATCAGGTTACAAAACTTTAAGCAATAGCGATCAAGTTGAGTCAGTTGGGTTTCTTGGTCATCAATAATAAAAACATTCGATGGATGCACAGAGAGATCTTGGTAGAGGCTCGTATTGTTCACAAGAGAGTTTAGTTTTTGATGAGTATCAGATCTGATACAACCATGTGATATTCAAAATCGATCACAGGGTGCATTGGGTAAAAATGACACTTAAAATCTTTCCATGTGAATATAAACCATTGAAACGTTATGAAGAAAAAAATCAAAAAGCCTACACCGCTGTCTCTGCTCAGTGCGGCGTTGCTTCAATCTAAAAGTGCTGACTGTTTGATTGTGATGACTTTAGTTTGTCGATCAAGATACATTATAATGTATTTATTCGGGGTTACGGTACAGAATAAATGTGTGAGAAGATGTCCGGGTTGAGTCATTTAAAATAATTGTTTACAAACGGTGTGTGGGATCTTTTTTAATTTTACTAAAATGGGAATCAGTGAGTAGAAATATAAAAATCATTGAAAAATGTTATACCAAGAGCTAGAATTGTTTTACGCGCCTAAAAATTTAATGTCAAGGGAAAGTTGATATAAGACTTCTATGATGTAACCATTGAACCAGAGGCTTTTTGACCAGTGGCCTTATGACCAGTGGCCTTTGGGCCAGTGGCTTTATGGCCAGTGGCTTTTTGGCAGTGGCGTTTTGGCAGTGGCTTTTTGACCCGAAATGGCTCAGACCTGGCACTCCTTGTTCCAAGTGTATATTATATAGAACTATACTTTTTTATAATGTTTTAGCCCTCTATATAAAAAGGACTCACAAAAACATAATAATTATAAATTATATTAGGATTATATAGGACTGATACTGTGCAACATCAACCAGCTAAGCTGTAAGTAAGAGTGCACAAGATAAACTACTGATTTTTCTTAGTATGTAAAATAACAATGCGTTGCTAATAGTACACCAATCCATACTTGATCATCAAGGTGTAACTAGGTTATATAACACCTCAAAATTAACAATACAATTATTCAATTGCTCCAACAACAGAACCAGATATATAATTCATCTCAGGGGTGATAAATCCTAAAACTTTTGTGATGTTTAAATCTTTTAAACTTGTAGGATCTTTTTCTGATAAGTATTTTGCACATTACCTCAGTCATGTAGTACATAACACATACAATGATCTTCCATCCTTCCACTGAGAATTAAGAGGCAGAGTTATGCACTGCCTCCTGTAGGGTGTAGGGAAATTCACCCTGTTTAAGTATCGCATGCTATAAAAAGAGCATTCAAATGTTATCATTTTATAGAGCCACTTGATTTGAAAGCTGCACAATTATACTTCCGCAGCCTAATAGTGAGTTCAGTTCAGTATTCCTTTTATAAACATAAGCATGTTTTAACAATTTTATTACCCAATGTAACACTGTAATAGAGATGATACCTGTTGGAATTACAGGTAACTACTGTGGATGAGTAATTTTTATCAATAAGATAAATTTTTAGACAGCTGGCAGGCAGGCCATAGTTAAAGGAAACTGGCAATTTGGAACTTTTGAATATAACTGTGTTGGACAACTCTACATCACTGCAGGATACTACACGGAAGAGCTCACACCACATCCTCTACCCATTAAAATAAAATTTTTAACCTCACAAGCCGAATCTATCTATCCATATAAGATAGTATGTTATATTTGCTATGTATTCATCAATTTCATTATCCCCGAACAGGTACTTGTCAACAGAAATAGTATCAGTAAATTGTGTTTTTGAATACAGATTTTTTTTATTTCTATAGGTATCTTGTTATTTTTTTGCTAAATTTTTTCTTTATGTTATTGGTTTCATCACAGAATATCATAAACACTCTCCTCAACTTAACCTTGTATCATATTGAGTATTCAGTATCAAAATGGTGACCATGAATGAAAATATAAATAAATGACCAAGGACACTCATTAACATATATCATCCCTGCAAGTTGTCCCAACTCTATAGATGAGGGCACAACTCAGAGCAGGTGTGGGTAATGGGAAATACACAAATACATATCTGTTCAATAGGTATGCAGTCATTTTACTACTCTGACAATAATGGGATAATCATTTATTTTCAGAACACTCATTTATATATGACATCCCTGCAAGTTGTCCCGACACGATAGAAGAGGGCACAACTCTGATCATCGGAGGGTTATGGAAAATATACAAATACATGTTACCTAGCCATGTCATGCTTGTTTTTTATTCATAATGAAACCCTATGTGTGACAAGGCTATGAATTATGAGAGTAATAGTACAATTTGATTGGCACCAACCTCACATGAGATGGCAAAAACTGGACCTCATCCCAATTGTATGAATGGTACGTTGTTCATAATCAGTAACTGGGGAGTATTCCATCCAAGCAAGACCTATGAGAAAAATCTTTTTCTCTCCTTTATATATGAGAGTTCTCTGGCATATCATAATTCTATGATAATGAGCTATCACATCAGCATATGCTGCTTGAAAAAAATCTATCTATTACCATTGTGTGTGGAATTATGCCATAAATCGTTCAGGAGACCTAGCTGTTACGACACTATGGTTTAATAACCCCAGATTCTCTACACTAGAAGGCTTCTGAACCATAGTCAGGGACTGCTAAGGTCAGTGTGATGTAGAGAATAGTTACATATAGGCCTTGGCAGTTCATCACAACCTACTCCCCAGTCAAGATGTCTGATTCAGTCTACAGCATACTACAATATAGGAGTAAATATGGACTAGTAGAGTTATGTTTGTTGGCTAGCACTACAGTTTGGTGAGCTGAATTGTAGAGAAGAGTCATAATCATACATAGCTATAATAAGCCTGATATAGGTAGATAAATACCGGCCATTTAGGTGTGGAGCCGCCAAGAGTCAAAAAGCATAATTATTTTGAATTTTGTAATGTAATAATGTAGCTTCGACTCAGTTTTATCTGTTTTTTCCACTTATGTGCTCTACTTTCAATGCTATCAACACATTACAGGACGGATATTAGGATTAGGTAATAAACTTGTGAAAGTGGTTGATAATGAAATGCTACTACCAGCTATCCTAGACCATGTTTGGCCCATTTGCCTTGCTCCCCATCCACTGGTCATGTGGCATGACCAGTGGAAGGGAGCAACTGGAATGCAGGCAATTGGATTAAACTTGATCCCCTGTTATTGATACACTTAGATAGAGTCAATTTGTATTCAGGGCAGTAGTTTACAAAAATTGTAGGTGAGGCAGTTTAGGGTGAGTCCAGAGCATCACCAAGTGGAAAAGTAGCAAATGGAAATCCCACAGGAGCTGATTATGACATGGATAATCGAATTATATAGTTTTTAGACCATTGTATTTAGCTTTCCCCTAGAACAATGGCTTGGTATTTATAAAATTTAGGGCAATCTCAGGTCTTTTTTTTCAAAATTATCCTGTGTAAGACCTTAGTCCCCTTGCCCTTCCTATGAGTACATAAGTGAGTGAGATTTATTAGGGCACAGACCGGTGATCACTAAAAAAGCCACTGGCCAAAAAGCCACTAGTCAAAAAGCCACTGCCCAAAAAGCCACTGGCCATAAAGCCATTGGCCATAAAGCCACTGCCCATAAAGCCTCTGGCCAAAAGGCCCCTGGTCATAAGGCCACTGGACACAAGGCCACTGGTCATAAGGCCGCTGGTCAAAAAGCCACTGCCCAAAAAGCCATTGGTTACATAATAGAGGTCTGATATCAACTTTCCATTGAATTTTTTTTCTGCCCGTAAAATAAGATTCTAGCTGTTGATATGCCATTTATAAAGCACTTCTTTATTTCTCCTCACTGATTCCCATTTTAGTAAAATTAGAAAAAAGATCCCACCCACCCTTTGCAAATAATTATTTTAAATGACTCCACCTGGACATCTTCTCACACATTTTTTCTGTACCGTAACCCCAATTAAAACATTAAAATGAATTTTGATGGACAAATTATAGTTATCGCAAGCAAACAGTCAGCACATCAAAGCAATCCCGCACTGAGAAGAGACAGCGGTGTAGCTTTTTTGATTTTGACATGCCACATGCCAAGCACAAGTGAGTTGCATACCCTACTGGGAACAACAGAAAAAGTCAGTGATCAGGTTACAAAACTTTAAGCAATAGCGATCAAGTTGAGTCAGTTGGGTTCTTGGTAATCAATAATAAAAACATTCGATGGATGCACAGAAAGATCTTGGTAGAGGCTTGTATTGTTCATAAGAGAGTTTAGGTTTTGATAAGTATCAGATCTGATATAACCATGTGATAATCGAAATCGATCACAGGGTGCATTGGGTAAAAATGATACTTAACATCTTTCCACGTGAATATAAATCATTGAAACGTTACGAAGAAAAAATAAAAAAACACTAGGCCGCTGTCTCTGCTCAGTACGGCATTGCTTCGATCTAAAAATGCTGACTGTTTGATTGTGATGACTTTATTTTGTCCGTAAAGATACATTATAATGTATTTATTGGGTTTACGGAACAGAAGAAATGTGTGAGAAGATGTCCGGGTTGAGTCATTTAAAGTAATTATTTGCAAACGCTGGGTGGGATCTTTTCTAACTTTACTAAAATGGGAATCAGTGAGTAGAAATCGTTAAGAAATTGTATACCGAGAGCTAGAATTGTTTTACGCGGCCAAAAGATCATGTCAATGGAAAGTTGATATAAGACTTCTATGATGTAACTATTGAACAGTGGCTTTTTGGGCAGTGGCTTTTTGACCAGTGGCCTTTTGGAAGTGGCCTTTTGACCCGAAATCGCACAGACCTGGCACTCCTTGTTGAAAGTGTTCATTATAGAGAACGATACTTTTTTTCATGTTTTAGCCCTCTATATAAAAAGGACTCACAAAAACAAATACATATCATCTTTAGTACTAAAGTTAGAGCATAAAGACAACAACCAGCTAATATGTAAGTAAGAGTGCATGAGATAAACTACTGCCTTTTCTTAGTTTGTAAAATAACAATGCGCTGTTAATAGTACACCAATCTGATACTTGATCCTCAAGGTTTAACTGGATTATATAACACCACAAAAATAACAATAAAATTATTTAATTGCTCCAACAACAAAACCGGATATATAATTCTTCCCAGGGGAGACAACTCCCAAAAGTTTTGTGGTGTTTAAATCTTTTAAACTTGTAGGATCTTTTTCAAATAAGTATTTTGCACATTACCTCAGTCATGTAGTATATAACACATACAATGACCTTCCATCCTTTCACTGAGAATTTTCTGATTAGATGTTAGAATTGTTATATGCAAAATGAAGAGGCAGAGTTATGCACTGCCTCCTATAGATTGTAGGGAACTTTACCCACTGTTTAAGTATCGCATGCTATAAAAAGAGCATTCAGATGTTATCATTTTATAGAGCCACTTGATTTGTAAGCTGCACAATTATACTTCCGCAGCCTAATAGTGAGTTCAGTTCAGTATTCCTTTTATAAACATAAGCATGTTTTAACAATTTTATTACATTCAATGTGAAACTGTAATAGAGATGATACCTGTTGGAATTACAGGTAACTACTGTGGATGACTCATTTTTATCAATTAGATATATCTTTAGACAGCTGGCAGGCAGGCCATACTTATAGGAAACTGGCAATTGGGAACTGTTGAATATAACTGTGTTGGACAACTGTACACCACTGCAGGATACTACACAGAAGAGCTCACACCAAATCCTCTACTCATTCAAATAAAAATTCCTAACCTCAAAAATTGAACTAATTATCCAAATATAATCACAATATTATAATCATCAATTTCATGATCCCCGAACAGGTGCTCGTCAACAGAAATAGTATCAGTAAATTGTGTTTTTGAATACAGATTCTATTTTTTATTTCTATAGGTATATTGTCATTTTTTTACTACCCTGACAACTTTTTCTACCTTATTGGTTCCATCACAGAATAAAATAAACACTCTCCTCAACTTGACCCTGTATCAAATGTAGTATTCAGTATAAAAATGGTGAACATAAATTAGAATTGAAGATAATTAACGGCTATAATCATTCATTGATACGTGTAATCCCTGCAAGTTGTCACACCACGAAAGAAGAGGGCACAACTCCGATCATATGAGTTGGTTGGTTGGTTTATTTTGTCACAAACATTAGGTATGCTGCGAGATTGAGTGTTAATACTGTTACATGAGTAAAAGAAAAAGAAATATAAAAAATGAGTGAAGTACTCTGACTTCTTGTGGATTAAAAAATATCTTGTAATATTGAAATCAAACCCCTGAGGAAGGAGTGTTTCCCCCAGGCAGTTCTGTATTTGAGGCTTCGATATCTGCCTGAGGGCAGTTTCTGAAGAAAATCGTTTAAAAAATTTTCATCGTCTTGTATAATCTGCATGGCCAAGTTCTTAGTTCGTTTTGATTTGACAGAATCTAGGTCCCCAATACCGAGACCTAGTCTGTCACCCTGTTTAAAAAACTTCCTCAGCGCTTTCTTGTCTCGTGAATAGATACTAGTGTACAAAATAGGCAGGCAGTAGTTGAGAATGGATACAATAAAACTCTTGAATAACATTCAGGCTAAATGCTTTGTACTCTGGTAATTAAAAGTTCTGACGACAAACCTCCTCTGATTTGCTTTTGTTACAACATTATTGACATGATTTTCAAATCGTGATTTGTTATCAAAGAGTACTCCCAAATATTTTACATTGTCACAAAAATCTATTTTTACAACATTTAATTCTAGAGTTGGACTGTCAGGTTTATGCCGTTTCGTTGAGAAAAGCATCTGAGGATTATGGAAAATATACAAATGAATATTACCTAGCGATGTCACGCTTTGTTTTTATTTTGAAGTGGAAGTAAAGCCTTATGTGCGACGTGTATATAATATTCAGCTATTCACTTATGTTGGTGAGCTATCAAAACAGCATTTGCTACTGGGAAAAAAACCACTTCTATTACCATTTTCGTGCTGGCATAACTCGATCAGGAGATCTAGCGTATTTACAAAGACCTGTTATGACACTGTGGTTTAATAAGACCGGGATCTCTACACTGAAGAGCCCCTAATAATAATTAGGGACTGGTAAGGTCAGTGTGATGTAGAAATTAGCTACACATAGGCCTCGACAGTGCTCAACCCGCTCCCCAGTAAAAATGTCTGATTCAGTCTACAGCATTTTACCATAGAGGAGGACTGAATATGAGCTAGAGTTGAGTTTGTTAGTTTGTTAGCTAGCACTTCACTTTAGCTTACTGTATTGGGAGTTTATATTGAGGATGTATGAATGTTAGCTAGCCTTATATATAGCTGATGTAAACCAGATCTAAAGTTTCCCTCCTGTTAGTGCTCTCTTAACTGTATCACAACTTTAATGTGACTTCATTTTAGAGGACAATGAACTTTCCATGATTAGTTATAGCCAGTCTTGTGCTCTGGCTCACAAAAATAAAAACTCTAACGCTAACACTTACGCTAACACTAACAATAAGTTATATAATGGCGATTGTACAAAAAGAATGAAAGAGTTCGCAAGATACAATCCTGCCTATTTCTTAGTTTGTAACAGAACGATGAACTAATAACTAGTGCTCTAGTGTCAAACAACATCATCCTACTGGGGGGGGGGGGGCTTTCAAAGGTTAATTGTTCGAACCCTAGGACCTTCGAGTGCATACCTCTCCAATAAAAGCTCTAAAAACTTATCTGCACAGCAATGCTGTGTTTTCTTTGTGCAGACATTCCCTGATAATCAGTAAACAATTAAAGGTGACTATGAATCATCCCTGATATCCATCAGCAGGAGAAATAACTATTCATACTCCTCTGCCCACGATTGGATCATTAATCAGATGAGCCTCCAGCTATTTCTTCTACTTGGCCTGTCTGATGAGGGAATGCCTACATAAATCAGTGTATGTGTGTATGTGTATGTGTGTGTGTATGTGTGTATGTGTGGAAGAAAGAGAATTAAATAGCTGTTAGTGCGCAATTGCGTATCGCATTTAAATTTGAGCAGAGAAAGTTTATTTCAGACTATAAAATTTTTGCAATAATGTTAGTAGCACTACATGTGATAATGTCCATTTCTCTGGATATTGTGCCTTGTCTGGGCGTTCAATAGATTAAACGGTCTAGCTGATTTTCTTTGGTTTCATATATCGGCTCCCACACAAGTCATGACCTAATTCATTGAAATTTGTAACTGTAACTGTAATAATATATTTGTTACCTGTTGGTATTCTAGGCAACTACTGTTGTTGACTTATTTTTGTTTGTTCAAAAAAACTTCAGACAGCTGGCAGGCCAGAGATATATATATGAAATTGGCAGTTGCGAACTATTGAATATAGATGTGTTGGACAACTCCACATCACTGCAAGATACTACACGGACGAGGTCACATACAATACTCTTTTAGGTAAAATGAAAATTCAAAAGCTCATCACTAGCGGAATCAATGACATATATATGTTAGTATGTTTTATTTTATTAGTTAAACTCATCACCAAGTTAGAGAGACTAATATGACCACATGTCCAGTACTCTTTAGTTTATCATTAGTAGTAGTTTAGCCAGTATATTTTTCTATACCAGCTCACAAAAGCAGCAAATTATGTTTAGACAAATTAAGACAGGTACTATTCTGTCAGCTTTTCACATACCACCAAATCATATAAAAACAAGGATGCAACATAAATTACTGCCAATTTTTGAGTTTGTAAAGGAAAGATGATCTGTCATCTATACTTTACTCAGATAATAAATTTTCATTGGATTATGTAACAAAAGAAAACCAAAGGTGGATCTTTAAATCTCTTTAACTCATAGAATCTCTTTCAGAGATTTTTTTTGCAAATTTCCTTATTCATGTGATATGTAATGCATACAATGACCTCCCATCCTTTACACTGAGAATATTCTGATGTTAGAATTGCGGTACGCAAAAGGAATTATAGGCAACTACAGTCTTCAACTAATTTTTTAACAATTCGATAAGGTTTCAGATAGCTGGCAGCCAGGCCATATTTATAGGAAATTGGCAGTTGGGAACTTTTGAATATAAGTGTTGGACAACTTTTTATCACTGCAAGATGAGGTCACACCCAATCCCCTCCTTATTAAAACGAAATTTCATAACCTTATCGATTGATGTGATTATCCAAATATAAGATCGTAATTTCTATTTAATATTTTACCGTCAATTTTACTTTCCCGATCATGTGTTTGTCAACAGAAATAGTTGTCAGTAAAATGTGTATTATTAAGTACAGTTTTTATTTTTGTTTCTATAGGTATGTAAATACTATGATTACTACTATATCACTCATTGATATAGGTCATCCCTGCAAGTTGTCCCGACACGATAGAAGAGGGCACAACTCCGATCATGTGATGGTTATGGAAAATATACAAATACATGTTACCTAGCCATGTCATGCTTGTTTTTTATTCATAATGAATACCTATGTGTGACAAGGCTATGAATTTTGAATTTGAATTTTTGAGTAATAGTACAGTTTGGTTAGCACCAACATCACATGAGATGGCAACAACTGGACCTCATCCCAATTGTATGAATGGTATATTGTTCATAACCAGTAACTGGGGAATATTCCATCCAAGCAAGATCTATGAGAAAAATCATTTTCTCTCCTTTATATATAAGAGTTCTCTGGTATTTCATAATTCTATGATAATGAGCTATCAAATCAGCATTTGCTGCTGGAAGAAAATCGATCTATTACCATTATGTGTTGGAATTATGCCATAAATCGTTCAGGAGACCTAGCTGTTACGACACTGTGGTTTAATAACCCCAGATTCTCTACACTAGAAGGCTTCTGAACAATAATCAGGGACTGCTAAGGTCAGTGTTATGTAGAGATTAGTTACATATAGGCCTTGACAGTTCACAACCTACTCCCCAGTCAAGATGTCTGATTCAGTCTACAGCATACTACAATATAGGAGGAGTAAATATGAACTAGTAGAGTTATGTTTGTTAGCTAGCACTACAGTTTGGTGAGCTGAATTGTAGAGACGAGTCGTAATCATACATAGCTATAATAAGCCTGATATAGGTAGATTAATACCGGCCATTTAGGTGTGGAGCCACCAAGAGTTTAATTTTGTTATGTAATAATGTAGCTTCGACTCATTTTTATCTTTTTTTTCCACTCATGTGCTGTACTTTCATTGCTATCAACATATTACAGGATGGATATTAGAATTATGTAATAAACTTGGGAAAGTGGTTGATAATGAAATGCTACTACCAGCTATGCTAGACCATGTTTGGTCCATTTGCCTTGCTCCCCATCCACTGGTCATGTGGCGTGACCAGCTGAGGTTGTATGTTAAACTTAATTCTTCTGATAAACAAACAACTTATCGTTTAATTCGGATTTTACTCCATCTCCATACATATGGCATGGTATTGATAATTCAAAGCTGGTTAGATCTTAGGGTTGTCTTGTCAAGAGGTGTGAAGGTGACACATTTTACTTTGTTGGTTTTCTTGGCATCAGAATCCCGTGGACTGGTGTTCCCTTAATTAAAGAAAAAACAGCCTCTATATTTCATTATTTTTGCCTGGAAACTAAATATTATCTGTTGGTGTTGTATCTTGTAATGTTTCAAATCACACAATTTTTATCTATTGAAGACGTAGATGGTAAGGTACAGGGATTTTTATCTGAAATTTGCTTACTGATAAAACAGAATCCAACCCCTAACCCTATAAATCCACCTTCCGATTCACATAGTGAGAGACCCCGAATCCTAGCATGTTAGCAAATCATTTGATTCTACATTTTCTAAATTTTAGTTCTTCGGAATCGGACACTGATACCAGTGAACTGATAACTCCTGATGACCTTGAGTTGATGTTGAGACAACTAGTTCAAGGTCACGAGGAGCTCTATAACAGAATGCTTACTTATCAGGTAGTTATATCATCTTGTTTTTAACACTAGGTTGACTCGCCAAAGAATATTGATGTTGACTCGCTTTTATTTAAAGTTTCTACAGCCGTTTAGTCAGGGGAGGCAACTCAAAAAATAAGCAAAATTTAAACTATCTGGTTAAATTTCGCTCAAATTTTGTGATCCTTCTTTGGAACCATTAGCCTGACATTGAAAGGGATTTGATCACCTGATAGTGCTGGGGGCAGGAACAAACAATCAAAAATGCCCTCAATTGGACTTGGACTAGCATGACTCTTACAGCACCAGGAGCCTGCCTAACCATTTCGTTGATTGCATCAAAAAGCAAACATGATAATCATGGTCATAGTCGTGTACCACTTTTTATTCCACCATTACCACACAGTATACATGTTTATTGTTTACTGAAGCTTACATAGTCCAGCGCTAGTGTATTACTGTTATACCAGATTGTCTGAATAACCTTTTCATATGTGCTTTGATTACAAAAGTTTCAAATATGAACCATCAGTTCCAGCATGGTAGCTTCTCCTTTCCCCACTATCCTCTCAGTTTTATCAAGAGATCAAAGCATATGGTCCTGTTACCTGATATGGCTGTGATCTCCTTTGTACACTTTAACTGTGACTATAATTGGACTTATTTACAGATGATACAGAGGTCTGAATTAATCGATCTGATCAGATCAGCTAAAATAAAATGTTCTACAAAACAGCTGGAAACTTTCTGCTTTAAACAGGTTAGTAGATGCACAAGTATTGATAATTTATATGGAGCCTCAACTATGGTTAAGTGAACAAAACTCCATGGTGGCAAGCATTGCTAGGCTACCACAAAAATGCCACAAAAAGCCTTACTGTCCTGTTGTTTTGATCATTGAATGTCTTACTGCATATGCATGTGGGAGGGCTTAAAATTTACACCAATAATACAGAACCATCATGAACCATTATTATATGCCTATATTCTGTTGGAGAGTTTTATGGTCATAGGGGAAAACTTTGTAAATAGAGAATAAGATATAAAATAAAGTTGAACGCATATTTTTGCGTACCAACACAAAGTTCCTTCCTGAATCAGACCCTCTTATGATGATACCTTTATTGTAGTGTATACCAGTGCAGAATAAACAAGATCAGTCCAAAAGACGTAAGAAATCTGCTCAGAAGATCAAAGCTGCATCACAACATAAGAAACGGTAGATATTGTCCAGCTCTCAAACCAATTCATCAAAAGTCCAGTGAAGGCCTAAAAATACCATCCAATCTGGGGTATGAAATATGCGGCTGCATTTCTTAACCTAGGTCATGATTACGGTACAAGCATTCCATTTGGCTCATTGAGCAAAGGGCGGTTAAAAAGTTAGTTATGTAGTATAAACCTGGCAACCTGCATGTCCAGGAATCGATTGTATGGTTGACTGAGCGATTGAATGGCAGTGAGTCTATTAATTTGTAAAATAATTCCAGAAACACTATTATAGCTATCCCTTGTCTATGAATTACAATTTTTTCGTGTTATATGAAATATATATAAAATATTATGTTTCATAGCTGTGTTTTGGTGTGGAAATTAATTGTCTATTATTTGTGCTTAGATGGTTTCATATTTTCCAATTGTCTATTATTTGCCATAACAACAGTTGGGTTTATATTGTGAAATCTCAGTTTGTAATTTTAAATTCTGTCATTTTCAACATGTCGGAATGTATGAATGAAATCCAATAAAATACTAAATAAACGCTACGCAAAGTACTTATAGTTGCGGTATGAGGCTCAAATCATGAGAAAAGGAATGAGTAGTTTTATGAGTATGGCTGTGTGCTGGCCTCACCATAAGTGATTATCTAGTTAAATCAGGTTTGATCAAGTTTGTGAGGGTAGAGAAGCCTCAAAACCGGCGTGACAGAAGACGGGCAAATCCATTTCAATTAGGTTAGGTGATAAGGGATGAATCGGAATTTACAAGGGGTGAAAGCTACCTACTATTATAAGCCTATCCTTCCTGTAGTTATTTTGCCAATAGATGAATTCTTACTACTCTAACCAGAATTAAGCCAAACGGTATATTTTAGTTGCTGCTAATATATGTTAACTCCGTCCAAGAGAAAACATGAAGCTTGTATTATTCTATTATTGCAACTGCAATTGAATCAGGTTAACTGACACTCTGACTGTCAAAATAAAATCAGAAAAGTTTTAATTATCTAGTGTTTACTTTGAAGCTAACCGGTATGGGTGAACGACATCAGCAACTAAGAGTCACAAGCAGCCATGATTGGTCTAAAGAGTACAGAGTTGTGATCTATGAGATTCAAGTCCGATTCCAAGCGCGGGTAGACATTCATGTTCATATGTTTTAAAAGAGGAAACAATTCATTCAAACCGTGTACAAGTTGGAGTAGAAAACTGTCTGCGACCCATGCTCCTCGAAAAATGCGGGAGTTGTGCCCTCTTTTGACATGAGGAGATAACTAAATTTTCAGCCAGCTGAAAATAAAATAGATTGACCTTGTGAGGGCATTGTACAGCGTTGGCAGATTGCTTGTGCAGTGTTTGTTAGGCTTTACACAATAATTATCAACTCTATCCATTCGCTTCATAAAGGAGACATATCCTGCTAATAAATGGGACAAACCTTAAGTTAATGAGCCAAACACGTTTTACACCATTTACCTGTTGTATTGTTTCTGTTGTTGATATTCTCAATGTCACCAATTTTCTTATAGGCAGTGGTTAAAGACATGAAGTGGTTATATCAACCCCATCAGTTGAAGGTTATTCAAATAAGCCCGATCTTAATTTAGCCACAGCAGTGGCACTACATACTTTTCCCAGTTATTAATGCTGTCCCCTGTTTTTGTTATGTTTACAGTGACAACCATTTTAGACAAAACCCCATCAGGATTTGAGTGCAAAACATTATCCGTTCTCCTAATAATGCCAACACCTGTGCTAAGTTATTTTTAACAAGGAACAAAAGGGTATAATATATTGATTTCGGCTATACATTTATTTAGTTTTTGAAACTGAATGCTGTTCCATTATGCTTCTGGTTATCAATTGTTTTGAGAATTGATCAGTAGTTAACTAAATAAAAATCTACAATAGGCAGCGCTAGCAGGTTTGTTACTGCTTGCGTCAAAGCTTGCACCCAAAAGCTGGTCACTTGTTATTCAATAACTTAATCCAAGAACGAGCCATTCATTTTAAACATCTCAGGTAAGCTTGTTCTGAATATTTTGTCGCAGTGGATTAGCAGAGAAGTTCTAGATATCTTCATAACTCACACTTCACTTCTTTTCACCATCCAAAATATCCAGGTAAGCAGTAGAGTATCTTACTTTATGCTTAATTTTAGAGCATTGAAATGTGTGATGGTTATGTCGGCAGCAGCATCATTAGATAGATTGGATTGTGTTAAACCAGCAAGTCACGGTGAAAAAAGTAATGTGGGTTAATGTGACTTAAAATCACAAGTCTGTCTCGGTTTTAAGACTGAGAAATACAGTGCCTTAAAGACGCGGCCGCCATATTCGGCGCCGATTTTATCTTGATTTGCAGGCAGGTCGGAGCACACTTGGGGCGTCAATTGGACCCAGTAGTCAGTAGACTGCAGCGAGATTCGAACCGAGACCTCCAACACATGCGCATAATAGGGTAGGCGCTCTAACGAACTGAGCTACCTCCTACTCCTACTGTAATTATCCTTTGATCTTCTTTATTTATCATTTCCTAATGATCATCTCTCATGTATCCAATATAATTCAACCTTATCCAACAATTTTCGATATTATGGCCCTCTTGTCTGACGAAGCGAGCACCTCTGTCATACTTTTTTGGTCCTATTGTTTTCGCCCGCAATTGATACCACTATAAAGTCATTGCTATTTACGGTCAGGCGATTGGTACAGCAGTATTCGTGGGTTGCATTCCTTATTGACCGTCCCAGCACCCTCGGGTGTATATTTCTCCCACAACACAAGTTGGTGTACAAGTAGTTAATGCAAAAAAGTCTTGGGTTTTATAATATTGTCCCTGAATATAATATGGCAGCTGAAACTCACAACAAGCTCACATATGTTACATGACAAAATTAAATGTCCTGTGAAATTATATTTCTGTCGCACATTTTAGAAAAGCGGTTCTGAACACACGGTTGTATAATTTAACAGTGGAGAAGTCCTGAGCAGACAGCTTCTCTCTGCGCGTCGTATCAACTTTAATTCACCTTCCAGTATATTGAGGTAAATGATATCGCATCTCAAGTACTAAATTATCTGACCAAAGTTTGCTGCATGCGGGTTTTTCTAGATGTTTCGATTTGTGAAGGAGTTTGCATATCATGCAAGCTGGAGGGCCTTTGGGGGGGGGGGGGGTCCTTGTTATATGAAAATAAAAAGACAGCACTAATCAACACCTTCTGCAGAGCTGACGAAATAGAAACACTTCAAAATACATCACTTTAATAATTGTTAATCAACTAAATTCCATGCATTACGCTGCCCTTGTATTACACTGCTCTTGTATAACGCTGCCCTTGTATTACGCTGCCCTTGTATTACGCTGCCCTTGTATTACGCTGCCCTTGTATTACGCTGCCCTTGTATTACGCTGCCCTTGTATTACGCTGGGAAGCTGAATCTAGTAACTTTCAGCAGTGAGAATAAGTGCATAGTCTTGCTTGCTTCCCTTACAATGTCAGAACCTACTCTTAATAATTATATCAAAACAAAGGATTTCAATTCAAAATAGCTAAGTTTAACCATTTGAAAGCTGGTCCATTACGGTTTTGATAATCAACTGTTTCGATAACTGATATGGTTTATTATGTATGAACCAAATACAAAAGCTGGTCTAGCTGATGACAGTGTTTGATTTCGAATTAAATCATTTGAAACAAAACTAAAACGACCAGCCAGTTACATTTTTGTTGCTTGTTTTAGAGAAGCCATCAATCATACTGCCAAGTAAAATCTTTATGACTACGATAGCTCTGATAAATTTGATTAATCTGAAGCCTTTATTTTACTTGTCTGAGACCTCAAACTCTTGCCACCTCTTGACACCTAGAGATAGTCTGAGCCCCCCAGACTTTTGCAGTCTGATCATTGTAAAATCTCATATAGAGAACTGAATTTCAGACCCAATTTTGCTCCATGCGAGTTTATCTAGAAGTTTAGATCTATGAACGAGTTGAGAAGCTTGAAATTTGGCCGATATTACCGCTAGGAGGCTCCATGTTATATTATGTTCCTATCGCTAGGTTTGGTTAATTCATCTACATTTCTGTCACCCATCTATAGAGTTTCTAATTTGTTGACCCGATGTCGCTTCACATTGGTTTATCTAGAGATTAAGTTTTGCAGGGGATGAGGTTATATGAAAATAAAAAACTAGCACAAGTCACCACACTTGATAAAGCTGCCGATATTCCATCAGCGTCAACGCTGCCCTTGTGCTACTCTTGGCTGTTTGAGTCAAAGTTCCGTTTTCCTGTTATACATAAATCAAAATCAAATTCATAGCCCTCTTCATTTCCCATAATAATGTAAGAACCTATGCTAAATATATGAGAGTAACAATGGATTTGAACTCAGATAGCTTAATTTCTCAAATCAAATGCTGGTCAGTTGATTATTCAATATTCTGTAGTCGATCAGGTTTCTTTTGTTTTAAAAAGTTATAATGACTTGTCTAGCATTTAGATTCAAAGCCTTAATTTAAGAATGTGTTTTTTTACATTTCTCTTTCCATTATAGAAAAGCCATTCCGAATAACCAAACTGTGAAGATCTCATAACAGACGGCACTTCACACCACGTCATATCAGATCTTACCGATCCGCCCAGTATCAGGTATGTGTACCACAACTTAATTTGCGTATTATTTCTTAACCAAAAAACATGAAGTATAAGCCAGAAACTGTTTGTGAGAGGTTTTAGGGGGAGGGGAGGATTGGCAGGTTTTGTTGCAGCATCAAGCACTTTCCGACTTGTTCATCCAACTATACTTATGATTTTTAATTGTACCCTCGAGTATCTTCATGACAGTGCTAGGTCTAATAAGTTTGATTAATCTCAAGCCTATTCATTTTACCTGCTCTCTTATAGTCTGATCTACCTTCAATCATATCTAATATTCTATTCTATATAATTCACAGATGTTACTTGTCTGCACCCCCTTTACTCTTGCCCCCCCCCTTCCTGACGCCCCCCCCCCCTCTTTGCCAGGAGAGGTGTAGACTAAAATGTAGATTGAAATGTAGATTAAGATAAAACCTAATCGACTCATCATCCCTATACAAGTGTGAGGCGGCAGCAATTTTATTGTAGATACCTTATCATTATGGTATGATGGCGATTGAATCAACATAATTTCAATAATTACCAATAACTAAACCTGATGCCCCCCCCCCCCCGGACTCCCCGCTCCAATTGCAACAAAATATTAAGGGGATCTCATACTACGCTGATGTATGGTGTTTTATAATACACCTCCAATTTAGAGTAACAGAATTTTCAGACCCAAACTTTCTCCTTGTGAGTTTATCTAGGCATTTAGTTCTGTGAATGAGTTAAAAATCTTGAAAGACAGCTAAAACACCTCTAGGGAGTTCCATGTTTCCATCTCTAGCTTTAAAACAGCAAGAATATGTACATATCTTTCTTTGTTCCCCTAACAATTTCAGAACCTATGCTAAATACTTTCATGAAACAATAGATCTTAACTCTGGTTAGCCTAGTTTCATAAATTGAATGCTGGCCTCTTACGGTTTTCAAATGCTCTATTGATTTTATTGGTTTATGACAATTACAATAGCAGTCTACTAGCGTGTGATTTTGTATGTGCCTTTATTCTCTCAAAGTGATTGAGAGTTGAAAAGCTTGTTTGCCTGCTGTACAAATTGTTAATAAAAATGCTGATGTCTAAAACTGTTAATGATTGCATAAAATTGATTTGTGGCTTACATATAATACAAAAATACAAAAAAAAGGTAGAAAATAAACTAAAAGAGTGATTTACTCAAAAGGTTAATGCGGTAGCGTAGATACTTAAAATGACCAGATGGTAACGTGTCAAAGGAGAGTAGAGGGTTAGGTGCGTTGGTGGCCACCGTTCTGAGGGATTTTGTATCAAATCTGTGTTTTACTGTGTCTGCTAGTTGTGGGAGGGGAGCTTTGGACAGCTTCTCGGCACACTAGGTGATTTTTTTTGGTCTTGCTCATATTAAATATGAGATGGTTATCATTGCACCATTGGTACAGAGTTGTCATCTCTTGCTGCATAGTTGAAAGTTTGTTTCGGGCTAGTTTTTTGAGAAATAATAAGTCGTCAGCATATTCATACAGAAGCATATTGTTATTGAATGGCGCTAGCTGATCTAGATCTGATATATTGAGAACAGAACAGGGGAGATGACGCAGCCCTGTGGGCTTCCTGTAGATGTTGTAGCTGATGAATGGTGATGTGTTGAGGTTGGTACTAGGTTTCTGCTGGCGGTTGATGAGAAAGTTAAAGTTCCGGCTAATCAGATTTGGGTGAAGAGATGTTTGTTTGAGCTTCTCGATCATTTTTCTATCAGAATTGCTGGGCATAACGTGTTGAACACTGATGTAAATTCAATGAACATACCCATTATGTAGTCGGTAGCATTAGCGTCAAGGTGTTCTGAGAAGGTGTCAAGCGCTATTATCATTATCATTATCATTATTACCATTATTATTGCTCATATTCGATACGCACCAAGTTAATTCAATGGCCAGCCAACTTCTTCTCTGTCACCTATTTTCGAAAAGCCATCTAGAAAACATCAAACATCAAACCAATGAACTCCCTCTTGTCGATGTTAATATTGCCTTGGAGTTCTCATCCTAAATTACAGCTATAGTTGGCAGGTTAGATGACATCACTATTAGCAAACAGGTGCGAAAACAAGGATGATATGGAAATCTGAAATATTTCGTTTGACAGGCCACACCTGCTAACCGACAGTACCAATAATTTACCAGCTTACCCCGACCCCCCCCCCCCTGCCCTCATCATGATGACAATAAATTAAATATTGAGTTTTGATATGCCAGTGAGATGCTAAATATTTCAAAAAGCTGCAGCCTTGTGATCTCGCGTTAAGTTGCTTAGTGTTTATCTATCGTATAAAACCTATATACCCCCCCTTGCCTCTTTGTTTAATGTTTTGACGACATCCATCTATGGACCGCTATAGAGTTTTTGAATTTTCAACTCAATGTTGCTTTGCGCTGGTTCATCTAGAGATATTATTGTGCAGGTGATGAGGCTTTATGATCATTAAAAACTAGCATATGTCAGCACCTTTGATAGAGCCGACAGAATACCATCAAAGCTTCCTTTATACTACCCTTGGCTGTTTTAGTCCCAGTTCTTTTTCTCTGATGTAATAACATTGACAATAATTTCACAGCCTTCTGTGTTCTCCAAATAATGTCAGAACCTATGCTAAATGCATGAGAGTAACAATAAAATTTTAACATAGATTAGCTTGGTTTCTCAAATCAAAAGCAGGTCCATTACGGTGTTGGTTGTCATGTGCTTTGTTAAACCATCTGTTACAATAGCTGGTCTAGCAGTTAGATTTAAAGCCTTAATTTAAACGAATCTTGTTTGTTAAATTTCTTTTTCCATTATAGCATAACTGTTCCGAATATCTGGGGGTGAAACCAAATTTTGAAGAGCTAAAATAGACGGCACTTCACACCACGTAAATCAGCCTTTACCTATCCACCCAGCATCAGTTAGGTGTACCAAAACTTTATTATTATAAAAAAACATGTGATGACTGGAAACTCTTTGAGAGAGGTTATGTGGGGATGGGTTGCTGACGGGTTTAGCTGCAGCATCAAGCACTTTCTGACTTGCTCACCCAACTATACTTAGGATCTATTAATTAATTAATTAATTATACCCTGGAGCAGCTTAATGACTATGCTAGCTCTTCTAAGTTTGATTAATCTTAAGCCTTATTATTTTACCAGCTTCCTGCTTCCTCTTGTCTACCTTCAATATTACCTAATATTCTAATCAAAATAATTCATGTTACTCCTCTGAGCCTCCTTGACTCTTGTCCCCCCCCCTTCCTGACTCCCCTCCCCCCTGGCCAAGAGAGATGTAGATTAAAATGTAGATGATTAAGATGTGACCTAGATAACCTTTTCAACATGGTATGACAGCGGATTGATCAAAATAATTTCAAGATATGTTACCATAAACTAACTCTGATGCCCCCATCCCGCCCCTCCCCAACAGCAACAAACGGTTATTGACTCGGGATGCGCCAGTAAATGATAACTATTGAATGTTGCATTATGGCAATCTTATACTACGCTGATGTCAAGTGTTACAGAATCACCTCCAATCTAGAGCATGGAGTTTTCTGACCCAATTTTGCTCCATGCAATTTTCGGGGGGGGGGGGGGAAGGTTCCTAATGCTAGCTTAAAAACACTGATCTTTGTTTGTTCCCCTAACAATTTCAGAACCTCCGGTAAATATTTTTTATGAATCAATTGATTAGCCTTGTTTCACAAATTGAATGCTGGCTCTTTACCGCTTTCAACTGTTTTAATAATTTTGGTTTAAAACAATTACAATATCAAGTCTAGATGGTGACTTTGTTTGATTCTAAGCCTGAACTAAATTATCGCTCACATTTGTTACGCAACAAGTTAATTGAATGTCCAAGCTACTATTCTGTCACCAACAACTTTCTGAATATTTGAAAGGGTAACCAAAGTGCTGCAGTGTAGAAGGTACTTCACACCGGGTCTAGTCAAGGGGCCGTTGCCTGCGTTTGGGATTTTGTGGCGCTCCACTATCAAACACCAGGGGGTGGGTGTTTGACAGTGGAGCGCCGCAAAATCCCAAACGCAGGCAACGACCCCTTGACTACACCACGTCATATTCCTGAAGCTTGATTTTATGTTAATTTAACACAGCTTTATTGACACACAATTTGAGAAACAGTAGAATGCTGGTTGGAAGGGATTGACAGATTAGCTTCCAGGCAAAGAACTTTCCAAGTTGTGCATTTAGTTTATCGAAGATTTATTTATTACTTTAGGATTAATGTTTTATTCATGCATCATGCACAAAAAGCTTAATGACTGGCTGATTCTAATACATTCATCTGGGAGCTTTCTAAGTTTACCTGGCTCATTATTGTCTAATCAAGATATAGACTTTCAGAAAGAGGGCTTCCTATTCAATTGGTAGCAAAAATGAATTGATCAAATAAAGTCATATATTCTCAGTTAATTTGCCAATCCTGACCTGATCAACCCGTTTCCTCCTCTATCTTACCTATGCACACTTTCTTAGCTTTGGCCATGGCGGCCATAGCCGACATTAACAAGATTCTGCTAAAAACCTTCTAAGTTATGGATGTACTCTTCATGTCATGTACATGTCATCGTCTCTCTCTTCTGCAGACATTTCCCCTGCAACCATCTTCTTCTCATCAGGTCTAACCCACTCATGACATTGGCTTCTTGCCTCATGCTTTCCATGGTTTTGTTCTCCTCAAGACTGTTTCCAATGTAGTATCGCAACATTCTTATTTCAACATCGTGTATAAATCAAACTGAAAATTACTGCTGTAGTCTGCTGTTCTCATGTTCTGTTAACAAGTCATTTTCATATCTAGTCTATAGAATTGAATTTCCTGATACAAGATTGTTTTTTGATGGTCAATAGAGATAAGTGCTGCAGGATATCACGAGATTTATTGATATCGGTCGATATCGGTAGGTCGGTTTCGATTCAGGCCATATATTGCCTCAATATGATAATCGTTTCTATGATATGGGTTGATATCAGGTGGTTGATTATCGAAATACAGTACATATCTCGGTAGGTCGTTTTCTATGTAGACCGTATTCCGAGTGGTCGATTATTAGACAATTTTCATGTAATGGTTGTCTTCCCATTGTGAATGGAAAGACAACTACCATATTTATAGGCAATTATCGCTAGATTACTCTGATGTAGACCTAGACCAAGATGTTGTCTTTCTTGAAATATGCAATATCGGAATGTGATCACCCTTAACTTCGGTTATGATCAATGACTTGCTAGCAACTCCTCACAGCATTTATCGAAAGGTTTGGTTCTGTGTAAGTAAGACAAACCAGATCAAAACAACTACAAAAACAATTCTGTTTGATTCAAAGCCTGAAATTATTTATAGCTCATGTTTGTAACGAAACAATTTCAATCAATGCCCAGCCACCTACATCTCTGTCACCAACCGATTGCCCGTTTTCAAGTAAGTGTGCCACAAATTTGTTTACATATCATTTTATAAAAATGTAGAAGGGTGGTTATGATACCAGCGTTGACCGATTTGAACTTTCTATATATCGTTGGAAAGGTAATCGAACACTGATTTTGAAAATACTGGTTTTAGCATGATGTCATGTCATGGTGTTGCGCTATTTTGATAAAAGGCACGATAATCGGCTTTGAGGAGGGTTGTTGAGAACAATGTGGTGCAGAAACAATGGTTATTATCGGACATTCAACTGAATAATATTTACAAGAAACCTCTGAAGCACCAATGTGGGGCAATTTCTGTCTCCTGTGGCGTTGCGCAACAGATGAAAAATCATCTTTTTATCATTGGTAATTAGCTTATCTAGGTCGCTTTGGTTTAATGGATGAGGATCCAATGTGATGCAAGCCACACATAGAAAAGACAGGTTATTTACTTCGGGAAAACCCTATGCTACATGTCATGACTTATAAAAGACACTGGTTACAATAATATTAGGAGTTGCCCTCTCTGTCGGAATGCTTATAATTCTAATATATTATGTTATTACCAGCTGAGAAGACTTTTTTGGGAAAAAGTAGAGTTAATACAATCTGTTTGGTGATCTTCTTGTATTAGCAGAGATGTATAGAACAATGCTATGATTTGTATCTATGTCCCATAAATCATGACACTCAGTTATTTAAAGTCAAAAATGCTCAGCTGTAGTTATCTCCTCCTTACTTTTCCAAAAGCTATCTCCTTCCTACAGTTTTTAATTCAGAATAACCACATTTGGTCACCTGGATCGTTAGTCAATCAGCTAACTATTCATTTATCTCTTTCTGCAAAAAACTTCAAATCTGACAAAAAATCTCCAAGTTCGGGTTTTTCTGTTTGGGCAGAACTACACTTCGACATGGTAACTCACAGAGATCTGGTTTTTTTTGGAGCATCAGTTCATCACATTATCTAAATGAGCTTTTGAGGGCATGTTTGAAATATTTTTTTAACATATTTAAAATTGCGATTTACTTTTTCATTACGGTGTTTATTTCATCCATCAGTGCAGTGGCAATGTTGCGCAAGGCAGTGCAAAGAGCCTATATATTTGTAGTTTCTATGCCATTGTGTACAGTTTCAAACAAATTCTAATTGCCTTTTATCAAAGGAGTGGAGCAATTTACAAATGACAATGGAGATGCTATACTGAACTTAAACAAAAGAATATTTCTGTTGGTTGATATAAGTTTTCAGTATAGATCGTGGTGACCCATCAGTCACCCATCAAATTCTATCAGAATGACTATAGACCTCAAAATAATTAATATTATTAATATTCCGAAACATGGTTTGGATTTGGCTTTTTCAGTGGATAATGTTCAATGATAGCATTTTCAAACTACACCCAAATGTTTGAGCTTAAATTTTACTCGAATATCATCCCAATATTTTTATTATGGAAAAACACTAATGTAACTATGCTGGATGCGTATAGGATTATGATAACTGTGTGTCTGGAGGGCTCACCCTTAATAACACACATGATATTCTATGTGAAATATTCTGCTGCATTTTCAGTGAGCTGGTTTCTGTATGTTCGACCTTGGTGTATCTATCACCATTAAGGAATTGCAGTCCTGAAATAACCATTGACAGCATTCATGTTACGGTTGAATTTGTACATTTGTTTAAAAATCGTGCCCTGGGACTGCATCTATACTGCAACAAGTTATAACGTTGTTACTTTTGAGGATTCAGTTAGCCAAACAGGTGGGCTGCCTCAATAAACAACAAATCTGAGATGGCCTCCAAAAAAAATTGGAAGCAATTCTTCACGCAGTGCATTGAAACGATCCAAGTACAATTGAGACCTCTGCTGGATGAAGATATCAGTTAGAGCAATTACAGACATTGTTTTCTCAGAGTAAATTTTCTAATCCCTCAAGAAAATCTTATTTGTAAACAACCAGTGTATTGCAGTCTCTGTGTTTCATTACAGGGAAAGAATTTGTTACTGTTGTGCCTTGTTTATCTTTTCCAAAGGATTTAAAGGCAATGTAATTTTAGAATATCAAAACCTGAGGATTACCTTTGTGTCTCAAGACTTGTTGCTTCTTATGATATTTATGTATTATACCATTATTACATCAGATTAAAATTGAAGGTTGAATTAAATCAGATGTCTTGTCGCAAGCAACATCCTGGAGCATAGGCGGCAAAATTTGTTGCCTTAGTGGCCAGGCCGCAATATCTGCGCCAGGTTGCTCTCTGTTTGCAGGCAGGTCGGAGCACACCTGGGTTCCAACCATAGCCCAGTGCTAGACAATTTGTAATCCTGCTCAGTCCAAATATATTTTCCAACCAGCATTCCAAGCCCGAAACCCCAGTTCTGATACAAAAAATTTAGCCCATATTGGGTGCCCCGCTTTTTTATACCAATTTTATTGCATCTTAAATATTATATCATATTATGTTGAATCAATAGGCTTTAGTGGCTGGCTTCTCATATATTTACATTTTTGCAATCGACCATGACACCTTGTCGACATTCAATTATCCACACTCTCTTTACTCAACAAAAACATGGTCCATGCTTCTAAAAAGTTATACAATGTTGCGATCACTTCACTCTTGGTTAGCCGGGTAAACCTCCTTCCGGGAGTTATTGCACAATCAAGTAGAGGGTGCCCTGGGACTGCATCTATACTGCAACAAGTTATAATGTCGTTACTTTTGAGGATTCGGTTAGCCAAACAGGTGGGCTGCCTCAATAAGCAACAAATCTGAGATGGCCTCCAAACAAAATCTGAAGCAATTCTCCATGCGGTGCATTGAAACGATCCAAGTACAATTGAGACCTAAGCTGGATGAAGATATCAGTTAGAGCAATTAAAGACATTGTTTTCTCACAGTAAATTTTCTAATCCCTCAAGAAAATCTTATTTGTAAACAACCAGTTGTATTGCAGTCTCTGTGTTTCATTACAGGGAAAGAATTTGTTACTGTTGTGCCTTGTTTATCTTTTCCAAATTAAAGGCAATGTAATATTAGAATATCAAAACCTGAGGATAACCTTTGTGTCTCAAGACTGATTAAAATTGAAGGTTGATTTAAATCAGATGTCTTGTCACAAGCCACATCCCGGAGCATAGGCGGCGAAATTCGTTGCCTTAGTGGCCAGGCCACAATATCTGTGCCAGGTTGCTCTCTATTTGCAGGCAGGTCGGCGCACACCTGGGTGCCAACCAAAGCCCAGTAGACGATGGACCGCAGACACATTTGATATGAGGCCCTTTCGATAAATTTAAGGTTCAATGATTGCACAGACCAAGGGTACATTGTGGCAGCATCATTCAAGGATTGTAATAGTTAATCCTATTGTAAAAACTGCCACAATACTGCCTTCCTAGCTATACCCACCGTATCAATTTAGCTAGGATAGTTAGGTGTATTTTAAGCATAAAACTTCATGTCTAATTGTGGAGTAAGGCTGTACAAAGAGAAATTTTTACGGGAGAGCCTGCATATTCTATTTTTTACTGTAATCAAGAACTTTGAATTCAGTTCATTCTCCAGAACCCTATAATTGTGACAAATAGATGAAAGGAGTTTTTGGCATCAAGCTTCCCATAACTTTCCCCTTGATGCAAAGCTCGCAGGAACCTTGGCCAAGGAGTAAAAAACTCTTTCCTTGACTATTGTTAAAAAATTCACTCTGAATCCCTTTACTCTGTGAAGCAGTCTATCCACATGCTTGAAACTAAAATGTTTTACACAGATAGATAGATGGGGTGATAACTCTATACTGCAAATGAGCCACCAAATTTCAACAATAAGAGAAGACAACTTCTTAGCCCAAGATTTGCCCAAATTGACTTTAATGAACTGAGCACATTGCACAATTAAGGGACAATTATTACCCAAGCTTTCAAGATAATCAACTAAACAATAGTTTATTGATTGCAGCGGACACCAAACAACAATGCTACATTCTCAAACTATATGAAGTTCAATATCTTCCCATCTAATCAGTCTCCAAAGTTGACATCACTCAATACATACTAGAAATATGAGTATTCTGACAGAGCTGGCAACTCCTAATATAATTGATACCAATGTTATTTATTAGTTGTGACATGTGGCATGGGGTCTCACACAGTAAATAACTTGTCTTTTCTGCATTTGGTTTGCATCACCTTGAATCCTCAATAACCTAATATCCTAATAACCAATGCATAAAAGATTATCCTGCCTTTTATCAGAATAGCGCAACGCCATGACATGACGCCATGCTGAAACCAATAATATTCAGAATCAGTGTTCGATTACCTTTCCAACTATATAATATAAATGTCAAAATCGGTCACTGTTGGTATCATAACCTTAAAGGACAGGCACTCTCCAAGCAATTGAGCATCCAGTTTGTCTTGAGATTTGTTTTATTACCTGCGGGGGAAGCTTCACGACCTGCTGATTCTTTCTTTCTCTCTCTCTCTCATTCATTCTCTCATCATTCATTCTCTCATTCATTCTCTCATTCATGCCTGTCTGAATTCTGTATAGCTCAAAACCAGTAATATGAGGCTACAATCTCATCATTGTCACACCTAATTGGAGCCATAATCCTTTGGACTTTGCCTCAATCATTTAATGTTATTTAATTTGATAGCAAATTCTCTTTGCGTATTTATGTGCCCATCATCCTATAACATATAGTATCCTGAAAGCCCTGTTGATTGTTTGCCGCTCTATACCTGACAGTTATATTTACTCCATCGATGAACGGCCAGTCCGACCCGACGAGTATACTACTCTCATACACTCACAGATTCCTACAGCCTCTCTGTGTGTCTACGTCTGTCCAAAGGATGACTTTCACTTTCGCTTTCGCCTGAACATAGTGGGCATATCCGAGGACATCACCACATGTTACTAACTTTAACCAGCAGCCTATTAAGCTACCATGAACATCCATTAAATCATCCTTTCAAGTTTCAAATAATCTGTTTGTGTGATTCTTGCGCTGTTTGAGTGATAATTTGCTCCTTGTAAAGTATTATATCCAAGCAAATAAATATACCCATGTTAGGGTAATGGTTCAGGAAAGTTATTGATGACAATTTTTATCCATGTATATAATGGTGCAAAAGTACTGTGACTGGTGAATTTAGCAATTTTAGACGTTTTCCTGGTCCGGATCCGAGGTTGAATTAAGGGACAGCTCCGATATCCGATCCGAGGTTGCCTAACCTTGATCCGTCCCACCCCTACCAGAAAAGCTCTGAAATTTTTTGGCGTAAAAATAATTTATTGAATAATTACTGTATAACTAGTAGCCCTTTCTAGGTCTTTCTGTAGCCTTTAATTCCCTCTTTTTGATTTAATTTTGTTGCTGGAGCTTTTAAAAACATGTCTATGATGACCTCACACCTCTCTGCATATACATTTGCTGACATTAATTAGTTTTTAGGCATTGGGAGGCCCCTGGGGGTATATCTAGCCCAATATATGGTTGGTTGGTTGATTTTGTCACAAACATTCGGTATGCTGCGAGATTGAGTGCTTATACTGTTACATGAGTAGGGAATACCAAAAAGAAACATAAAAAAAATGAGTAAACATCTAGTGGATTAAAAAAATATCTTGTAATATCAAAATCGCCCTGCTTAAAAAACTTTCTCAGAGCTGTCTTGTCTCGTGAACAAATACTAGTGACCAAAATAGGTAGGTAGTAGGCTAGAATGATTACAATAAAACTCTTAAATAACATGCAGGCTAAAGGCTTTGTACTCTGATAATTAAAAGTTCTGGTGACAAACATTCTCTGATTTGTTTTGGATACAACATTTTCAAAACAAATTTTGTTATCAAAGAGAATTCGCAAATATTTAACATTGTCACAAAAATCCATTTTTACACCATTTAATTCCAGAGTAGGACTGCCAGGTTTATCTCAGTGGAAGAAAGTGGAGGAAAGCATCTCTTGGGTTTTAGAAGGATTAAGTAATAAGTCGAGTTCTTCGCATAGACCAGAGATTCTGTTGATCTGATTACAATAATTAGACAAGTTATTATTATCACAGATGCAACCAACAATACAAGTGTCCACAGCATATTTTAAAATAGTTATATTGCTCTATTATGACCTAATCCTATTTGTATAGACAGTTTTCTGAGCTCCGATTAAGGCCTCAATTTCGAGTTGTCCTCTCTCCAGTTTGGTACTTTTAACCCACGTCGCATGGGAAAAACGTGCTGGAAAGAGGGTTATCTTGATTACCGCTTATATAATAGGATAACAATTATTTTTGATTCAGAATTTGCAACATTGAAAACTCAGATGGACATAGTTTGGGAAATAAGTTTAGTATTTTGATAGTCAATTATAGCATTTTCGGCCTGTTTTGCGGACAATTTGGCAGAATCTTTCATGAGTTTCGTCACTAAAATTAAGATATATCAACATTCAAGCCTCCAATGATTTGGAAACCCTGTCTCACAGGGTTTTAAATGGTGCAGAGTCTGAATCAAAAATCATTTTTATCTTATTCTCAATATAACCCTCTTTCAGCAGGTTTTTCCTATGCGGCGTGGGTTAAAAGTGCCAAACTGGAGAGAGGACAACTCCGAATTGAGGCATAAATAAGAGCTCAGAAAACTGTCTATACACTGAGAATAATAGAGGACTGAGGACAGAACCCTGGGGTGTTCCTATGTTGGTGGTGATTGATGTTGAGAGAATATTGTTTACTATTGTTCTTTGGGTTCCGCCTGACAGGAAACTCGACACCCAGTTTAAAAGTCTGGAGTCTAGACGTTGCAGTTATGTGGGGAGATTACTATCTTGCATAGTTGGCAGCTTGAAGGTCTATGTAGCTAGTTATTGTGGTAATAAGGCATAATCCTGCATCCTGTGTTGATCTTTTACCTCGGTAGGCGAATTGGTGATTGTCAAGAGGAGTGTTTTTAACTATATAGCTTTTCAGCAGACGTTCCATTACTTTACATAAGTAGCTTGTCGGGGCTTTTGGTCGGAAGCGTTTAAGTTGATTTGGCTTGTCAGTTTTTGGCAGGGGTTTGATGATGGCAGATTTCCATATATTAGGAGTTGTTTGAGAGTCTAGAGAGAAGAATATATCCGTTATTACAGGCGCTAGTTGGTCAGCACAAAGTTTTAATGCTCTGGATATCAGACCATTAGGTCTAGCACCCTTTCTAGAGTTGAGGCGTTTGAGTTGTATCAGAACTGATTTTTCATCTATTGTGCAGGGAGGAACAGTGAGGTTTTTGTAAGCACGTTGTGGTGACTGAGTGTCTTGTTTCTCAAATCTGGCAAAGAAGTCGTTCAGTTCTTCAGGTTGGAAGTTAATATCTGGTTGTGACTTGGAGTTGTTGGTTGGAAGTCCGCTAATCTTTTTTATGTTGTTCCAAGCGTTTGCAGGATCACTGGCTAGATGTTGTTGGAATTTCAAGGAATATTCTTCTCTGGCTTTTTTCTTTTCTTTTGAGACTTGCTTTTTGAGTTTTTGGTAGAGTTTTTTATTTCCATTTTTGTGGGCGTCATGTTTCTCATCGTATATGGATTCCCCATGTCTTCCTACATCCATTGGTTCAAGCTTCAAATCGCCGTGACCATCCTGTGAGGAATAATGAGCTGAAGCATAAAGTGTTGACTTTTTTCGTTAGAAAACCTTTTATTTGGGAATCCCTCTCTCAGGATGGCGTATGGGCGGAGGTAATATTGTCACAGTCGCTATGTTACAAGCTGAAAATTGATTGTTTTCTGTTTGTATTTTCTCCTCATAAAATACTTTAAGTGTCTTGTAACACTCCATTATCTTTTTCTAGTACTGAAAAAATTCCTCAAATTAGCAAGGAGTAAAGTTACAAGACACTATAAAGGTATTTCATGAGCAGAAAACAGCAACATATAACACTCAATTTCCACCTTTATTATATAGTAACTGCAATGATGTTAGCCCCTCCCTTACATTATCCTAAAGGAGGGATTCCCATTTCCCAAATAGGCTAGGATGGTCACAGAGATTTTGAACTTTGTCATAGAGGTGTAAAAAGATATATGGAATCGATATATTTGGTTAGATTTATTCACAGGGGACCCAAAGGTCCTCATTGTAACCTTAAGTTTTTATTGTACCCTGTCTCATAAATTTCCGCCCTATGGCAAAATTTACTACCTCGCTCCACATCCCTTTTAATTAAGCTGAGAATCGGAATAAATTGGAATGTCCTTCTCAGGGCATATAAGGTAATTTTGTGAACCCGAGTTATCTCCACATCTCGAAAAGGCCAAAATTCATATAAATTATAAAGCGAAAAACTTCTTTTGTGGCTGGCATAAAAAGTTATCAAGCTATAGACCTCAAATTTTCAGGACACACTCACAAACTGTGTATTTCTTTGCCCCCCATGAAAGTGGAATAATCGCATACATAAGCCGGCAGCAGGGCAGCAATTTATATCATTTTTTAACCGTTTTCCGTAAAGCTTTCGATATGTTGGTAGATATTTTCCTTGTTTACTAAAGAAAATAACCACTATGTTCCTCAGAAGATGAGCAATCCAATGATATAAAAATTTGTGGTGTCAGACCATTTGAAGCCATGCTGCTGCTCAAAAGAAAATGTGCTTCTACATTATTTTATTGATTTGCGATGATTTAGTTGTGCACAAATATGCTGATTGTGTGTGTATTCATCATCAGTAATGTAATGTAATTATTGTAATACAGAATTCATGCTCCACTAAATTTGAGGCAGACACTCTTATTTTGATACAACATGTCTGTGTAGCTCAGTGGATAATTCTCTATTTCGTCAACACAGAGCTCTGGGTTCAAGTTGGTGCCAAATTTTTTGAACTCTCAATATGGCTAGAAATCATAATGCTTGTAAAGAGGAATCCTTTTTTGTTGCAAACAAAATAAGTTGTCGAGCTACAGACCTCAGATTTTCAGATCATACTCAAAAAATGCCCGCCATGAAAATGGAGTAGTTGCATACATATGCCGGCAGCAGGGCAGCAATTTTATCATTTTCAAACTGTTTTCACTAAAGCTCTCGAAATATTGGAAGATGTTTTCCTGTTTTACTAAAAAAATTAGCACTATGTTCCTCGGGAGATGAGGAATCCAATGGTATAAAAATTTGTGCTGTCAGACCTTTAGAAGTTATGCTGCTGCTCAAAAGATAATTTGGCTACACATTGTTTTACTGATTTGTGATGCTTTAGAAAAAGCTTCTTTTGTAGCTGGCATAAGAAAATATTGAGCTACAGACCTCAGATTTTCAGGACACACTCACAAACTGTGTATTTCTTTGCCCCCCATGAAAGTGGAATAATTTCATACATAAGCCGGCAGCAGGGCAGCAATTAATATAATTTTTTAACTGTTTTCCATAAAGCTTTCGATATGTTGGTAGATATTTTCCTTGTTTACTAAAGAAAATAACCACTGTGTTCCTCAGAAGATGGGCAATCCAATGATATAAAAATTTGTGGTGTCAGACCATTCGAAGCCATGCTGCTGCTCAAAAGAAAATGTGCCTACACATTATTTTACTGATTTGTGATGCTTTAGAGAAAGCTTCTTTTGTAGCTGGCATAAGCAATTATTGAGCTACAGACCTCAGATTTACAGGACACATTCACAAACTGTGAATTTCTTTGCCCCCATGAAAAGTGGAATAATTGCATACATAAGCCGGCAGCAGGGCAGCAATTTATATCATTTTTTAACTCTTTTCCATAAAGCTTTCGATATGTTAATAGATATTTTCCTTGTTTACTAAAGAAAGTAACCACTGTGTTCCTCAGAAGATGAGCAGTCCAATGATATAAAAATTTGTGGTGTCAGACCATTCGAAGCCATGCTGCTGCTAAAAAGAAAATGTGCCTACACATTATTTTACTGATTTGTGATGCTTTAGAGAAAGCTTCTTTTGTAGCTGGCATAATAAGCAATTATTGAGCTACAGACCTCAGATTTTCAGGACATACACTGAGTTTCATGCCCCATATATCATTACCCAACCAGCAACATTATTGTATAATTAACCCTGCCTGCCAAATAAACTACATTCATTATTGCTATTGTATTGTTGTAGTATAATCCTTTACAGTTCTAGCCCAGTTATAGTCAATATTATATAATTGGATTGACATTGTATTCAATGAGTTTGTATTTAGATGACCAGGCAAGTTAGCTGCTACAATGAAAGCATTCCATTCGAATTGTCCTCCTCACAATTTTTGTAAGCACAGAAAACTCTTAGTATTGAGTATGATGAGCCGACAAAATACCTATGATCAACTCTTCTGTGTTGTACTGTAGGCCTACTCTAAGCTATATCTTGTGCAATCTGAGAATGTAGGCAGCAACTGCATAAATAGAATACATCAGCTAAATTATGCTAGCAGAATTTTCACAAAACTTTGCTACTAATAAAAAAGTACAACATCGCTCACCAGTTGAGCGAGGATCTATTTTGTATTAATCGCCCTACATGCCTAAGTGGAGAAGTGATAGTGCGAATGAGGCCATATTCTCCACAGAACTACCGAAAATATGCTGACTGATGCTAGAAAACATATTTGGTGTCAAAGCATGCAGTATTAATACTGATTATTGGCATAGTCTTAATCTACGCTCCTTGGGATTTTTGAGATTGAATGGCTCTGAGCAAGGATTTAGCTCTGAATGCTATGGTATGTGGGTAGAGAGAGGCAAAGGTAAATCTATTGTAAACCTGGTATACATTCATTACCTGTCTACAAAGGAGCTCTTGATGTTAAACTTTATCATTCCCAGCCATCTCAGTTATATGGTGTACAGGAAGCAATTGTGGCATTTTTCTCTCTCACTCTTGGATGGTAGTTCCCTAGCAGGTGTTGGCACTAGCACAGATAGTATTTAAATGTTAGGCTAGTGACAAGACAACAACGTTTACAGTAATACATTTTTAGCTGTCAGCTTGTGTGCCACAAGCAGGGAGGATAGCCTTTAACAGGCATAATGACTTAATTACCTCAATATTCCTTGTCAAAATTTTTAATTATCGAATTAATTGTCGCTGGTAGACAATCCTACACACACATTTCATTGCACTTGTAACAAGTCATCATGACACACTAGTGGAATTAGAGAGACAGCATGTCATCGTAAGCTGACCTAACTTCCTGTCTTTTGCTGCTGATAATAAATGCGATGAGTTTTTAATTTTGCGAATGTACATGTTTACAATGATGGTTGTTTTGGTGAAAGTACAATCATGATCATTCTTTGACAGAAGAGTGAGGGGGCAGGAAGTTTTAACCTTTTCTGAAAAATACTAGATGGTTGACCAAATTCCATTTGTATATTTTCATCAAATTATTTCACCAAACTCTGCTTCCAAGCTCATCATAGTACAGAGTAACTATGCCAAAAATGAGATTGCTTTGCAAAAAAATCTCTTGCGCCCTTATTATCCGGTATTTGCAACCATGTTTCATTGATTTTCCTCTGCTAAATGGTCAACTACAAGAGCTGAGCCAGACACAACATACAGTGGTTGTATCTGGCTCAGCTCTTGATAAACTGCTGCTAGCTCATTACGATAATCTGTGTGTTTACCCAAAGGGTTAACCATTTTTAAATCTACTGGTACCTTTTAAGTTCTGTGCAGGTTGCCTATGAATGCCAATGTCAACAAAATTAACATTCTGACTGGCTTATCTTGATTATGACTTCATGGGTAAACAACTTGGATAACAACAACACATCCAATTATGCTTGAACTCAGCTGATTGGCTAAGATGTTGATGTCAAGTAAAAGGTAAACAATTGGCAAATAGACACTGAGAATCTTGTTCAATTCAATAAGCTAATCCCATTGAAAGTGATCAGGCAGATTGAACTGTACATTGTAGCCATTGAATGCATGCATTGAAAAGTTTGGTGTGTTGAAAGTTCTTTCAACCTAAAGGTTTATCAATGAATATCAAGACTGATTTCACCAACCTACTCCGGATTAATACAATTTTCAACTAAAGAGGTTTAATTTTTTTAACATTTCATTTCAAATCAATTGCATGTAATTGAGTGATGTGGCTAGTATCGTGCAAAACAACATCGATGCATCAGTTCCATGTGGTCTACCAAATACATTTCCTAGAAGTTTCGACCATTACGACAGGATTTCCGCAATGCAGCTATAGTCTGGAGTTCCAATCAAGGAGTACTTTTACTCCTTGTTCCAATCATTTCAACAAATTCCTGCCAAAGGAATACCCGCACTGATATTTATTCTGTTATATATGAGACCGGTAGCTTAGACAGGCGGCTGGGTTGCCAGATTAGGGGCTTGTAGGGCCATTACATCAGTTAAGATTTAGAGCGATAAATAATTGCCTGGACAGTCTTGTAGCAGATAATCTTTCAAAGCTATCAGCTTAATATTATCGCCTGCATTGATATATTTAGAATTTACAGTGACCATCAGACATTCCGTACAAACGAGTTCTATTGTGTCATTGAACTATAGGTCTGTTTGATCAAGAAGTAACAGGGGAAGCTGTTACTCCTTGGTTTGATTTACCCTTGCTTCTCTCTACCCACATTCCATAAAATTCAGAGCTTGCGCTCCATGCCCAGAACATCTTCAGCCAACAAACAGCTAATGAAAGCCATCCACGCTAAAAAATCCCAAGGTGCGTAGATTAACCCTTGGTGTGTCATCTATATAATCCCTCTGGTTAGCTATTCTTGTTGAAATTCCTAAAAATGATAAGGGGTTGTAAAAATTGATATATCTTAAAATCTAGAGGGTGTAGAAGGAAAGTTTAAATAAACTTCTTCTAAAAAAGATTCCTGATCTATCTATATAACTTTTAACCACCCAGCAATAACAGAAATGATTGATGAGGTATTGAAACACACAAAAAAGTGTACAACTAGACTTATTTTGTATATATCTGAACACAAATACTCTCACACCGGTCTTACAGAGTCATAATTTGTACCACTGGACAGGGAATTTTGTTTAGATGAGAAATAAAAGAATAACTAACTCTTTACGAGCAATGATACTACCATGGTGATGATTATAGCAAGGAGGGTTCAATATTAGCAAAGTTTATGCAAGCAGTGCCATCGTACTATAATCCTCTATCAATTGGTAAGCTGCTTTGTACTAAATTCTAAAAATTATTAAACTGCCTTGTACTAACTACTAACCAGGATAGTAGTCTTGGACCTCACTAACCTAAAAATGTGTACTAGCAGCACCGATTCCCACCTAACTGCAACCCTCTATGAGCCGTAAGAAGCTTAACACAGGGATAAACCGACTTGTAAATTTGCCTGCCATTGCTAAACACAATGCCTGAGAAACCATTCTGTGATCAATGAAGAGGGAGTTCATTGCTGTGATCAAACCTCAATATGTATGTGTGCGCTATACAAATGACACTTCTTGTTTCGGACATACAGAGGTAGACCGACCCTCTCACCAACCTCAACCGGACTCACCCACACAGTTCAGTGACAACCGAATGTATCATCTAATGATATATGACAAGATGTAAGATCAGTGCATCAACATGAACCTAGTGCTCAGCCTATTTGTCGAGTGATGAACCTTTTGATCATGTTTTGGAAATGAATTGAAAGCTGTTTATTTTAAAAAACAAGTCGTACTCATTGTACTCTTAAATATAACTGATATACATGTTAATCCACAGTAGGAATACCTGCATTGAACTAAAGTTCACTGATACCTGAATAGGATGCAAAGCATTGGAATGAAAAATTATGAATAATCGACGAGGTGAGAACAATAAACTGTCCAAAAAAAAAATTGAATCAGTAGAAAATACTAAAAAGTTTAGATGTTATTCTTACATATGTTAACCCACAAAACATTGGCATTCACAATCAACAACCCTAGAAGGCCTCCTGCGATTGTCAACAGGATAATAAAATACCAGTAGGCACAAGAAATGCCCTAAAGTCAATTGATATATCAATACAAATGTGAACACTGAACAGCTTGAAACTTTGATAAAATGAGAGCATGTGCCCATTCCTATCAATTATCATATGGGGAAAGTTTATGTGGCACTACTTTTTGATCTATCGATTCAACAGTGTGCAGTGACAACATAGTGCTGCGCAGATATAAGAGTGTGACTTTTGTGACAGTTCACTATCGGAGGAGGTGCTCATGGTGCATATTTGATGTGTCATGACTGGCGTCCGCTCTATACCACCATGAGTCTCAATTATAGTCTGAAAAGAAGAAAAATGTATATCAATCACCGTGTCATACTTTCAGAGCGATTGTGGCTAAATTAGGGGGAGGGTGTCAACGTGTCGCTGGCTAAAGTATCCTCAATTTGATATACTTGGTATATTCGATATCTACCGCAACCCATCACCAAAAAAAACTATATATAATACGCGTCTAAGTGATGTAGCAACAATCATGAATCAGAGGATTACATTGTTTGACATAATAATTTTGCTGGTGACTCCCAAAATATTGATAGATAAGCATTGGTGATCATTCAAGCCCATACATACCTTGGGTGGGGGGTATTTGTCCCTGGTGTCTTCACAACTTCAGCTGTGCTTCTTTAAAGCTGGAGTTATTGGTGGTGGGTGACAAGATGTGAGAAATCTGCTGAGTATGATGCTCTGTCGTATATCTTCTGAGTCACTGTCCCCATTCTACGTTCACTCCTCCAAATAGTAAAACTGTAAAAAATAATCTTGTATGTAGAAATTTCATGATGTGAAGTCAAAACAACGGTAAGATTGTTGTAGAAAAAAATTATGTGCTGAGTTTGGGACACCATATATGAGTATATCTGTGAGAAATGACCTCCTGACAGCTATCTATTGTATGCCGTCTATAGAATATGATGAAGCTATGACTGTCCACTAAACTCCGAATTGAGATGTATGTAGGCCCACGCGGCCACATCAAAACAGCACTTTTTGAAGTACCATACTATCACAAAAGACAAAAGTATGCAAAGCGAAAGCAGATATAATATATATAAGCTCAGTGTCAGGCCCAAGGTGAAACAACATTAGCAAATGCTCACTCCGATGGTTTGTTCAAAAGCTTCAGGTGTCATACAATAACCCCCCCCCCCCCCTAATTCCCTTCTAACAGAGGCACTGTTGAAGTTTAGATCAGAGTACACAATATGACGCATAAATCATGGCTCAGAATAATTCATTTTAGCAATCAGGAGTGGGGAAACTTTTCAATATGGAGTAGCGTTGGTTGGGTGGTTGGCCATCAATAATGTTAAGTTGGTTGAAGACATATTTCTTCTTTCTTTGATCCAGAACCATTACAAGTTCTGTGATAAATGCCTACATTTCAAGTTCCTCCCATTTTACTGGTGACACCAGAAGCGAATCCAAATGCAGAAAAATTGGATAAAACGATAGGGATAATGACATAACATACACTGTGACATTGCATTGACTAGATTGGAAAGCAAGCACTATGTGCTCGACATCTACTTGACTCTTTGTTAGGTTATTTACTGAGCATGGTGACAAAAAGTAAAACATTCTCTACCTCAAGAAAAATTTTAATCTAATTTGCATATATTTGGAGCTGCTCCCCCTCCAGCCATCAACACAAGACAACATCGTTTTACTTGGATTTTACTAGGATTGGAGCAACCGGAAATGCAGGGGTGAAAATATTTTAATTGACATACAACTTATATTATAATCATGTGGGAATTTGCCAACAGCATTTACAGCCATGCTTTTTTTATTGTTATTCAGCAGACTGTTAGTACTGCAATGGTTGTCTGCACTTAGTTTTTGTAATTGAGGAGAACTCCGAAGGCACTTGGGTGCCTTTCTCAAGAATTGGATGTGACAACCCTGTCACAACCATCCAATGAGCTCATTAAAACCCAAGTATCTTAAAACTTTGAACGTGAGGTCACCCACTGGAAGTTAATGTCAAGTGACGGAGTTGAGAAAATGTTGGCTAGCCATAATTTTATTACTTCAAGCCATTTTCTCGAAATGCAAACTTTTCCTATTGAACTAACATTACTCCACTAGAGTAGCCCCATCATGTAAGTGGGGTCCAATGGTATTGAAGTAACTCACGGTTTAATCTTCTGGCAATTTCTGGCGGGAAGCCATGGTTTAGTAGCTACTGAATACCATCAAATCATCTGGTGATCTAAAACCACATATTATATATATATATATACGGGTGTGAATATTGAGTTTTTTGAGATATTCATATATCACTCTAAATACAATAGGACGATAAACTTGATATTACATAATATTCAGGATAGTTGTCTAAAGATGATTTGCAGTAAATTACTCCTCTAGCGGAGGTGGGAGTCTATATGAAGAAATGAGAGCAAATGTTAGCTTGCTTTAAATGTAGCTATTTGTGAATTTTCCCTGCTGCAAATACTTAACTCTCTTAGGGTATACACAATGTTACATTGACTACCAGCAACTCACATTTCGGCACATATTATATAATATATTGGCTATGGACCAAATTTGTTTCCCCTGAAACAGCTGAGGTCGGCTCAACAAATATGAATGGCTGAGGATGAATTTTTTTCGCAATTCTTAGTTTTGGATTTTTTTACCAGATGTATTATTACTGATGAAAACCGTGTAAGCCCTCTTTATTTCACCCTATCTAGATATGAAGTTAGGGCACTGAGATCATTGCATTTGGAGCCGGATTCTAACATTTTAACAAATTACAAATAACACAACACTTAAAAACCAAAATCAAAATCTGATCGCTCACCAGGTGAGTGAGCAATACCTGCTAGGGGTCTCACTTTCAAATCGTTCAGTCAATGATTGAACTATATACATTCTGAGCGAGCGATTTGGGAGTGATGTTGTCTAACTGAAAGACCAAGTGGGCAATAATTTCGAGTGATGCGATAGTGATAATTTGCTTTAGTAAAGTATCGCTCTTTCTAATTGAAAGACACCCCTGATTGGCAAACTACAGAAGGCTACTAGTAGTGATAATAACTAACAGTTACTAGCTAGACTTCTTAGTTAGTCTACTCATTCTTCACGACTGAGTAGTAGAGTACTACTCTACTACTCAGTCATGAAGAATGAGTAGACTTACAGAGTAGTGTGAGAGTAGCTTACCACTTTATCTGATGAATACTTGTTCTTCCTACACTAACTGCCTTCAAGTTGTTTGACGCGGTAGTCAAATGTCAATAGATGCCAACATCCTGCTAATCCAATGCCTCAGGTATGTTCTAAAATGTAAGGTACAGTAATCAAAATCAAGCAGATATAATGTTCATACAATGTTCCATAGAGGAGTAAAGTATTCATAGGAGGAAATTTTCTTCATTTTGCGCAGGCTTGAAAAAGCTAACTTCAAGAGTAGCAAACATACGCCCACCCTTTTTTTCTTTTTATGGACTTCAACCTTCACTAGCCAAAATTTAATGCTAGCTTACATTAAGTCATCTCAAGACTAGCTAAACTAAACTTTAGCTAATACTTACTCCCAAGGCTATACGTTTAGTTGACTATAAATTAGGAACAAGTTTTATGCTGTTTAATTTTTTTTAGGGCCTGTGACCTAGAATTACCCACACACCAACATATGTTGGGAAGTTAAATGCCCCATGATAACCACAATCGAACAATTGACAATACTTTAAGAGACAGATTTCATTATCATTTCATTCACCCCCCCCCCTTCCTTCACCTGCAATCTACCTTAGTTAACCACTAATTAGGTTGATAAGGTAGATAGCAGGTGTAGGGAGGGAGGGAGGGGGTTTTTCAATGAGTATGAGATATGGTTACCAATTAGGCTACCGATGGTATCCTTGATTTGGACAATCAAATACAAATGATCACTGCGTCAGGGTAGCGAAGAGTATATCATGACCCGTCATGAATCATAATAATGTAACTATTTGACACTCAGATACTCACTCGGTACATCAAGATTTCTCGGGACAGAATTCAAACCACCAAAGGTTCTGATGCGTAACTCTGCCATTATCATGCCATACTGAATCAGTCTTTCTCCTGTATTCTCTGCAACAAATATTTAGTTGATGATGTGATAAAGTATGAATATAATACATTCCAATGTCCTAAGTACATTATTTGCATTCAAATTATTTGCAGTCTTATAACAAGGCTTTGCTGCTACAAGGTTCATCCCTGGACCCTTCAATTTTCTCTGCATTGAGAGCCTGATTCTAGCATGTTGCCAAATAACACAACACTTAAAGACCTGGTTAAATCTACAATCCCTATGATGGAAACAGATTTGCCAGCCGTTGGTGAAGAAGTTTGTGAAGTTTTATATCTGGTGTCTAGGAATGGAAACACTCGATCTATAGGTTTGATCAGCACATAACGCCAGCAAATTTGTATCTAAAATGATCATTCAAGATAATGAGCTGTGGCAAGGAGGGTGGAATATAGGGAAGAGGTGACTTGATGTTGCGAGATGGAATGAGTTGTTCCCTCCATGAAAAAAAGAGCACAACTCCGATAGTCACTGAACTCGTAATTACACTAACTGGCCTGCTTCAATGAAAAATTCTTGCTGAGGCCTGCCAGTGTTCAAGCAGTTTTACCAAATTTATGCCATGATACTTCAACGATTACACCGACGCAATTATCATCAGTTAGCCTACACATATCACCTGACATTCATATCATTATATTACTAACAATGCTCGATGCAAATGTAACAGTGGAGATATCGATGCTTATAACCCCAGCCATCTCAAGCCTTTCTGGGTCAGTTCCCTGCTGCAACTTAATCAAATAATCAATAATTTTACAACCGAAATTGAAAATTTGATTGTCTGCTTACCTGTTTGAATTGAGTAAGCTGAACGACTATTGATACTACGAGTTGTATCACATCTGCTATAAACCACCCAAACACTCTCTTCTTCATTGTACTGTTCTCAGACCTATTCTGCGGTCTGTGTTGCTTTACAATGTAGACTAAAATACAAAAAAATCTGCAATCAAAAGGAGTCATTTCTTCTATCTAGGCCTATCTACTTTTTTCCCAAATTAACAAGACGAATAATGAAACCAGCGTTATACTCTAGAGAGCTAGTACCTCTACAACACTTGAATACACCATTCTATTGATGAAGATTTACATTTGGGAAACTTTTGCAATTGTGTGCAAGCTGGCAATGGTCTAGTTACTCTCAGTAATCAATGTCTCTACTCTCCAACTACAGACCACTATAACCAATGGTTGTCAGTGGTTGACCCTGAATTAAGGCGAAGTACATGCTTGCAACTCAAAGAGCCCACACATGTAATATTATATGCAATCTGCCCCCCTCCCCGATCACTGCTTATTATATTGAAATGACCACTGTGACGCAGTTGAGACTCTGTACAGCCAACAAATCATTTGAATTCAATACCATTGGCAAAAGGCAAGGTCTGCACTGGTTTCCTTCTTCTGGTGATCGGGGTTGGTATATTCTTTAATACATTATAGACCAGGGAATATTTCAATTAGCATGAGCTGTGCTTTGTAAACCAAAAGATCATTACAACTTAAATGCTCAATATCCTCGCTCCTTAGATAAATTTGTTCGCAAATAGTTCACACAAGAGTGAGCATAGTTCAATTGATTAGTGGCCAATTATCGAACGAAGCTAAAAGCAGGTCTCGCCTACTAAGCTAGATGATGATGTACCACTTGGTCTTATATGCGCATGCTTGATCAGTAACTAAAGTGTATACTAATATGTATATAGTTTTGCTGTTTGTGTTTAAGGGTGACCCCACCAGTCTCAGACAGTTGGGAATGGTTGACATAAAGCAATAATGATCCGTCAGTTGCGCCGAGGCAAGGCCTATGCACACACTTTATACAAATACAAGACCCAGCCTACATAGGCTGTAGTTGTAGTAAAGAGAGGGGGCATTTCCTTACAATGTAAAGTATGTAGGCCTACTTGAAGCCATAGTAGATTAGCAATAACAGTTCTAGACAATTAGTTGCACGAGAGTTGCCCACCTAAACATGCCACCACCAACAAACAACAAAGCGAGGAGTAAAGAGTTAACTCTTTGGACTTGTATGAGCCTTCCCCACCCCCTCTTACAACTCTTAGAAGTCCTTCTCCTTGCTTGATAGTACACTGCACATGAATATGGGACTGGTACCATTGGCAAACTACAGAAAGCTACTAGTAGTGATAGTAACTAACAGTTACTAGCTAGACTTCTTAGTTAGTCTCCTCATTTTTCACTCACAACTGAGTAGTAGAATAGTAGTCAGTCAGTGTACCAAATAAATACTAAATAACATTTATTTACCTGAGAGCTACAACAAATTGATTCAATCAAGTCCATTCACAGCTGTTCTAATTTCATTCTTCTTCTTGTGAAGCTGAGTTGGCTCATCATCTCTTCATCGTGGTCTTATGTGTCTGTGAAGTAACTGATTGATGCCACTGAGTCTGACAGCTGTCCAGAAAGTTGACTACTAGCAATATCGATAACTAACTCAGTGTTCCCCAACACAGATATTGTAATCAGTATGAAGTTATTGAACAGGCCAATAAGAAAAAAGTAAGATGTAATGGGCCAATCATATCAAAGCCTGTGAAAATTCGAAGAGAGAGGGCAACTCTTCATTTTTGAAGGGGTTAACGTGAGAGGGCAATTCCGAACCAGTTACCTTATTACCCTGGAGTTATATTCTAAGGCAAAAAATTGGATGAAATGGGAAATCATTATATATAAATTTCCTCCTCTATTTTTTGAGTTAGAAAATTGATTTTTCCTCTCCAACTGGCAACTGAGAGGTGTAAAAATAACACATAGCATTGAGGCAACCTTGAAATTGGATAAATTTGTGTTGGCTCATCTCCCTTCAGGATTATAGTATTTTAGTACAATGCTCAAACTCAAAATTGATAGCAGATTCTAGGCAACCTCTAAAACCATATCATAAACATCGAATCAACCAATAAGAGCCAGTACAATTGGAAGTAGATGATTTTAAATTATTGTCACTGGGTATTCTAGAGTGAAATTATATGCATTTTTTACCACTTTCTTGGGTAATTACTATAGAATTGAATTGGGGAACGTGTCGCAAAATTCTGCATCAAATAGTCATTACAAAATCTTAATCATCACATTACTAATCATTCCCTTTGTAGCCATTAATTTTCAAGTCAGCCTGTGTTATTTACAACTTTTGAAGACGCAATTAATTCTGACAAAACTGGAGGATGGCTATGAGTAAACCAGAGCGAGTTGTTTTAACTGGAGAGGATGTAAATAACATAATCCAGTGTAATGTCTGCCTGGATATCAAACCTCTAAGGTTACTACCCTGTCAGCACAAAACATGCCACGAATGTATCAGTAAGTATAGGCCTAAATCTATTCAATTCAACTGCCATTGCCAGCTACTGACGATACCATCAGGTCAATTAATAAACATGTAACGCAATGTCATTTAGATATATCAGAGCGTGAGTGAGTTACTGACTTTATATAGTAGCTCCCTTTTCCTGTCCAATTTTCCATGGTGCCATTGACACCCTGCATACCCTCATGATAATGACAACCCATAACTTAGTTATTCTTGTGATTCAAGCCAAATGGAGTTTTAAGCAATCTATCGCGCAATCCATCTAGTTGCATTGCATAACCAACCACTCATTTCCATAGAAATGGAAGTGAGTGGAATTGATAATGTAATGCCACTAACTGATACATTATACAAATTGTATAAAGGAAGCACTGATTAGGCTCCATTTGTCAACTATTTTATTTATTGAGTAAATCTGTCCCAAAAAACTTTTCTGGTTGTAACTCTATATATTTGGGTTTGTTCATTCTGTTTTCTTACACATACAGAGTCACTGAAAATAAAATAAATTGACTGTATGGTTTGTAGTGGGCGTTTGAAGCTTATTGAAAATTCTGATATGTTCTGCCTACTTACTTGCAGAACAAACCACTACACATGGAAAGACTAAATGTCCTGAATGTAGGAGAGAGTTCATTGTACCAGCTGGAAGCTTTCCATTGTGCCGTGTTACAGAATACTTACGTGAAATGTTGCTTTCCAAGCCGGTACGGCCAATCTCAGCTCAAGGAAAGGGTATGTTTTCTTCTCTCATATCACGCCAGTACCTCTGGGTGATTTTATGTGAATGATTGATTTACGAAAGATAAAGTGTAGTCAGTGACATTTATTGCGGTTAAAGCATCCATTAAATTTATATTTGAATCAACCAAAGTTGTTTCTAGACACCTAGTCAGCTTATAAACTAGCTCAAAGACGGCCAGAATCTGAGTTATGAGGTATTGACCCCTTCAATAGGAGAAGGAGACTACATGACATGTGTGAGCTCACATATGGGTTTTTGGATAAATTTTGTCATTTCTTTGTATATGGAACTGTTTAAGTGAATATGTATGCGGATATTTGTCTTAAGTTTTGTTGTGCTGGAATAATCTCTTTGATGGCAATAGCTGCGTTTGATCTCAAAGGGTTTCTTCCATGTATTTAAATAATACAAGAATGGAAAGTTCCAATTTGTAGACTCATAGGCAAAATGTATGTTGGTACCGGCATATCTACCCGAGCAAGGCTCTGAGCGAGCAGCAGCGAGGTTTTTCTTTGATAAGTCATGACTTGGGTCCCAGTACCAGTACCAGTATTGGGCTCATTTTGAAGCTTAATGGTGGGAGAAGCACATCTGAAGATTGTAAGCTCCATTTCGTTGATCCTCTGAGGTAGTTGAATTTACCAATACATATCATGTCAGGTAGGCCTCATCATATTTATAACTTTGCTTATAACATTTAACATAAAAATTTCAATTAAGACTAGATATTGCATCATTTTGTATACAATATTTTAGGCACAAAGTGTGGGTCGTGTAGTGAAATTGTGCAGGCAAGATGTCAGGACTGCCTTAGTTTCATATGTTACAAGTAAGTAAATCAAAAACATGAAACAGTTTTGCATCACAAGAATTACATCCAACTCATCTCATCCCATCTCATTCATCAAGGAATTGAAAATTTTGTTTTTGCAATAAATGGGCATTTTCAGTCACAGGAAAGGCGCAGCCAGCCCACAATGGTGTCAGTCAAAGTGATCAGAGTCATTGGAGGTTATTAATTGAGGAGGAACTAGGAAACTCTGTTTCTTGTAGTTCAGCAATTTTGCAACTTAAAAGACCTGTTTGATACCACATTAGCCTCACTGTACCAATATTCATAACCCTTATCTTCAGAAATTCCAAAATGAGTTTAGCAATGCCATTCCCCTGTTCATTTGATATAATTTCAGTTGAGACCAAACTGGCACACTATCACACATCATTCCTTTCATACAGAGCACATCAGATAACATTCTCTGTCCCGTCTAGGTGACAGCCTTAACATCATCAGATTATTATTCAATTTCATTCTTTTGCAAGATGCGCTGCTCTCTCTGAATGCATGGTGAGTAGCACAAAGAAACACAATGCTGTTGATATTGCGGAAGTTCTCAAACAGGCAGAGACAAACCTACAATCCTGGAAGTCCCACACTCATCAGCAGGTTTGTAGCTGGATGCCCTAGCAAAAACATTTTTAACTTCAAAGCAAATGCAATCTGTTGGAGAAGTTATTATTGTCCCATAAAAGCCCACAAGCAGTTTTTTAAGGTACTGAATGGCAGGTAAATTACACTATACACTGACCAAGTATATATATAGGTTTAGTTGAATATAACAATAATTTCTGAGATTGATTAAATAATTTCGATTTCCGGTTAGCCTGTCTATCTGCAGTCTCTCTTCTTACGCACCATTTACTCTATGATGTCACTATGAACCAACTTTATTGTAAAACCTGGATTTCATCAAATACATTTTGTGATTGACTGACAGTTGGTAGCGTAAAGGTTATTGGAGATACTTCCACTTTTAGGAGAACCACCATCAATAATCTGTACCCAAAGGAGCTTTGCAAATCTTACACATCTTTATCACAAGTTGCTGTAGCTGGAGAATTATGGTACAAATGGTATCACATTGTAAAGTTTACTGTGTATAGATATTGATTTACAGGTCAGCCGTACTAAGAGTGAGATAGGAGTTCTACAAAAGAAGATAAGAGAACTCCAGAAAGAAGTGAACGAGAAACAATCACTTCTACAAGTTTGTGATGTCATCAAATCAGAGCCGGACAAAGCCGAGAAAATCATCCTCATCGAGCAGATCTGTGAGTTCCATATATGATATTTCAGGCCCTATATTGAGTGCAGGTCTGTGTACAAAGGAAGTGGGGAAGGAGGGAGGGAGGTATGCCCTGCAATGACAATTCTCTTGACCTAAGGATAGACAGAAAAGATATTCTTGTTTTGCTCCGTTGTGTAAGTTGTTTGAAAAGTTATCTTATTTTGAGATTTGTGGAAGATTTTTGTGGTCTATATATGTGTATATATAATGGTAAAAAAGTGTAATAAGGCGGCAGGAGTAATAAGGGTGTAATGTCACTTTCAGGTCTACGGCAATGTTAAAGACGATGCCCCAGAGAATGTAGTACTATTGTCAATTTTAAAATAACATTGACAATGTGTGAAAATCATAAAACCAAGACTTACAACCATTGGTCATTCCAACCTGTTCCAAACACCAAGATATAAAGTGTAGAGATTAATTTTCTTCGTTGGATTTAGATAGTCAGAAAATATAGTTTGATTATTGATTATAGCTACTATAAAAATAATAATGTTCTAAGTAAATTATCCATGATATACAATGCATAGTCTCATAAATTAAATCCAATGTAGAGTTAGAAAGTCAGAATGATGCAAGATTAAAACAGAAAGTTGATGTGATTACTGGACAGTGTTGAAAGTCATAAAACTCACCATAGATGTTAGTGATAAATCCTCGAATAGCTATAGTAACAGTTATAGTATAAGTCTGTGCTGGTGATATAAGATTATAGCCGTAGTGTACAAAGCATAGCGTAGTTTGGTTTATAGAAAATACATGGGCATAATACAAGGCATGTAGGATACTTTGCATGATTACTCGTCAGAAGATGCTGCATTACTGGCAGTAATCAGGTTGGTTGGAGAAAGGATGAACAACACCAAAGTATCATACAGGGGTGCATGATCTTTGGCTAGCCTTAGGAGATGGAAATTGAATGCTGAATCAGTAATTGAGTTTAACTCAATCTAGCATCTTTTGTCCGACTAGATGGATTAAAGCAGCCAAGAATATGGAGAATAGCGTAGGCCCGATCACTCATCCTTGCTTCACACCAGCTTTCACTCTGAACTCCTCTGTAAGCTCACTATCAAATAACTCCTTCATGTTTACATGGGGGGTAAGCATTTTCTTAAACCACTGCTGCTGTAAGATAGCTTACTTCAATGTCACAGACTAATAATTGTAATATGATGTTGTAGGCAGTTGAACTTCATTTTATGCATGGCAGATGGTAACTTTGGCCAGGCCATAGCCCAGCCAGGCAGTAACTCTGCCACACAGTAACTGTCAACACACAATGAATAATTTATAGTCACAAAAATACATTATCCATGATTTACAAAAATACATTATTCATGATTTACGCACATAGGATGTTCATAAATGGGAAGTAGCTAATGACGCATCAAAGTTAAAGAGCACTTAGATATTATCTGCAATTCAATTTGAAAATGGAAATGTAGTCAATTAAAGTAAGGGTGTGGAAATGGTACGTGAAAAATTAATTGCGGAAATGGTCCTTAGTTCAAGAGATCTCCAAATTAACTTTTCAACAGGGTGGTGCCTGGATATGTCACACTGCCACCTGTCAAAAATTTAAATAGAGAGTTGTGGCATCAAAACATCTAGCCAGTAGCTTTGAATGAGTATGAATATGAGCTCTCAAAATGTAGGGAGTATCTCCTTCCTCAGCCATCCACCATTAGTGATGACAAATTTTGTTGTTGGCCAATCAAGTGCCTTTAAAATCTAGCTGAGATCCAACATTTTTATCAGTGTTGGATCTCATGATACAGGCACTAGCCATGCACAACCAGATTGCGCTGTGTCATGGATTTCGCAGTAATTAGGTAGGACAAAAACTGATGCTATTTTCGTACACATTGTCCACTCTAGAGTATATAATGACTCTACAGACAAGCCACACAGAAATATGAAAATAGGAATCATATAAGTATTTCGGTTTTCATCAATAAGAAAATCTAAAAACAAGAATTGACTCGATTTTCATATTTTGATTTAATGTTTTGGAACAAAAACAGAAAAACAAGTTGTTTTTTGTTTTTGTAGCCTCAGTGCGTAAAAATGATAAAACAAACGTTACTAATCAATTCATTTTTCAATTTTTGTTTTTGTGATTCAAAGCTGTATATGAAAATAGGATTCGTTCAATAGTTTGGTTTTCATCAATAAGAAAATCAAAGAACAAATCAATGAGAAGATGTTTGAAACCCTGGTTTCCCTTTAACGTACAATCGGCATCAAACAAGCGGCAGCCACCAGGCAGCAGCCCAAAAGCATCAGCAACATTCACTACCAAGCACCTGCGCCGAATACCTTTCATCCCAAGCACTGTAACATACATTGTGTGTCTCGATTTTCATATTTTGATTTGTTGTTTTGGAACAATAAACGAAAAACAAGTTATTTTTTATATATTTTAGCATCAGTGCGCTAAAATGAAAAACAAATGATACTGAGTCCCCTTATAACTTATAAGGGGACTTAGTATCGTTTGATTTTCAATTTTGCGCACTGATTCTGTTCCAAAACAACAGATGAAAATGTGCCCCAACAGGATCCAGTCCATAGACCCTCACACGATATCACAGGTGTTGTATCTCTGGGTATATACGCGTTGACTTTTGTATATTAACAACTATGCTTTTAGAGTTAGTATTTTTATTACAAATTTAACATCTATGTTTCACAGCTGTTGAATAAAAACTGGGTTACATATTAAAATCTCAACTGGGCAAGAAACCACAGCATGACCACAGTATGACGGGTTTTCATATCTATTAAAGCTAACTATTTGCTATCCGTATCATATCATATCAACAGGTTATCGAGACTATAAATGGACGTGAGCTTTTTTATACGTTATACCAATGTGGGTGAATGTTTGAACTGCTGCAAATTTTTGAGTGCTGAGTTAGCTGATTAGTTGTCTACACCATGAGATCAGATCAACTATTTCACCGACTATGTCTACTAACACCAACAACCAAATTGAAGAGCAGCCTTACCATGAGATCAAATCTACCTTCATTTCACCGACTTGGTCTACTTGCAGTGTCAGCCAAGGGGGTGAAGAGCGTTATCACCATGATATCAGCGAGCCTTCTGTCAATTCACTGCCTTTAAAATTCATCAGATGATCAGTCGCACTAATGCTGTAGCGGCTGTTCGTTTGTCTATGATAGCACTGATCTGATTAACATGTAATACGTTCAGTTCAGTGTAGTTTAGGCAGTTTGTGAGATTAGCCTCGGTTCTTAAAGTATGCGATGGGCATAAGTATGGTTGTCGTCCACTTGTCAGAGAAAGTTTTGCTACATCTGCACCCAAGTGATTTGACAGGATTTACAGAGTTTGAGATGTTGTATGAACCCGTATAACTGCAATCAGATTACAGTTCAATTCATTTTGTGACGGCAGAAGTATTCCAAGGTAAACAGAGATTTATTATAATCAAATCAGTTCCATTCTTAAGATATTAAATTGAAAAGATGACCTGAATAATTATTCTAAACTTACCTTTCAATCTGAGCCACTTTTGTTGAGTACAAAAAAATTAATCCTCTTTGACAATATTGTTGAATAAATTTGACAATAATATATTTATAACTTGGAACTCATCACACCCAAGCACTGCAAGAATACCTGTGCCCCCAAGGTATGAGTGATGACATGTGACAGTGTGTGGCTGCCTAAAATATGCTCAGGGTAATAAACAGCACAGCACACACACACCAGATGAATTGATATGCAAATTAAGATGCAAATGAGGATGACAGTTGATAAGTTCACCAGGGGGTCAAAAACTAATGAAGTGCATCGCAAAAACAAGGTCACAACTCAACGCAGCTACACAGCTGGCCACATTTATTCCATAGTAAACACTTTGTCTGTAGGGGCCCATATAAATGAAAATTATCAACAAACGCAACTTTATGATATAAACATTGCCACTTTTTTTAGTACACATTCATGATTGATTTTGTCAGATAAGTTATTTGCGAGGGCCGGGTAGAAGAAAGGAGCTCTTTTACCGGAAATATAGCCTGCTTCCCTAACGCATTTAAAAAAATCCGTCACTGTTTCAAGAATTTCCTCAAAAAATTCAGAATAGAGCAGGCACTGATCTGCTTGGTAGGATTTTAATTGAAACATTGATCCATCGGCGGAATATATATATAAAATTATAATCATAAAATATTTATACATATATTCAAAATTCTTAAAATTGCCTGTTTTAGGTGTCACACCTCCCAGCAGTAATCTGACACCAGCTGCAGCAAAACATCCTACTAGCATCCCTCCACCTGCCAAAGGACCACCCAGTAAACAAAGCCAAGCCAAGCATAGCGTAACGTCATCACACAAACAAAATACCGTCACTGAGCCGCCCACTACACTCCAGCTCATCAAGTATGAGAAAACATTATCAATGTGCTCGGCTGTTAGCTGGAGAGAAGACGGTCATATTCTCTGCTCTACTCAGAAACATGGTGTACAGATAAGATCTGGTGATGACCTGACGCTAATAAAGAATATAAACATAACTTGCTCAGTCTTGTCAGCATACTCTGTAGGTGATAAACTCATCACTAAGGTGAAGAAAGATAATAAAATCAGCACATACGTCGGTACAGAGAGTAATCCTCATCACACTCTACTACATCAGTTTGAGAGTTACTACAACGGTCAGCTGACTGTATCAGACAGTATAATAGCACATATAGACAGAGCTAATAATCAGCTGATGATCTACACAATCACAGGTAATCACCTGTATAACATTAACATTAGTGATATGGCTAATCCTCTTGGAGTACACATTCTACCAGGTGGTCACAGTGTACTCGTGTCTGACTGGATTAAAGGAGAGGTGAGGAAGTATAAGCTGCAGGTACTCAGCAGCCTGTGTGGAGATGTACAGGTCTGAGTGATCCTGTAGGTATAACATCAGATCAGTCTGGTCTTATCTATGTGGTGTCAGACAGAGAGGAGAAGATATACCAGATCTCATCTACAGGTGATTATATTATCATCTCATTGTTTGGGTTTAGTATGGGTTACATACAGTGGTAATTATGAATATCATTACAATGATGAGCATTCCTCAGGCACAAATCTACTATCATGAAAATTATGTAATTGATATATTATAGTTACCAAGTATTTTCCTATCATATTAAGGGATTTCGGATTATTGTTGCTTGATTTTGGCTCAATTGATCCAGTTTGGTACCGTAAGGTCGCGTATTGTAACCACGTGGCTTGTTGGTGAACAGGCCTGGATTAATTTAGGAAACAAAACACAGATTTTAGCCATATCACACCAGCAAGCCCACTGTCATTTAACCACAATATCTAGCCGCCCAGGCAATATAATGATCAAGAAATGTGCACACTATGTGTTACATGCTAATGCCCTCCCACCACACTGCACAGACCTGACCACAGCCCACAGCTGTACTACTTACTTCTACAAAACAAAACATTATGATACATTTCTGTCTGCCATAATAATAAGCATCACATCAACTGGTTGGAGAAGAAGAATGCTGATTGGTTAACTATTGGTCATAATGTTTCTAATTGGATGATAATTTTATGTAGTTGTAACAAGGCAAACAACTGCAAGGTCATTACAAGGTCAATACATTGAGCTCTCCAATTTTATATGTCTCTTCTGAGGTCGGATATTGTTAATAAAAATAAGAGATATATAGTCGATGCTAGCATGTTACAACTGAGTTAGTATGTATGTTCACTCATTAGCCGCCTGCCTATAGAATTTGGAAACAATGCCCTTATTATTACAGCGGTATGCTTGACTAAGTTTTAACCACTCATGGACATTAACCATGCGGCTACAATACGCGACCTTACGGAATAGATAATTTCAAGCCTTAAGTTTTCTAGCATGATGATACTGATTTAACTTGTGTATGTTAGCGTTTGTAGGGTTATTCTGTATCAAATAACATTTAGTTTTTGTATATTGGGGAAAAGTTATAATTATTAGAAATAATATTAGAAAAATAAATAATGACCTCAAACCATCAGTCAAAAACTACATTATCATTACAGGACAGGTACAACTTATAGATTGGGTGGCAGAGCAGGGAAAATGGAAGCTTCCATTCTCCCTGGGCTGAGGTAGAATTTATAACTAACATAAATACCCAACCAAAATCAGATCAGATGAATGGAATTTCTTTTTATGTTGTTTAATATTGGATTAAATTTTACTTGATAGGGAGTTATCCACCCTCTGTTGACAATCTGGCATGGGCTATTATTAATGAGAGACAACTCTAATCGCAGACCAATCTGATTTATTTTGATTGAGCTATGACTATGAGGGCTTAACATGGCATTGCTATTAGTGTGCCAACAACCTAAGATCAACTCGTATTTTGCCTTTATCCTTCACGATAAGATTCACATGCAAAGTATAACTGCTGTCGACGATTTTGAGGCAATTCTGTTTATAGTATAATGATAGGTGGGCTAATATTTAGTGCCTGATATGCAATCAGCGTTGGAATGTTGAGGGATAGAATTTCAAGCGATTTCAAGTCGGTTAAATTTCCTGTCAACAAAACTGACAATATTGTCATATACGGTCCTGCGAAATTTTGGCATTGTTTTGCTAAATACCAAACTCAGTTACAAGCCCAGGTTTCGTGTTTTGTTAAAAATTCTCCCAGCAAACTTTTGTGATTGGATAAATATAGCTTTTACTACCTGAATTTTTTCATTCTATTTTCCACACAATAGGGGAGATGATAGAAGAACTCACTCACACATCACTCGGGGATGTCCGTCGTATAATGGAAAACCTGAATGATGTGAGTATAAGAGGAGAGAAGATGGTGGTGTGTGGATTTTATGGAGCTGCTCTCTTCAAACTCAAGTAGAGGTTTGTATCATAGAATTATTATTCATAGTCATGTATGATGCCTGTATAATCTGCAGAATACCACATATGTATAAAGTAATGAGTTACGCAAATCGTACTGTGATGCCTCCATTGTCTCCAAATTACTGCCTCGGCACCTATTAACAAGTTATGCAGATTTGGCTGTGATGCCTTCATATATTATCATATTTTATTTGAATTAAATGTGTCCGCTAAACATGGCACCAAAATAACTATTTTGTTGCATGTAAACATTTCCTATATTTTTTAGGATTCAAACCTGAGTGGGAAAGCCCGGTGTAGAGAGACAGCTGTTATCGCATGAATTGATAAGCGGTGTTTAGACGGATGGACTTAATTAATATGTGTTTACCATATTTGTTAGCACACAATATAGGCTGTAGTTTTATACAAAGAATCATCTGACACCTGTTCCTTCTGAGCTCATATACTTTCTATATTGACTCAGTTGTTTGTGCATGATTTCCTGATTTATTTCTGATTTTATTTCTGATTTTATTTCCGATTTTATTGCTCACTTTATTTTATATATATATATATATATATACATATATATATATATATACATATATATAAATATATATACATACATATATGCTTAGTTTTATTTGACTTTTTTTGATCAAAATAACTGAAATTCCCAAAAAGATGTTATACAAATATCCAATAGTGTCCTAAAGTTAGTAATTTGTTGTTCATACTTGCATAGAACGATGCTGGGGTGAATGTTTTGAAGTTCAAAATGCATGATTTCTTATTAGTGATGTTTACTTTTGAAACTTATAACTTTGCCTAACCCAAAAAATTTTTGTGATGATAAAGGAATCCAGTCTGGTTTCTGTATTTATTTATGTCAATTCCTCCCACTCCCGCTCCCGCTCCCGCTCCCGCTCTCGCTCCCGCTCCCGCTCCCACTCCCTCTACTTTTTCTCCTACCCCTCCTACCCCTCCTACCACCCCTCCACTCCTCCGACTCCTCCGACTCCTCCCCCTCCTACCACCCCTCCACTCCTCCCACTCCTCCGACTCCTCCCCCTCCTCCCCCTCCTCCCCCTCCTCCCCCTCCTCCCCCTCCTCCCCCTCCTCCCCCTCCTCCCCCTCCTCCCCCTCCTCCCCCTCCTCCCGCTCCTCCCGCTCCTCCCCCTCCAGACAAAGTTTCCTTGTTTAACCATTGATTCAAATATAGATTTTAAATCGCACCTCAAAGGGTTGGCTAAAAAGCTACATTTAAACCTGCTAATGATGAGAGCAGTTAGGCCATTTTTAGATGATAAAACATTGACTGATATTTACTACACATTTCTTTATCCCCATCTCATATATAGCATTGAGTTCTGGGGCCATGCTTGTGAAACAAATTTAAAATTAATAAAACTTTCACAAAAAGCTGCTTTGAGAGTCATTGTTCGCATAAAACCTGAAGAACGTGTTTCCACATATTTTGAAAAACTTAAAATTATGCCTTTAAAAGTGATTTTTGAATATAGATTATTAATTCTCTTAAAAACATATCCAACGGAAGAAGTTTTAAAACTTCTGCCAGAACATAACCATGTTACGAGATCAAAAGCCCTAAAAAGCAATTCAAGCTAACAACAACAGGGGTGGGAGGTCCCTGTCGTACACAGGTGTAAAACTGTACAACAGGTACCTTTTGGAAGATTGGACAGGATCTGGGAACAATCCCATGTCTGGTCTGGCTGAGCGCCTTCGGGTGTATGCTCGACAGTGATTGCATGTGCAGACTCGTGCTCCGACTTATCGGCTTGTGTGGGTGTTCTTCATGGGTGACCATCGGGACAGCCATCACTCTAGTCTTAGGACTAGCTGGCTGAGCCCTTGCTTTTCTTTTATCTGTATTATTTACTAATATGCCAAATTCTTTTATTTGATTAAACTAATTTTATAGCATAAGTTGAGGGAACTTTGAACAAGGAATCTTCACTGAGGAGTATATATACCTTGTACAGTTACTCAACTGTTTGTGTATGATTTCCCGATTTTATTCCCGATTTTATTTCTGATTATATTCCCGATTTTATTTCCTTTTTTTCCGAGTTTAGTTTCGATTTTTTTTCTGACTTTCTTTCCAATTTTATCTTGCGTAAATATATACATAGTTTATGAAACATTTTATAATTTGAATAACTTCAATATAAAAAAAATTTCCCGAAATACCCAATAATGCCCTGAAGTTGATTATCCTTGTTTAATATAAGCACAATGATGCAGGGTGAACTAGTGAGTGCAAAATGACAAAAAGCATGATTTTTTACTATTGATGTTCTTTTTTTCTAAACTGATAAGCCAGGCTTCTGTATTTACTGGTTTTGTACCATTTTGTAGAAGATTAATAATTAATTAATAATTTGTTTGCGCTTGCTAGATATATATTTGTTCCAAACGAAGCCATAGCTTTTCGACATATTCTCTGTTTATTTTGTGTAGCACCATTTTGTGAATCAGAAACCGCTGGAGCTGTTAGTTTGGTTGTACCTTTGAGTTTGAATTCTTGAAATCTGAATTTTTAAATCAAAGAGTGGCTTTGAGTAAAAGATTGACAAAAACGCATTTGTTTTACACAACTTTTGATTGGAAGTTTCTGTCCTGCATATAATTATATCTATGGTGACAAGTGATGAATGCCTGTACAATCTATTCAGTCGGCAGTCAAAAAAATCAGGTCAAGTAATCATGAGCTTTGATTTCAGTAAAATTGATTGATCGAGTCGATCTGGCACGCTTTGCCATCGGAATATACTATCTGGAAAGCCATTGTGAGATTCTCATTGAGCACATAATTGTAATTCTAATAATATGAGCGCTTGATATTTAGCACTTTAGCTACTTCATTCCGAACCTCCTTCCCTACTCCTTTCTGCGCCGTCGCCCCTGCTTTCCTCGGCCCTCCTCCTTTCCTCCCCTCATCCTCTTCCCTGCTGCAGTTCATCAAATGATTTTTGTCAACACAATACAGGTATATTAAGGGTATAATAAAAATGAGGAATGAAATATTAATCAAATTACCATACAGTTTGTCTCACTAAAACCTGTATATCCCTTCAAAATAACTGTTTCTACTGTCATCATGGTATTTGTGCACATAATAATGCATCCCTGGGCAGAGATTCGTCACAATTCATGAGCAACTGTTTCATAAAATGCATCAATCCAATAACTGGATTTGGTATGCATAGTCTAGCATTACGATTCATGTGTCTGTAGAGCTTGTGGATTATCACTATGTTCCTGATATATTATAAGTATTCTAATTTATTATATAGAGTTGCGCTTTCTTTTTATAACAACAGACAACTTCCCAATGTAAGTTGTCAGGTTTTTACTGGTGGTGTTCCTCTAATTGCATGACACTGTTCTTTTTTATCTACTGTCAATAATTAAGGTGGAGGATCAGTCAGTATTGATCAGTATTTGTATGTCACATGCTGAGTTTTGCTGGTAATCTGAAAATACACCGAACTACCTGTGATCATAAGTCTGTGTAGACTGAAGATTATACTCCTGTTATACTAGTGCTGGATATGGCTTATGTGAGTGATGTACCCGGCAAAGATAGAAATAATGTTGCAGATACAGTTGGCTGGAGTCAGGATCGTTCCGATGGTAGAAGTAAGGACGCGTGAGCGTATGATTCAGATCTGAATCCTTGCGTTGGAAGTTTTTCTGATTCGGTCTTTGAGAGCCATTCATCTTAGACTGGTCTCAATGTCCCATAAGTCCTCTGTGTTTCCACATGTAGTATGGATATCTGCCTCTGCCTCTTTGAAAATGGGTAGCTGGTTACTAAGGGCATATAGGGTCCTTCCCGAGAAATACCCAAAGCAAGTTAAACAGAATGGTTAAATTAGGCAAAATATATTGCATAAAAAGATATATTCTACTACTGCTTTCATGTCACGGCTCTATAATACATAAACATGAATCGATAAAAATGTTCATAGCTGAATAATTATATATTGAATACATTCTTACTTGTGTTAACCATCACCCGCAGATCTCCCTGACATGCAAAAGAATAAAACAACCAAAAATTAATTTGAGGGAAAAAATACTAATCAACCCATTGTAGTGAGCAGCCACCCTAAGTGATGGTGGGACAGCTACACCCTCATTCAAGTGGCACGGCCAGCGCCGGGTGCACCAAGTATGAGTGATGGTGATTATTCCTACATGATTCTTATTATTGATACTCCTAACTAGATTAAATGCTCAAGTTGATTTCAAACTGATTCCAGTTTAATTATTTGTATAAAAAGCGACAGATTCCTATCACATAAAAATGTACGAAATAACAAGTCGAGATTAAGCATCAGTAATGGTATCAGTACAAGTGCTATTGAGAAGCTGAGACACTGCTTTAGGCGGAGTTGTCTCTCCACTTGGACCACCCTTAACTCTGTGCAACAGAGTATGATGTGACGAGCTTTTACAAACTCCGCATTTCCAGTCCCTGGTACACTTAGCTAAGTAGTGATCGACTGACAAACAGCGATTACATGCCTTGAGAGTTTTCACTGTAGAAAAACGTCGCTCCACAGAGAGCGACTTAAAATCTGCACACTTAGACATATACATGTGATTATCAGATTTACAGTGAGGACAGCATATTTTCTTAGGGGAATCATATTCAGCATCTGTCTTTTGACTGACAGCACTTTGGTTAGATTTTGATTTAGGTTTAGATTGATCACTCTTAGCTGATGAATCCACATTACCCACACCCTTCAAAGTATTCTGGGAAGTAACTGGATAGTTTGCTGAGTGGGATTCAAAAACCATAAACTCAACAAACTGAGAGAACGGTGGGAACACCTGATCATGAGATAGTTGATACCCTGTTACTTTATTGTTCCACCGTAATGCCATATAATCAGGAAGATTCTTGACTATGTCCTGGTTACGATCAAACTCCTCCAAAAATCCAAAGTGTGGGTTTTCTTCTCTCATTGCTAGGCACTGCTTGAGGGAATTTGCCAGCTTTTTGATACCGACATTATCTCTGTTTGTGATTTTTGGCCAGGTAAACAGTTTTTTCTTGTATGCCTGTGCAATGAGATAAGAATTACCATATGTCTGATTGAGGTCTTTCCATGCCTCGATATATGCTTGCTCAGAATTTCTGGTTAGATAATGCTCGATTAACTCTCTAGCATCACCATCAGTATACTTTTCCAGGTAGAAAAGCTTAGAACTGGCTGTTGGCCATTTTCGTTTAGATATAAAAGCATCAAATGACTTGGCCAGCGATTGTACTTGAGCAAATCACCCTGAAATACTGATGGCTCCTCCAGAACCATTTACTAGCCTCTAATGACTCTGCGATGGCATAATCCAACTCCTGTCTACGTGACACAGCATAATCTGATTCTATATTTGGAGTTATGCCCCCTACTACATATGTACTACAATGCCAGTTTGGTTCTGTTAACTGGGGTGATATACGACTTTGATGCAAGTCCATGATATGAGATGGGGGTCTGCGAATGTCATGTGGAGGTGAGCTAAAGTGAACACCATGCGAAGGTACAGCAATACTAACATGTGACCACCATGGGTTACTATTGACAGCTGCTCCAACAACAGCAGTGGAAGCTACAGCCTGTGTATCATGAGCACCATTATAACGAACATGCATGTTACTCCTAGATTGAGCTTGTCTATTGGATAGCCACCCATTGTTATTTACTGGTCCATCATGAATAGCTGAAGCTAAATTACGTGAGTCACGAATAAGCGATTCATTGTTACTGGTGGAAGCTAAAGCTGGTCTGTGTTGATTAGCCTGAAACGAGTGTCCAGATGACACAGCTTGACCATTCAAAAGCCATCCATTGTTTCCATTGTTTTGATGAATAGCATTGGATGGAAAAACATGCATGCTTATCCTACCATCTTGCTGGCATGTAAAATCCATGGGCGGGGCAGATTGATTTGATCCTATTTGATTTTGCTGCTGCTCGCCATTTATAGTACCATTGAGCAGCCTATGATTTTGACCTTGTTGCACATGTTGACCATTACAATCATTACGACCAGGCATCTGTTGGTCTTCGCAACCATTATCAGATTGCTGCCGACCCCTAACATCATGTTGTGATGCTGGATGCTGATTTTCAGCACCACCTATTGAGCCTTGATTTACTTGTACAATGCCTGATGAAAATACTTTGGCTTGTTGGTCAGTGCTATGAGCAGCAGGAAAAAATCTAGATTGAGATGCCATTTCAAAATCACCTCCCGTTGAATCGATTTGAAACCGTGAGGAGTTTGGAATAATTCTATCAATAAGCACTTTCTTTCTGCCGCCAACCGGTAATTTCTTTGATTTCAAAATATCCCTGAGCGCCTTTGCCCCCAACCTATCGAGCTCTGAGCTTGAGATACTAAAGCCCTGCATGCTGAGACAAATCAACAAAGATTATTGGCAAGAAACACAACTGCTCCACAGAGGCAAGATACCAAGACACACACTGAAAGCAATACCCAACAACGACGACCACACAACTGAGTACAGCCCAGCAACTAGAGTGCATGAGCCAAAAAATCCGCACTATTGGATGAAAAAGGCGAGCTTGCACCAAAAGCGCTAACCTAGTCCTACTACAAAAAACTGACGGCTGTAAAAAAAAATAACGAGGCACGCACCTAGTATCAGTGAAGTGTAAAAAGTATCTCCAGCAGCTCTCCGTCAGCAACACGGTGGATTAATAAATAATCCAAGAGGTTATTGTATACAGTTACAGTTAGTGTCAGCAAACATCAGCAGGGAGATCACCGGCAGTAGAGTAACGTGGCGTAGCAGTAAATGACGACACGACGAGAATGGGGGAGTCGTCACACAAGACGAGAGGATACAGCAGGGTATAACGACAGCTGTATCTAGAGACTAGTGCTTAGGTGTGCTGTGCTAGCAGTACAGGATTTAGGTGGTATAGCAGTACGAATCCTGTGGTTCTCTGATGTTGACGTACAGAGGATGTTGAGAGAGCTGAATGCTCGGCTAGCTGAGGTATAACTGTACAGCATCACAAGCTGACTGGTAGAGTAGGCGTCATGATAGTGTAGACGCTGGAGTGAGTTGCTCTGTGGTTGGTGTGTGGGTTGGCGAGAGTGTTGAGTCAGCTTCTAGCACTAGACATTATCCAGAAATAAAGTTTCACTGTTCTGGACTACAAGGCTTCTTAACCTATATACACAGATTTGAGAGATTACTTATAGTATCACAGGATCGCAGGTTTTATTCTAATCCTCGAAGGTTCCGTGAAACTGGAATAGAAAATGGTGCAATTAATGTGGTGCATAAAAATGCGCCTCGTCCAATAAAAATGCAGTCAATAATTGACTATTCAAACTATAAGGAACAATATACTCAAAGATCAAATAAACACAAATCTAAACCCTATTTATTAACTTTGAATGTACCGAGAAATAAAAAGATATTAAGTCAAGTGAACTTGGAGTGGAATTATTTTAACCTACAGAAAACAGAATTTAATTTATAAAATACCTTTTTGCTCCTTTAGTGAATCCCCAAATATCACCTTTGCCTAGAAAAATAGATAAATATAGTTAAAGTTTATACGCAACTCAAGTTTACTGAGCCTGTGAGGAAAACCTCAAACACCAAGGCTCACAACGCAACTAAAGGCTTGTGGAATTTGCTCGCCAAATTAATCCACCAGTGCAGATAATTGGACACAAAACACAATAGCCCGGTACCGCACAAAGCTATGCAGCTATGGCCAATTAGGCACAACTCCCAGTGAGTGGCAAAGGATCTAAACCGCCGTGAAGCAGACACACTCCCGGCCAAATCACCTTGTGATTTCTCCCATCAACCATGTCTGAAGATCGCAAGGAAGAACTGATCAGAGAAAGAGATTAAGAGATTAGAAAGAGATTAAGAAGCCTAGTATATTTCTCATTCCATTCCAAACATTTAGCGACACCAATCATAAATACAATAACTGACATGGGAGAGGTTTGATCGAGCAAACAAATTAATTAACAAACGGCAAGTTATTGAGGCAGCGATTGGCACTATCGAGAATAAATCCAAATGAGAAGCGGCTATTGCTGTATGAGATGATAATAAATGCAGTGCAATACAATAATGATTTAGAGCAGAGCAAAGCTTAACGAGTGAAAAACAAGGAGTAACTCCCTGGAAAAATAAACACCGTGAGGTGGGATGAAAAAGCATCAATTTGGAATTGCTCCTCCATGAGTCCTGGTAAAAGTCTAGTATTTACATTGTATCCCTATTACAGAGCTTCAGATTCGACTAGGCACACCAGTTTGTTAACTGGGCGAGTGAATGTTGAGTGAGTGTTACTGATTACATCATAACAAAGAAACTTTAACAGATCTGACTAGATAATCTACACTAGGTAAAACGTCGGTTATTCTTCCTAGTTTCCAAAAACGTCAACCACAGTCATCACTGAGAATAACGATGTCATTGATTGCGAGATTTCTTCTAGATTGTACCCATTTCTGTCTCTGCTGAAGATTTTGCACATATTCCTTACGCCATCTATTCCAGAATTTGTTGGCTAGCAGCTGTACTGCACGCTATCTATTTCTGGCATAGACGTCGCAATCATCAAAATTACCAGGCATAGGTAAAATAACAGAGGACTTCATATGAAGTAAATCATTTGGTGATAAAGGTTTACAATCTGAGCTGACAACCGTCAGAGGGCGACTGTTAATGTATAAATGTTAGCTAGCCTTATATATAGCTGATGTAAACCAGATCTAAAGGTAAAGTTTCCCTCCTGTTAGTGCTCTCTTAACTGTATCACAACTTTAGTGAGACTTCATTTTAGAGGACAATGAACTTTCCATGATTAGTTATAGCCAGTCTTGTGCACTGGCTCACAAAAACAAAAACTCTAAAGCTAACACTAACACTAACAATAAGTTGTAAATGGTGATTGTACAACAAGAAAGAAAGAAAGAGTTCGCAAGATACAATCCTGCCTATTTCTCAGTTTGTAACAGAACGATGAACTAATAACTAGTGCTCTAGTTTCAAAAATCATCATCAAAGTTCTATTGGATTATTCAATAACAAGTTAGGACAATAACATTATTCCATCTTCAACAACAAAAACAGACCTAGTAATTCATCCCGAGGGAGAAAAACCCGAAAAGGTTTTGTGGTGTTTTGTCAAAACTTATAGGATCTCTTTTAAAGAAGTATTTTGCACTAAACCTCATTCATGTGGTACATAACACATAAACTGGTTACAAATATCACTTATTTTACTGATCGTTAATACTCTTCTTCACCGTAAGCAGTTAATTCAAGATTTGGTTCCTACCTCCTACAACTCCTTCGTGTCTATTTCATCCACTCTTTCAATTAAAGGTTTTCAGTCCCTGGAGCCGATTTCAACTTTTTTCTCAAAAAGGGCTGGAAAACCAGCCTTAAGACTTCCTCCATGTATGAGAGGCCCTTATAACCCCCAACTGGCCCTACCCATAGAAACAGCCATGCAGCAGCATCTTGTCGATAAGCTGCTAAATCAATTGCAAATTTCCGACTCAAAATTTGATTAAACTTGAGGTGAGATGGCGTGATTGGTAAGCACACTTGCCATTTACTGCCCGATGATTGATGCCGCAGTTCAAGTCCTACTGGGGGTGCTTTCAAAGGTTAATGGTTCCAGCCCTAGCACCTTCGAGTGCATACCTCTCCAATAATAGCTCTAAAAACTTATCTGCACAGCAATGCTGTGTTTTCTTTGTGCAGACATTCCCTGATAATCAGTACCCAATTAAAGGTGGCTGTTCTGGACTACAAGGCTTCTTGATATATTTACACAGATTTGAGAGATTACTTATAGTATCACAGGATGACAGGTTTTATTCTAATCCCCAAAGGTTCCGTGAAACTGGATGGAAAATATTGCATTACATACCACGACCACACAACCGAGTACAGTCCAGCAACTAGAGTGCATGAGCCAAAAAATCCGCACAGTTGGATGAAAAAGGCGAGCTTGCCCAAAAAGCCCTAACCTAGTCCTATTACAAAAAGTTGACAGCTGTAAAAAAAAATTAACGAGGCACGCACCTGGTATTAGTGAAGTGTAAAAAGTATCTCCAGCAGCTCTCCGTCAGCAACAGGGTGGATTAATAAATAATCCAAGAGGTTATCGTATACAGCTACAGTTAGTGTCAGCAAGCATCAGCAGCGAGATCACCGGCAGTAGAGTAACGTGGCGTAGTAGTAAATGACGACACGACGAGAATGGGGGTAGCGGTCACGCAAGACGAGAGGATACAGCGGGGTATAACGACAGCTGTATCTAGAGACTAGTGCTTAGGTGTTCTGTGCTAGCAGTACAGGATTTAGGTGGTATAGCAGTACGAATCCTGTGGCTCTCTGATGTTGACGTACAGAGGATGTTGAGGGAGCTGAATGCTCGGCTAGCTGAGGTATAACTGTGCAGCATCACAAGCTGACTGGTAGAGTAGGCGTCATGATAGTGTAGACGCTGGAGTGAGTTGCTCTGTGGTTGGTGTGTGGGCTGACGAGAGTGTTGAGTCATCTTCTAGCACTAGACATTATCCAGAAATGAAGTTTCACTGTTCTGGACTACAAGGCTTCTTGATCTATTTACACAGATTTGAGAGATTACTTATAGTATAACAGGATCACAGGTTTTATTCTAATCCCCGAAGGTTTCGTGAAACTGGATAAAAAAAAATATGGTGCAATTTATGTGGTGCATAAAAATGTGCCTCGTTCAATAAAAATGCCCTCAATAATTTATTATTCAATTTAACGCAAACTATAAGGAACAATATACTCAAAGATCAAATAAACACAAATTTAAACCCTAACAATTAATTTTGAATGTACCAAGAAATGAAAGAGATATTAAGTCAAGTGAACTTGGAGTCGAATTATTTTAACCTACAGAAAACAGAATTTTATTTATAACATACCTTTTTGCTCCTTTAGTAAATCTTCAAATATCACCTTTGCCCAGAAAAATAGATAAATATAGTTAAAAGTTTATACGCAATTTAAGTTTACTGAGCCTGTGAGGAAAACCTCAAACACCAAGGCTCACAGGGCAACTTAAGGCTTTAGGAATTTGCTCGCCAAATTAATCCATCAGTGCAGATAATTGGACACAAAACGCAATAGCCCGGTACCGCACAAAGCTATGCAGCTATGGCCAATTAGGCACAACTCCCAGTGAATGGCAAAGGATCTAAACCGCCGTGAAGCAGCCACACTCCCGGCCAAATCACCTTGTGATTTCTCCCATCAACCATGTCTGAAGATCGCAAGGAAGAACTGATCAGAAAGGGAAAAAGAAAGCTAGGATATTTCTCATTCCATTCCAAACATTTAGCAACACCGATCATAAATACAAAAACTGACATTCGAGAGCTTTGATCGAGCAAACAAATTAATTAACAAACGGCAAGTTATTGAGGCAGCGACTGGCACTATCAAGAATAAATCCAAATGAGAAGTGCCTATCGCTGTATAAAATGATAATAAATGCAATGCAATACAATAATGATTTAGAGCAGAGCAAAGCTTAACGAGTGAAAAATAAACACCATGAGGTGGGATGAAAAAGCAACAATTTGGAGTTGCTTCTCCATGAGTCCTGATAAAAGTCTAGTATTTACAGTATTACAGAGCTTCAGATTCGACTAGGCACACCAGTTTGTTAACTGGGCGAGTGAATGTTGGGTGAGTGTTACTGATTACATCATAACACAGAAACTTTGACAGGTCTGACTAGATTGTCTACACTAGGTAAAACTTCGGTTTTTCTTCCTAGTTTCCAAAAACGTCGACCGCAGTCATCACTGGGAATAACGATGTCATTGATTGCGAGATTTCTTCTAGATTGTACCCATTTCTGTCTCTGCTGAGTCATGACCAGAGATAACTATCACACTGTATGTGTAGTTCAGTTTTGAGAGAATTACATTGCTTAGCAGCTAGTAATGCTGCTTGTAACTCTAGCCTAGGAATGGTAATATGCTTCTTTAACGGAGCCACACGAGTTTTTCCTAGCATTAGACTACCATGTACAGCATTATTTTCATCAAATGTCCTAACATATGAGCATGCTCCATACCCTAGCTTGCTAGCATTTGCGAATGTATGGATTTCTTGTTTCACTGGCATGAATTAGTGTGGGTAAATACACGTGGGAATGGACAGACTGGAGATTTTGGAGATTTCGAAGTCCCAGATTTTCCACTTATCACATATGTTTTGATCAAGTTCCTGGTCCCAACTCAAACCGTCTTTACATGAGTTTTGTATCATTACTCTAGCTGGCAGAATAAGAGGACTTATGAGACCCATAGGATCGTATACCGAAGCTACATTAGCTAACACAGACCTCCTAGTATTTTTCTTAGCAGGTACAGGCTGATATTTATAGGTGAATGAATCCGAGTCCAAGGCCCATAGCATGCCTAGAGGTCGCTCTGTTGAGTCGAGCAGCTGAATATTGTTCTGTGGTTTGAGATTTGTATCCTCTTGAGGGAAGGCTTCCAGCACCTGAGGTTGATTGGATAGAAGCTTGTGTACATGAAGATTGCTACTTTTACACAATGACCTAGTTTGTTTCAGAAGTTCGATGGCTTCATCACTGGTATTTACACTACATAAACCATCGTCAACATAGAAATTACGCTGAATAAAATCCTGAGCTAGTGGGTATTTTTCACCATAGTCTATTGCTAACCTATTGAGACCATATTTAGCACAGTTGGGAGACGATCTAGCGCCGAAAATATGGACGCACATTCTATATACAGCTGGATTACCCTGATAATCAAGCCAAAAGAACCGAAGATAATCACGGTGCTCGTTTACTACCCTGAAGTGATGATACATCAGTTCGATGTCACAAGATCTCTTCAAGACTGGTTGTTTACTCGATTTGAGAGTTGTCTCACCATGTTTAAACGGTAAAGGCATGACATAGTAACCTGTGCTGTCTTGGTGAATACCATCATTACCATTCTTGATGATTACCATCATCTAGAATTTTGAGAAATTTCAGATCATCCTGTGAATCTGATTGACTGTCGGCATGATCAACAAATTCACAACCATCAATCATGTTCATGAGTTCATATGTATTGATGTCTGATACCTCAGTTTTACACGATATAGCTAGTTTTGGCGACTGAATATTACTCACAGAGTTCAGAGCATCTTCGAGAGTATAAATGTTGTGACTGTAACCAATCTCATCTGATGTGTTGCTGGCTTGTCTGCTGTCAGGGCCAACAACGCACCATCCGAGCTTGGTTTTCATGGCACAAGCACCACCCGGAGGGGCAGGAATAACATCTCCTGCAGGAGACACAGCATCAAAACAATCACGACCTACGAGTAATCCCACCTCGCATTTCTGCTGTGGTGTAATATATTTAGATATGCATGATAAATGCTGAATACCAGAAACATTTTCATATGTGGGTATGTCTGAAACAGCACATGGTATTGTACTTCTAGCATATGTCCTGGGTAGCTGTATACGGTTACTACTGTAAAAACTGTTGTAATTTAGATCAGGTTATGATGGATTGGCGTTTACAAGCTGAATGATTTATTTTGTTCTAGCTACAGGATATGAATATGACTTAGATTCATAAAGCAATGATGAGTAAAACAGACATGATGCCACAATGGGCAAAAAACTAGAATTCCATTATACCACATCTAATTGACATAACAGCCGGATGAATACACCTTTGAATTATATAAACAACACTCCCACTTAATTGAATGGTCTACAACATGAAAAATACAACCACCACCAAGTATCGATTAGGATAAAAAAGCCACAACCAAAGTATTGAAAAAATGAAATCACTACCGAAATAAAAATGTAAAAGCTGCACTACCTACCTAGACATGCTTTCTTAGAATTAAGCGTGAGAATAATGGTCAGACAAGAAAATTAAAATACATTTTATAATGCCCACCCCATCAATTTTGGGCTACATCTCACACTGAGGCAAACTATAACAACTCATTGGCGGCACACAACTCCCAGCCCCAAACGCAGAGCTTCAAAGCGCTGCCTCGCCAATGGCTTCAACAGGATATCTGCCGTCATGTCTTCTGTAGAGCAGTAGACTGTTGCTACTGATTTTTTCTCAACCATTTCTCTTACATAATGGTACTTTATATCCATGTGTTTTGTGTTTTTATTGCTTTTAGCGTTGTTAGCGATCGCTGCTGCTGCAGTATTATCTATTTTTATCTTTGTCGGGTTTGACTGCGACATTCCAAAGTCAGAGGAAAGCTGTCTTAGCCAGATTGCCTCTTTGTTTGCTGCAAAGAGCGCTATGTACTTTGCTTCTGCAGTAGATAATGCAACAGTGGGCTGCCGCTTGCTAAACCAAACTATTGGGCTATTTGCGCATAAAAATACAACTCCAGTGGTTGAATGCCTATCTTCATTGTCCCCCCAACTGGCATCACAGTAGCCGACAACCTCAGAATCAACCTTTGAATACTTTAGCATGAGTTGTCTTGTACCCTGCAAATAAAGAAACACTCGTTTTACTGCTGTTAAATGGGTCTCTGTCGGACAGGCGTTGAATTTGGATAGAGCTCCCACTGAATATGATATGTCTGGCCTTGTGGAGATAGGCTAATATGACCACATGTTCAGTACTCTTTGGTTTTCCATTAGAAGTAGATTAGCCAGTATTTTTTCTATACCAGCTCACAAAAACAGCTATTAGTTATAGGTTCATTTGTTTTCAATCTATAGCAACTGCTGGGGTACAACCAAACTATATAAAAACAAGGATGCAATATAAATTACTGCCAATTTCTGAGTTTGTGAAGGAAAGATGATCTGTCATCTATTCTTTAGTCAGATAGTAAATTTTCATTGGATTATATAACAAAAGAAAACCAAAATAACGTTGTTATATCTTTAACAAGAAAACAAGACCTAATAATTCATACCAAGGGAGATAAATCAAATAAAGTTTTGTGTTTTGTCTTAGGGTGGATCTTTAAATCTCTTTAACTCGTAGAATCTCTTTCAAAGAAGTATTTTGCAAATTTCCTTATTCATGTGATATGTAATGCATACAATGACCTCCCATCCTTTACACTGAGAATATTCTGATGTTAGAATTGCGGTACGCAAAAGGAATTATAGGCAACTACAGTCGTCGACTAATTTTTTAACAATTCGATGAGATTTCAGATAGCTGGCAGCCAAGCCATATTTATAGGAAATTGGCAGTTGGAAACTTGTGAATATAAGTGTCGGACAACTCTATATCACTGTAAGATGAGGTCACACCCAATCCCCTCCTTATTTAAACAAAATTTCATAACCTTATCGATTGATGTTACTATCCCAATATGTCAATTTTACTTTCCCGATCGATCGTGTGCTTACCAACAGAAATAGTTGTCAGTAAAATGTGTGTTATTAAATAGAGTTTTTATTTTTGTTTCTATAGGTATGTAAATACTATGATTACTACTATGTCAGTTTTTCTCTATCTTACTGGTTCCATCGCAGAATAGAATAAACACTCTCCTCAACTTAACCCTGTACCAATTGGAGTATTTTGTATAAAAATGATTGACCATGAATACAAATAATGAGTGAATAAATGATCTAGGTCACTCATTGATATAGGTCATCCCTGCAAGTTGTCCCGACACGATAGAAGAGGGCACAACTTCCATCATGTGAGGGCCTTAACAGTTCACAACCTACTCCCCAGTCAAGATGTTTGGTTAAGTCTACAGCATACTACAATATAGGAGGAGTAAATATGAACTAGTAGAGTTATGTTTGTTAGCTAGCACTACAGTTTGGTGAGCTGAATTGTAGAGACGAGTCGTAATCATACATAGCTACAATAAGCCTGATATAGGTAGATAAATACCGGCCATTTAGGTGTGGAGCCGCCAAGAGACAAAAAGCCTATTATGAATTTTGTAATGTAATAATGTAGCTTCGACCCATTTTTATCTTTATTTTCCACTTATGTGCTGTACTTTCAATGCTATCAACATATTACAGGATGGATATTAGAATTAGGTAATAAACTTTGGGAAAGTGGTTGATAATGAAATGCTACTACCAGCTATCCTAGACCGTGTTTGGTCCATTTGCCTTGCTCCCCATCCACTGGTCTTGTGGCGTGACCAGTGGAAGGGAGCAACTGGAATGCAGGCAATTGGATTAAACTGGATGCCCTGTTATTGATACACTTAAATAGAGTCAATTTGTATTCAGGGCCGTAGTTTATAAAAATTGTAGGTGAGGCAGTTTGAGGTGAGTCCAGAGCATCACCAAGTGGAAAAGTAGCCAATGGAAATCCCACAGGAGCCGATTATGACATGGATTATCCAATTATAGCGCTGTTAGGCCATTGTGTTTAGTTTTCCCCTAGAACTATGGCCTGGTATTAATAACATTTAGGGCAATTTCAGGTCTTTTTTTTCAAAATTATCCTGTGTAACACCTTAGCCGCCTTGCCCTTCCTATGAGTACATAAGTGAGTGAGATTTATTAGGCCACTGGCCAAAAAGCCACTGCCCATAAAGCCACTGCCCATAAAGCCACTGCCCCAAAAGCCACCGGCCATAAAGCCACTGGCCATAAAGCCACTGGCCAAAAAGCCACTGGCCATGAAGCCACTGGCCAAAAGGTCACTGGTCATAAGGGCACTGGACAAAAGTCCACTGGTCATAAGGCCACTGGTCAAAAAGCCACTGCCCAAAAGGCCACTGGTTACATAATAGAAGTCTTATATCAAAAAATCATTGAAAAATGGTATACCAAGAGCTAGAATAGTTTTACGCGTCCAAACAATCATGTCAATGAAAAGTTGATATAAGACTTCTATGATGTAACCATTGACCCAGTGGCTTTTTGGGCAGTGGCTTTTTGACCAGTGGGCTTTGACCCGAAATCACACAAACCTGGCACTCCTTGTTGCAAGTGTTCATTATATAGAACTATACTTTTTTATCATGTTTTAGTCCTATATATAAGAAGGACTCACACAAACAATTTAGTTTCAAGAAATGAAAAAAGGCGAACAACTTCTCACTGAACAACCAGCTAAAGTGTAAGTAAGAGTGCACAAGATAAACTAATGCCTTTCCTTAGTATGTAAAATAAATATGCACTGTTAATAGTACACTAATCTGATACTTGATCATCAGGGCTTAACTGGATTATATAACACCACAAAAATAACAATAAAATTATTTAAATGCTCCAACAACAAAACCAGATATATAATTCATCCCAAGGGAGAAAATTCCCAAAAGTTGTGGTGTTTAAATCTTTTAAACTTGTAGGATCTTTTTCAAATAAGTATTTTGCACATTACCTCAGTCATGTAGTACATAACACATACAATGATCTTCCATCCTTTCACTGAGAGTTTTCTGATGTTAGAATTGTTATTTGCAAAATTATGAGGCAGAGTTATGCACTGCCTCCTATAGGGTGTAGGGAAATTAACCCACTGTTTCCTCTGCATAATAATTCAAGTATCGCATGCTATAAAAAGAGCATTCAGATGTTATCATTTTATCGAGCCACTTGATTTGTAAGCTGCACAATTATACTTCGGCAGCCTAATAGTGAGTTCAGTTCAGTATTCCTTTTATAAACGTAAGCATGTTTTAACAATTTTATTACATTCAATGTGATACTGTAATAGAGATGATACCTGTTGGAATTACCGGTAACTACTGTGGATGTCTAATTTTTATCAATTGGAAAAACGTTTAGACAGCTGGCAGGCAAGCCATACTTATAGGAAACTGGCAATTGGGAACTTTTGAATATAACTGTGTTGGTCAACTCTACATCACTGCAGGATACTACACAGAAGAGCTCACACCAAATCCTCTATTCATTGAGATAGAAATTCCTAACCTCAACAATTGAACTAATTATCCATTCTGCGCATGCTCAGCTCTGGGCATGAGCTGATCTCTGCAAAATTGAGCCTCGGAATTCCGAAGCCATCTGATTGGCTACCTGCTCTGGTGGCACACTCCCAAATGCGTGCGGAATTGTTATAAAGAGTTATCTTCTACTGTCACTATTAGCTAAATTTGATTAGTAGTTTATGCAGGGGACATCCCATTTCCCCTTTCCAAAGTTGCAATCAGAACCTAAACTAAACTCATTGTTCTTGCACATGCGCAAATTCAAGTCACGCATGATGCATACTTAGCCTTACGACACCCGCTTTGTGGTAATGATAACCTAGTTTATCAGTGATCTACATGCCCAGTCAGATCACGAGAGTCAGTATGCTAATTATCCAAATTGGATTCTATATTGAGGATGTATAAATGTTAGCTAGCCTTATCTAAAGCTGATGTAAACCAGATCTAAAGGTAAAGTTTCCCTCCTGTTAGAGCTCTCTTAACTGTATCACAACTTTAGTGAGACTTCATTTTAGAGGAGATGAATTTTCCATGATTAGTTATAGCCAGTCTTGTGCACTGGCTCACAAAAACAAAAACTCTAACGCTAACGCTAACGCTAACGCTAACGCTAACGCTAACGCTAACGCTAACGCTAACGCTAACGCTAACGCTAACGCTAACGCTAACGCTAACGCTAACGCTAACGCTAACGCTAACGCTAACGCTAACGCTAACGCTAACGCTAACGCTAACGCTAACGCTAACGCTAACGCTAACGCTAACGCTAACGCTAACGCTAACGCTAACGCTAACGCTAACGCTAACGCTAACGCTAACGCTAACACTAACGCTGAAACTAACAATAAGATATATAACGATCATTGTACAACAAGAAAGAAAGAGTTCGCAAGATACAATCCTGCCTATATCTTTGTAACAGAAAGTGAACAAATAAATCGTGCTCTAGTGTCAAAAATCATCATCAAAGGTCTATTGGAATATTTAATAACTGGAGCCGATTTCAACTTTTTTCTCAAAAAGGGCTGGAAAACCAACCTTAAGACTTCCTTCATGTATGAGAGGCCCTTATAACCCCCAACTGGCCCTACCCATAGAAACAGCCATGCAGCAGCATCTTGTCGATAAGCTGCTGAATCAATTGCAAATTTCAAACTCAAAATTTGATTAAAATTGAGGTGAGATGGCGTGATTGGTAAGCACACTTGCCATTTACTGCCCGATGATTGATGCCGCAGTTCAAGATCCATCAGCAGCAGAAATAACTATTCATACTCCTCTGCCCACGGTTGGATCATTAATCAGATGAGCCTCCAGCTATTTCTTCTACTTGGACTGTCTGATGAGGGAATGCGTACATAAACAAGTAGACAGTCCATTAAGGTGTGGAAGAAAGAGAATTAAATAGCTGTTAGTGCGTAATTGCGTATCGGATTTAAATTTGAGCAGAGAAAGTTTATTGCAGACCATAAACTTTTGCAATAATGTTAGTAGCATTACATACATGTGATAACGTCCATTTCTCTGGATATTGTGCCTCGTTTAGGCGTTTAGGCGTTTAGGCTCCCACACAAGTCATGATCTAATTCATAGAAATTTGTAACGGTAACTGTAATAATATATTTGTTACCTGTTGGTATTCTAGGCAACTACTGTAGTTGACTTTTTTTATTGATTCAAATAAACTTCAGACAGCTGGCAGGCGAGACATATATATAAGACATTTGCAGTTGCGAACTATTGAATATAGATGTGTTGGACAACTCCATATCACTGCAAGATACTACGCGGACGAGGTCACATACAATACTCTTTTAGGTAAAATGAAAATTCATAAGTTCATCACTAGCGGAATTAATAATATATAAATGTGTTAGTATGTTCTATTTAATTAGGTAAATGCATCACAATTTAGAGAGACTAATATGACCATATGTCCAGAACTCTTTTATTTTTCATTAGTAGTAGTTTAGCTAGTATTTTTTCTATGCCAGCTCACAAAAACAGCAATTAATCATGATTTTTTGTTCTTTCAATGGCAACTGCTGGGGTACAACCAAAGTATACTAAGAAAAGAATGCAATATAAATTACTGCCAATTTCTGAGTTTGTGAAGGAAAGATGATCTGTCATCTATACTTTAGTGAGATAGTAAATTTTTATTAGATTATATAACAAAAGAAAACCAAAATAACATTATTATGTCTTTAACAAGAAGGCAAGACCCAATAATTCCTCCCAAGGGAGATAAATCCAATAAACTTTTGTGTTTTGTCTTAGGGTGGATCTTTATAAATCTCTTTAACCCGTAGAATCTCTTTCAAAGATGTATTTTGCAAATTTCCTTATTCATGTGATATGTACCGCATACAATGACCTCCCATCCTTTACACTGAGAATATTCTGATGTTAGAATTGCGGTACGCAAAAGGAATTATAGGCAGCTACAGTCGTCGACTAATTTTTTAACAATTCGATAAGATTTCAGATAGCTGGAAGCCAGGCCATATTTATAGGAAATTGGCAGTTGGAAACTTTTGAATATAAGTGTCGGACAACTCGATATCACTGTTAGATGAGGTCACACCCAATCCCCTCCTTATTAAAACAAAATTTCATAACCTTTTCGATTGATGTTACTATCCCAATATAAGATAGTAATTTCTATTTAATAACTTACCGTCAATTTTACTTTCCTGATCGTGTGCTTGTCAACAGAAATAGTTGTCAGTAAAATGTGTGTTATTAAATAGAGTTTTTATTTTTGTTTCTATAGGTATGTAAATGCTATGATTACTACTATGTCAGTTTTTCTCTATCTTACTGGTTCCATCGCAGAATAGAATAAACACTCTCCTCAACTTAACCCTGTACCAATTTGAGTATTTTGTATAAAAATGGTTGACCATGAATACAAATAATGAGTGAATAAATGATCTAGGTCACTCATTGATATATGTCATCCCTGCAAGTTGTCCCGACACGATAGAAGGGGGCACAACTCTGATCATGTGAGGGTTATGGAAAATATACAAATACATGTTACCTAGCCATGTCATGCTTGATTTTTATTCATAATAAAACCCTATGTGTGACAAGGCTATAAATTATCAGAGTAATAGTACAGTTTGATTAGCACGAACCTCACATGAGATGGCAAAAACTGGACCTCATCCTAATTTGGGCAAAAAGAAAATGCTTTGGTCTACCATCTTCCTTTTGGCAGGGGACCAGATAAGCTCAAAGGTCAAACGTGACAAACTTTCTAAAACTACACCTGGGGGTAGAAATGTACTAGCCAAATAGTAAAACATTGGGAAAACAGCCGTGTTGAGAAGAACTATCTTCCCAGGAATGGTCAGTCTCCTCAATTTGTATCCCTCAATCTTTTCCCTGGCTCTTTCGAATACCATGCTCCATTTATATCTGTGAACTGGTCTATTGAAAATTCAAAACCCAAAAATCTTATGCGGTCTTTCCAGTACTTGCTCAGTACTTGTACATGTCTTCCAGCAGTTGAAACTGATGCAAGAATTGCTGTTTTCCTCCTATTCAGTAGACTACCTGTGGCCTTAACAAACCTAGCAAACAATGCAAAAATATGGTCCACCTCAGAAGCATGACAAGCTACCAAGAGATCATCCGCATAGGCTAAACATTTCCAACTGTCAGGGCCAGGCACAGGGCAGCCGGAGAGAAGCCTGCACTGTGTGATAGCTCTCACCATCGCCTCAATGTATATAACATACAAGGATGGGGACAAGGGGCACCCTTGTCTAACCCCTCTTGTGATAGATACTGGGTCTGATAACATGCCATTCACCTGAACCCTAGTGGAAATGGTGTGGTACATAGTCTTAACAAGGCGCAATACCTCATCTTCCACACCAAGCTTTGACATAGCCGCCAACAAAAATTTATGGTCAACCATATCAAACGCCTTGCTTTGATCTAGCTACGAATATAGTGTCGCGATTACCTAACTTACGGGTAAACTCAATAGAGTCCCTGAAACATATCAAATTGTCTACAATGTTACGACCGCTTACACCACATGTCTGTACTTCACATATTACGGTTGGTTAAAGTTTACCGAGCCATTTGTTTACAACCTTTGCTAATACCTTGTAGTCAACGTTAAGTAGCGATATTGGTCTTTTGTTTTTCGGATCAGATTGATCGCCGCCTTTATGCAGCAGGATGGTGGCAGCCTCAGTCATTGACTTAGGCAAGACCTCTAACTCAAAAGCATTATTAAAATCCTCACACATATCATCTGCTAGAACGTCGAAAAATGTCAGGGCCCGGAGTTTTCATACTTGCCAAGTAATCTAACTACAAAATAGGGAGATTCCATTTTACGGTATGCACTTGACTAGCTACTTTATATTGTGACCAATGACAGTCAGTGTTGTGAGTTATTGGTCATTTACAATAATAGGCTGAATCTTAACAAAACAGGTAAATTTGTTAGGATTGTTTAATTTGATAATTCCTTTCAGTTTTGTGTGCAAAGACCTTAACAGTAACTAGTCAACAACAACATGTGCTTGGATAACTATCAAAATATTGCGATTGGACTGTTTTCTCTAAAATCTGGAGGAAATAGTGAGATTTACAAAAAGTGGGAGGTGGGTATAAAAATCTGGAGCGTCACGCCTAAATAGGGAGACTTGGCAAGTATGGGAGTTATATTGTTTTCCATTGGCATGATAGCCTGCTGAATATCAGGGCTCACAAAAATACTTTCTCATTTTATCATTTGTAGAAAAACCTCTGGATATAATGTAAACAGAGTTACCAGGGTATGTAAAGGTGAGCATGCACAAGATAAAAACCTGCCTATTTATTGGTTTGTAAAAGAATACTAGATTTTAATTAATGCTTTTATCACTTTTACGTCATCATCAAAATTTCACTGGATTATAAAATAACAGGAAAGAACAATGATATTATATCATCTCCTACATCAAAACTAGACATAGTAATTCATACCAAGGGAGAAAAATCCGAAAAGATGTGTGGTATTTTCTTCTAAGGGTCGATATATAAATCTATTAAACTTGTAGGATCTGTTTCAAAGAAGTATTTGTGCCTTACCTTTTTCATGTGGTACATGATGCATACATACAATGACCTCAGATGTCTTTATTTTATCAAGCCACCTCAAAGCTGCGTAAATAGACATAGCAATTTATCATGTGAGTTCAGTTCAGTGTTGCTTTTCAATCTGAGTGCGTGTTATCATTTCTATGACTATCAATCAAACCTGTCAAATTGCCTCATGTAAATAGTTGCTCATCACTCTGCGTAGATTATGCGCTTAAGGTAGAGACAGGGGGGAGGGGGGGTCAGCAAATATCAACTTTCTATACACCGTTGGAAAGCCGCCGAGCTACTGATTGCTAACAGCACATCAGAAATGTGATTGGATGACGCTGCATCATTTAAATAAGGAAATGAGGCCGAAAAGGCTGTTTTCAGCAAAACGTATGGCTGAGCTAATTTGATTGCTAAAAATTTCAAAACAGGTTATATTTATTCTTAAAGGTATAGTTCATGCTTATTTTTGGTTGAAAATAATATATGATGCCCCCAATTTGGCATTTTATGTCACGTCATGATTTGAGTGATATTTTTAATTTGAGAAAATAATGGGAAATTTTAAGCAACGATTTGAGATATATTTAATAAGTGATGACCAAATTTTTTGCTATTTTCTACTGAAGGACTGATTAAATGACACACACTCCGATTTTCAGCAGTATAAAAAAATTATGAAGATCAGTACAGAGCGTCAAAGGTGGATACATTTTTCGTCAATTTCCAATAACGTCAAACATGCGATCAAAATGACCATTACTTAGTCCAGAAAGATTATTTTTGAAAATTATCACGTACGAAGACGCTTTGATTAGGCATAGTAAAAACAGGAAATTCAAACAGAAAATGGCACTGCGTATCAGCTTTCCTCGAATAGTGCACCACAAAATGCCCAAAACGGCCAATTTGAGGGGCTTTTTTAGGTGTTTTTGAGCATTCTGTTTTATTTTTAGCTCAGCTAAACACTTTGCTAAAAACAGCCTTTGCAGCCTCATTTCCTTAATAAAACGACGCAACGTCATCCAACCACATTTCTGATGATCTGTAAACGATCAGTAGCTCGGCAGCTTTCCAACGGTGTATAGAAAGTTGATATTTGCTGACCCCCGTGTCTCTACCTTAAGCTGTGTGGGGATAGCTGTAGATGTAACAGCATCTTTAACTGTCTACGGAGCCATGTGAATTAAGTGAAATGTGTGTTATACATTTATTATCTACATAGAAGAGTTACAAAATTATCAGATTTGTATTGCACATGATAATTTCTGCTGGAACCTTCAAAAAGAATTGTATTGTTTCCGCTTGATTTTGGTCAACAGCCTTGATAAAACTGCTCATGTTTACTCTCTACATGTCAGGACAGACTCGGACATATTTCTTATAACATTGATACTCAATCAATGGGCGGAGCCTATAGTTCTTATATCATTGATACTCCTTATTCATGGGCGGAGCCTGTCGCTCTTATACTATTGAAACCCCTAATTGATGGGTGGAGCCTACATATCAGCTGACTTCATTGTAACTGTTTCCTCTTCTTCACTATCGCTCTGTGCAGCAGCTCGTTTCTTCTTCTTTCCTCTCCGCCTGCCCTTCGTACTTTGGTGTTGTAGTATTTTTGTCTGCTCAGATACTATTTCTGTTTCAGCTGATTGATCAGCTGGCGTATCTTCAGTATCTATGTTCCAACTTGACAATCCACCAGAGCCGATATCCTGTAATTTACAGTGTCAGAAGGTTAGGTACTTAGTTGGCTCATTATTCATTAAATTTGTCATATTTAGAGTTGCTCCCCCTCTTACAGCAGGCTTTACAATGGAACATGGACAACTTGAAAATCTAACAATATGGATTGATTTTCATTGAAGGTGGAGGGGTATACCATGGCTTCATCCTCCCCACAGTTGTCGGCCCCCCCCCCCCCAAATATCACATCAATATAATCATCGGTTGCACAGAACAGACAATACTTGATAATATCTCAAACAGGACTTTTTATCTTGCTGCCGTCAAGCGCTGTGTAAATAATAACCAATTCATTTCAAGTTCATTGGCTGACTGGCAATAAATAATGGATTCCATAATGAAACTGACGCTGCTAGACAATTTCAAAGTGAGTGGCTAACTCAACTACCTCTAAGATCATTTCTCAATTAGACCATGTACCACGCTTTTTGAGGGCTACCTCTGTATACCTTGATTCTTTTTTTACAGGTCAAAATAATCCCACATTTAAATTGATAAATTGATTTCAAAACCGATTAATACCAACCACAGATTTATTTCCCCTTGTCTCCTGTCCTTGTTCCTCTTCCTCATCACTAGCTCCGCCCTCTTCTTCCTGCTCACTCATCATAGGCTCCTCCTCTTCTTCAGATGACTCCGCCTTCTCCACATCAGGCCTCAACTTCATGTTCTTAGCCATCTAAGTTGAGGAATGATAATAAAATGATACTAGGAGAGGTTATATAAGATGTAAAGTGGCAGGGTTAGTGATTATGATTCAATCTGAGAGTTGCAGGTTTGATTCCAGATCACTACCCATGGAGGTGAGCTCTACATACATAAACCTAGCTTCCCCAACCCTATCTTGTAATGGAGTGCGCTACATAGATGTGATGAATCTTAATCTTGTATACCTTGTCTCATTTCCAGAAAGGGGTCATGAATGGCAATAGTCAATATTAAAATTAAAATAAAGTTTAAGTTGAGGGAATGTATGGAAAATTAATACTATTCTCAAATCAAAACTGGGATGGAAAATATGGTGTAGAAGAGCACACGATAGTCTGGATGAGCAACCCCCTCTATTCTGAAGTAACAGTCTGGCTACCACACATAAGAAACACAGATGAGGTGCTTTTATCAAACAAGACAACTCGGGCAGTTTTGTTGCCCAAGTCAAGCAATCTGAATGTCCTTTTTAATGACTAGAGGAAGGAGAAGATTTACCTTGGAGAGAGCATTGACTTTATCGTAAGTATTCAGCTCAGCTGATCCGGGTCCTTCACCTTGATCTCTACTCTGCTTATCGTTCTCTAGAGCTCGTTGTATCAGCTCGGTAAGGAGGAGAACCCGAGACGCGGTAAGGTTAGTACATCGGGATATCTGTAATATGTTTTCATACAGTATAATAAAGAGCAAGTTTGACAAAATTCTTCCACAATGAAACTAAGGTTCATTCTAGCGTACGTCAGCCAACCTATAAGATGGAAGAGACTCGAAATGTTTGAAGATCTGATTAAACTTAGCTTGAGGTAAGTTGATAAACAGCCACAACATAACAATATGGACTATTGTTTTATCGTAGCGGCTAAATTTGAGTTATCTTCTCCTGGATATGCACAGGTTCTCACAGATTAAGCACCATTCAATTGATACTTGGTGGTGTAGGGTCTCACTCACAAATTGTTCACTTATTGATGGAACTATAATATAGTTCCATCAATAAGTGAGCAATTCGTGAGTGGAAGAAATTTGTTCCCAAATTACCTACTCTGCTTGCATATTTTACATTCAGAGTGAGGGATTTTGAAACAAATTTCTTTAATTGAAAGACCAAGTGAGCCATCTGATAGTGATTGCTTTTGCTTTCTTAATCATCGCTCGTTCCAATTGAAAGTCCCCCCTGGCTTAACCAGAGGAATCCCCAGGTTCGACACACACCTGGTCTTTATGTAGTAGATGTGTACCGCTCATATGTAGAGCACAGATCTCCCTGTGTTTATTCATGGCTATCACCATCTGACCCTCGCTGATCCTCTCCTCATCATACGAGGCGTCTAACAGCAGGTGAGATCTAAAACAAGGAAGAGGAGAGAAAGTAATGGGCCCTGACCTATTATAATGAGTGTTTTAATGAATTCAGATACGCTTAGCGACCAAACTTTCTCATTTTAAACAACAACTATCAAAGCACTTTAAGTCCTACTAATTTTTATTACTGGTGTATTTTTTTCGTTTTCTCGCCGCTTATCCTTATTGTTTAAGTTTTTTGTTCTGTCACTGCATGAAAAACATTCCTAAAGATGATCGTAGATTGTCAATAAAAGTATATATTATAATTACCAATAAGTTATAAAAAAACCTGAAGATAGTGATATATCAAGATATATAGTTCACAACGAGATGCACGTACTCTAGCCTGTCCTGACAAGTCTTTTTGATGGCGGGGAGAGGAGGCAGCAAAGCTTGTCAAGAAAGCTACAGTAACTGCATCTCATTGAGAACTTAATACCTGGTATCACTTTCTCCCGATTTTTGTCAAAAAACTGATCATCGATCACCTGACAATAAGATTTATAATATTTTCAGTCAAGTTTTATAAACAAATTTGTAAGTAAACTTTCTTCCAGTTACCTGTGCGGAAATTTGTTACCTAAGAGTTAATATCTAAATGATGTAAGATTGGACTATGTTTCTGATTGTGTGGAGGAATCATCTTTTTAGATTGATATCTTTCATTTGTGTTCGTACACTTGTATGTTTTTTTTAGTTTAGTGTCGTTTAAAGTCAGTAGTCAGGAGTGGTCTGACGGTTAAGGGTATGGACTTGTGATCTTATGATCCAGGTTCGATTCCCGTCACCGGCTGTCATTTCTGATTTGGCACTGGCAAGCCATTCATCCTAGCCAGGTCTGTTCGGATCAAGACCATAAATACAGGAGGTCTACTGTGTGCTTGCATGCAGTATAAAGATCCCCCTCTACCTCTTCGAAAAAAGAGTAGCCGGCAACGGTGGGCAAGGGTATAGGGTACTACCCCAAACAAGCCACCCGAGCTTAAGGGGGCCCGTTAAATAGGGCGGTCAAATAAGACCTAGTGCATAGAAAAAAAAAAAAAAGTCATGTGTGGTACGATCAATATTAAAAGCGTATTTATGGTATTAAACTTACCCAGAATGATAGAATGAATAGCTAGTACATATAGGCATATGATGTACGCTGAGGGGGATATAAGCTTTCTCATCTGCTGGGTGCTACAAACAATCATAAAATACAGAGTTATGAATCTGGATTCAATTTGAGATGATACAGTTTGTTAAAGTGACAGTCCTATAAGAAAAGTGGATATATTACCCCAAATCAAATCAAATATAGTGAGTTCTTATGGCTAATAAAAATTGAAAAAATTGAAAATTGCAATCAGTTTTTTTTCGATTATTTTAGCAAGGATCATAGTGGATGGATCATAGTGGTCAGGGGGAGGCAATAAATCACTATGATCCACTATGATCCCAATTTTCAGACTTTGCAGCAGTTTTACTGCCATTAGGTTCACAGGCTGTTTTATTTCATATGCCCTAATGACTTTTCACCCTGTGATCTTTAAAACCATACCAAACATGGCCTAGAAGGACTGTCACTTCAAAAGTCAGGAGTTGGTTCAACAGCATCTCCTATTTCGTAGTACACAGCCTGCATTTTTTGTGTACTTTGATTGACTGTGGCACTATATGATGATATCCAGGGGCAGTGCTCATGACCAAGCACCAATTTGCTTGTCACTTTATGCTTGTTTTCCACATGAACATAAATATGTCTATAGATTTCTACGTTTTTCTACGGTTACTTGTGCACTATTTCAATTTTTAGATACAATAATTTGGAGTTACCCAACCATTGATAAGCTAAGATAAGATGGCCGGATAATCAGAGCTTTCACATTGGAAACGCCAACGTTTTGGCAGGTCATTTCAGAGCAACCTTGTTCAAAGTTCATAATTGCAATAAATAAATTCCTCGATATTGAACTAAACCTACATTCAAATCAATCCTTGTATTGTATCAAGAAAACAAGAAGCATGCTAGAGAAGGCAAATGCCTCATATTCAGGCAGAACATCATTTAACCCTTTCTCGCAGATTTAGCTATTCTTTTACTTTTTATGTATCACAATCTTTGCTGGTCCTACAGTTGACAGGGCATGCCTAGTCTGATATATTCATACTTACAATGGTGATCTTCCCATCATCCACAGACACATCGGGTCGTTTGAAGTGAGCGAGGGCTGTGATGGCAGCCATACTGCAGGCGTCTAGTATATTTCCTGAGTGATTCAATACCTTTATATCTACTCGTACCTCCCATACCTGTAAAGTGGAAGGATTGGGATAGCTCAATACACATACAAAGTTGCCAAACATTAAAATTAAGGATGAAAGTTTGGAATTGTTGTTCTCCTAAAATAAACTGCTGATGGTTGAAAAAAGAGTTCAATGTTGTGAATATGAATATTTATTACATTATCCATCTCCTGACAAATTTTTAACGTTTTCACTCAGTTGAATCATTTGGCCATGTGGGTGAATACGGACACTATGCTTGGTAAAACCTCGTTGTGACTAGGACATCGAATCTTTGGAGCTATAAACACATATATATCATATCAATATACCTGTCTTTAATGCAGGGGGGGTCGTGATATGTGACCATACACTCCAGGGAACAGGTCATTCACAACCATAGGTATCAAAGTGTGATAGAAACTTTCTATTAATGAGGATTGAACATGTCAGCAGAATGTGAACATAAAACACTGTGAAGATGAATGTATCGTTGTGATGATGATGAGTGTTGATTGAATTGAAATAAGGTTAAAGTTGAAATATATGTGAGGCTGATGAGGAGATTTGAATTTTAAGGCTTGGGTTGAATGAAGATGATATCCATGTTGTAGTACGTGGGTAGGGAGAAGCCATATGAGCTGATATGGATGTTACCAATTTTGTTATCAAAGCTCCTACACAAAGAATCTGTTACAGACAGGTTGGCAGTGACTGTTCAGGCAACCTGTAATCTTATAATGGTATTAGAAGGTTTGATCCGAGTCGTAAGTAGCAATCATATACAGGTCACCTTAACCATTGTTGGTCCGCTCTATAATTAAAGTGTGACAGCAAAGGCGGAGAAGAACTGTAACTCAAACTAACGCTCAATGAAACGAGTACCTTACTTACAATGTCAGTATGACCAACAACATAATCTAGAGTAGAAAATAGGTCATTCCTATGATACAACACGTTCACAGATTTGTCATGGTGTTGAGTGAGGTGCTGTTGGTACAACTCTTCGGGAGGTGACTATATCATAGCCACAAAAATTGTGGGAAGTTGACAAAATAACTGTTGGTAGTGGAGCTGTCGGGCAGGGGAGGGTATGAGTTTTCAAGGGAAAGGGGGCTCAAACTAATCAGTAATATAAATGAACAGCATAGCGGTAGGGGACTACAAATTGCCCAACAGTTATAGTGAAGGATTCTGATGTGTCATACACTCCCTGCGCAATAACTTGATTGATGAAATGCTTGCTGTTTCTTACAGAAATAAAGCCATCTAGTAAAAAGATGTTCCATCCACACCAAGCATACATTGTATTATAGTTCTCTTTTCTATTTTTATTAATTTTGTTATACTGGTTATAATTTAAACAACCATGGCGATTGAATATGTATAAATATATAAAATATACAGCTGGAGGATAATCAAGCTGGGAGAGGATGCTATGTTCAAGTTATCCAAATATGAAGGGCAGCACCGAATAATCATCTTCATATTTGGTTATCACAGAGAACCAATAGGGCATGCTGACACATATCCCTCGATGCAACTTTCTCGAATTCCCCAAACAAGATCATGTCAATATTGAAATTAACTAGATTCGCCTAATCTTCCTGGGAAACCCAAAGGAAAATTGCATTGTGGGAATATTGTTAATCTGCCCTATTATGAGAATCTCGCCCTACGAGAAGAGGGAGAAAATTCTCCTCGTATCATCTAAATGAGGCTCGTAGAACTGTTTGATGGCAAACAATGTTGCAGGATGTATATTGTTTATGAGTTTGCTCATCGATCTTGCGGCCTCAAAGCGTTTTTCTACTACTGTCTTTAATTTCTGATAGTTGACGTTCACTTGAAGCGATCTAGCTAGAGTTTTTATCATCGGCATGTAACTGCTGGCGTTCAGTTTGTCGCTATACGCCAGCTTGACCTAGATAAACAGAAAAGACAAAGAAAATGAGATAATGTTGACATACTCATAACTCAGGCTCTGACGAAGAGGAGTATATTTGAAGATTGTCAACATTTACGGATAACAATTTTGGGTGATAGGCATGCCATGGTTGAAAAGCAAGCTGGATGTCACAATTTCCGCTGGCTCAATTTGTGTCAATTACACATACAACTCTGATACTGTACAACCACTCAATGTTATAGGAACACCTGTTGTATGACCAAAAACATTTCCATAGCAAATTAAACTAAATCTAGCAATTTTCGTGTCATTTCTATGATTGAGACATTGATAGCCGACTCTTTTCGATCTGATCATCTTCTGCAATACCGTAGTCACTTACAGTATTTGATGGCATATACTTTTGAAGTTCCACCATGTATGGTAGGTATATGCCTGCGAGTATGTGCGAGTATAACTGATCTTCACCCTTATCCATCTGCTGGCACTTAACTATATCATATCTCTCCAAACATTTCTAAAATAAGTAACATTGATGTTTATTTAGCCATTGAACCCTAACAGCTTTATTACTAACAAGTGCTTATTCGGCTTAGGATCCCCTAGGCCGAGGTACTGACGGATGCCTCTCAAGGTTAAGTCTGGGCCATATACGGCTTCAACCAGTATCAACATGTTTGTTTTAAAATAGACCCTCGACAAGAGTCTCACCAAGTGTTAGGTGGGATGTGGCGCTAGTTTACTGGAGGGATTATCCCCTTCTTTCCACTTGTATATTTGGGTAGATTACAAGCTATCTGTCATGTCAAATAGCAAAATCTTCTGAATATAAAATAAGATGATAAAAGATGGTACAGAGAGTCGTTCACGTGCACAAACACTAGGGCATCATTGAAGTCTGGTGTACAAAAAGGAGGCTCCATTTACAGTTAGGAGTTGAGGTTTACAATAATTGTTACTGGTGGTAAGATCAATAATTCCATGTTCAAAGCATGGCAAACTCAATTTTGCTTACTTAACAGATTGCAATTTTAATAATAGGTTACATGCGCCAAAGATCAGGCATTTTGTAATCATATAAAACGTTGCGGAATCTTTTAACTTAGGTCGTAATCTCAACACCAAAGTTCTGTCTTTTAACTTGCAGTTGGTACATGTATAATATAATATAGAAGTACCTTGCACGCAAGTTTACCATAAAAGATTTCATGCCTTACTATCAAATCACAATCGTATAAGGTTGGACAGCTATTGCACATGGTATGACGTAGCTTAACTATATGACGTAATTATTATTACCTTGGCTTTCTCTAGTCTAATGACCAGGTATTTATGTACAGCTTGTTTGGTAGGTTCTATGAGGACTAGACTCTCATTGATATGTTTAAGTAGACGATGTGTAGGGTCACATAGAAAAACCACCACATTAGAAGCTTTTGGACGCAGCCAATAAGATATCCGTGTCATCTCAGTATGGAACTACAATAATTAAAACGCAACTGATGAAACGGTTAATGAAGAAGGCTTCACAAAATAAATCCATAAATCCGAATTTTAAAAGCCTTGTAGAGATAAAAAAAGCAAATCAAGTTTTAAATCTGCGAATTCTTCTATATTAGGGACAAATAGCTCATGACAAGCACTGTCAGCTGACAACAATATGTGGCACTAAAGTAATCACTAATCCACTTTTCTAGTGATGAATCATTTAGACATACCCGAGATCCTACTGCTACTCCATTTGGCACTAGTGTCGTTAGGAAATGTTCGTCGTTTGTAAAAAAAACTGGTTCCTTACTCTTCTCTGTATCTTCCATAGCCTAGACAAAGCATAAAAGGCATCATAAATACAAGCAACTAAAATCGCTGAGTTAAGATTGACAGACCTGCAACCAGGATCAATATTTACTTGAATTCCCAAAATCAAATCGTCATTTGGTAGCAGCTACAGCGTAGACAAACCCTTGTGCATTTATCAATATCAACAGTAGATAAGCTTATTCATAAATATTTAAATCAATGAGTATCCAGGTACTGTACCCTTGCCACTTTATTGCATTTATAATTTTGAGGGTATATCGCAGACAATCGAACAACTCAAATTCCATTGCAACTTCAAAATTAGTTCAATTTCAATCAATTTGATACCACTAATACAATGTAACAACGCTGAAACCAATTTTTTCATTCACGGCTAGGAAACACCGCCTCTCAAGCTCATCAAACTGGCATGTGATAAAACCCATGGGGCCGTCTGCCAGGGCAAGAGTCTAGGGGACTCAGACTAAATAAATCCATGAGCCACTTGATCTTCACACCTCTTTCTGTCGGCCAAGCAGAAAGTGCAAATAATTACTGACCTGTGTAACTTCTCCGTAATTACGTTGCAGATATTCGATAGGGCACTCGTCCCGGAAGTTGATTTTCTCTTCTAGCATAAGTATTCCATGCTGGAATCCTAGAGGCATGAGCATCTCAGAATCATAGCACCCATCAACTCCGGCAAATATTGTCTGCAATTAGAAGAAGACGATAATATAAACTGTGCGATGAATCATATTGCCTTCAACCAGTGAGAATTCTACTGTGCTAAGAGATAAACGAATGATGATGTATTTCCAACTTCTCAATCTTCCTAGGCACAACTGTTACAAGATAGGCTCTAAAAATGTTTAGCTTAGCCTATTTGTGGGTAGGGCCTCACTTAATGTTAGCTAGCACTAGTTTCTTTGCTGGGAGGGAGATAATGAATAATACTGAGGCTGTATTCTGTGATTTCTTTCAGCAAGATGGCGGCTGCTTTTTTTCTCTGCTTGAAACGAAGCATCTTGAGGGAATTTGATTCTAATAATAAATTATGTCGAATTTTATGCTTTTTAGATTTCAATCTGGTGTGGTAGCCAGCTGACAACTACAGCGAAAAGGATTCTTTATGAACTGTCAATCTGAAGCTTTTGCACCTAATAGCCCAGCAATTGACCGATTATTGGAGCTTAGCATCATCCATATATCAAAATGGAATCAGCATTCCACATTCTAAAATGTGACAAGTAAGCTCTTCAATAGTCTAATGACATTCCCCATACAAATAGTTGTCTTGAGCAGTTTGTGTAGTTAAATATAACGAGAGTAGGTAAAGCAAATGCTAGAGGTAGGTAATTATTTGAATAGCATGTTGAGATGTAATTTTCTCCCTTTCAACACACAGTAGAATTGACGAAAATTAGGGTGTTTTGCTTCCTGTCAGTTTAACTATTTGGGTCAGCTCAACTAAAAAGCAACAGGGCCCATGATTTGAGTGACAAGATGTTGTACCAAAAAGCCAAATCACTCTGACCATTCGTGACTAGTGTTGGCTACTTATTGAACAGGCAATAGGGACTTGGGAAATTTCACCGAAGACATCAACCAAAACATTTCGGACATCAAGGGATCGCAGGCAAAAATCAAGGCATTTATTAGCCTGCTTGAATTCACTAGGCAAATAGTGTGTACCCCGGAGGCTAAAACAAACTCAAAATTACGTAAACACGATACTACTGCCCAAAGTAAATACTTATGCAAACATTAGTATCAGCCTCTCCAAATGACTCTTAATATATCATGATCGGGATAATAGGTCATCGCTGACATGATGCTCTCTTTATTTTATTAAAAGTTCCATATAATTAGCTTGTAATCCGAGCATGTGAAGGAGCTGATCCTCTGGGAGATGCTTACATATCCTCCCGGCAGATAAGGGTGTGGCATTGTAGCGGTAACTAATTTGTCCTCTCTCAACAAATTTGATTAAAAGACAGCAAACTTTTCTTGAAGTTAAAATGTGTTTCAATTTGTATTGAAATAAGGACTTTTTTGGCAGACATTTTTTGTGATAGGATAGGAGAGTCGGAATAATGGAGCTTTTGCTGACCAAAGAACTACCAATATCCGCAGTCTACAGAAATTTCTTTGTCTTATGACTATTATGCCAGCAGTCCCGCCGAAATAAGCCCTTAATTTTTCTCTTTTTCGCTAACGGAGACACTTTTGTCAATGGAAGATTAGGATACAATATTCTTACCTTAGGGGCGCACACCAGCTGCCCTTCACATAGACCCTGACAGTCAGCAGGGACACCCAGCCTCCAGCAGGGGTTTGTATGTCCATATTCTACAGAATGGTTATGTCTACTGCATTCACCCCATGCTGTCTTTTTATCACCAGCCATCATATTATCTAAGACAATAACAAATACAGTGTAAGCTGGTTAATTCAAACTTTATAATTCAAAACCCCTGTTAATTCATACAAGGAAATTTGGTCAATTCAGCCAGATCTCAATGCATTCTAATGTCACTTAATTCAGACTCAGCTTAATTAGAACAAATTTATGTCGTCCCCAGAGGTTTGAATAAAGTGAACAGCACAGTATTGGTAAAAACAAAACAAGGGCAAATGTTTATTTCGGAGTTTGATATCATGTGCACATATTGACAAGGGTAGGTAGATTTAAAAGGTTAAGTTCTGAATAACTCATTGTCAAGGAGGAAGTGTCAAATATAATTACACCGTACTGACGGTGAGCTGAAATCTGTACCATGTTGCACCAGAATCATGGAACTATTCAATATTTGACAAAATCATGGAACTGTACCATAACAAGCAACAAAATTATTAGGCCTTGGTTATTAAAAATGAGTTAAAATCTGAATAGTTTCAAGCTGATTGCATGATGTAAAATCCAAACCTCTGCCCTTAAAATGTAAGCTAGAGGAATAAATGTTGGCCGAATTTAGATTCACTATATTATTTGGATGTGAAATATAGTTCGCAAGAGCCAACTTTCGCTAGCTAAGGTGATAGTTTAATGTTCAATGATTCGGATGAGTAAATGCTAGTTAACTATAAATTTATCAATTTCAAGCATTCTTCAAATACTTTACTCCTCTAGGGTAACGTTCTATTTTTAAGTATCTATTAAAAAATACTCACTGATGACAATACCTAAGTACTCTATCATAGCACTCATTTGTTAAATTACTTATAATATACTTACTGATTTTCTGATGACCATTTCTAAGAAGTCCACTCCAAGTAATAAGGGTTGTAAAAAGACACGCTGCCAAGATAGCTCTTTGTACAACATATCCCCTCGGGAGCCTGCATCCAGACAGGCATCGCCAGAGCCTCCTGGTGGGTGGTATGGCGTCTATCGGATACGAATGTCCTTTGTACCGACTCGGCGAAGCACTTCTCTGCCTCATCTCTTCTAGTTCTTCGGGAGTGACACTGAGCCGGGAGAGCGGTGCATACAGAATGTCCGTAGTAGGCCGAGCCATATTAGTAGCGGGGCGCGTAATTTTATTATGATGATGATCATTAACGATTATGTACGAAGCGTTCGGGTATTGTTTGAGTATCTCTTCAGGACTCTGAGTAGAAGTAGTATGAGTCGGGTGAAATGATGACATGGTATAGTAGATAATCTATTTACCCTTTCACTTCCACTGAAGTGATTAAATCTCCGAAGCCCCTTTCTTTGTGTTTGTTTACTTGCCAGAGCAGGGGTTAAATGCAACAAGTGCCAGCTAAGCCGTCATTATAGATGCGTGCTGGCTTGCCTACTGCTCCGAGTTCAGTGACAAATATCCTCTAATGATAGAGAGGTGCAGTGATTATAGTGCTTACTGTAGTGTAGTGCGTTAGATAATATTTACCCTTGCAATCATATCCTACGATCTCATACCGCTATACTTTAGTTTGAGGCAAAACAGTGGCAGCTAAGTTCTCCCACCTATCTGCTGATAAAAGCTGTAGCTGTCTTTAATCTTCACCTGCCAAATCGATTTTGCATGCTCAGTCTGAGCAGTTCTCAAGTTTTATATACGAGGTTGCATGTGTAAAATGGACCATCTCTGTCTAACTTATCATGACTTAAATAGATAAGGTACCGCCTACATAAGATCAATGCCAAATTATCATGAAAATTCTCAGCAAATCAATTAATTTTCATGTAACATGCACACATTCAGAGTAGTAGAATTAACAACTTGAAGGTGACTTTTAAAGGCTGTTTAAGTAAATTACCTGGTTCACAGCAGAAATCCTATTTATAAATGCAATAAACGGAATTAATTGCTCAGTGTTAACTAGCCATTATAGGCAGTAGCTGGTATCAATTTGAAGTTGAATAATAAGTTGTCAATCCAATTATTGAAGCAAGTGATGTAAATTTTATTCCCACTTATGCTGACAATCAGTTTCACGAGTAATCCTCAAAATATTTTTACAAATATTTTAGGAGTTACTTAATTTAGGATACTGTCATGCAATCTTCTCAGCGAAAAATACCCCAGCCATCTGGCGGTAGCCACTGTATTGTACATTATGGTAATTATATTTGTGTAGCCAGCGATTAAGAGATAAAGTTAGTTGATGTATGCAAATTTCCATCTGCACAGTATTAAAATAACTTAAAAATCAATCAAATTTCCAATATTATTGCAAGCTATGAATCATATTTTGGGAGGATCCCTGAACATTAGGAAATTTACAGCCATGTTATAACTCGTGTGTGGGAGTTTGGCATGGTATCGTCTCTGAGGACAAAAGCTACGTCTACGAAGCTGCTCTAATCCGGCCAGTGGCCAGCCAAATAGGATTAAAGAGATTTCTTTTGGTGTCAACAAGATGATCCTATCACATTCCAAATGTTCATTTCTGATAACATAATAGTATGAGATACAGCATAAAACTGTAAATAACGCTGCTCAAATCACATATCTACATTCAGAAACCAGCAACCATGCCCAGCTTCTTATAGTACCACATTTCCATAGCCAGCCAAAGCAGCATGAAGCCACCCCACAAATGTTAGAGAAATAAAACATAACTTCTTAGTCTTGAATGGGCAATGCTTTGGTTAGTGGGAGTATTTAATAACCCACCTTCCCCAAAATTTGATGCTTTGATTGTAAGAAAACGAAAAAATTGTGAAATCATAGTTTATGATTAAAATCTGACCATTTTAATAGCCGACATCCTTAAAATTGTGTAATATTCCTAATTGGTTTTTATCACTATACACATGATTGGAAGGTATGCCCCGTGGGGTTTTTGACAACTTTGCTCATTAAGTTTCTTTCACAACTAGCTAAGCCATTTCATGACTAATCCTGTCCAAATAAGAATATTTGGCTAACTCTGTTATCAAATTTTGTCAACATACAAACTGTGTTTGTCTGCATTTGATAATCTCGTTATACTGACTCAAAAAAATTACGCAAACTCATTGTAACCTAACCATATGCGAATATCTAGTTGTAACCTGATCATGTATATCTGGTGTATACAGACTTTGGGAGGCATATGGGGGTCATGTCACGTAATAACCGTATCATGACAGCGCGCTGGGTTCGAAGTCACTGATTTGAAACCTTCTGACCGCTAAAATTCATTCATTGGATTATGATGTATGATAAATGGGAGGTAGGCTTGCTGTGTGAATAGGCGCACAGATAGATAAGCCAGGCCTGTATTCATATGTGGGGCCAAGGAACCGTGGCCATGTCATTTTAAATAAGCAACACACTTTGAGCAAAACAGTTATGTTACCTATGGCATTTGGGCTGAACAATTTCAGCTTGCATCCCATCTGACCACTGTTTGCCAAATTTACCCTCGCACAGCCATCCCGCCTTTGGCCATATACCCTTTGTATAAAAACCCGAGAAAAGAACATGTAGGTAGTAAGACAGAGCTCCACATCTCCCACGGATATTTACCACAATAAACCAACGTATTCAGAAAATAAAGTGCCCCGTTGCTTCTTTCTTTAGTCGACTTGACAAAAAATTAGCCAGAAGACAAAGATATGACATTGAATCATAGTTGCAATTATCACTTATCTCTGGCGGGTAGAAAGCTTCCCGAATTATCTATTTGGAAATCCCCCTGATGAAATTTAGGGATGGGATGCTAACACTTCCTTTTATTTTGAAGTCGAGTCATTACCTTTTTCGGACAATATATTAATTTAGCCCAAGTATCATTGAACCCTCATCAGTAGATAACAAACTGTGCCACATCGTATGACACCTCAACTTATCTAAAGGGAAAGTACTTCATAAAGTCGTATGATGCACAGATTCTCATGGGCGGTGATGTAACATTTGTTGTTGGGTGGGATTAAAGAAAGATTAAGATAAAGCTGAAGTAGGTTTTGTTTTCAAACTTTCAAACTCCGAGACACAACTCATGCTGTGTATCAGGGAACATTCATGAACTGTCTAGTCTATGGCATATGATGTACTCAAATCAATGAACTCCAAAGCCCAGGGAGTACAAGACCATTTGATTGCTGTGCTGACCAGGAAGCAATGGTTTTTTTTTTAAATATGATGATAATATAATATTATGACTATGATTGTTATACAGCTGAATGAGCCAAAGTTTGCAGTTATCTTGATGAAACTCCTCAGAACAAAATTAGCCATGAAATCCTGTTGCGCGGCATCATGATCTTTCAGTCATTGAAGTAAAAAATAATTACATAGGCTGAGTCATACCAATGAACTCCCTCTAATATCATTGGTCATAACGTAAAAGAAATTATACGTCAGAACTAGTAAGTCAGTCAGCTGCGTCTGGACTAGCACTTAATATTGGCCAGGGTCTTAAAACTTAAATTCTAAATAACTGGAAGGTTGAACCATATAATTTTAATTTGAGGAGCCTCTATATTTGACTACATATTAGGTCTGGTGATAACTGTATGTGTATACAGGAAGACAAGCATTACTACATAGACTAGGGTATCCTTTCTGCGTTCCATTCATATCAAAATGCTGCTGTGGTACAAAGTGATTTCTGTCACTTCCCCACAATTTGTGGGACGTCATTCTTTGAACAAGGAGTAACACGCTGTTACTTCTTACTTTGAAGGTGAGCTTACTAAGTACAAAGTCTCATAAATCTGATAGCTTGAAGCTAGATGAGCTCAATGTACGGATAAAAATGTCACCATGCTAGGTATACACTGGGATAATCATTGAATCCAGTTCAAACGACAAACTTGCCATAACAATTTCAAAGCAGCCTGTGTAAACTCATCACTGATGGAATAAAATACTGGGCACATATCAACTCATCTCATATTGATGCCGCCACACTAAGTTTTTGCTGTAAAGCCTTTGAACTGATATAAGCTTAATTATTAAGATAAAGTCGATTGCTGGTATCAATTCTGTGACAATCAGCTGGTATCAGTTATACAATTTCAGAGTGTTATCGCTAACTGACTAACACTGTTAATCAAAATAAGTATTTAAAAAGTCAGTTTGCTAATTTTCTAATACCAATTTCCTTGAGGCTTATGTTTAGATTCATAGGAACCAATGTCTGCCAATGATACGAGTCTTGCAAGCTTTTCTAAGCCATCTGCTAAGTTATGAAACCTATTCCAGTATTTAAAAAAAAAATTAATACACTAAGAAACCGGCAATCATGTCAAGATCAGACCTGAATGACGAAATAGATATGTGCTTCATGACCAACTTTGGTATCTTTGAATCAGATTTTGGTAAAGAAAAACAAATATTGGCTCGGATATAAAGTGAGATGTGCATATGTGCAATGTGTAAATACAGGAATAGATACAGGAGAGTCATGGAACTGTCCGTCCAGGCATAGGCTATCAAAACCTGCCGCACAGTCAACCAGTGTGCAAAGGTTTATCGAACCTGCATGAGAAGTCAAGCAGAAAAAGAAAGGAGAAAGCGTGCCATGAATGAATGATTAGAAATATTGGACAGACCAAATATGAAATATGTCCAACACCCATGGACGGACATGGACGACGTGTAGGGACACCGGAGAAAAACAAGGAAGATGTAGAGGCAGGAGTGAACCCGTTAGTGATGATGGAGTGACAGACATAGATGGACCGCATCCAAATATGGTCAGCAATGGGCCAGATATATACCTGTCTACAGTGCATAATATATATAACTCTATGGGTGCACTCTCTGGTCTACAGCACTCTAGTCTAGAGCTATTTTGGCACATACCTGTTTCTCAGCAATGACACAAAGAGATTCCAGATCTACACATTTACACTCCTTTATACATCTCTCTAATATTCTGTTCATTTGCACACCTGAAATTAAGGGAACATGCAACGTAACAACCATCTTACGAAGTTGTGTTATCATACTGAAATAAAGGGCAACTCCTCATTTTGAGTTCCCCTTTCATGATAAATCAATAACACGGAAGGCTGCCACCACAAATATCAATTAAATTTGTTCAATTTTTATCAAATATGTTGCACTTTTGATTTTAATTCACCCTTGAGCAGTTCCAAACATATCCTGAGGTTCAGTATCAGCAATTTTATAGTTATTTATGAATAACCTGTTTTGCTTTTATTATATACCAATTCAGCAGCTCTCAACCAACTCCTTTCTATGACGCTGACACATTCACAACTCACGAAATAAAGCCACATATTATCATTACTGTTTCGCCTCATAACACGAGGGATAGAAACTGTCTATACTGACCTTTACGTGATAGGCGTCCAGGCTCAAAACCAGGACAGGCCACATGATTGAACTCCATATTGATAAGCAGTGCTCCCTCATTTGGTCTGGACTGTTTTGGCTCCACCAGATTACATGTGACTTGTGCCATAACCCTGCAGACGCAAAAGCAAATTGTTAGTTTAAGAACTCTGGCTTGGTTGCTTATAGTCACATTCAAGATCAAAAATGATAGCAGCAGAGAATAATTGTAAGCCGGAATGTTGTGCTGTCTGCAATCGCTCTTTGTGGTTTGTGGCCTAAACTTTTCTATCCATTTCTTTGGAGTTGTTCCATCACTTCAATTGAGTAGACAACTCAGTCACCACAGAAGAATATGGGCAGCCTGCCATTAGACAGTTTGGGCCAATCGCCCGCTGCAGATGCCTTTGATGATATCGTAACCATAGATTTTCTGAATGTTTATAAGTAAGTGAAATATAATTGTACAATAGAGCGCCTTTAACTTTAAGATAGTGCCATCATGCCACCTTTTCATGGCTCTTATTTTGAACGTAATCCTGACATGGTTTGAGTCTGTGATATATCCCACACTATGTTACGAGTAAGTTTTGTCGATCAGCTATCCTGGACTTCTTCAGAGATCTTTTGCTTTACTGCTATATGAGCAGTGGTCTTATGGGCAATATCATTACATAGCATTTTTAGCCTATATAATATCTGTGCTATATTGATGAAAATATCATTGGCTTGGTTGCTTGTAGTCACATTCAAACTAAAAAACAATCGCAGAAGAGAATAATTGTATGCCACGATGGCCTGCTGTCTGCAATCGGTCTTTGAGGTTTGTGGCCTATATATATATAATTAGCCTATATATCTGTGATATCAATGAACATAAATAACCTTATAAAAATATAGGCCTAAGCAACAAATACTTACATGGTATCCCCGATGGTTACATGACAGCAGCCATAATCTTCACCAAAAGATATTTGTATATCTCTGTAATCAAACGCTGTTCTTCCATCAATCCTCTAACAAATTAAACAAAAAATCATTCAATAGAGGATGAAATAAGAGAATCGAATGAACTATGACATAGGCATTGATATCAATCAAAGCATGATATTTATTAATCACATTCTATGATATGATACACAATAGAGATGTAGGAAACAGTGTACTGAACTGGAGCACTACAGACACCCATGGCTATTAAAGACTCACACTGAGTATTCACATACTTACACACACATACATAGCCTGTCTTTGAAAGATTGCTAAGACTTTCAATTAAAATGAGCGATGCTTCTTACTAAAGCAAATAATCTTTATCACATCGCTCAAATATATCGCCCACTTGGCCTTTCTATTACACAAATTCATTCCCAATTCGTTCACTCCGAATGCAATAGATAGTTCCATCATTCAATGAATGAGCAATATTAGAGGGAGACCCTAGATCACTCACTGATCATAGTACGGAAAAGTCCAGATCTGTATGCGCAGTAGCCAATTTTGATATGAAACATGGGCTGCAAGAACAAACCCTCTACTATGTTTTTTTCATAAAACTGGCCATTGTCCATACAATACAGAACTGGACTTTTCTGTAAAGAAGATTGGTAATGTCAAGAGTCCATACATTTATAATAATTTTATAGTGACAGTCCTATTAGAAAAGTGGATATATTACCCCAGTAACTCGAATATTGTGAGTTCATAAGGCAAAACAAAAATATTAGAAAATGAAAATTGTGGATAATAGCATTTTAGTTCTTTAAAAATATTTTAGCAAAGAACATAGTAGATCATAGTGGTCAGGGGGAGGCAATAAATCACTATGATCCCAATTTTCAGACTTTGCAGCAGTTTTACTGCAACTTGGTTCACAGGCTGTTTCAATTCATATGCCCGAATGACTTTTCAGTCTGAGATCTTTAAAACAATACCAAACATGGCCTAGTAGGACTGTCACTTTAATAAGCTGGGCATATGTGATTATGGGCTGTTCATGATGGGTATTACACATTGAAATCCATAGGCTATCTGGAATAGCATAATTAGCTTTCTTTCACCAAACAAAGGGCTTGCAAAAGAAGCCAGTCCCTAGTAGTATTTCTAGAAAAGCTCACATGTCCACTTTCTTTGTATGTACCAGTAAAGCATGGAATAACTTAGACCCCGAGGACCGTCTTCTCTGTCCCCCTGGCTAGCTACCCCTCGCCCTACCCTGGTATGGCCGGTATCCTGACCTCGGACTGAAATACGGACTAACGGAGTGCCACATTACCAAAGTCTTCAACACTATGCTATGAAGCGGTGATCATGTCGGCAAGTACCAAGTATAGTTTTTATTGGATAGGGTTATAATAATTCCATTCTATGAGAAGCATTTAATTCTGTGGTATTACACAAATTCTGATCAAATACTAACAAAAGACTAGAGGAATGTTCATCGTTCATGATGTTGATCATGATGTACTCAACTCAAGGAGCAAACTCCTTGCCCTTGTTCAAAAGTTGTTGTTGTTGGTGACTGGTCTGAAACTGTTTGGTACACTCACCTTTTTCTTTTCAATTACTTGGAGGCCAAAGTCTCTTTCACATGTTGACAGTGGCCTTTCCTTCATGCTTGTGATCTGTTTTATCTGAGTATTAAAATAGAATAGAGTCTGATATCACACAGGAGTGTGTAAATAATGGCAGAATGGTTTTCAGGCTTGAAAGTGACTTGTGAATACCATGCCGGATGTGCAGCTACGGGGGCTGCCATTTTTATGCAGGTTAATTCACCCTCATTGACTTCACACGAGAATACTTATCGAAAGCATGCAATGCACCGCATATCACTGATTATTCTTGATGTTTGCACCTGCGCAGACCAGCTCAAGTGGTTTGCTACATATTCTATAATATTTTGTTCTGAGGTTGTAGGAGTTGGAGTGAAATATTGAATGATCCAAGTCAGCCTTCTCAGGCAACCAATTGGCCCCAACTCCTTGTCTCAGCAAACAAATGAAGATCACTCTCAAGACTGTGAAGATTCCCTGTTGTGAATCTCTAAACCATACAATACATGTAAATTGAGCTTGTAACCCCTTGTTTTGTACTGTTAAATTGCTGGTCTTTATTCATAGGACTGCCGCAGTTCCTGATTTTGGGCTTGGTGTGGGTGGGGAACTGTGGCAGTCCTATGCTGGTCTTGTTCAACAGTGATTCTTCCAGTCTCCCTGGTCCAAAGCAGAGGGACTTAAATCAATCAGGGAGAATGAATGCCCTGCTTACATACAATCAAGAAGTTCTCCTTGATACAATACACTACACATACTAACATAACCTGTGGCTGATTGTTTGGCGGGCTCAAATCAGTGACAGAACTGTTCAAGTATGACCTTGAATTTTCTGCTCATTTTTGTTTGTTCACAATAATGGTGAATTTCTTGTGTGCATATTGTAAAGCGAGTCTGTCGAATTCATCAAAATAAATTCATGGTTCGTGGTGACACACCTTATTATCCTCATGCATATCCGCTGTATGTAGTCCTTGTTTTAAGTATCCGCTTTGTTGATCATGGTCAGTCGCCCTCATTTCCTAACCCATAGTTATGGCAGGGGCAGGCCGTTGCTTCAGATGGCATTGGCGGTTTCAGATCAATGCTAGAGAATGGATCAATTTTCTTTTGCATGTATTTAGATGAAAGATGGATGTAACACATGTACCAGATACAGAGTCTGTAGCAGCCGAGCAGGTAGCTAAGCAAGAAAATCAGGCTGTAGAGACGGACACATTACAGTGTCATACAGGTACGGGTATGACTTGAGATAGAGAGGTGATAATTATACTCAAGCAGTAGGCCAGTTGTGATAAATAAGTATCCGCTAAAGGGCGGTCCATTCATTAACTCTGCTAAATGGCCATCCACCTGTGCAAAACACCCATCTGTTACGGGCTACATAGTATACTTCAGAACAGCTTAATCTTGTGGAAGCTATTCATGCTGCATCTTAGCTATACCCATTAGACTCTTTGACATGGCGTTTAGACTCCTTACTTCTTCCATTACATACGTTGCATCACAAAATTAGGCATGTGTTCTATATATCGATTACATTCCTTACTGTTCGCAGTACGTACATTAAAGAGGACCTATTGGCATCAGCTACTGCTAATACCTATATGTTACCATGTTTACATCTGCTTCAAATCGTTCAACTAATTGCATTGATGTAGCTGTCGGCAATGTGTTGGCTCTGATTGGTGGATGGAGCCAACACATTGGCTAATGTAGATGTTGTCTCAGCAAATTGAGGTCAACAAGTAATTTTTAATTTACTTAAATTATAAACAAAACCTCAATAAATAAATAAAATAAAAATTAAAGAAATAAATTGTTTTACAGATAATGCAGCGACTAGCATAGAAACCGGCAAAGCTTTTAACATTCAGGATCTTGGAGTGAAATCAGAACCTCAAGATGTGCAAATTGAAGTGGAAAAAATGAAGCCTCTACAGTCTGAAGCCGTCAATGTTGAGAAACCTAGCCCTGCTTTACAAATAACTCATATCCACTCTCTTGCAATGTCTACAAAATCTCCAAGTATGTCATTGTTTGTTATGGGTGGGCTGGCATTTCCTGTGTGAAGGCTACATCAGTTTATCAAAGCTCCTTCATATCTTAGAAAAACCTAAAAACTATCGGTATGGCAACAATAATGGTGCAACTGATAGCGCAGTGGGGTGATGTTGAGATGACACAAAACCCATCTGCCTTTGATAGTCTTTGCTATAGGGTACAGTGATATATAAGCTAGTCATTTTACAAAAATCGAGCACTTAAACTTCCCATTATTTCAGCAAAGCACAAAAAATTCACAATTGTGGATGTCGAGTTTGCAAACCTTGATCAAGTTTGATCAATTTGCCTGCATTTGGAGTTGCTCCCCCTCCAAGTAACTCGAAGCGTACCATACCAGATCATCCGAATATGTAGGCCCTATGTATTGTTAAATCCTATACAAATACTTATTTATCGATATAAAATGTTCTTATATTAACAGGTACCAGTACCTCTCCGATGACATCCAGTTCTCTGAAGCACACAACAGATGAACCAACTCTCTCTCCGCCACCCAAAAGGCAGTGCTACATCGCAGAAACAACAGGTAGTGATGCTGATATAACCGACAGTAACATTGCACAGGCCCATGATCCTCATGGTTCTGGGTTGGTGGTTGTCAAGAAAAACTTGGTTCACTCTAAGAGAAAACAGGCTACACCCTTCAAAACCTTGACTCCCTTTGTAAGACACACTGTTGAAGTGGTTAAAATCCAAGACAAAAAATCAGTGCAGTCCGGCACAACATTTGTCAATCAAGAAGATGTGGCAAAAAATAGTGAAGAGCTTGTGAGGAAACTTTTGCCAGAGTGTAATGTAACAATGCAGCCTCTGGTCAACCCTGACACAGTTTCTAACACGGGGTCAACACCACCTCTAGCAAAAGTAGGTTTAAGGAACATTGCACCAAAACCGGCTACTACAACACCCTATAGTGCGGCATCAAAACCTGAACATAATACGGTTTATGAGACTTCTACTGAGCCAGAACATATTGTACCGACACCCACAACAGATGATTTCCATGAACTTGCACCAAAACTTATTGAGACACTAAAGAAGCAGCTTAAATACCACAAGCCTGGCACTCAGGTCAAGTTCCAGGTGAAGATACCTGGTAAAGATTTGTGCAACGTAATCATGCGTGCTCCAGGGGCGAATGATAATCCAGATGAGTTATATTTCAAGGTTGAGGCCATATCTTCTGGATTGAAAACAGAGGTAAGTACAAGCCTTTGTGATGCACTCTATGATCCATAGAAAGTGAACTAACTAGCTTGAGTACTATAAGAACGGTTTTGGTGTGACGGCCTGAGGTCCATTTCCCTAATAAGAATGAGCAAATCTTAGGATATGACTCTAACAATCAAAGTTATACATGCTAATAATGTAGTATCCATGTCAGTGTCAGTGTATCACTGATAGATAAAGCATGCTAGCGCTAGCATCTTAAATTGGGGTTGCTGTTCAATAGGAACGGGTATACTTGAGATACTGAAGCTAAATGAGCTCTATCGTTCAGAGATACAAGCTAATTTTACTGTACACTCAATACCAGTGTACACTGTACACTATCATACTCACTTGGGTTACTTCTTGTCAATCGATAAAGGATGCAAAGTTTTGTAGAATTCTTGAGGGATATATAAGATCATCTCCCAGGTTTCCTGTTGTAGCCTCACGAGAATCAGGAACCCAGCAAAGTCGAACTGGGAAGTCCTGGTGAAGCGACCACGTCACAAATAATTGTGAAACCCATAAAGAAAGAGAAATACCAAGGTAATACCACCAGTCTCCATTATTTCTAATAGTCTTGACTTCTAGGCTACTATCGCTCGAGATTAGGGTGTCTAGTCTCACATTTTCTTTGGATTTATTGTACAAATTAAACAATATTTAAACAGTATGTTAGAAACTGAATTTTTTTGTGAACCTTTGATTATATGGCCTCTTGTACATATTGTTTAAAAAAATTGATGATTTTACATAAACTTTTGGTTGTTTCAGCACTCAATCCTATTACCGTTGGGTATGTCAGATGGCACTTTGGCACGCTTAGGCAGCAGTTTATTGGTGGAGTGTAGTCTTGTAGTCTACAGTGTATCATCCTTTCATTCAATGTAGTCATTAGAATCTCGATGAGTCAAAATCTCTGCTATATTTATCTTTGTCTTGCAGTGCCAATAGGATACCCAGCAGTTACGAAATACACTCCGCTCAATCAGACACAAAAAATAGCTCTGGTAATTATCAACATTTGCAACAGTTAAGCTAGTCTATATTAACCAGCTTTGTCGGAATAGTAACAACTTGGTCATGGTAGCCAACCATTTCAAGACAGGCTACTGAAATCTTAATGGAAGAGAGTAGATGCGTGCATAACCCAGGGATGACTCTCTTATCCTGATGTGTGTTGTGAGCAAAGGCAACATCACAGGGAATGGGAATAAGACAGCAGGCAAATGTGTGTCATTATAATTAGTATGTAGATTTTAAAACACTATTTTAAGTATAGCGAGAATGATGTTTCAAAGCCTCAACCAAATAAAAAACCATCTTAAAGGATGAAAATATTTATGGATTTTAATGATGCACTCTGGCAAAAGATGGTTGAATTCACAGGTCAAAGTTTTTGTTTTTTAGTTGGATTGTGAATCCAATGGTTAGCTGAAGAAATATTTAGCAAAATTTAAAATCCAATGAAAGTTTACATTCTTCATGGGTATTACTTGTACAGTATTGTTTTTGTTGCAGGGAGATGGGAAGCAGTTAATATTACATAACCACAATCCAGGGGAGACAAGAGCTGATCGTATCATCTGTCAGTCTAATACTCGAATCAACAGAAAAGGTAAAATGATATATGTATATATATGTTTTTCCCCCTCTTGCGCTAGGACAGATCCTCACGTCTTGTCATTCTTCAAGCTGGTTACTCGCTAGTTCCTAGCAAGGCGATTTCACTGTGCTGTTTTCCCACCAGGTCACGCGCTAGTAAATAATGACAGTGTAGAAATTGCAGATTCCCCTAAATTACCAACTCAGCTGAAAATTCTCCTGAAGCAACCCAAACCGTTGTTCGTGAAATTTGTATCATGTTTGATGAAGGCTGAGTGATAGTTTTAAGAAAATCAAACACCTCAACCATGAAGGTTGGCTCACATTTGCTGGCGTCAATTCTTAAATTAAGAAACTCTGTTTTGGAGATAAAGAAAGCATAATGTGTCTATTTGTACTATTGGGGCAGTTTTTTGGTGCTATTATTCTTCATTTTGACATACCGATAACCCGTCTTAATGTTGCAGGTAGAAAACCTAAAGGTAAATTGGAACCCGAATCAGGACTTCTTATTAAAGATATGTGCTGTCTGAATTACTGCTCCAGTGTGAACACAACACTTGGTACTGAGCTCTTCTGTTTTCCAACTGACAAAGAATTGTAAGTGAGTTTAAATTTTTATAACTCGGTGACAAATTGACACAACTAACATGCCATCTTTCTCTAGAGTTTCTGTTATCATCCCATTTGTAATTTCCACAAATTACTTTTGGCATTTCTCATGATATTCATATTAGTTTCCTTTCCAAAAGAATTGAATGTACAGCTCCTAATTTCCTGCAGAGTTTGAGACAAACACCCTATTGAACTCGACACTCGGAGTGAGAATATGGATCAGAAAGTTATCCTCACTTTGATGTTGAATAGACAACTTCATAACTAACACTTAACTAAACCAATTATTGCTGTAAATGCTGTGATCACACACTAATACAAATCTTCTGAAATGAATAAGTGAAAATTTCACTGTTTGTTAAAATAAACAACCACTATGTTATTAATATTAAGTAAACTGCATACTCACCCAAAAATTTGTAGGAACATATGTGAATGATATTTTATTCATAGAATTCACCTGCAAAAGTGTGTGAATTTTAGGTGCTGTTGGATACATACAGCATAATATGTTGCTATCACACAATTCAGATGATTATCATTTTGGCGATTAAGATGTAAATATGTTTTTCTATAAAATAATGCGTTATATACGGGACACATAATTAGGGTTTAGATTTTGGTAGCTATCTATTCTAACATATTTCATTTGTATTGTAGACTAGCCAAATGGTTGGAGAATTGTCAGACGCCCTCCCTAAGCCAGATCACTGACAGCGAACTGACCAATGTGGTAAATGTTCAAGCTCTTTTTTTTTTACTTTGTTGGAGTACTTTTCATTCGATGAGAATGTTTTCCAAAATCAGCCATTGAGAAAAAACAAAAAAGGGAAACATAATTTCAATCAGGATGATGAAAAAAATAATCAGAAAAATTATGTTTGAATGATTTATAATTGATTATCAAGCATAAATTAAATGGTATATTGTTAAATGTAATTGAGGAGCGTCTGGAAAATCCTCCCACAAATCTCCATAATATTTTATCCACTTCAAATTTAGCATGAGCCAATTTTTGTTGAAAACCATCATTTCTCCTAGCTCGTTTACCACATTCCAAACGATCGTTGTCACAGCTATACTATTTTGATTTTTAATAACTTGCTGTGATTGAAGTTAGCATGGCTCTGCACCTCTATTTTTAACTGTTAACTTTTATTTAATTCATCATTTTGGTTTCTTATACTAAGACTCATCAACTATTCAATTTTTTAACCATTGGTGGAGACATAAAACTCTATATATATGTGCATATCTAAATATAGCTATATATATATATATATCTATATATACATATATCTTAATTGTAGAGATTGTGCAGTAAGCACTTTACGTCGAGCCAGCTGTCTCCTAGCTGGCCAATGAGATTGAGACCTAACGCTATACCGACTCTGTTCTCACAGGGACAATATCCGCTAAAACATACCTTACCTGGGGAGGAGACTATTTACCAGTCTCCGTTAGGAGCTGTGAGTATCGTTTCTTTTTTGTTTTCATTGTTGTTGTTGTCGTTGTAGTTTGATTTAACGTCAGAGTGTATTAGTTCTTAGGTGACCATTATGTCTTTGGTTTGCTTATTACTAATTAAAACTTATAAGGCCACTCCAAATTAATACCTTGATCTAGAATCTAGATGAACGCCCGCCCACCAAAATACCGCTAGACGCCATTTATAAATAATGATAAAAATGTGCACATGCTTATTTATATGATTGTCAGCATGCTAAATTGATCATGGTACCTTAATAAGTGGTCACATATGTGGACACAATTATGATGTACTGTATCTTGTGAACCCACTAGAATCACCGAATTTTACTCTGTTATATTTTTCGTCCAAAAATAGAACCAAATACAAGGCAAAATATAAGAGGTCGAAACCGAGAGGGGGCTGTATGAGCTTACAAGAATCTGGACTTTACTCAAATAAAATTGTTGAGAGTTTTAATGATTTAAACCTCTGGCTTTAATTTATTCACAGAGTAAGATGATTTGCGCCCAAATAAACTCTGTTCATGTTTGCGTTTCTTGTAAGGTGGCCGCACTGATCACGGGATATACTATTGCATGTATATCTCTAATAGATAGAGAGTGAATTAGTTCACTTAGTAAGAGTACCATCACAAGGAAATGGGTGTGACGACCCGTGTTAAATTTTATGAAATAGGGGTGGGTACATGTTAGGTTCTCATACTACATTGACTCTAACGACCAGAGATGCACATAGGGGTGTGTACATGTTAGGTTCTCATACTAAATTGACTCTAACGATCAGAGATACACATTGGGGTGGGTACATGTTAGGTTCTTATACTAAATTGACTCTAACGATCAGAGATACACATTGGGGTGGGTACATGTTAGGTTCTTATACTATATAGACTGTAATGATCAGAAATACACATTGGGGTGGGTACATGTTAGGTTCTCATACTAAATTGACTCTAGCGATCAGAGATACACATTGGGGTGGGTATATGTTAGGTTCTCATACTAAATTGACTCTAACGATCAGAGATACACATAGGGGTGGGTTCATGTTAGGTTCTCATACTAAATTGACTCTAACGATCAGAGATACACATTGGGGTGTGTACATGTTAGGTTCTCATACTAGATTGACTCTAGCGATCAGAGATACACATTGGGGTGTGTACATGTTAGGTTCTCATACTAGATTGACTCTAGCGATCAGAGATACACATTGGGGTGGGTACATGTTAGGTTCTCATACTATATAGACTGTAATGATCAGAAATACACATAGGGGTGGGTACATGTTAGGTTCTCATACTGTATTGACTCTAGCGATCAGAGATACACATAGGGGTGGGTACATGTTAGGTTCTCATACTATATAGACTGTAATGATCAGAGATACACATTGGGGTGGGTACATGTTAGGTTCTCATACTAAATTGACTCTAGCGATCAGAGATACACATTGGGGTGGGTACATGTTAGGTTCTCATACTAAATTGACTGTAATGATCAGAAATACACATTGGGGTGGGTACATGTTAGGTTCTCATACTAAATTGACTCTAACGATCAGAGATACACATAGGGGTGGGTACATGTTAGGTTCTCATACTAAATTGACTCTAGCGATCAGAGATACACATAGGGGTGGGCACATGTTAGGTTCTCATACTAAATTGACTCTAGCGATCAGAGATACACATGAAATAGTATATCACATCATCATTCATGCTGTTGTAGAGATTAAGAAGGCCGGCGGAGTATGGCTCTGGTACATGTATATACCCAGGCTGTAAGCAGATCAGACACAACTATAAACTAGGGTCACATCGCCTCCCTCTATGTATCCACAAGTATGTCTCTGTTATATAGTTAAGAGTTGTGTTGTCTTTGAACTTGTGGAGACAACTCCCAAGTCACATGTTATCGTCAGCTATCTAGGTTAGTCTATCAATGGCCATCTTGAGTACAGAAATACAATATTTACTCTCCACAACATACAGACTTGTATGGACATAATAGCCTCATATATCAAATATTCCTAGGGGAGTCAATATTAGCTAGGGTTTAGTTTAGCCAGAATGGGGCTGAGTTAATGTTAGCGAGCACCAACTGTGATAACCGGTGTTAGGTTTTCAGAATGTGTGTTTTGACAGTATTGAGGTTTCCAAATAAAATGTTACACATATCTATGATATTCTACACCTCTACCCTCCATACGATAGCAATGTCCATCAGTGTGATATTATTTTTGATTATTTTATTTAGAGTGGAAAGGTGGTTAGACATAATTGGAGTGTCCATGATTGCAGATAAAACGGCTACTAACTTCGTAAGTAGGTCCTACCATAGATATAGCTCGGGTTTAAAGGGACAGTTCTATTAGAAAAGTGGAAATATTACCCCGGTAAATTAATTACTGTGACTTCATAGGGCAAATAAAAATAATAAAAAAATAAAAATTGTGGAAAAAAGCAATTTAGTTTTTATTAGTTTTATTTTAGCAAGGATCATAGTGGATCATGGTGGTCAGGGGGAGGCAATAAATCACTATGTTCCACTATGATCCCAATTTTCAGACTTTGCAGCAGTTTTACTGCAATTAGGTTCAGATGCTGTTTTATTTTATATGCCCTAATGACTTTTCAGCCGGAGATCTTTAAAACCATACCAAACAGGGCCTAGTAGCTAGTTTGAGAGTGACTCAAAATTTGCTAGAACCATTTTTACAAGCTTAGCTATGAGCTTATATTGAGGGTGAGTTAATGCAAGCCAGCCATGAATTTGAAAAATTGAAAGGTTGAGTCTTTCCTTCGTGACTCCTGTAGGCCATCTTATAATTCTATTAACAGTGATCTGATTTGTAACAAATGGTTAAATTTGAAATAAAGTTTGTAACATATATAACTAATATCACATTATTAATATTTATTATATTATATATGATATATATAATATTATATATTTATATACATTAATATTTATAAAGTGATATATATTAATTTTGAATAAATAAGTTATATGATATTTATGTGATTGTAGAGGATGTGCAGTGAACACTTTTCCCCTGACCAGTATAATAACACTAAGGACATCTGCCTCACAGGTACGGCCGTACCTAAGTACCCGCCAGGAAGGGACCCGGCTGATGTAGTGAGTATATGGTCCATGTGGGGTCCATTCTGTGCATGCGCAGCTCTGAGGCATGAGCTGATCTCTGCAAAATTGAGTCTCGCAATTCCAAAGCCGTCTGATTGGCTACCTGCTCTGGTGGCCAAGCACCCTATTGCGTGCAGTATTGTTAGCAAGAGTTGTCTTCGACTGTCACTACTAGCTAATTCTAATTGGCAGTTTATGCAGGGGCTATCTCATTCTCCCTGACCAAAATTGCTATCAGAACCCATGCTAGACTCATTGTTCTTGCACATGCGCAAACTTAAGTCACGCATGACACATACATAGCCTTACGGCAACTGCTTTCTGGTAATGATAGCCTAGTTTATTAGTGATCGACATGCCCAGTCGGATCACGAGAGTCAGTATGTGTAAGGTCCCATAACCCTAGCACATACATTGTGTTACTTGGGTGGCAATGGTAGTGGAATGGACTGATCTTGTGGAAGGCCAGTTCATGACTCTAAGTAGTGAATACCAGGCTTGCTTATTAGCGCATCAACCTGTTTTTGTGAAATGGCGCAATCAGTTAACACGCCTGCCATTGAATGCCAGGCCATATGGAGTCGTGGGAGAGCATTCAAAGTTGATTTTTCCAGCCCCAGCATCCCTACATTTATTCACTGACACCGTGATTACGCTATGAGTTGTTGAATCTCTGAACGTTAGCGCTAATAGAGCCTGAGTACCTTATGTGTGACGCCCCTACTTTGCTGTTTGATTATAGGTTCTCATCAAAAAATGTTTAGGCTGCATTGATTAATTCAGTGATTCATTGATAAACAGACAAAAGTATATAATGTGACTAGTGTGGTAAGTCAAAGTAAGTGGTTGGGAAATGAGCATCGTTTTTTGCGGGTTGCAGTTTTGAATCCTGCGCATCATGTTTAGCACTTAGACTAAGTAGTTGTAGCCTTATCATATCGTACACACTTGGGCTTTCGGCATAAACATGAAATCTAATTGTACGTTGATATCGGATTGCAGGATCCTGAATCTTGGTGTACACTGATATGTGCTTATCCAGGCTGTCAAGCTAGAAGACATGATGACGTATTCATGCACAGATTTCCAAAAGACAACGAAAAGTAAGATATATATACTTGTATATATATATGTAAATTATAATATGATACATGTAAAATGACATTTATCTTGCAGATCAAGTTTTATATAGGTCATCATCTAAGACCATTCGTAATTAACGTGGGGGTATATCACATATGCATATGAGTATATATGTATTTATGGCTAACAATTACTTGTAACATTTATGATATAAAGTTGTAGTATTAAATTTGCTATGTCTTTCATGAAGAAATATTTATATTATTATATCAATGGTAGGAGTTATACCCTCCTTGATGTTGTATGGACAACTCCCCCCATTCACAACCTCTTTACTGTCTCTCTAGACTACTCATAGTTTACAATTATATTCTGAAGATCAGACTGAAAAAGCATGATGCATAATCCACTGCTGCCACACAGCCAAATGTGTGCTTATTGAACTCTGTATAGCTCAAAACTAATAAAATGGGGCTGAAATCTCAGCATTGCCACCTAATGAGCAAATTATTTGCACAAACTGATCGTCAAAATCAGGGTATCAAATTAATTATCTACCGTATCATGTGACGTAATTACCGTCTTACTAGTGGAAATTAATGACGTCATCAGCTAGTGCGCAAATTTCATGCCCTAATTTTGAAGATCAGTTTGTGCAAATTATTTGCCCATTAAGTGAAATTCTGTCTCAATTAAGTCTCAAATCTCAATTAGCTATCTTGGAGCTACACAGAATAAAATGAGCACAAATTTACTTGAGTGGCAGCAGTAGTTTAAGGTTTTAATCAAGTTCTCATCTCATCTCATCTCATCTCATCTCATCTCATCTTTACAAGCAAACAATTCTGTTTGTTTTATGTTGACCGCTTAACTCAGCCAAATGTCATCAAAAATCATAAAGTGTAGACAACCAAACTTATTTTTCTTCAAACTTTGACATCAGATTTCTCTTGTTGTTTCAGAGCCAGGCAATGGTTGGCTATTATTGGAAGATCCTGGCCGGAGTATGGACATATCACAGATTATGTAAGTTAAGATGTTACGAGATCTTTATAGTGCACTCCACTTAATTAAAACCTCTGTGTCTGAATTAATTGTTCGCATTGACATTTGGCTAAAGGGACCAATTTTCTTGTCTGAATTAACAAAAGTGCTGATGAAATCCCAACTAAGAGGAGTACACTGTTTTCACTTTTAAACCTTTTTACCTGATGCAATCAGTATCTTTCTAACCTCCCCGCGCCAAGTTGTTAAGTATCTACCACATAGACTTAATAATAAACCTAGACAGGACACCATATAATGCTGTAGTGAGGCACTTAAATGTGGGGCGATGTAACGTCATTGGAAGGTGTAGAAGCAATGATGCTATCATTGATTTACTGTCCGTTATCCGGGTTTTTTGTTCATAACTCGATCAATTTTGATCAGATTTTCAGAAAAATTTGTGTTGCCTAAATTTAGTATCAAACTGTTCAGGACAAGCTGCTAAATCTATTGTAATTTTCAAACCCAAAATCCGATCAAAATTGATCGGGTTATCGACAAAAAACCTGGATTTTGGACAGACAATCAATGATAGTACCATTCTTCTACATCTTCCAATGTCGTTGCATCGGCCACAATTAAATGTCTCAGTGCCTAAATGCTATTGCATCATATAGTGTCCTGCCTAGGTTTATTATTAAGTCTATAATCTACCACCATCTTTTAATACATACGTCAAGCTGGTGGTAAATTATGTGCATAAAAAGGATATGCTTAGTTGCTGTGACCTTGAGTGAATACCCATCTGTAAAGCTGCCAAATAAGAAAACTCTTGTCATTGTGGCAAATATTCCACTCACATGACAACTCCATTCTTGACCTGGATTAAAGTTGTACCATGGTGCATCTAATCTAAATGAAATTGTTTCCTCAAATTTTTTCAGGATGGCTAAAACAAGTAATTTTGAATTCTTGAATAGTTGGCCTTAAATAGGGTTAAGAGAATTGGTGCTCCTTTAAAACTCCAAACTTTGCATTGGTAAAAAATTATGAAATTAAGCACTTTTTTAGATAAGGGACCACTTTGAGGTAGCCAAAACATGAAAACAGCATATTTTAAAAATAAATTTTAAGTTGCCCGCTCAGTCCAGAGGCTGCTACAACATAACTGTTTATATTGTAGAGAATATGTGCAGATCACTTCCATGCAACAGATCATCATGGATTTTTGACAGCTGAACTCAACAGGCCTGCAGAACTCAAACCTGATGCTCTGCCCATAATCCCTGTGGTAAGGTCACTTTATCATGTGGGTGGTGGGCGGGGTGATATGCGTGTCCAAACCACAATAAACACACTGACACAACGCTATCTAGTTTTTTTCTTATTGGTTTTTGCTGAGGTCCATGTGTTGAAAATATTCTGAGAAGAATGCTATGAAGGCAATGAAGTTGCCAAAACGAACTAAATGTGCTCTCTCCATGGCATGGGTGGCAGTTCTTTAGTCTCTTCACTTATTTATAACCAACTTTATTTTTCTGATCAAGTTAGAGTGACTATGCAGATTTGGTTTCGCACGTTGTGACTATGCATTTTGATATATATATACTTTTTATTGGCATCAAAAGTCATCTCATTCGAAATGTTTTGCACTCAGTGCCAGAAAACAATTTTTTTTATAACAAAAAAAGAGAAACAGAAGGGAAATAATATCATCAATGATGTTGGTCAAGTCGATAATATATGGTTGAAAAGTAAAGTTTTGAATGAACTGAACTTCTCTTTAGATCTCCAATGTAACGGTAAAGAATTGTATGTAGCAGAAACTTTGTATCTTAGATTGTCTGTATGATATAAAAGTAAATGTTTATCACGAAAATTGAACTTGGTAGTGTTTTTAAATCCTCTATATATAAATGGAGGTGTTAAAAAATTGTTTATCTTACGCGCAAAAAGTGAAGTGAAATAACAAACAAGCTTAGGAAGAGGTAGGAGTTGTAATGATTGTGTAATGGATTCGGTTGAAATGAGATAATACGGGATGAGATGATACTTTGCATATTGTGTGAAAAAGCTACTATGCATACCGCCTGATGCATTTAATTAATTAAAATCGAGAAATGGTTGATTAAAATCATTTGTCATATCATCTGCCCCAGGTTGCTCTCTGTTTGCAGGCAGGTCGGAGCACAACCAAATCTCAGTAGTCAATAGACTGCAGTGGGACTCGAACCCACGACCTTCAACATTTGCATGCTAAAGGAGCGACACACTAACCAGCTGAGCCGCCTCCTACCCCCATATTGACAGCAGTCCTTTCCCACACATAGGTGTTATTTCGTTTTTAGTCATGTGAGTGCAAATTGACGCCATGTGTCTCCAATAACCCTTTACATATTCATTTGTAAATTATTGTCCCACCCTAAACTTATGTTTTAATATTTGCCTAAATTTATTGCAGAAAATGACAATTCCCTCCTTTACAATGAACAGTGGTGGTACGCTAGCGCCTCTCAATAATACAGCTAAGTCTTTAGGAGCTGAGACTGCGATGTCCATCAAGTCTGTTATACAGGGAGGCAATAAAGAACAGTCTGCAGCTAAGTGTTTCATACTACCTGGCAGTGAGTTATATAACATCAGTTAAACATTTTCATAAAATTTGTACAACAATTCAGAGTTGCCCCCCCCCCTTCCACTGGTCACTCCGCAGGTAAACTGGATCAGACCCGATCTAAACCTAACTCTACAGAATGAAAATCCTCACTGAGTCTAATATTGGGATATGGCTCATATTCCCAGACCTGTACAGATCAACCATTCGAGTTTATGTCTTACGCTCAAACCAGCTAAGGCTGTGCACGCAAACTGGCTCAGCCTAGACATGAGACAGTAGAAACAAGCCCATATAATATAACCATGTTCACTATGTAATAATCTTTTTCGCAGTGCAGTTTAGTTATATTTATGTTCACAAGTTGCTAGTAGGGGCATTCTATTATCAACTAGATGGTTGATAATTAACTGCCATTACTTTCCACCCAGGGTTAGTATAAACCATAGATTTAAAAACAGTGTTTTTACATCTATGGTATAAATAATCCATTAAATCACAGGCTGTTTTGCGGAGTCACCCAAGCCTTGTCACGCGACTATTTCTTTGGGAGCCAAGGCTAGATTTACCTCCCATGATCGTCCACAGGTACAGATTTTTTAATGCTATTGTGTTTTGATTACAGCAGTGGGCAGGAAGATATTGCCTAAAGGCATCAGTGCATTTATACCAGACAACATATGTATTGTGGTGAGTAGTTGACCTGTATGTCTTGACGATGTAGTTGCTTGTGTGCATGTTCATGTTCATGTTCATACTGTGGCTGTTGTTGTTGTTGTTTCTGCTGCTAGATAATCATAAGCTTCGTTACGAGTCAAAAAGAGTGATCATGGTTTTGGTTGGAAATCCTGTCATGTTAGACAACTCAAAGTCTTCTGGAAAATTATGACAGTTGGCTTATTCAAAGGGAAAAATATCAATGGGCAGTATTTTAATGGTTAAGAAAAGATACTGGCAAGGGATCTTTTGAATAGTCTCATAAATATGACTCAAATACCCATATTAATGGCCACTGGTTATTACCCGAGAAGCCTGGTTTTGTAGGGTGTTCCGATGGGTACCAGGGCTTTATCTGATGGCGTAACGTGTTAGCCACAACTGGCTGGGGAGTGTTAGGACCCAGTCATAATGAAGTCACCACCAAATTAAAGTGTACCCATGTATATTACATTGAGCAATAATAAATGAATCCATTATTATTATAACTATTATAAATTATACTCTTTTTTTAATGATTACAGAACAGTTCTGGTGTCACAAAGCCAGGAGAGGAGTCGCGCCACCCACTACTAAGAACAGATGAGGGTGGGCTGTTACCAGTGGTCACCAAGCCTGCTAAGCGTAGGTCTAAGTCTAAACGTAGGATATCCGGTATGTTTGTTTGCCCTAGAGTTTGCTTTGTCCCTCAAGCTTGAAATAGTGAATTTTGTGTCGAACTGGCATCCAATCAACCTCATATTATCATATTATATCCTAAGTTGAGTAGGAGGTGGCTCAGTTGGTTGGAGTGCCGTACCTTTAGCATGCAAGTGTTGAAGGTCGAGGGTTCGAACCCTACTGAGTCCATTGACTAACGAGGCTTGGTTGCCCCTCCCTCCCCCCCCCCCCCAATGTGTGCTTTGACCTGCCTACAATCAGAGAACAATCTGGTACAGTAATTGCAACCAATATCTCGCCTCCCATAGTTAGGGACATGGTGGATGATAAGACCCCTTGGTTTTATTCAGCCCTAGCGACGCAAAGAACTTGCAGGAGTTCGCTTCATCTCACAGTGTAGAAATAATGAAATTTGTGGCTAGCCGGCATTCACTCAACCTCATTTTCTTATATTATATCTGTCAGCTCGTGAAAATAGGTGCTAGCTTACATTAATTCACTCCCTAACCAGCTAAACTTAACCTCAGCTAAAGCTGGCTTCAGAGATCCGCTTTAGGAAATAAAATACAGTGTAAATCCCTTCAGCGGGGGTTTTGAAACAAATTTCTCTTATTTGAGACGCCAAAATAACTTGCATCTAGTGGTGATGTTTGTTGTAATTTCTGAGGTTGGTGACGGTCCAATATTCTCTCAATATTCATCTAGTTGAAATCTTGCTAGTTAACTCATCTTTGGGTTTGTCTCACTCCTCGGACTCATTTGCTTTAAGATTTTTGCATATCCAGAACAAAAATCTTATTCAAATTATTGAACTGTGCACATTTGAGATCGTGGTCAACAAGCCTCCCTTCACCAACCACTATTATATTATCATTTCATCAGTAATTTAAAATGCTAAAAAAAACTATATATCATAGGCTAATAATATATATCACTATTGTTATTTAATCTATCATCAGTAGGGTTATCTGAATGATGACAAACTTATGTTAGGTTGTTATGTAATGACGTGGCGTTATGTAATGTATATATTTTGTTGCAGAGATAAACCCTGAGTATATATTCAACACAGAACACAGCTACAGACAGAAATCCTCGTCCAATGGTGAGGAATATTAAACATTGTAAATGATCATTTCATGAGGTTACAAATTAGGATAACCGGACAATGAGCTGTATAAATGTATACAAACAGGATTTGTTCTGATATTTGCCGCACAAAAAAATCCACCACAACCCTTTTGGAAAATGCTTTTTTGGCAGTGTCCACTATACAATAATTGAACCATTACAATGCATTAATTCAATTACGTCAATGCGTATACTTCTCAAGGAAATTTGACAGAGATTGGATTATACTCTTGTGCTCACATGGCTCATACACTGGGCGTTCCGTTTTTAAATTGGAATAAAATATTTATTTTTTATATTAGAAGATGATGTGGCAGTTCAAGGTCCGGCGTATCGAAAAATGAAGCTCCAATTTGAAGCAATAAAAAAAGAACTCAAAAAGCAAGTCTACCAAGTCAATAGGAAGTTTGCCAGTCTCAAAGTCAAATACAATCTGCAGGTATAAGTTATTTGCCTGTTTTACGAGTATGATTGCCTATATACAGATCAAGCACTCAAACTCTGCCAGGATAGCCTGGTAGCAATATTATATTATTGTCCACTTCCCGCACTTTTGGGAATGCAGTTGATAATGAAATGCTACTACCAGCTATCCTGGCACAGTTTGAGCACATAATCTAGATTGCCTCTTGGCACAGGTTATTCTCCCCTTGTTATTCTTCGTTTTGAGGCAGCTGTTTAGCAAATAAAAAGTGCCACATGCCAGGTATCAGTTAATTCTTCACTTAGTTTAAGTGCCCAGACTGTGTCTTAATAGCTGGTGGTAGCATTCCATCATCAACAACTTTCCCTAACAAAAGGGATGGTGATTGATGATAGAGTTCTACTGCCAGCTATTGCAGCGTAGTTTGGGCACTTACCAGTCTTCGTTTAAAGCTCTCGGGTTCCATGGCAGCTGCAGTGTCATGAACAAAACGAGGTCACAGGATCAAAATCAAGACTGATTTTAATAAATTGGAATCCAGCAATTGATATGTATGTGTGTATAATCCTTGATTGTTGTTTCTCCATTTTCCATCAGCTTCCACGCCAGGCTACGGGTCAGCGACTGTGCCAGGGTAATATTACAGGACTGAAATGTACGTATAATGTATAGTATATCTTATTGTCGTTGTCTCAGTTTAAAAATTTTCATTTGAATTTTTTAGAAGAAGTATTTTCAAAATAAGGAGAGTGCTAAAATGCCTGTACAGAAACTGATCAAGGCAATACCTGAGTACATTGAGTCTCCTCTCAGTGACCTCATCATTAACCACGTGCAGAGGACACGCAAAGAAAAAGGCTTTAAAAGGCCGAAGGCGTGGCCTGTCGCTGTAGATCAATTCGCTATGTCTGTATATAAGTAAGTTTATAACCCTGTCACTCTCTAACAGTGCAAGAGCTACAAAGATATACTGATCTATAACAGATCAGTGAATACTTAATTGGCCATTGTCAATTTTCCCTAAAGTAAATATCAGCTAGAGTTTAGTCTAGACTCTAGATAGTTTAGCGGTAACTTAGCATTAGCTAAGATGCATTTTCCCTAGCTGAAGTGAGTAAATATGAAAAGGAGAGGTTGATGTTGGCTAGCTAAGGATATCACTATTTTCGAGACTGGATATTTCCTCCTGTGAATACTTATCCTATATGAAAGAATGATGTGTGGCTGTGATAGGCAACATTCCGCCTATACATGAGACAAAAAAATCTATAGGCCGATTGAATTCTCTTTGCTCAAAATAGTTAATGCATTTAATCAGATTTCACTACACAAGTATTCTAGCGATAGAATATGCACTACAGGTCACTACAGTAGATGCAACTTTTTGGCGCAACACATTGTAACAAATTGATTAAAATAGGTGCGGAACCTGATACCATCAGGAAGGGTGGGATACACCACCCTCCCTAATACCATCCACCCTCATACCATCATTAGATTTGGGGGAGTTGTGTGCACAATTTTGTGAGGACATAACTTCTTTAACTTATGTCATTCAGTAATAAATGTTGCCGGCCAGGATTTTAAAAGGCAGTGGAATGAATTGAAAAAATAAGAGATGAACCATATGGCAACAGTGCCAGGCATCGCATACGATAATGTTGACTATTATCCATCTTGATTATCAAATAGCTTTATTGACAGGGGAACACAAAAAAAATTATTATCCACTGTAGATTGAGTCCACGAGTGTATGGATTATTGTGTAATATAATGGAGTTACCCAACCCTCGAAGGCTCGTGTTACGTTTGCGGAAGGAGAGGCTGGAGCAATATAGGAGGGAGGAAGAGGCTAAAGCCAACACCCAATCACAGCCTGTTGCTGCCTCAACTGACCAATCACATCCTGACCCTTCAACTGTCGACCAATCAGAAGAAACTGAGATTGACTGGAGTAAGTTTACGGTAATGCCACCTGACAGTGCAGGAATTGCTGGAATTCAGTTACCGAATATCGATTGCACAGCGCTTGCAAAGAAACTCAGCGGAATTTTCTGAACAGAACAGATCCGGTCTAATGCAAGTCATAATATTGTGGTTGCATTCACAGACATTTCAGAGCAGTGCTTGCCAGAAGTTGGGCAAGCGTCTTATTTGACTAACGATGCCCTGGTTGGGTTTGTTTTTGCCAGGAGTTATATAGTTATATATATACAGAGTTACACCTGCCATACGTTGGCAAAATGCCAGCATTGTCCTGTTCTTGTGTGACCATTCCATATCCTGTCCGTCTATGGGAGTGTCACTCGTATCCGTTTTTGACATTTCTACGTTTATATTAATATCTTGAGCGACCACCAATATCCTTGATTTAAGCTTGCCGTGGTTAATTGGTGTGACTCCTGGCCTTGGGTGTAGAGTGTCGTCATGACATTCGATTCAGGATGTCCATTTTTTTTCATTCTCCCATATGTTTCATTGTTTCCGATCTGAATACAGATATCTTGGGTGTTATTTTTATGTTCTCGTTTGCCTTCCAAAATTGTCTGTAATACTCATTTTGTTTATATCCTGTATATAATGTGGCCTTGCTCTATGACGCAAACAATTAAATTTAATATTATAGTATTATTTTGAATCTCACACGTTGTTTTTACGTTCATGATTTGTTGATGAATCGAATATAAGTTAACAGTAGTATTCATGAGTAATTAACCAAGTAATACATCAGTTAAGATAAGAATAAGACAGCAAAAAAGCAAACTTATCTCACACAAAGCCTTGTCAACAGCTGTGGGCTTATATCGGCGTCTGCGGGTTAAAGAGATGTTTGTTTTTATGGAGGAGTTACATAAATCTCCCTTTTTTTGCTTTCAATTATAATTCAATGCTCTGTATATCCGGTTTGATAAGATGGGGTGTTGGGTGTTTCCCACTAAGCCCAACTCCTAACAGCTGATTGGCTAAGGAGTAGACCAGACCAATTACTACTAATTGGTACTAAAAATTTATCTTATTCATTTCACAGGCTTCATAATGCCAAGATAATCCTAATCCGTGTTCATTATAAAATAACAATTAACCTCGATTAAATGTGAATCGGTATAGGCTGGAATCATGGTACCCAAACATACCACTATCAATAAACAGGACACGACGTCTCACACAACGTCAACGAACATTGAATTACAGATTTGTCAAATCTATAAGTAAAAAAACGCAAAAAATGAGGTTGAATGAATCATTATGAACTCAAATAATGCTGGTACAAATGGATACCAATATTGAAATAGTAGTGGCGCTTTGAGGAAACATGAATAATGGCTGTTAACTCTTTGGTTAAATGAAGAGTGCGGTTGTGGGAATTGTAACCACCAATCTAGCACCGTTATTGGTAAATCACTAATTGGATAGTCATTGCAAGAAATCCTTTATTGATTCTTGGAACATCATACACATTTAGTGGGAATCTATTCGCAAGGTGCTGGATCAGAACCATTGTAATACACAATCAATATCAAATTAAAAAAGACTGCGATACAGCTCTCAAAGGAAGAAAGTTTTATTTCACTTGTCACACTTTGGTTGCGGTGGCGTTTCCTTCCGTTACATATGAGTAAAAAAACATACATGTCGTTCTCAGGGTGCCATCTTTTTCAGACAATAAGCCATATGGCCTAGTCTGTATCATCTTGTTACCTCACACGCCGCCGCGATTGATGGGTCTTTGTCCTGAATTGATGGGCTCTAAATTGGATCTTAATCCATCTTATACCCAAGATCCTCCATCTCTTTACCATTGTTACCTGTGGTGGGTACAAGTACTGGTTTGCACTCCATGACTGTGTCTGTACAGAGTGTTTGTTGGTGTTGAGCTTATCATTATCCTTTGATTGATTTGTGACGGCAAAACAATGGAGGTAAACCATTTCCTCCTGTCCAGAAAGGGGTGAATGGAACCTGAGCGAACTGGCTGTCACCTTGTAGGGTTCAAAACATCTTGCATCCATTGCTAGCCATTGCTAGATTTGTCAACAATGATCGGAGACACTGCATTGTTCTTGACGATTGATATCCGAATTGCAAGCTTCTCAAGACAATAGTGGTTGAAGAAAGGGTGCGATCTTGTACCTGGTACACGCCTTATTTGGGTCTCATCTTTTGGCCCATATTGCAGAATTGAGCAGATGTCAGAACATTCCAACAAGGTCAAGATAATAAAAAAGGACCACCCTGGTGGAATTTAAAATGGAAGATAAATCATGATTTTCTATTGTGTGCCATTGCAACAATAGAATAATGTATTTTAATGAGGCCTGGTGCAAAAAGCTGAAAGTTGACAAAGGAGAATAAATGGTGGTACAAAGTTACCATTAGGTAATAAACGACGCATGCATGTTGCTCAACACAAATCTTGGCATCAACTCTTTTTGCCTCACACAAAACGGATTGCGGGGATCGATTCTTGCGAGTAGCTTTGAAGTTACACTCATTGTTTAAAATAAGCGCTGGCATCTGTATTCTGCCAAGAAACCACAAAAAGGACATACCACATGAGTACCTGCCCTTTCTGCAGGGTTGAGGGCCTGCCTCCTCTGTACACCCCGACCCCCCTTTCTGCTCACTTGGAGTGTCTGGTACTTGATATGGAACCCCTTACACACACCTAAATAGCTGGCAACAGCTATAGAAACTCTTTTGTAGTTGGATAAGCGGATTTAAACGAAAAATGGATGTTGATCTCTTTATAACAGACGTCACTAAAACAAATGATCTGGTTTCTCGGCAGACTCTCTTCACCTATTAGTCCTGTTTATCGAGAAGCAGTGGTCATGTCTGACCTCACAATCTTGGTAATCTCTCTCCAGCTGAAGCATTTTAATGGATTATACCCTCCTTACCCTGCTATTAGGACAATACTTCTGACGAACAATACCTCTTAGCCTCTTAGCTATTATCAGCAAGCCTAATTTATTGCCTAAAGGCGAAGGCAATCTCCTAGTTATGTAATGAGATTGTGGATCGAAGACTCATTTGGAACATTTCGGCGAAAAATCTCCAGCTGTATTATGCTCGTCATTGGTATCCCCATACCACCCTTGATTTTGTCGAAGTCGTCACCAAAGAAGTGACATAAATTTGTTGCTATTTATACAGTTCTTTTATTATACAAATACAAGCAAAAGTTCAATCCAAAAAGCTATTTCAAGATATTGTGTCAAAACTAATAGGAGCATTTATATGGTATTCATTGTTTCCTTACGAATACATTATAATATAATTATCATAATTAAACAAAATAGACAATTACTGAGAAACCATTATATTCACATCAAACACTTATGAAACCAATACACAATGGAAATACAGAGGGGCCATATCGTTTTATTTTGGGCCTAAAACATCAAGAATAGAAAGCCGATGACAAAGCTCCTTTTTTCTTCATTCTCACAGGAGTCGTCGGTTTTCGAACTGATGCATCCTCCGCAAAGATGACACGATCAAATTCTCTTCAGGAAATTTCTTTCCTTATCAGTGGTGACATATCCGGGATCGGTACCAGCCTAGATTGCAGACAGCTGCTCGCCATTGGTCGCCTGCAGTCACATTTAAGCGATACCCAGGCAGTGTTAAGTGTCAGGAGAGATGGCATCCCCCACACTGTGGTCGGCGATCCGGTCTCTGCCCTCATTAACTTGAAAGTTATTTGCTTAGAGGACTTTTTTTTTGCATCATGTTGTTTAATCCACAATTCTATGGCACTGGATTAACGAGCTTATTCAAATTGACTCCCGTTTATGGGTTTAGTGCCCCTGCACTAATACCTAAAAGCTAAAGCTATTGCTTATGATCATATCCTCCTCCACTAGATATTAACAAGTTTATCGCACCTAACAGTGCCAGCAAAGTCCTCCATAATGCTTGTGAATGTTAAGTCCCCTTCCGCAACTGCGTAAATGTTGTTGAATGTTTGATTTTTTGTCACTGATGCAGCTGAAATATTCTAGTTCTTGGACATAAACTAAGATGTTTGTGCAATTTTCTCTTTTCAGCTTTGTATGAGCATGAACTCTTTCATCAATAAGCCTATTTGATTGCCCAAAGGCGGAGATAATCTTCGAGTTGTGTATGGTGATGGAAAAAGGTATTTTCTAGACAATGTGTCAAAACTAATTGCGGCATAAATCGGTCTTTTGATGTGTTTCCTCATCGCATACCACAGAAACTTAATCTGAACCTCTGTCAATGTCACCTTAAAATGAATCACGGTCACTCAAAGCAGAGCTACCCCCTCCAAAAAAACCTCCCACCTTCCTGCCAGGGGGTTGACAGGGCTGTCAACTCTGCATCCTAGAAATGTGTTACTTTGCCACATGGCACAATATGCAATGGTGATAATGGAGTTTGAGCAGGTCACTTATAGCACATCCTTTTTCTAGGTTTGACCTGGCTTGACTGACATCTGATTTGTATCCTTGTTAGGTGGTGTCAAGAAAAGCCGGAGCCAACTTTTATACTTGTTGTCAACAACTATAGTTACAGCATTATTTTCCTGTTATATTCAAGAGTTCTCCTGTAAGCTTGTGGCCATACATCATCATCTTCTAATGAGAGGAGAAACATTTCAATCAATTGGGTCTGACAATGTATTAGGTGACTGGTATTGGTTGGTCCCAGTAGGCCAATGTAGATATTTATTAGAAAGATGGGGATGATCTTTGCTCAAATCCAATACATGGTACAGGTCTCGGACGATCTTTGCATTGCTGTACTCCAATCTGTTGTTTTCAACTCTATCTCAGCGCTTGCCTCTTATTCCAACAATCATTGCAACTGAATGGCCTTCTATTGGCACTTCCATAATTGTTCCATTGTTCGGTTATTCTTGCTCTCATTCAGCGTCATACCAAATATGATCACAAGGTCTTACAGTCACTATCATCATCATTTATGATCCAAAATAACAACACTCCGTTTGATTGCGTTAGATGATCAAATATGACAACAATACAATGCAGCTTTTAATTTTTTAGTTAATTCATCGGTTTTGGATTGAGCCCATACAAGCGACACTAATAACGCCAGGGTGCCAAAGAACCCATCCAAGGGCATAACAAGAAGTATCTGAATCCCCAATTTTTTGTCCATATATCTAAACAATGATTATTACAGCTGTGATTTATTGTTGTACGGTTTTAGAAAGTTACAAACACCATTACAATGCAGATTGCCTTTGTCTGGCTGTGAGGATAAGTTTTTTTGTCAAACCATGACTTGTGTGGATGACATCCTGGTACCTCTGGACTGCGGATAGGCTTGGCAACCTTCATTCTCAGACAAAAACACTTGCCGGACGCTTTAGTAATTATACTGTAATTCTATAGGGCTTGAGATAGTTACATCTGTCCCTTCTGTGTGTAATTAAGACGTCTTGGTCGTATCTCTATCTACCTTGAATTACATAGAAGACTCAGATTCACCTTTCAGCGCAACATGAATGCTTCTTTTGTTTTAATTGAAAGTCACAGCGTCTGTCAGTATTATAGCATAGAGCTGGTTTGATGATGTCCTGTTGTATTAAGCCCTACTCTTTGCATGTCCCCCGGCTGGGGTCCGTTGGGCGGGAGCAATAGTCTGGGGGGGGGGGGTTTAGACTAGTCCCTATCAGTCATGGTTGTTGGTTGGTGTCCTACGATGGCAAATAATTTTGCAGGCTCTAATAATAATATGATTTATTCAAATTCTTGTTTTTGATGATTTATGCTGATGCGATGGCTGGCACATGCTGTGACACCAGATTTACATGTGCCAGCCTCACTTTCATGTCCGCTGATTAGCAATGATTGCTAGTGTTTGACATGTGTGATGGTCTCACAGCAAGCATGACTAAATGATGACATGGTGTTGCCACTATCCCCATTACTTATTAGCCACAAACTTCTCTAAAAGTTCAAAGTAGTCGAAAAGTTGACATTTTAAGCATGTGGCCAGGCCTGTGACATATGACATATGTGTAGGCATAGGTAATCGGCATAGTTCGGAGTAGTGTCACTTCAACGACCCCTTCCAAACTATTTTATGGTTTTGCAATGTTCTCAGAATGTACATCCTTGCTATCCTGCCTATTTGCAGAAATATTATTAGTCCTGCTAGGACTTGCAAATGAGGTCCGTTCTGTTTAGAATCCTGTTGAGTGTTGCTGCTCCCGCTCCCAATGAGGTTGACTCAAAGCAACAAATATCCAACTTACATAATAGAATGTTCCGACTGCACATCCCTTCAACCCTGCTCAAATACCGAGCAATGAGACATGATAGGAGACTTGCTTTTTGCCAGCTGTTTGCAAGAACCCAAAAATTCTCCAAATTTCTCTGAACCAGTTCAAAACATATTTGCTTCCAGTATTGCAACACAGGCTCACCTTTAATTAAGAGTATGTCACCCGATGACGACGAAGATTATTTTGCAAAAAAGAAGAAATTCTTTGAAGACACAACGAGATAATCTTTAATCATTGATGGTGAGGATTAAGGTCAAGGTATATTATACTGTAGATTAGGGTGACTTTAATGAGTAATCTACCTAGCCAGGGCCGTAACTTTATTTGTAAGGGGAGGCTAAACTCCTTTTTTGTGCAAAGTAACACCAGGTGGGATGCTGTACTTTCTTACTGTGGGGTCTGTTTGCCTTCAAAGCATACAAAAAGCAAAGGGGATGATCTGAGTCTGACACAGATTATAGAATCATGATGTTTCCATGCCACCCTATTCAGCACTCTAGCGAAGGAAGTGTCTCCCCTAGCTCGACTCGCATTACGGGCCTGTGACGATAATGAGTAATCTACCTAGTGTGGTAAATAAGTAAAGATTAGAGGCTCATCGAGTTGCACATAAGCCGATGCGAACATGAGGTGTTTTTGTCATTTTTTGCTATAAGACAATAATTAATACTCTTTGCTTGACCAGATATTAATAGACTAATAAATGTGTTTTTTTGCTCTGAGTTGGAAACAAACAGTTGTCTCCCCTGCTATATGTATTCAAATGATAAAAATCCGGTAAACAAAAAGATTCTTAGCTGATAAGGTCGCAGCATTGGTCCTTTCATAACTATACAGTAAAGACTGCAGAAAATTGTTAGTAGCAGTTCGGAAGATAATCAGCTTAGCCTGAATTGTATAGTTGGGTTATGGGGTCGGAGATGTCCAATATTTTATATTCTCAATCTTAGCATTGCTAATATATTCCGAGTCAGCTGAATAATTCAATCCAATACATAAAATGGAGCAACGGTATTACAACTAGTAAGCTGTCTCCTCAAACAACACCTTAGCATACAAAATGACCAGGGGTGTCTGCGGCGACAAGATTATCAGATCTATATTGCAACACACCTTAACATTCTAAGCTAATACCTAGGTTTACCAAGAACAAGTAGTATACTTCATTGTCAATATATTAAAGGAGTGGGTTTATCCTACTGTTTGTAGGTTGTAATGTAGATACTCTTGTGAAAGATAAAATCATAATACACAAAGAATTACATAACGCAATCACAGAACGTCCTATCATCTTACAAGGATGATCCTCTTCGCTATTCAAAGTATGTTTTGTCTGCGGATTACCTTTATTCTAGCCTATGTGTTTGTGTGTGATTGAACTGTCCGCCAAAGAATAAAACAGTGAAATGGACACACTGAAACGTAAGACTTCATTGTGAGTCGATTGGCACGGTCATAAGAGATCAGCTTTCGTTGATACTTTGGCTCAAATACGCAGACAGTGATGTTCAATATCTAGTGATATGCATAACATTGAAATAAGCTTAAGTTTTGCAATCAATGCATCGAACACTAGCTCGGAATTATTAACTACCTGATGATGCAGCACTTTCGCTCTGCTTATGTTCGAGTGATCAATCAATCTTCCCGAGCCCCATTTGACAGCGATACCTAATGAGGTTCATCCAGTGTTACACAGTTTAGTTTATGTTTGGCGGACTCCATCGTTATCATATTTGGCATGTCTTGCCTCCCAAAATGAGGATCCACGTTTATACAAAACGGAACTTGGAGCATGATGTAAATATTTGAAACCACCATGTCATGACAGTGAATAGTTAGGTTTATTTTCGGACATTCGTCTGTGCTTTCCATCTTGGATTGTTCCATCGGGTCAGGGTACTAAGTTACTTAGCTATGTCAAGAACATAGTTAGTTGGCCTCTTTGATGTCAACAATATGAGTTTTTAAGTGTTAACTGACTTCCATAAGTGCCAGTTTAGATAATTTGGTTGTGTGATTTGATTTTAGAATGTTTAACATGTTCAATAAAGAGACTAGACAGGCTTGCTAGTCAGTCTCAGCCCGCCCTATATTGCACCTGGCAATAAAGACTGTACAAAAAGTGATTCAAACTACTGGTTGATGGGCTTGGTGTTGTAACTGAAGTACCAATTCCACGTTAGTTTGGACACATAAATCTCTCTCTTTTGATGGAAGCCTTATATTATGCCCTTGATACATTATCAGCACAATATCTTAATGTCCATCCATTCTATAATATAGTTCTATGAATCAAGCGAAATAATAAATGGTTGACGTCGTAGAGCCATTTCATGAATAATATCATTTGGTACACAATTGCAAAGTGCTCTTTTGCAAGACCACTAATAACAGATTACATTCTTGCTTTCAAGTGGTAAGTTCCAGCGAATGGTTGATAAGGTTTAATGTCTGAGCCACTGATTGGCGGTGAGCTATATCGCCGCCGCTGAAAGTTCGTTTACCACTCGCCAGACAAAAGGCAGGAGTTCCCAGATTATTACGGCTTGCTCTCAGAGTCCTTGTATACCGTTAAACAAATCAAAGTGAGGTAGATACGAATGTGATAGATTAGATCAGTAATTAGGGGAACTGTCAAAAGGTATCCAGGGGCATGCTGCATGGGAATTGGGAAGTAAATTGTTTCGGCGTAGAAATAAATCACCGATTTGACGGAATTAATAAAATGGTAAATACTTAATTACCTCATTTCAATTATTGTCCTTTCATAGGCGATCAAAATGCAACTTTCGAATAAGCGGCATTATCTTATGATGGATGAAGGTAATTCGTATCATCCCGTACCAACTTCTACCAGACAACCATAATACCAACACTTCAAAACCGAACACGCCTTAACATAACCTCTTCAAACACATTGACTTAGATAGGCAATATAACAAATTTAGGAAAACTGTCCAAGGGTGTCAACCAACTATCAATGCTACTTATCCCCCAATAGATGTGGCAGTTGACATGGTGCTGATAATATCTTAAGACATTAATCTTGCAGGTATGTGTCCGAAAGACAAGATGCCAGGTAGTTTCATCATCACCATTTTTTGCCTGATTTCGGATTGGCGGTTTGTCAACAAACCACACAATGTCTAGTTTAGTATGAGGATAACAACACCCACTGATCACAGTGCACCTGTTGATGAGGGACAACAGCATAGGCATCTGGAGTTACAAGATGCAAAGGAAAGGGGGCGGTTGATACTGGACATGCTTGTAACTCCAGATGCCTATGGACAACAGGGCTGCGGCCATTCATGGTCAAAATGATACGCCCAGCATATCAAAGCAAGCCAGGGTTCTGCGCTGAAACAAGTTTGGTGCTGTAACGGTAATAACTATTGTGATTCGAATGCTGATGCCATGTTGTTTGATCGTGAAAGGACTCAGACTTTACATATGGTGCTTATTATATGGGATGGTAAACTTTGCCCTTGTGAGGAATCGGAGATGCGTTGGCTTTATTTTGGTGATTTCAGATGCCAGCTGCTCAATTCAATGCAAGAGTTAAACACAACGGTGAAATGATAATGGCTGCATGTCAAACCCATGTTTAACTGACTATCCATCATTAGCGTGATATCATTTGTGCGGTAACATCAAGTACTGCCTTCCTTTCCAAGGTTTCACGCTTGATGTGGCACTCAAACAGTTACGCCCTACCAAACACAGCAGTGCTGATCACAAACACAACACAGGAGAACAATAAAGAAAGAGAATTGATATATATGTATCAGCTCAGAGCGGATTTTAGTTTTGTATTGTTCTTTTGGTTTTTTGATGAACTAGATCAGATGTTAAAAATCTAGTATGCGTCTAATCCTCAGAGGGATTAGATCGAAAAAAACACTTACTATCAGTAAATCTGACGAAAAAACAGATGGTATAAAGTCACACTAGAGTGTGGTTCGTCAGCATTTTTGCATTGCTCTAAAACTGTCAAATTGTTCTGTTCGGATGGAATTGAATTCTCACTTTGACAATGATCTCCACAAAATTGTGGATAGTCGAAGAGATCTTTTAGAAAGATCTCCGGGTTTGGGTTGTGTACATAAAGTTGAAACGAGTATCAGCAGGTCAGAGTTTGACCTGCATCATCAGATAGTTTATAAAAATAGAAAAAGAAAAACAGTTTTGAAAAATAAAATTTGTCTTGAGTCGAGTTGACTCGAGTTGTTGGAAAAAAAGAATATAATGGAATAGTTATAATTTAGTGAGCTACGCCAGCAAGTGGTCTATAAAGCTCACTCTCTTTCATTAGGAGGTACTGCCTGTGCAGATCTTGATAGGATGGCATAAATGAGGCCATGTTGAGTCCACTAGTATACATAGGATTGTAGAGAGATGAGGTGAGAGAGAGATCAGCTGCTCCTGCTGCCGATGACAGCTTGGCCATGTCAGCGTACAGTGTGCTGGAGATAATAGCTGCTCTCATCTTCTCGATGGTGATGGCGTCTATCGCTGGAAGAGGTGGTGACATAGATGGTGCTGGGAATGATGGTGAAGTGAAGGAAGTGGGGAGAATCATTGAGTAGCTGGAATATTTAGTATCCTTAGTCTTGAGGAGAGATTTTGGTTTGCGTCTTGGTCGGTACTTGTACTCTGGGTGGTCGGACATGTGTTGGGCTCTCAGGCGCTTGGCTGAAACAGATAAGAAGAAATAAATGAATTTATTAATTTGAAGAGGTTTTCTCGTAAGTTTACAAATAAGGAAGAAGTTACAAAGTAACTTGTTGCATCTAATAATCATTGTTTATGAGGAAGTAATCATTAATTCAAGTGAAAGGGAAAGAGGAAACATGGGTAATGGATGTTTCCTCGTCTATTTCCCCCCAATTCGCATCATTAAATGGCAAATAACCAACCAGTACCACTTGCTAGCAGATGTATGTGCCAAAGCCTGTTTGTCAATCCTTTGTACATGCTGGTTCCATTATGAAAGGTGATCAAAGCTTTATCAGGACAACAAAGCGTAGATTTAGTTAGCCATTCACATCAAATGTATCAGTTGGAATCGTAGCCTCACCTTCATCAATGAATGGCCTCTTTTCCAACTCGGTGAGAGTCTTCCAGTCGGCTCCGAGCCTCTTGCTGATTTCTGAATTGTGCATCTTTGGATTGTCCTGTGCCATTTTTCGTCTTTGAGCTCTTGACCTGTAGGAAATAGATTGAACAACACGTTAATAAATAATACTGTGATTAATTGCAACCGCTAGGTAACCAACTATTTGTGGGCGTAAGGATTTAGCTCATTTGGAAGGCAATATTTAGGCTATGGTATTCTCTTGGATGATTTGACCCTTGGCTTGTGAAACATCTTAAGATTCATATGTGTGGAAATAACATGCTAAACTTTCTTATGACATTATGGTTAGGGTTATACCTGATGAAATGTCAGACTTATAGAGATGGATTCAGATTAGATGAAGCGGACTGGAGATAATGGGTGATTATCCTCGGATATCTCAGTCCGCCATTCCATCATGCCAGGCGAGGGCGGCTATATTTTTTTTTTTCATATAATCATGTTATTATTACTTTAAGTGCATCAAGGGCAAGACTATTTATCCCTAAGAATTTTTTTTTATAAAAAACACCATTATTCTGAGGTGAAGTGGTTTTGGAATACTTCGAGATTATAATCAGTTGCTATGACGATAAATGATGATACATAAAGGACCAGGTGCTGGTATTCTTTAATCTGACAATCAATTCTATCTTCCACATCACCATAATATTAAGTCACAAACTTCTGATGAATAACACAATGGATCCTGGTGTTGCGAAACTGCTTTATCATCAAGGGTCGCCATGGAAACTGACTGATCTTTGGAATGTTTTTACTAACGTCAAATACCAAAATAACAATAAGGTGACAATGGAGTTAAGGATGTAGAAAAAAGAGGAAATGAAATCATATTGTTTAATAGCTTTAGTTGTTTGTGGGTTTTTTGTGTAAGCCTCTGCCAACCGCGGACCGGCAAATTTTGTATAATCAAATGTAATGACGTTTTTGTTGAAATTTATATCTAGAGAAAACTGACTTGATGTCAATGACACTGCCGAAGGGCGACGTTGAGTCAGAAATTGAATCTCTAGGACTTTATATTTCTAAAAATAACTCTTTGGCTATACCGCTATGCTAAAATGCTCTAGATTCGTTTTTACTTTCTCAAGGGTTTTTGATAGAGTTCGCCCATGTATTGTTTAAATTAAGGGTTGCAGCACATACTCGACATGATTACAGGGTGCTAGACAAACATGGTATAGTGGAATTACAGGCATATACAAATATCTTAGTCAGTGGAATGCTAGATCTGTCCTATAGATGGCTATTAAATATCTACAGTAACGTTGTCAAAATTTCTGTCAAATATAATCATCGCAGACAATGATGGTAATTTGATTGTAGAAGTTCTTCGAAAATCAGAACGACATTGCATGTACTTTTCCGTTGCACTTTTGGCTAATTACAAAACAGACCAAACTCCCACAATCCCAGTAGAATCTAACCTTGCTAAGAAGGTTGCAATTTTCAGCACCCATCCCTATTCACCATTTCATCAGATATACAAAGTAACGTTTGCCAATGTTACGTGTAACGGAGATAATTACTAGAATGTAGAGATAATTACTTACCAAACCATGAAAGCATTCATTGGTCTCTTGATATGCTCGTCGGCTCTGCTGTTTGCTGGTGGTGACATCTGCATCTTGAGTTAATTCTGTTGATTTTGATGTGAGTAGAGAAATTGGGTAGATAATAAATTATCTATCAAGTCGTCGAAGAGTAGGATACTTTGATGAAGGAGGTGTAGAAAATGTGTAATTCAGCCGTGAAGCTTCGTTAAAGTTAGATGTATAGAATTTAGATCATAGAATGTTTGTAAAAGAGTTAGTGGTGTTCCTGTTGTATATAGCTAGTGTAGTGTATAGTGTGGTGTATAATTCCTTTTCTGTATTGTCTTTTTTCTCTACTCTGTGTTGTGGATGCGAAACCCCGAAGTGCAGGGTAGTCGAAAATGTCGCTTCCAGTTCAGTTCTGATTTCAATAACCCCTTGAGCCTTACTTATATATCTGTATGTAGAGATTAAAAGCTCTCAACCAATCAGAGCGCTCAGCGATGCTCCCATAATACCATTGTGCAACTTTTATTCCGAACAATGGCTGTAATGTCTACGCTCGATTGAACAATAGTGCTTGATAGATGTAAAGTGTGATTTGCAACCTATTATAGAGGGCCTTTGCAGTTATTAGCATATATAATCACTAGGTTTAACCATGGTAATACAAGATTTATAGGGATGATATCAAAAAGGCTAACTCAGTGACACAATAAGATCTCCAAGTTAGATAAAAATCCTGTCAGATAGAGAATTAAATGCAACATTAAGCTACAATTTAGTTCTATTATGTCTTTTGTGCCACTTTTGTGGATGAGAACATTCCCCTGACTAAGTTGATCTCAGTATTGTATCATCTGTGGATCGATGAAAAGAAAAAAGGGATTAACTGATTTGTTGATTTAATTGCTTTGTCTTCATGTCATTAGCATACTTCTCAGTAGCTGAGTTTCTTCAAATTGTATTGTCAGAAGTTTGGGAGGTGGCTCTACCCCTCAAAATTACCAAGAACAATATAAACAGTTAGCTACTGAGTAAAGATGACATGGTAATGACACTGGATTTTCTCCAGAAACAACAGTAGCAAACAGCACTAATCTCTTTAGACAAACAACCCTAAACAAGATTTAATCCCTTAGACAACTGAATCAAAATCTCCGATTTGGTTTGTAAATATCTGAGCCACTGTGGTGTGTGTGCTACCAATTGCGGGTAAAAGAATGCTGCCGAGCGATACGGGAATCAATTCCAAGCACAGTTTCTGTGGTAAACAGTTATCAATCATAATTACAAAACTCAAAAAATGTTGTTTCTAAGCTTATATAAACTCAGTTTATCTTTTAGTCCTGTTAAGTAATATTTTGATGGCCCCGACCAGTATCAAACCACCCCTGATCAAACTGACTAAGCATGTTGCAAGGCAGTAAAGACTTGTGTAAAGAGTCGGTGACATAACAGTTGGTAAAGAGAAGGGCACTTTGGCAGATTATTCAGTTTATTGGGGGACAATTTTTTATTCATTCATAGAGTCCCAAACAACCTCGGAAGTAGATTTATCCCCATACTCGCTGTCTTGAAATATATATTTCATATCTTCGGGGCCTTAGTTACAGTGTTCTGCCATTTTATGCTCTCATCTGGCTTAACATATGAAACGTTTTGTATCGAGATGAGAGACAGTAAACATAGGGCGCAATAGACTTGATTGTAAACAACAATGCTTTGACCCCTATGGAGGTAAAGGAACTGGCCTCATCTTATTAATCCTGTGATGTCATTGATTGTAGTTGGGTCAAATCATTTATCATCAGACTGTGTTGACAGCGGATTATGGTAATTATCTGACTAGCTTTCAAGTAATTCACAAAAACAACCAGGTGCACTTAAATAAAACTGTTAGATTCATGTAAATTTATACCCAAAACATTTTTGGCTTAGTTGTGACACAAAACTTTCAACATTCAATTAGAATTTTCGTAGCGTGGCTGGTAGTGAAATGAATGCTTTCCTTACAAAGTGTTGCAAATCACCTTTCCTTGACTTAGGTGTAAGGTGTAAATATTTTCAGATGATTCAGTCAGGGGGGGGGGCAGGGGACATGCAGGCAAATCAAATTTAGGGCAATTAATTTAGTCTGTTATTACAATGTGGTTTGTTTTAAAAAGATTCCTTGTTGTTGTTCTATTTGTTACGGTTTATTCTCATGCTTTGTGCTTTATACGTTATTTATGCCATTAAGATGTGGTGAAGTTGAACATATAAAGCGGCATCATTAACCATGACAAATCGACCGAATTCTTTTTGATGATTTTCGAGGTAGGAACAGATGATAGGCGCCACATGGTGAGGTTAGTGGCTTGAAATAAAAAGGAATTAGAAAGACCAGGAATGATTTTGAAACCACGGACAATCAAGTTTATACGCCCCTAGATTAACCGACATTTTGACTGTGGGAACTGTCACTGCAAATCGGAAGCATGATTTAATTTGGCACTCTGTTGTATGTCAATTATATATAGGTCTTATTTTTTGTTTTGTGTGGTCACATGGCTAAAACAATCACAAGAGCATTTATGTCATAGGGGAAATGCTAAAGTTTCATTTTAGAAGCAACAAGGAAATCTGAGGTTATAGAGTGAGGATTAGGGACATTGTGATATTGTTTGTGTGTACTGCAACTGCTTGACAAGTGATTGAAACTCAATTTGTCATGATGAAATCTACCAGTGACCTGCAGTTTTTTGCTCCATGATTCATTCTGCTGACGGATTGTGTGAAGCTGTCTCATCGTTTCCATGCCATCTTTCCTTAACTTTGACGGCACCTCATTATAAACAAAATTGATGACTGGCTTGTACGATTGTGTTGAGGTCCTGCAGGAAATAATGAGAAACCTTTACTGCAAAGCTTTACGTATGGTGTAGCATTGTCCAACAAAAGATGATTGCAGACCTTAGATACACTGCTATTATGTTGTTGGGTTTTACAAGTTATGGGCAACTCCAAACTCACTTTCTATTGATCATAATAATAATAATAAGAATATAAATTGACCCTCCACATGTTTGTAAGTACTAAATGAATTGTCATATGTCTCGAAGGCTGTCGCTTATTAAATCATTATTGCTTCTGCTTCTTATTCAAAATTATCGCTTCTGTATTTATTGTTAATTACATAATTGAAGAAGTCAGGTGAATGACTGTTTCTCCAAATATGTAATTAGCAGTCTTGAAGCGCGCGATATGTTTTCATTGAGTTTGAAAACAGCGGCTGTTACTTGCAAAGAGAGGGGGTAAAATCTGTACCGTACTTTCAATCACTCAATCTCCAATATGTGTTCCATTAGAATCGAATCTTGTTGGCAAGCCAATGGCCTTCTCCCGTTCATGTTAACAGGGGAGCACAGTGTCCTTTAATACCATTTCAAATATTAAAAGGCTTTGAACTGTCAACAACGGTGAGCACCTTTCTCATTGTGCCCTTCATGACTAGACAAAGCAATCTATTATGGAATGCCCATAAAAGGCTGAAATGGCTCTTACTTCTATACATTGATTGCCTCTGATTCAGCAAGAGGAGGTGGCCCTTCAGGTCGCATGGTCCCAAAGTATTCTGACTCATCTGAACCTAAAATGGCCCATACTGTTATATATTATCTTTACCTCTGACTCAGCGGGGAGGGGGCCCGAGGATATCTGGCTCATCTGCAATCATCTTAATTGCGTTTTCCGAAAATTTAGTACCAACTTTAAGTCCATGATGTAAAGTGATTAACAGTGATCCTTTTTTATTTGACTCTATTAGTTCTCACCATTAAAATTAACCATACAATGTTGATGGCAGTAAAATGGTGAATAAACACTAATTGGGGCCACCCAATGTTTTTTCGTTGTACGAGGCAAAGTAGGTTAATGTCCTGCTCAACGTGGTACCATCTGGTCTGACAAACAAACCCCAGAGAAGGTGAGTAGGCCCAAGGATTAGTCAAGACCTTAAAATAATTAGCTTGCCCTCCAGTGCTAGTAACCAGTGATTCAAATTATGGTTTGCTTTTCCTGTCACTGGTTTTATTCCCGTCGCCATCACTCAAAAACAGGAATGTTTTCATCTATTGTTAGTTGATTATGTTGTTGTCACCATTACTGAAAAACACCAGTCTGCACAATGTTCCACGAACCCAATAATAATGTCTTGTCACCTTCTCCACAATAGGCTATATTCTCTCTCGAATGTTTGGGTATCTCATATACCCATAAACTGTAACAGTGAGATGTCATTGGTCCTCACTCTAAAGTTGATTCCGTGTCGAGCAAAGCTATTACTCATTGTTTTTACCATCAATTTCACCATTGTCATATCAAAGAGAGGCTTCCTCCTGCCAAGCGTAAAAAGCCTAACACAATGATTATTTCGTGTATATCATCATCACCTCACCATTATTTCTGCCTTCAGATGCGAATATCTGTAATTATCATAATAAAAGAATTATTTTACCATGAATAACAAGCAACAAAGCTTTGATGCGGAAACCGTAATTACAGTTTGATAGGTACTCAGCATTGGTATGGCTATTGCGTATTTCTTTTTGTGGTTCCGTGATTTTGTTTTCCAAGCCTTAAATCCCGCGGTAACCGTCACAAGCCAACTCAAAGGAAATATCTGAGATGCTCTTTTTGAGGATCCAAGGCTTAAAGTGACGTTGACAAGTAGAGGATTAAGCAGATTATTTTGAAAGAATAATTCTTTATGGTGGGATAAAAATAATGGGTGATTCTTTAATCCCATTATATTGCAATGTAATGGAAGCATCACAATCTAAATGAAAGGACTCCCATGCCAGCTGAGGTCTGTTTAGGAAAAATACATGTCCAACTGCTGATCCTTTCCATCTAATGAAGTCGGAGAGCCTTAATAGGAATATCGGCAGTATTAGTTTACAATTTAAGCCAAGGGGAAGTGACTGATGCTTCTTATCCCAAAGAGCTTCCTTAAACCCACTGACCATTATTCTGAACCGCAATAAGCCACAGTGTGACTGTGATATCGGTGTACGGAAAACAGGTCAGGTCAGGTGATGCTCATTCGGTGAAAGCGTCATCCAAAGCAGCAATTCCAGATCCCAAAGTCTCATATTCATAAACACTACAGCCCTATATTCAATCTCCAAAGCATACATGGTAGCCACCAGGTCCAATTTCTGCTTTTGTTTCAGGTTTCTCTGTGAATTGCTGCCAATCCATGCTGTTGTCACGTTGCAATGAGAGCCAATTATACACTCTTAACTGTGGAATCAGTGTATGAAAACCTGTCAAACTGGTCACAAAAATTATGCTCGTGGAGAGAGGATCAATCAAGGCATGTTACCAGATGATAGACTTGATATAAGCCCTCATATGGCGCTCAAATGCTTCTATCCTCAATTGTTGCGTTCTGGTTTTTGATCTTGGCCCAAATATAGACCTACAACTTTTCCCCCTTATTGGAGGCCAAATTATCTATCACTGAACTCTGATCATTTTTAATAGATCTGAAAATAGACAGTTTTGGAACAATTTCCGCTGCTGATTCATATCGCCGGTTGAAGACTGGAAAAAGCCTAAACCAACTTTTGAACCCTCTGTAAATAAGTTTCAAATATCAGTTAATACAGTCGATACTGTTTTATTACTCAATTTGACCAATGTTTAAAGGGCACTGACCCGTACCAGGTGGCTTGTCAAATGATTCAAGCGGAATAGTCATCTAAAAGTGACATGTTGGAGTTTGGTAATAATTACTACTTTCCATATAAAATGTCTTCTTTGTGGCGCATTTCATTATACACTGCACATAACGTCCCATTTAGATTTTTATCTTCTTTTTGTTAAAATATTATGTCCTACATCATTATAATGGTAACAACTCACAAGTGATGATTAGCTGAAATATTAAGGCATTTCAATACTTCCACAAAGCTTTTTTAGCATGCGCCGCAAAATTTGCCATTGCCATGATTAATCGCTCTTCTTTTTCCTCATTTCCATAAGTTCCAAACATTTCAAACACACAATACCACCTCCGCACCAACTCACTCACTCAAAGGGCTCAGTGTATCAGGCTAATTGAGTATACAAATTCAAAGCTCATTGCAGTCGAGTATTCCGGCTTGGTTTCCGCGCTTCAGGTCTCAGATCTCTCCTGTCGAAAAGCTCAGAGAAACTTGTAACGGCGATATTAGAGAAATGTGCAATTGATAATCTCTATATTGACAATTTTACTATTGACTGTATTGACTATATTGGCACTGTCGATCATTGCCATCTTTATGAGAAAAGTGAAAACAACGTAAGCCTTGGGGTGCATCAATGCTCTGCTGCTTACAAGGGCTTTATCATTACATCAGCGTTTTAGCTTTGGGTTGCTTTAGAGTTGCCAATCAGTCATTGCAGTACGATGGCCGACGTAATACTATGAAAAGTGAAATCAACAATCAGCTATTGCTAGCAATGATGTTCTGTTGCTTACAAGACCTCAACCATAATTTCGGCGTTTTAGTTTTGGGTTGTGTTTATTGTGTCTTGACCTCAGATCCAACGCACAATATTCCACCAGACATGAACTTTGAAAAGCTTATCAAAATGTCTGGTAGTTCACCAGGGTGAACTACGCCTCTGTGTACTCATTTAAGGACAATGGAGTGTTGCATATAAAGAGTGTTACTGATACCTTTTAGAGTGAATTTTTGACACCCAATGTTATGTTTTGGTTAAGGGAGCTAAGATTGGTATATAATGATGCCAAAAAATTGTCTCATTTTAATCTCATTATTTATATACTTGAGATTAGAAACGCTTTTTGTTAAGCCTGTTTTGATGTGCTGCATCTCATCCTTATAGGCTGTGTTCTCTACAGCCTCGAGTTAATAAGTTGTAAGGGGATTAACTGTAATACCCACAGTATAGATAGTATAGATAGTAGGATCTCTGGCTTGGAGAGAAGTTAGAATCATGACTTTCTGCAGACTGCGGAATGTGGCGGTAGGGATTCCTCAGTAAATTATCTTGTCATAAATATTGGTACGGCATCTCATGGCAGGAGCGTAGGGGAGGCAGGGGAGATTCTATCTCCCCCTAGACTGCTAAATGGAATAATCAAAGTTAGGTCATTTTGGATTTCGAATTTTTATTAATAAATTCCTTAAAACTTGCTTTGAACTCATGGGACTTTTCCCAAACCCCCACAAAGAGGAGATTCCAGTACCCTACCTTCTGTTATTTTGCGCCCTTGATAGTTCTTGCCACCCCTGCCGTCATCTCTACACATCACCCCTGTAATCAATGCCAACATGTAGGACTGTTCCTCATTAAAAAATGACAGACGAAACAATAACAAAGTAACATGTAACAAAGTAACATGTAACATTTATAATGTTTGGATGCGCTGCAGCAGTTCCTTATACTATATTAATTATCAAACTATACAGTACTGTAAAGTACGATAATTAAAGGCTGAAATGTTTTGTTTCAACAATTTAAAAGCAAGTTTTGTATTGCAAGAGGACTTGTTATTGTGGCAATGGCAACTTTTATAATCCCCTGGCACAACATAACAGGATCTGTAACATGTACTTGACTCTTTTTTGCCCAATGTCTTTTAAAATCCAATTAGTTTTCATAAGCTAGGTATAAATTAAAATTTATTACCATTATTGGTATTTCGCAGCGATTTCTTTGTTGATTACCGCTAGTTATATATACAGTCTCCTGGTGACATGTTTTTGCTTTTTCTGGAGCGTCTTAACGAAACATGGTGAAGGTTATTTCAGCATCTCACTCAGATCACAGATCCCCAGATTTCAAATGCAAGGATCCTAGTTAGCTTCTGATCGTCATTGCGTAACTATGTGTCAATTGTCAAATTTTGCCTGCTGGTGGAAGAGAACACCATATGTTTCTGGTTCTAGGAACCACCCTGGAACTTATATTATTATATTTAATTTCTTATTGCTTCACTTTATCTTGATGGTTGTATTTGCCATCATAATTGAAAAATGTTGATATTTATTCCCTAATCTCATATTCGTAAACGGTTCTACTCATATACCACAGCACCAAGACAAGTATGGGCGCAGATTAGGTCAGATTTATGTTTTTTTTCCAAGTTTGAATTGCTGTCGACCCATGTTGTCGCTTCTTTGCAAAGGGAACTGTCTCTTGACAGTGTATAACGTGATTCATGCACAGGAAGTCGGTTAATTTGCAAAAAAAAAGAGGAACTCCACCATCTTTTAAATGTTTTATAATCAGCTATTATCCTTAATTATACATATGCTTAACTTGTCACGTTGTGGTATGTGTACTGTAATTCATGAAGAATTTCGTGTAATTTCGAGTGAATAACAAAATCCCCCACGCAAAGCTTTGACCAGCTCTGATTCAACATACTGGCTTCTGCCAAAATTTGACTCAAAATTTTAATTCAAAACGAAAATTCCTGCCTGCCGTGCTGTGTGCTGCTTTGCTGTCTTGCTCTCATACTGTTTGCTGTGATCTTCAGTTTTAGGAATTAAACACAAAAATTATCTGCTTACAACTTAGCACTTTCATTTAGAGAACATCGATAACTGTAGGTCAACAGCTAGGTGCGGCTCACAATGCTAGCTTCTAGCAGTAACCACCATGTGATGTTTATTAGCCATATACTTATATAGGTAGGAGTTGGAGGTGGCTCTGCTAGTTTTACAAGCCATGTATTGAAGGTCCTAGATGCCACTACCAACGCAGTCAACTGACCACCGAGTTTTGTGTGTACTGTGTGTGTGCTCCAAACTGCCTGGAAACCAAAGACATCACCAAAGTCACCTTAATTATCAAGGCCTCACAATCGGTCCTCTCATCAAGGTGTGGTGTGAGTTATGATGACCTTGTATTGGTGAAAATTGTCTCTGGGCACAGTTGCTAAAAAGCAAGTTTTTTGACATATTGCGTAACATCTTTTACTCACATACATCTCAGTTCTGTACCACCAGGTTCCAGCCTGTACCAGCCTTCCTCATTAACCATGGTGTTACAGATGTGTCACCTTATGTTAATTAAATGGCTTGAAAGCTTATTGTTCTAAAAGCCATTTTTCAATCATAGAATTTCAGCGATAAACATTGACAAATTATTCATGCAATTTTCATTTACCCATTGAATCATGAGTGTTTTCAAGTTGTTACATCTATTTCAGTAATTGCAGGAATACAAACATAGCATTTAAAATTGTAAAAAAACTTAGCATCATGTGATCACGTTGTGAATTACAACAGAGCCAAACAATGTCTCACTTGAAGATATCATATTTATATATACTTATGTATATTTATGTAAACTTCTTCACTATCAAAATTCTTTCTACTGATGTGCAATATTCTATGTAAAGCCCTGCTATACAGGGAACCTATAACCAATTCTGTCATCCCCACACCACTGCATTCCATAGCTAAATGATGACCCAAATTGTCTTGTTGGGTAGAACTTAGGCTTCGCATGTAAATTTAACAGCTTTGTCAATCAATGTACTATATTGAAGTACAATTCCACATACCATATTGATCAAATTTATGGCCTATTGTTGTCATCAGATTGCGACAACTTTTGATTGAATGGTATATCTCTCACCATGTACAAGTCCTAATTCAAAGTAGATGCAACTGTTTTCTTCCGATTATTAGAGCAATATCAGATAATAGGATAATGTTCTATTTGGGAAATTAGTCTGTTTCATTGGAAGTTCTCATTTTATATCTCTTGTTGTGTAACACTGCAGAAAGGATTTGATAACTTTCTTACATTTATAAATTCCCCTCATTGGTGTCTTTATCAATGACAATCTTCATATTATGGAAAAAAACATGCATTGAGACGCCATTGAAGGCCGACCAACAGGCCCTTTTTTGTTGTGGTCTGCATGGATAATGTCACGTAAACTGAAAGTTTTGTCAGGTTCGCAATAAATCTACCTAACGAGCTGATTGGGTCTCATAATTAAAGTACTTTTTTGATGATTATTCTAGCCCCCAGCTTTTTCGAGTGTTATTTTGATATCAGCAATGGTTTGAATTAAAAATTCAGAAGTTGCATTTCAAACTTATATCAAGAGGCTTTGGTGTACGATAATTTTTAGATTCTGTATTTGGTTTCATTCAGGCCATTCTATTTTGATCAACCAATGGCATGATTGGGCAGCTGAAGCTGCCATTCATTGTATGAAACGGCAGATAACACTTTTTATCTTAGCACTGCAAATTATTTGAAATTCTTCCCTGACGGTATGCAATAAACTAGTTCAGTAGATCATGAACATGATCTACACTAGAATATATAAACAATTGCAGTGCATTGCCTAGTGGTTGCTCACGGTTCTTGTGAGATACAAGACATACATGTTGTGACCTTGAGCTAGCCAATTGTCAACAGGCTGCAATGCTTGCTTACTTATTAACAGTGATATAACTTCAATCAAAGATCAGGATCAAGATTGACTGCTACCAGTCAGTGATAATCCTATTTCCTTCTCCCCAATCACACATTTGATAGCTTTGACCTACTCTTTTAAGCATTAGCTATGAAGTTTCATGTTATTATCGTCAGATTATCATCATATAAAAACCAACATATTGATGTCATAAGCATTCGGATGGCTAAAAAAAGGATTCCCAGAATATGAGCTGAACCCGCTCCTGGACAAATACAGTGCAAAGACATGACCTACTGCTGGGGCGTTTGATAGTGTCTTAGGACAAAACCAAAATATGCACATCCAATTAAGTAAGGATGAATGGTCTTTGAATTGGTTCCCTTCATTCATATTTATTCAGTTGCATAATAATTCCCCCAATATGGGCTCAACCTATTTCTGGACAAATTCAGGTTAAGACGTGTACAGCTGACTTTATTTGTGATATGATAAAACCAAAGTATCCACATCCAATTAAGTAGGGATGAATACTGTTTAAATTTGTTCCCTTCATTCATTGTTATTTGGTTGCATAATAGAAGGCTTCCCCCAATATGAGCTGAACCCAATTCTAGACAGATGTTGTGTAAAATTGTGTACAGCTAAGGATGCGAATTGAGTCTTAGGATAAAACCTACGTAATTGCATACAATTAAAGTAGGGGTGAATGCTGTTTAAATTGGTCCATTTCCTTCTTTTTTTTTCCTTGTATGACCAGCAAACTATATCATAGTGACGCTTCATTGACAAGCTGATTTCCTCGTATTTCAGGGTGCCCTGTAGTAGCAGAGCACAACAGGCTGGCTTTAGGATGGATGTCAACCAGAACAAACAATCCAAAGCTGCGGTTTGGAATGATGCGACTAAATCTCTTCCAAATCTACAGTTCTGTTTATGCTGGATTCAAATCCAAATGGATGATCACCAATTTCTCTGTTCCATCGCTGTCTAGGTATCTTCTGGTGTTCTGTGCTGTTGATTTTCAATAGATCGCGGGAGGGGTGAACTTTCAAAAGTTGGTAGGAGTTACAGCAGCAATTTTGTGGATTATCCTGTAGTCCTGCACTCCTTTTTGGGTGCATTTTTATTCATTATATAGTAGATATGTACCCTAAGGAAATCTTTAAATCCATCCCATGTGGTATACAGATATGTAAAGGCCGCCGATAATCTCTTTCTCTAACAAGGTGAGTGCCATCTTAGGAATGAAAGGAGAGTACTTGTACCTTAGAGAGATGGGTCTTGGTGATCCAACTCAGGGCCGTAGTTTAGATAAAATGGTAGGGGAGGCAAAAGTTTGAGGCAAGTCTGAAGCATCACTAGCATGGGCGTATATTCCGGAAAATCTGACCCACCACTTTTCACCCCAGACACAATTCGCGCGCGAAAATTTCGCGAACTTATTTGCAATATTTGACATTTTTATGGTTGTTCACCCATTAAATCCAATTTATACCCAGAAATGGGTTTTTTATATGGAAAGAGCATGAAAAACTACCCTTAGAAGATGTTTTAAGGATGAAAATCCAAAAAAAAAAGAATTTCAGAAAAAAGTTAATTTAATAAATTTTTTTTTAATTCTTATTGAACCCACGACTTGTCGTGAGTCGTGGGTGGTAATATACGCCCATGATCACCAGTAAGTTTCTTCCGGAGGAATTTGAGGCATATTATAAGCAAACGGAAGCTGACTCAAACATGGATTATTCAAATATAGTGTTTTAAGGCCATTGTATTTAGCTTTCTAGGGGATGCAGTGCCTTTCTGCCTCTCCTAGAACTAGGGCCCTGCACCCAACAAAAACCACAAGAGAAGGCTGTGAAAGAGATTAGCAACTTTTTGACACCGGATTACATTATTTTACGTATGACGAAGATTAGTTGAGTTGAGATTTTTTGCGCTGTCACTCTCACCTAGCACAAAGCGCACTATGCCCAGGGAGGACATGGATTAGCGTCGACTGACGCTACAACAGTTATTTATACCAAAGTACAATAGGATTTCCTCAACACCGTTTTTTATTTGTTGTCAGTTGTTCTTGCGACTTTGTTTATAACTCACTCTCAAAGTAAAGGATTAACCATATTAGTAAATCACTCAAACCTACCAATGTTATAGTGGAGTGTCTTGATCAAGGTTAAAGAGGGGGTACGGGTCAGATTCACTTTCTCCCTTCCCTATCCAGGTTGATAGATCACCCAATTCCGATTATGTACTTGTGCTCCGATTTGGCGCCAAATACATCATAACAATTTGTTTACATTTATAAGCAAGAATATTATGTCATATGTAGGACTCTCGTAAACAATGTCCTATCAATCAATAATGACTGATTTACATTTAGCAATTTTTCTCAGTAAATATTTAGTATATTTGAAAATCAATATAGCTACACATTCCTCAACTATATTTGACTCTGCTGATGTAGTTTTTAAACCTAATTTTCTTTTTTTAGAAGAAATTTAGATGTAAAAAAGTGTAGGAATACAACAATTTTCAGTTCAGTTTATAGTTAAATTACAGTGTCACAATGTGTGTCAAAGCAGGTGCACTGCATGATATTGACTTTCTAATGAATTATAAATCAATATATCATTAATCATCATGCTTTACGCCAGGGGTGCCCAACCTTTTCATTGAGCTGGCCGCATCCGCATATTGTAATGTCCCTGGCCCCCCCCCCTGCAACCTCACCATAAATCAAACTTTCATATTGTGCAGTATTCCCTGCAGTAAATTCATTTCATGGAATACACATGACACGTATCACATGAACAGGTCACAGTTTCAAATGATCTCACTAAGGCCTGTATGACATGATACATACAAATATTAGTGCGAAACCTGGTACTGTCTGTTCTTTACAATGCGATCAATGTCGAGCTTAGTTGATGAAGTGGCCAGTAGTAGTTGCTGCATTAGATGGGTCTCAGTCATTACTGTCCTGTATTTATTTTTCATCTCTGCAGTGGGGAACTTCTTTATTGGAGCTCACTCCAATGCAATGGTTGGGGAATACCAAAATACTGTGACTAGATATAAAAAAATCCTTTTTATTGTACAAATGAGGAATGTAATAAGTAAAGGGGTGAAAATTGTGTTCGTGTCTATGCGATTTTCTCAAACGGGTCGGGGGCCGCATAAAATTGGGCCGGGGGCCGCATGCGGCCCCCGGGCCACTCGTTGGGCAGCCCTGCTTTACGCTATTAAATATAGCTCAATGTAGCCTGTCTGGACCGTGTGATCTCATAAGTTTTTAGGATTTAATTTTGAGCACAGCAAATTGGTAAAAGTAAGTCTCATAAAAAAAATTTTTGGTCCATATTATTTCTCCCCGCACAAGTAAATCCCTGTAGATAGACTACCAAGTGTCTACAATTAATGCTGGATCTCAGAAAAAAATGGTAGGGGGTAATCCTGAACGGTGAAATACAACACCCTGTGTGAGCGAGTTAGGCTATTCCTGTAGGGTTTGGAGTGAAGTTTTTAAGCTATGTTATTAAGCTTTGTCAGGGGATGCAGCGCCTACCTGCCTCCCCTAGAACTAATGGCCTGCTATGGACCCTCCTAAGTTAATAACTTTCCTGTATTTCTGTTCACAGTCATGCCAACTATGATATAATAGACCTCATTAGATTTTGGTTTGTGAGTTCCTTGATTCTCTGAAGGCTGAAGCCAATGGATAATCCACACCCTAATAGCAATATTTATCAAATTTCTAGCAACCATCCAAGACGCCTTGGGTCACGTCAGAAAATTACACTGGCTCCCACAGTACCAACAAACACCAACAATAAGATTAACTGCACCTAATAAAAAAACCCGAAGATATGATTATTTTCTCTCAGCAACAAAACCACACATAGGCCTCCTAAATAAGTGAACTTAACCATAACTTTTATATCAGGCCAGTAATTCTAAAAGAAAAGGGAGGCAATGCCTTCCCTTAAATTCTAAATAAAGGGGCCTAAAAAACTATGATTGAACAATCAATGACAGAATCAGTTCATAAGGGACTTCCATTTGCTATTAATAAACCCTGGAATGGTTTTGCAGATTGGGACTTTGCCCTAGACCCGGCCCACATGGAAAGCTTGAAAGCAGAAATTTGCACATTCTGGGAAATCTGCCTCCCCTTCCATTTAATAAACTGCGACTCTGTTATATTTATAACCAACTGTCATCACAGACGTAATCTGTAAGTAATAGTCTAGTGCAGATGGGATCATTGAGACCCACGGTGTCAGTCTCCTGTCCTCCAGAGAGGAAGCTCAAATTAACCTCCTCACCCTTGGCCCAATAGAATCCACAGTTTGATGTTGCCCAATCACATATTTTTGCTAAGGTTGGATTGGAGAACTGAAATAAAACAAAGTGCAGATTCTATGGTCATCTGTGCGTAGCATTATGGATTTTACGGAAGAGTTACTCTTCAGTTTTCACCGAGCTACTTTATTAGTAAAGATGAACATTTTGTTTTTTAGGAGTTGTGCTCCCTTTCAACCGTGCACTAGTTTGATGGATCACAACAAACCTAGAAGCCACTTCATCCGTTGACAGCTGACGCAATGGTCTGCCACACAACTATGACAGGTAGCAATCAATTATTTTCTGATTAGTTTTTCCTCGACTAAAATATCTCTCAGTGCAATCAATCAGAACTGTTTGTTTGCCACTTTTTCCCACTTTAATTTTAATTCTCACTCTTCTGTTTTTTTAGGGATTAACGGATAAGCAACAAGTCATTACGTCTGAAATACTTAAATTTTGACACATTCACTCAGACCAAATTATCAACCATGTGGTTCTAGCCTTTCATTGGTCAATACCATCATTCACGAAAACTGCATTATCATGGTTTGAGCAAAAAACTAATTTCTTTATCTAGAGGTACAATGAATAGGCCCTTGTCTGCTTTTGTTCCAGACCTGCTCCATCTAAGATATGTGGTTTCTAAGCTTTGGTTGCATAATGGTACAGCGTCAGAGGCGGAGTGGAGTGAAAGCCGATTACCATAATTCCTCATTGTGTCCTAGAATGAAGAGGGAAACCTTAATTATGACACCCAACTGGGACAGTGATGTTTTTGCGTGTGTTCGTTAGGACATTATCAGTTTGGCCAATCACACTGTCATTAATACACAGTAGGACATTGTTTCACAAGGATGTGGGTTTGAGATTGAAATATAATAGCTTTGCTCAACACGGCTCAGGATTCTTACTTGCAAAAAAAATAGGGGACTGAAGATGGCTCTGTATGGCCCTATTCTTAGCTGCTAATTAAGTAGAGTTTAAATCAAATACTTATTTCCATCTCTTTATGTCCACTGCAATTGCGATGGCAATTGTTTCCATACCAATTAAGGCCACCTGCTGTTTCAATTTGGATTAGGTTGGTTGGAAGAAACTTCGACGATGATGTGGGCCTATCATACTAGAGTATTCAGCTTATTAGCTTTCGGTTCTCTAAGCTGATGCCTGATATTGCATTAGAATTTGTTTTCCTGATTGAACACCTGCGCTGTCAGCGGTGAATGTAGAGTTAGGTCAGATGATTTTTGTAATGTCAAGTCTTGGTGTTGTGTGATTGAACAGTCGTCTGCCTACGTACTCCCAGTTTTCTAAAACTCATAATAAATGACAAAGCTTTGCCCGGAAATTTAATATGGTGGGAACGGGAAACTCCGTTTTGGTATCATCTCTGTGGAAATAAGCATGATGATTGATCAGAGGGAAAAGCTATGTGTTGCAGAGTTTTACGTCAATATTTACATATTGCTGGAATGATTATAGGAAGGGGGTCCCTTCCAATTTCATACCCATGAAAATCTATTTTTCTATGTCTAGTCATTCATATATTATATATGTCTTGTTTGTAGATAACCTAGAGGAGTTAATGTTAGCTAGATGTAAGTTTAAGCTAGACTGGAGGTGACTTAATGTTAGCTACCACAAATATTTGGCTAACCAACCTGGGTGCTATATAGAGGGAAGAGGGTGTGTAAATGTTGGCTAGTATTGAATTTAGCTTTATCAGGCATGTGTAAATGGCGATCGTTTCCTCTTGCGAACATTTTACTTCTCTATACTATTTGGAAACAGCTTATAATGGAAAGAAATATGATGAGATATATTCAAGCTGTTTTCATTTTCCTACTAGCATCAGTGAGATATGTATGTGAGTAAAATTAGACAACTAGAGCTACTTCTTCTAGCTACTACTAGAGCTGCAAAATCAACACACAAACAATGCGTCGTCGCATCATTAACTTATGTAAATTTAATGAAGAAGAGGAAAAAGTTACTGACACTGGCTTGTTTCTGCCCTGCGTCTTATCTGTATAAATGTTCAACGGATGGTGTTCATCCGGTTTTAATGTATTTCTTGGTCATGTAACCCACTATTACATCTACTGGTGGAAGCTGACACTTCACAGCGTGCCATACTAGAGTTGATTACTTTCAATCTCAATTTGTTTCAGTTTTATCAAGCTCTGTGGTCTGATATAGCTCTTGCCCACGCTTGAGACGACATGTTAATTCCTATTTAATTTTGGAGAAAAGATGCTAACTTCCTGTCCTCGCTATTTAAGACCTGTAGACGTTTGTGCTCTGTCATACCGTAGGTCTTGTTGGAAAAACGGGTGCATATTATGTCAAAAATTTTCAATTTCCTTGGCAACTGAGAATAAACTATAGAATTCACTCATATTGAGCGTGGATGGCATACAATTACATTTTCATTTCTCAGCTGTAATGTATACAATTATTTTCCCATCCTAGCGCTCAACTGGTGGAAACGTGTAGCAATGAAAAGTGAAGTTTCATTGTTGGCATGCAAAAACTCATTCATTTATCTGAAGATTCAAAGATTTGTCTTTTGTTTTTGTTTTCAAAACCTCTCTGTTCAGGAATTTGCGGCTTCTAATCTTTTGTTGCATAACGTCCCTCCATCAGAGATTATTGTTACTCCTTTATTTTAAGTGCCAAAGTGAAGAGGGTTTTATTATTGGGACACATAAAAAACTACAATGATAGGATTATTTGGAGTTGAATATTAATGCTAAAAGAGGCAGTAAGTAAAAGTTTCAAAAGGATCCTGGTAAAGCCCTTCTCAATGTAATACCGGATTATGAATGCAAAAAAAATGGAAAGGCCCAAAATTGCTAATGACGATGGGAATGTTTTGTGACCATATAAATTTTCATCTATAGGGTTTCATGCATGTAATAGTCTCCCAACAAAACACCAATCAAACTATGGGGAAAAAGCTTGAGCTCGGGTTGCTAGTACACAGATCATTAAACCAGCCTTGAGCTGGGCTGACCAATGCATGTTATTGATATCTAGACGTAGTCTCTAGACAAAGCACCCATTGAACTACAGCGAAAAACCTTGAACATGGGTTGCTAGTACACAGATCATTAAGTCAGCCCTTAGCTGGGCTGACCAATAACCTTTCTTATGCTTTCCATAGAAACCTAATAATTCAGCAAAGAAAATTTATTAGGTAAAGTTGGTTGCTACACCATTTCCCTTGGCTTTTTTCTTTGTCATAGTGTTTATCATGAGCTGCCATTTTACCATGGTGTTTTCATATCCATGCCAAATATATCCATGCTTTGGTAGATCCTTATTGGTTCATAGCATGGATTTACGCAAAACTAGTTTAGGGCGACTAAATATTAACTAGCTCTAACGGGCAGAGTAATTAGGTCGAGTAAATCTCAGCGTTATAGTATGTTATCCATCTGTCTAGGGGTATTTAGGTGCTATAGCAATGTGTTTCGCCCCAGGGCAGTAAACTTTAGCTAGACTTAAACCACTGCTGCCACACAGCCAAATGTGTGCTTATAGGTGTCTGTGTAGCTCAAAACTAATAAAATGAGGCTGCAATCACAGCATTGTCACCTAATGAGCAAATAATTTGCACAAACTGATCATCAAAATTAGGGTATGAAATTAATTATCTACATCGGGTGACGTAGTTACCGTCTTACTAGTGCACACTGTACACGTCATAAGCTGGTGCGTAGATTTCATGCCCTGATTTTGAGATTTAAGTCTCAATTAATTATCTTGGAGCTATGCAGAATTCAATGAGCACAAATTTGCATGAGTGGCAGCAGGTAATTTAAGTGTGTTTGGGATGACTTTATTTTAGCTACCACCTGTTTTCACATAGGTTGATATAAGTTATCAATGTCACTACTTGTATATCAAACAAGTGTGAAAAGGTGAACTTTTCCATCTGTCAATACTCTACGCTCCTAGGGTATCCAAGGATCTAACAACCGCTGAAAACATCTACAGTGCCAGCTTGTATCATTCTGGATCAACACAAGGGGCAGACAACTCTGATATAGGACTCATTTTATTCCAAAAAGATATAATTTAAAAAAAGGTGCAGGCCTACTTTCTTTGAAACATGGAGATTTGGGCTATGGATCAAGAGTATCCAGCTTTTCAGCCAAAACTTATATTGATTAAGAATGATTTTTCTAAAAAAGCACAGAAACTGAAAGAAAGATCAGTTATTCTACTATGTCATGACAGTACATGGAAATGAGTGTGTTTCGCGGTCTTGATCGGCGAAGTTACATATACTCATGTGTGAATGCTCTTTGTTACATGAATATTGTTTGTTCGATGGATCGTTTTCAATGGCTCGAACATATTTATCAGTCGGGTCCCCTGCACTACAGGTCTAGTGGTGGTAGCATAGCCTCGTCAAGAGACTAACTTTTTTTTCCGGGGGTTTTGTTTTACCCCTCAAATCAAAAAGTAGAAATCGCTTGACAAGGCTAGTGGGAGCTGACACTCTCCATATCTACCACAGGAAGTGAGTCGATCACATTCAATCTCAATCTGTTTCAATTTTATCAAGCTTTGTGGTCTGATAAAGACGCTTGGGGGACATGTTAGTTCCTATTGACCGCTTGAAAGAGAAGCTTCCAGTCCGGGATGTAAGACCTGTAAACCTCTGTGTACTGTCAACTGTCATACTATGGGTCTGGCTGGCCAAACAAGTGGATTTGTTCTTAACTTCCTCTGCCAATACGAATAAATTATCAAAAGTCTCTCTGAGAGCTTAGTGTGGACGGCTTACAATTATAATTTTTTCCATGCTGCGATGTATACAGTCGTTTTCACATCCTAGAGTCAAATTTGTGGAAACGAGAGGCGATGAAAAGTGCAGTTTCATTGTATGCGTGCAAAAAAAACCGATTCATATTATCTGGCGTTTTTAAGATTTGTCTCTTGTTTTTTTTTTGTAAACCTGTCTGGATGGTAGCTTTTACTTTTTTGATTAATTATTAGTTTGCAAAAAAGCTCAACCATATTTCTAATGATTCAAAGATTTGTCTTTCGTTTTTTTTGTTCAAAAGCTGTCTGTTCAAGGATATGAAGATTGTAATCTTTTGTTGCATAACATCCCTCCGTCAGAGATAACAGGCGATTATTGTTTGTCCTATATTTTGCAGTGACAAAGTGAAGAGGGTATTATTATTGGGACACATAAAAAATCTATAATGATAGGAAGCAATCACTATGTTTCCATGCTCCGTACAAATGCGCATATAAGCGATTTTAGCCCTTCATTCGGCACATGGAAACAATCAAGCTATACGATTTCTTACTCATCGGTCGTTCGCTTTCACAAACCGAATTTGGTCGGATCATATTGTTATTGTATTGTGTTTTGATTACATAACAAGCCAAACCACACATGACAGCCAAAATCTATTGGACAGTATGCGAATGATCATTCGACCCATGGAAACATAGTGAATGTGATTTTGCATAAGATTGTTTTTAGTGACTATTCAGCACTCTAAAAGAGGCAGTGAACAAAGGTTTCTAAAGTATTATGGAAAAGCGCTTCTCATTGTAATAACAGATTATGAATAAAAAAAAAACAGGAAAGGCTCAAGATTATGTCTGTCGATGGTAGTGTTGTGTGACTATATACTCGTCTATAGGGTTTCATGTATGTCATTGTTATCAAGTAGTAGACTACAAACAAAACACCCATTAAGTTATGGTGACAAAGCTTGATCTTGGGTTGCTTGTACACATATCATTGAGTAAGTTTTCAGCTGGGCTAACCAATAATCTTTCCAATACTTTCCATATAAACCTAGCACTAATTCAGCAGATAATTTTGTCTTGCTGTCACCACACAAAAACCTTAAGCATTTGTCCCGTTCCTCTTAGTTTTTTGACTCACATTAATTTTCTTTGGACTCAGGATGACGACGGATTCCTGTCATGATATTATTGTTGTTGTCATGAGCTGCCATTTCAAATAAAAACTTTCCAGAGGCTTAGGCAGTATAATAATCATAATATGAACTTTATTGAACCGATCATTGCAGAGAAGCAAATAATGTTTTACAATGTTTTAAAACAATGACTAAGAGACGAGGTAGCGAACGATGAATGAAGGATGCTACATGCCTATACACAAAAACGAAAAAATAATGTCAGTTGGCTGGATTTAAAAGTAAAAAATGTGAAGTTAAAAATATTTATGAAATAGACTTCTAGCTAAGAGCGATGTTCGGTTTGTCGGTCGGGCTTGCTTTTGACGATATCTGGCTATGGTGATAATAGGCAGATACGAATGTAGCGGATGGCTTACATTGCTACGCAGCTTCTCGATATATCTGAGGCATGTGATGTCAAGGTTGACACATAGCTCTTGAGGATAGATATCAGCTTGATTTTAGTTAGTCTAGTTAGGGGCAACATTATGTTAGCTAGAACAAACATGCGCCGCAGTTCATAAAAACAGTTTTGACTGGGAGTAAATGTCAGCAAGCTATAAGTTATCCTCCTGGCAAGGTTAATATCACAAAAAACTGAGAAACTCAATACTGTCGCCATGTTTAGGTGCCCTAGAGCAGTAAATGTTAGCCAGATATTGTGGCTAAGCTAGTTTGTGGTTACTTAATTTCGGCTAGCTACAGATCTCACAACATAAGGTATTTGGGGATTTAAAAACATCCGAGAACTCAAACAAAGTCAGTGTGTATTATTCTGAATCCATACAAGGGGCAGGCAACTCTGATATAGGACTCATTTTCTCCAAGAAAGATATTTATGTGCATTAAATCCACCAACCACGTTCCAACGCAGGTCTTATCTGTTATTTGTTGACAACCACAAGCAGTTGGGGCATCAGAGGTATGTATATAAATAGGGTTGTCATTTGACACATTTCCGAGCTGTTTTGTATACAATCGTTTTCCCATCCCAGCATTCAATTTGTGGAAGCGAGAGGCCATGAAAAGTGCAGTTTCATTGTTTGATATATCATATATTCATATATCTGGAGCTTCAAAGATTTTGTCTCTTGGTTTTTTGGTTTCGAATCTGTCTGTTCAAGGATATGGTGGTTTCGGTGGTTTTGAAGCTTTTATTGCATAATTTCCCTCCGTCAAAGATTATTGCTATTCCTTTATTTTAAGTAGCAAAGTGTAGGCAGTTTTATTGTTGTGACACATAAAAAACTACACTAGAAGGAAGCCATGTTTTTTGCCTATGATTGTTTGGAGTCGATCGACTATTTGCCATTCGGTAGGCTACTCTAAAAGAGGCAGTAAACAAATATTTCAAAAGGATCTTGGAAAAGGGCTTCTCAACGTAATACCAGATTATGAATGAAAAAAATACAGAAGGCCCAAAGTTTTGATTGTGGAACGTAATGTGACTGTATACTTGCTCATCTATGGGGTTTCATGCATGTTATTGTTATCAAGTAGGTAGTCTCCAAGCGAAACACCCATCAAACTATGGTGTAAAAGCTTGATCTTTGGTTGCTAGTAAACATATCATTGAGTCAATTTTTAGCTGGGTTCACCATCAACCTTTCCAATGCTTTCCATAAAAGCCTAGCTCTAATTCAGCGAAGCAGGTTGCTACACAAAAGTTTAAAGCCTTTGGCCGTTTTTTATTGTTTTAAGAGGCTCACTTAACTGTTTAATTTATTGTTGGTGGTTGAATAGTTCCTTATACTCAAATGATGACGACGAATGCTTCTCATATTTGCTTTCATGTGCTGCCATTTCACCATGGGGCTTTCAGTTCCATGCCAAATATCTCCATTTGTTTGGAAGATCCTTATTTAATTCATAGCATGGTACCCTTGAAGAGTAAATACAAGTCAGATTTTAGTTAGTCTAGTTTGGGGCAACTTAATATTGTATCACAAAAACTGAGAACCAATATTTTCAGCAGTAAATGTTAGCTGGATTTTAGCTGCGCTAGATTGTGGTGAGGTGGATTAAGGTTAACAGCTAGCTATTGTTTCAGTATGCCCTGACCAGTATGAAAGATAATGACTGTTGATGAATATAGAAATTTGTTCAAAGTGACACTTAATTATCCTGCCTTCTTTTGTTAACCAAGAGTACAGCTTTCTGTTATTTCTAGCTATTTGTGACTAATCTTTTTGTGTACAATTTTCCTTGGTCAAATCAGTGTTGGCTCAGATGGCGATCTTGTTAGTTTAGCCTGCCATCACTCCGTCTATTTAAAAGTGAGAGGTTTTATAGACGTAAAACTGTACCTTGTATTAACATATTATTATTGTGGATGCGGGATTATCAAACCCATATTGGATCAATAACTTGTAAGTATTTTTCCGGATAACTGATGCATTTGATTTCTATGTATTCACATTTGATGTCACATTTTACTCTAGTTTATTTGATGCAGAAGCAAGTTAATTCCTACCCAAATGAGAATATTTTCTATGCTTGTTTTTACATGATTGCAGGTTACGATTAAAATGAATCGCTACAAAGCTCATTTACTGTTGACAGTCTAAGATCCAAATCCCATCCCAATACAGCCATAATATATTGGACTACCAGTATATCAAACCTGTGTGAAACGGCCAACGTTTCCTCCTTGCAACACTTGACGCCCCTAGGGTTACTGGGGATTATAAAACCACTGATAACCAGTGAAGTCATTTTGTATTATTCTGGATCAACACAAGGGGCAGACAACTCTGATTTAGGACTGATTTCAATATTGATTCACAAAAAGAAAGATATATTTTCATTTAATCCACTGACCCAGCTTCTACGCAGCTCTTATCTGTTATTGGTTGACAAGAGCAAACAGTTGAGGCATCAAAACAATGTTTATAATTAGGATTGTTATGTAATTCATTTCCGAGCTTTTACCAGGTCATTGGCAGCTGGGAATTACGTCACAAACCTTAATTATCTATGTTTGATTCACGGACCATGGTGCATAGACGTACAGTGCTTGGACCAATATTAGATAGCTATATATTGGTTTTATGGTATCAATTGAAATAAATATCAGTTATTTACTATGCATCTTCTACGCTAAACATTTCAGGTTTTGCTGTTAAATTATTGTTAATTTAAGGGGGGTTCGTGGAACCTAATCTCTGTGTTAGATCACCGTTAGGATACAATGGTGGTGATAAAATAGTGTTATAAAACCTAACCTACTTCATGGAGAGGAGGGGTAAAATGAATACTTTATTTTATTGATTAAATTTGAAATGCTATAATGATGGGCTGCATTTGGTATATTCAATGCCTATAAACGGCATCAAATTGCATGATTATTATCCATTAGAGTATTTATTGTTTTCCCTGTGAACACTTTGAAATTTGAAAGCTACCGTAATTACAGTCACAGTCAGTGACACTAGTGACACTAGGACTTGACCGGGTGCAAGGGATTAAATCATCCGGAAGACAGGCAAAACAAATATGAACTGTTATTTACAACTCATGAAAATGATCTACTATCTTGCTTTCTTTATGGTAAGTTAGTTGGCGTTATATAAATATATTGGGATTGATTCCATGCTAGCTTTGAGCCAAGTATTAGCCCTGACAATAGACCCACTTGCTTTTTATAAACAAAACACCAGTGTGCTGCTTTAAACCTTTGTCTGCTTTACTCCTCGACTGCGGCTTTTTATAGGTACATGATTTCACAAACATAATAAATTCATCAGTCTGGTTGTTGTCACAATAAGCTTGCAGTGTGTTTTGTTCTTCATGTTGGGTTTCAGCTGTTGCTGTCTCAAGAAGATTCAAAAGGTTGGTTTCTGTCAGGAAAATTAATTTCCTAGTCAACCTACTTGTATCAATTGCAGCTAAATTTGGAATCTTTGAGGTATCACATTAACTACATATATGCATAAACAGCATTTAAGGTTATGATACCAGCGTTGACCGATTTGGACATTTTATATACCGTTGGAAAGCTGCTGAGCTACTTCAATGTTATTATGCTCGCACTGTGAGTAAATATTGTCCTTTGCTCAGATAAGTGAACAGAATCATATATGTTGGGTGAGTACATTTTTATGGAGTGAAGCTGTCCATGAAATTTATTCATACACTTTTCCAGCACACCGTGAATGTATTGGGTGTCAAGTATGGTGACAAGTTTATAAGAAGACATGACAGTAAGATGGTGAATGCTGTTGCTGTATCAGACTCAGCCACTATATCTCAATGTGCTCAGCAGTGTATGCCGCAGAACAAAGGTAAAATTACGTTATAGTTGTTGTAATTTAATAGTACACATAAACTCTAGTCTAAAAGTGCTCAGACGACTGCAATGCAATTGCATAACATTATATTATCAAGTGAGTGGTTGATTATGTAATGCCACTAACTCCCATTACAGCAGTCTGAGTATTTTCAATAGTATATACTTTGGCGTTTCCAACAATTTGTCTCATTGCAACTGCAACAATGTTTTCCAATCAAATGAAAGTTCTAGATTGAAAACATGCTGATATAGCCTTACAATAAGAGTAGATTTAATCGGTTACATATTGATGTTCAATTTTAAATGCCCATAACTTTAACTGCAAACAGCTAAATAGGGATATTTTCAATGTTAACAGCAACAGTAATTGGCAATGAAAGTTGAAGGGCAATACAAATAGAAGTTACAGCCCCCTAAACTATTGCTTTGTGTCTGCCTGCCAATTTCATTATAAACACGCTATGTATTGGAATACTCACATACTTAAAATCCGTTACAGGTGGTCTTTCAGGTTGTATCTCTTACTCATACAACACACAAACCAAAGAATGCTCTATATCAGACCTGGAACCTGTCTCTGTCGAAGATTCCTCAAAGAGTCAACATATATACCAATGTTAGTCAACTAAATCAAGCACTAGTATTGTGGTTTGATTTCCTGGCCAAAATATCCTGTTTGAACTGTCAATTGCTTGCACCAATATAGATCTCATTGCTAATGTCCCTTGTCCTGTTCATATCTTGTACTACAACATAGTGGGATGAAAAGTAGTTCTGATTTCTGTCTCATTTCCTAATATAAGATTATCTTCTCATTATCAATGACATGACGACTCCGAATTTAATTGGTTGATTTTCATTTTAAGTCAAAAAATGTTTCTGTTACGTAAGATGTACGCTACAAAACATTCACATCAGGATTTATTATGTCACCAATACTGTATATTTGTAGATGTGCCAGACTGTTCTTGTATGAATTTAACTAGGAGTATGGACGTGATGCCGAGTAATTGGGAACCTGGTGAGTGATTATAGTATTATTATGATTGTAGTAATGGTTAATGTCCCTAACTTCTGATATTGATTATCCTACACTTAGTTTTAACAGACAATCCAAAGATTCAGTGGAGACGTTCTTATTTAGGATAAAATATATGTTGTTTTCTTCCTTCCCATCAGCATCCTTTATTGATAGCTGGGTAGACTTAAAAGTTTGATCCCTCTGTGGTTACGGAGGGATATTGCAAATGTTTGCCTCGATACCAAATATTTGCAATATCTAGGGCAGACCACGTCATACAAGAGGGTTTAAACTTTGAGAAAATATTACTTATTCAACCGAATTTGTATTTTGAATTTTTTTAGTCACAGCGGACGGACAGATTTATCAGTATGGGACTGAGGCTAATGATACAATGATACCAAAATCTGATGATCGATGTGAACTCAGTTATAATCAAAGCATTACAATCTACGGGACAACATTTCCTGAAATATTTGTGAGTGTTTTGAGTCTTCTAGTAAAAGTGGTTTGCGATGCATTACTGCTAACATTATCATTTGTTATATTAAACTGGATTATAATATCATATGTATAATATATAATATATATATATAATATATAATATATAATATATATATTTACATTACAATATGTTATAATATTCTGTTTGTTATGTTATTTTTGTTATTATTGTTGTGATATGTAAAGTTGATCAGCATCGCTTAACCTCTCAACTGTCTTGTAACATTGTCTTTCTTTTTCTTATATTGAATATATATCTAGCGAAGTCCTTCTTTAAGTCGGAATAACTACTATGCCTTTTCATTTACCTAAGATAGCCATGCTTGCTAAGAGGACCATTTGTACTTATGGGAAATCTTTCCCTCTGAAGGGCGCTGGGCCAGTTACTAAGGGTCATGTTCTTCACCAATTTATAAAACTTTATATAATTCAACAGGTTTGTCCGAACGGCGTGGTTTCTTTCAATACCTCAATAACAGCTTACAAGCCGGTAGTTGACCCTCCACCATCAAAGATAATGATAGCCACCTACTGGGCTGATGGCACTTTTAGACAAGGAGGAAGTCACTGGTCTCGTCTCGTTCAGGGTGCAGAGTCCTGCACACTGAGAGAACTCTCACAAAAAGGTAAAGTTTACAGGATGGCAGAGTTTAGATCAAGTTTGGGCCAATATGCCTGTATTTTGAGTTGCTCCCCCTTGGCTCACCAGTAGAAAAGGAGCGATCCAAAATGCCAGCAAATTGAATCTTGACCTAGGGTAGCTCATCTCACTTGTAACGCTCTGGCAAAGTATCATGTCCTGTGAATTAAAAGCAGAAAACCCAAATGAATGGAGCTCAATTAATTCAAACCCGCCAAAGCCACCAGGTTTCGTTCTATCTATATGCATAGCTTCAAATAAGCGATAGTAAAATGCCTCTGTATTACAAATGTTGAATTGAGAACAAGTTTCTTGATGCTTTCAAGTCACCTCAGCCCTCCCCTCTCTAAAACCAGACTTTTGTGAAACTAGTCATATTACCAAGATGATAATATTCAATTTGATTGCAGTGAATAGAGTATTTGTAACAGACTTCAAAGCTGAGTGGGCGATGATCACCACCTGGGATCAAGTTAGAGCCTACTCTGGCAGGAGAAACGACTTGGTAAGAGAATAGTTAGATGCTGTTCCCTTGCACAACCTCCTACACCGCCCCTACAGCACCCAGGCAAACTCCTGCAACACCCCTGCAACACCCCTGCAACACCCCTGCAACACTCCTGTACCGCTCCTGCACGGACCTTGCAGAGCCCATGTATCACCCTGCATCCCCCTGCAACCGCTGACCTGCTCAACCTTACGCCTGAACTTGAACTTCTCATGTGCAATCCCTGCACACACTGATGTTTGCTGATTAATGGAAAGGGGGGAGGGGAAACAATATATAATTTGAAACACCATGATCGAATTTGTACTAGATGCATTATTCTTATACTTCTGATATCATGATCAGATGTTAACTTCTGACACAAATGACAGTTCTAGCCTGGTCCTTCATTTATATTGTACCACTTTACTAACTGGATACTCAAAATTGTCCACCCTGTGACTAGTTCAGGCTCAGGACAATTCAATTGCATTTTAGTTTTTGGGTGTAAACCAACAGCTGATCGGTAATTGGTGACCCTTGTCCGGATGGTTTGGTGGGTCGTGATTTCTAACACTTGTAAAACTCTAGCAGTCCATAGGGAAGATCTTGCCTTGACCTTGTCACCATATGTCTCTCTCACAACTCTGTTACCATTGAGGTATTGAGGTCAAGTTCGAGTTTTCCAACTGTAACTCGTTCATTAATCATAATTCTCTTTTACTGTGTCAGGTCAATAACACGTACCAGATGGTGATAGCTAGTGATGATGTAGATACTTATGTAACTCTGATATATGATGAGCTTATGTGGCCTTATGTGGAGAAACCAGAACAGGTAAAGAACTATCAAATTTTTGTTTCATGTATATCGGCAATACAATCATCAGAGCTATCTGCCGCAAGGACACTGACTGTCATAATTTGGTCTGATCATACATCTCCAGTCATCGCTACTTTCAGCCTTTTCATACTGAACTGAACTGAAAACTATAGAATTTTGGGAGTTTTGGTCCCAATAAAAATGTCAAGGTAACTCCGAGATATTACAACGTAATGCGATGATTCCTATTAGCCAAATGGAAAAAGCAGTTATAGAGAGTAAATACCTGAAAGGTGTAGAGTACTTTTATGAGGAAACCTCAAAATTTCATGCAGGGTTGAAATAGTGCAATCTTTTGCTAGCTGACAAGCAGTACTCAACCTCTTTACTTTATAGAAACTCCCTCACCACCACATGTCAATCAGTGCTAGCTAACAAAAGTCAACTTGAAAATAGCTAAACTAAAATTTGGCCTAAAATTACTCCTCTAGGACAACTCATAATTGGCTTATTCAAGTCAGTTTAGAGCATTTCTCTATCTATAATGTATGCAAGCTTACATTAAGTCACCCTGAGATCAGCAAAACTAAAATTTTATTTGTTTTGTACTACTCTAGGGCAACTCATGTTTCGCTTATTCGGTTCAATTTAATATATATTTCTTTATCTTCTTTGTGTGACTGTAGGTAGCTGTTGGGTTTCTCAATGGTACTGACGTATTTGAGCTACCGTACTCCATGATGAACATATCCGTCACACAGTTACAGAACAACTCTAATATCGACATCAAAGGTCATTGGATGTTCAAGGTCACAGAAAGTACAGTAGAACCACCACCAGGTAAGTTAAGTCCATTTACTCAACCCTGAAGTCAATGGATACTGAAATATGGTAATTCTGTCAGCTGATCATATTTTTAATTTCGGTTGCCGGCAGTGGTCTTGGAAATTATCAACTCGTTGGGCAATATTATCAACATTGCAATCAGGTTGTATAAATCCACCTGAAACATCCAGCCAACCATTCGCTGTCAATTTTCTAATTGACAAATAATAGCTGTAATTTAAGCAGAGCGTATAGGTGCAATAAAAATCATAACAATCTTAGTTTTAAAGCAACTGTGGCAAAATTCATCTGCATCTATTAAAACTATGCAATAGATGTTACAGCTTTAATATTATTATTGCTATATCAGATTAAATGTAAAATAACATGTGATACAATTATTCCATCATGTTTTGAGTCAATAGGTGCGTTTTAAAAATTGTCATATGTCCAACAACATTGAATTAGACTAATGGATTTCTAAATAACATTAGAATATTTTCACCTGAGAGTTCTTAGAGACATTGATTTTAGAATTTATTGACATTTGATACAACCCTGCATACCAGGTTACTAAAACACATATAATATCAAATTCCTTCCATACTTGAACAAGGAGAAAAAAGGAATGCTTAGACAAATTATACATCCTGGTGCAAGTTTGATCCATTTTGCCTGCATTCCAGTTACTCCCCCTCCATCAATAAGAGGCTTATCAGTGAAGGGGAAGCTACTCCAAGTGCAGGCAAACTGGATCAAACCTGGTCGAGATACAACCTAACATATACATTGTAATATCAAATGTTTTCCGTACTTGAGCAGAGAGGAAAGAGGAATGCTTAGATTTATGTAACGGGAGAGGATCTTGCGGGGGCGGACTGAACCCCCACTGTAATTGCGAAAACGGATTTGAGGGCGAATTCTGTCAGTATGATGAGGCTGGTCATTGTGCATCTTCACCATGTGGCTCACAAACGTGTACGGATCTGATGGACAATTACTGTTGTAGTTGACTAGCAGATAATGATTCTATACGATGAAGGAAGTTAAGCTTGATTATGAGATTATGCTGAGCAGAAAACTTCATAATCGGTTTAGGTCTTTTCTATTTTATTGGGTTGCTGAATAACACAAATTTGATGCACGTAGGTAAAACAATTATCTGTAGGATTGACACCTTGTCAGGTTTCCTGTGCAACAAAGATACACTTCAACCAAGATTTAGCAACTTATAATGAATAATTTATGGCATTAGTTGATAGATTTAAAGCTTATTGATTTTATTTATTTGAAGAATACTTTGGTAGTATTTGATCAGACAGACTATGATATTGTAAGTTTTTAGACAGCTGATGCTGTTAAACACACATTAAACAGTGTTAAAATAGTAAGACAATGGAATTCTTATTTCTAAGCCCACCCTGTCATCATAGTGACATCGATAATCTGATCAATGAATTCACAAATATCTTCAAATATTATTCAAGATTGTTTGTCCCTATTGATACATCTAAATGTGGGGGGTGCTATAAATATTATGAATATGTAACTATGATACTAATACTAGCTAGACTGTTTGGGAGGCCATAGTCTAAGTTTCGTTACATAAGAATGTTAATCGGTCAACTGAATTCAATATTAACACATGGCTTCGTTGAAAATTGGAAAATAATTAAAACTTACCAAAAATAACAAAAAAATGTCCAAGTATACCTTCATGAGGAGGCACGTTAATAGATTAGTTACATTGTTGTCTTCCTTCTGAGGTTGACTGTTGACATCGGTGGAATGTTGTTGGTAAAACGATGACTGAGATAATGAAATTTAATTTAATATACACTTTATTTGCAATGAGAAAATGCTCACTTAGACATGATTCAGCTCATTTATTTAGTGTACCCTTGTACAAGGTTAGGTTGGGCAAACTGGGGTTATGTACGGAGAGCTCCATTAGCAGCATGATTAGTGACCGGACTGACCCTGCAACTCACAGTTCAAGAGGCTCAAATCCTTACCATTACATCACCATGTATAACATATTGTAATAGTTAAACAAATCTGCTTGCATGAAGGCGATAACTACAGTTTTTAAACTTCTTTCAATATAGACACTAATCACGGAATTTTTTGACATTTTCATTTTCCTGTGGACAGACGTGTTTTGAAGACAGACGTGTTTTGAAGACCTGTGAACCGGGGTTTGATCTATAGTAACTGTAGCATATTATTCTGTATTTTCAATAGATTTTGGGACTTTTTTTTCCCTTTAATGTCAGTCATTTCAATACATCAATCTAAAATGTTTTTTTTTGGTATATATAATGAAACACAAAAATAATTACTATACTACTTATTACACAAGCCCTATTGCAATTACTGGTTACACATATAAAATTAATACATCCTGTGATTGGATAATATATGGTGATATTGATATTGATACTCCTAATACAAGGTGAGTTTAATTCCAGCTGGCTAAATTGCAGGTTGGAATGAGAAACACAAACATTGCAATAGCAAATTATGATTTGGATTTTTTATTGCGACTGCCAATCATTGGCAATAATTTTCACCTGGGAATACATGATAGTCCATTAAAATCAATGCTTGTTCGATAATTAGTATGATACATAAGTATAATTATTAATAAGGACATTTAACCAATATTAACAACCTTTCTTTTGATACTTATGTAATTAAGGTGCTATGTGTAAATAGTAATTATTGACCCGCTGCCCTATTGGCCGACATAAATTATGGCAAACAACCACAGACTTATTGTTATTATTATAAGTTTATTGGACTGTTACTCAGCATTCCTTTGCTAATATAAAATGCTGGTACTTAATTGTCATTTGCCAGTGTACTTGGTACAATTAGGCATAGCACTTTAAATTCAGAAACAGCTGCCTGATCCAGGATTGCATGTTCATATACAGCTGGCAACACATACCATTCTCATTTAGCTAACCAGAGAAAGAAGTGACTTGAGCTGAACAGGTTGGTATCAAATATAGCTGTAAATAAAAGCTGAGTTCAGTTTTGCTAACTTGGGGGTGGCTTTGTGTTAGCTAGCACCCATCATAGCTAGCTCAGATGAGAGTTTATGTAGGTAATGAGTGGGAGTAAATTTTAGCTAGCCAAGAGTGTCAACAATTCAAGCATATGCGAAAAAGGGGAACTTTTCATAATTTTGACTTCTCTAGGATAAACATTGAATGAAGCATACAATATCATTTTAGACAGACGACCACTTCCGTACGCATCCACAGTTATACATCATGGCTGCTCTAGATGGACCAGCTGACTGGCTCGACTTTATGAGTGAGACGTCGATGCACGGCATTCGCTTCATCCATCTTAAAACTATAGCTGTTCTCCGAAGGTAAGGTGAACCAGTTGAGGCTCAATCATTACTGACATTGTCACATTTTTTGTGTATCTAAACTTTCCAAACAGGAATCCCAAACTTTCAAAATCCAACAAAAATACACAGTGATCAATGACAAAAACTTGTAATACACTCTTGTTATTGATGTATCGATAATGTTTTCTGTATGCTAGGTATATTTGTAATAAAATATGGTAATGCCTTTCTATATAGCTCTAACCAGTCCAATACGACGAACAGAGGAACATATATTGTTTTGAACATGTTCCTTTGGATTTTAATCTGGATACCTATGGCCGCCCTCTAGCAAATTTTAATTTGGCTGCATTTCACCTGCTTATTTCGCTTCTTCTGTCTGCATGGTTTTTCCTTGATCATTATTGTTACATTATATATAAATTAATTATATTGCAGAATACTATGGTTCATCATCACAGTTGGAGTGCTGGTCTTTTTCGGATACATATGTCTCAATCTCATCAAGCAGTACGTTGGTAAGAAACTGGTCACCAAACTGAAAGTGGAAAGAGCGGAGGAGCTGCCTGTAAGTGACAAATTACAACCTGGGACTCAATAAAATCTGTCATTTCTTTTGAATTTATTGAGATATTTAATTTGGTATCCCAGGATGCAATGTTTTGGAATTCCCAACTTGAGATGTTATAATTGGTATCCCAGAATGCAATGCGCTGGAATTCCCAGACGTGGTACTACCTGTCAATTCAGTGACAGCCTCTAAAACTTTGCTCTCTAGCGTTTGTAGTACTTGGAGATTGTTATTTTGCTACCCTTGCTAACATTCAGAATTAGTGTCTATCTTAAATTAAATATCATCAATGCAATAATTGTGAATTTGATCAAGACAGAATTCATGAATACATAATATAATGTATAGTGCCTTTCCTAGGGTGTTTAGCCTGTTGGCATTCATTTATATGAACCCTATTGCCACCTTAGGTTCAACAACCCTCAGAAAATTTATTAAGACTAAATTGAGTTTTGACTCATTAAACTCAGAATCAAGTAAGTTAGTTTAATTATTTTCACGATTAAATTAACTTTTGGCTCATTAAATTCTTAGAAGTTAGGTAGTTAGAGCTAGTTTAATTATCAAACAGGTCAGCAAATGAAAAATAGCAAATTTTTGAATATTCAAGTCATCATGATTTGTTTCGCAGTTTCCTACAGTGACAATTTGCAACCAGAACATGTGGTTAGGGAGTGAGCTTAACGCTAGCAGTGTGGATTTGGGCTCTGAGGCAATATTCGATATCTTTGATGATCTTTATGGATTGGCGGGGGAGTTGCCTCCTCCGGCTGGGAAGTAAGTATTTATGTATCCGTGTAAATCGAATGGTACTGTCAAGTTGGATCAGGACAACTCTTTTTTAGACTAGGTTAATGTGATAAGTGATTTTTGATACATGTATTTTTCAGAATGAAGTTCCCCATAGAGCAAGAACTCCTCAACTTACAAAACTGTGTTGGCTTCAAGTTTGTATATTTGTAAATGGTCTAGAAAATTGTGGCCTAAATCTCGCTTTTTGGCCTCGGGTACTACTTCTAAAAGTCCACTGAGTGATGTACAAGAGATATGCCCTATCTTGCCTGTCAATTGATAACTCTATTACATCTTACAAGATGTCATAAGAGGATCAATTCTAGGTTCCAGAAGCCAGACTACAATTTTTTCACCTACACAACATAGGTGACAGGGAAAAACGTGGAAGTCCTACACAGGCTCTCAAAGTTTTCTGAAATTGTGATATAATTCAAGCCCTGCCAGCAGTTAGCATTGCAGACCAATCTGCTGGCTCAAAATAAAGTTTATATTCATCTCCCAATGCTTATCGTTTCAGATATGAATGGGACACCAATTCCAATTTGACTGCAATAGCCGGCCTAACACACAATGATACAGATGAGTTTTTGCGTCGGGCCGCACACAAACTTAATAGTACATTTGTTTTGTGCTCAATAGAAGAAGTCAGGGTGGATTGCTCTGAGCATTTAATAACATTACCAACAGATCAAGGTGAGAGCAATTTGTTCATTTGGGGGGGGGGGGGTGTCAGGCGAGGAACAACAGTCTTGGGGGCTCAGACTGTGTATTAGATTACTATTTGCCATGAATTCTAAGTTGACTGAATTAGCCTCATTATCAATCATAAGACTGAGACTGTAACTGCTGCCTACTGATAAATCTAAGATTGCAATCCACAGAAAGTGCTATCACATTGTTGAATTTAATGGAAATGTTGTGAGACTCATAGAATTTTAAAAGCTGACCAAAGCTTTCCTGCTTGAATATAAATTCGACAAAATTCCATCGATCTATTTCCAATTTTCAGGGTATTGTTTCCAATTCAACACAAAAGGAGAAATTAAAGCTAAATCACCAGGGAAGACGGGAGGGATACAATTCATTTTGGACGCTCAGGTCGAGGAATACACTACAGGTCCATTCTCTTTATCTGAGGGCTTTTCGGTAAGTAGGAAAGATGGTTCACCTTTTATGAGTGAGTGTTCATATTTATGCTATGACGCTATCAGAACTGTTCTGAGGAGAAATATACACCCAAGGGTGCTAGGTGCGGGAACTCAACTCCTGTGGCATCAAACACCTGGCAATAGATAGCAAGCGAGCTAACCAATTGAGATTACGCCATCTCATTTTCACCATAACATTGACTGATTTCGGTGCAAAAATGTAGCAAACATAGCTCTTGAACTCTCTGAGATGTCAGGCAGATGTAATTCTTTCATTAAACTGTGTATGCAGAGTTGCAGCTTTGGAAATTCTTAAGTATTTTTAGACAAACAGTGTCGGATATGGGGAGATTGCGCAATTGGATACGTCTTGCCTGTCATTGCCAGGCGATTGGTGTCGTAGTGTTGCGGGTTCCAGTCCACAGAACATAAGAATTCCATTGTAATGTTTTGGCTAATCAGAGTCTAGCAATAACACCGACTTTCCTACACAATCCACCGATTGCAATTCTGCATGTCTATTGTACCTTATAAGCAACTTGTTAGCGTATACTGACATCCATTGTTATTGTCTTTGTTTTGCAGGTAGTTCTACATGAGCCACATGAAGTGCCTGTTGTGACTGAGTTATCTTATGGTGCTTCTCCAGGGTTCCAGTCTAGCTTTGCCTTGGGAAAATCTGAGGTATGTTGTATTCGACTTTTTTTGGTTGGTGCCCCTATTACAAAAGAGAAGGCTAATGTTGCATAGCTACATAGACTATTACTTCGCGTGCCCTGATCATGCATTTGAAAATATTTCTCTCATCGATAGAGTATAGATTAATTCATTTAGGCCAAGGAACGAGTGACAAGAATTTAATTTCTATAGTTGAGGGACTGGGGAGCATGTTAGGTGCATAGCTTGATTTGCCTATGAAATCGGTAATACACATGATCATAATATAATTGTGATGTCTGCTGCTTATTTTGCCTCTGAATGTGAGTAAGCAGCTTTCAGTCCAGTGATTTTGAATAAGATTTAGGGGATATTAACACAAAGAATGCCATATTTTGTTTCTCAATTTCTAAATTATTGGATTAAAATAATTGAAATCTACATTTTAAAACTTGAATTCACAAAATTCATTATCAAAATACACAATGTACCAACTATTATCCAAAGTACGGATTAAAACAGTTTAGGGCCTGTGGATCAATGGCTTGATTAAGCTATGTTAGTAGATTGATCAAAGGACAATAGGCATTATAATTTTAAAGAGTTCATAGTTTACATTAAATATTTGGAGCTTTGTTGAATCATATTAAATAATTTAAATTCAATATTCGATATTCAATACAGAGGACAACCTGTCAAATGATTCAGAAAGGCAGTCTTTCTTTAAAATTAGATCAAGTTTAATCCAATTGCCTGCACTCCATTTGCTCCCTCCCGCTGCTCATGCCGCAGACCTCAGACGTGACCAGTGGAGGGGAGCAACTCCAAAAGTAGGCAACTGGACCAAATTAAGTCTACTTCACGGGAGTCCGTCGGGCAGGGGTAAGAGTCTGGGGGCTCAGACTAGTTCATCATAGATCAAGTACAGTCCAAATTGCCTGCGCTCTGGTTGCTCCCTTCCACTCTTCACACCGCAGGCCTGCAGAGTGACCAACTCCAAGTGTAGGAAAATAGACCAAACTTGGTCAACTGCACGGGGGCCGTTTGGCAGGACCCAAGAGTCTGGAGGGAGACTACTTCACCGTAAATCAAGTACAATCCAGTTCGCCTGCATTTGGAGTTACTCCCCTTTGAACTGCTGGCTTACAAGTAGAAAGGGTCGCCCTGAATTGCCGACAGTTTGGATCAAATTTGATCTATCTAACTATACCATTAACAATTACCCATGCATGCAATTTTTCATGACTATAAAAATTCATTGGCATAGAATTAGATGATGCATGAGTTAAAAGTGAAATATGTATGTATAAGAGTTTTGTGATGTCAGTTTCTTTTTTATTTTCAGTTTAACAAATACCCACCACCAGCTGATGAGGGGCTATCCGATTGTTTTGACACTCATCTCAAGCCCAACCCTCTACATTACTACCAAAACTACTCCTACTCAGCCTGTATAGTTGAGTGTAAAGCAGCATATGTGATCAATAAGTGTGGCTGTAGAGATCTGTTACAGCCAGGTATGAAAACTCTTCCTAGTATCTACAGTGTTTTCATGTAAATTTTGTGCTTGAGTTGAGTTGTTGCCTCTCGGCTCACCCTCGAAATATTCACACATGATAACTGCGGCCACGTCAGCTCCCTGTACTTTGCACAGCTCAGCGCCAATTGAACCGTTGAGCTCAGTGCAAACCGGGAGCTATTTCCATGGATCGAAATTTGTTCAGGCCGATCAATAGAGACTAGAGATTGCAATTACATTACTAAAATGCAGATCAAGTTTTTTTTAAATTGCCTGCGTTCCAGTTGCTCGCTTCCCTCCACTATGGTTTATCGGGGAAGGAGGAGCAACACCAACTGAAGGCAGACTGGATCACACTTGATCTAATTAACAGGTGTTCGATTGTTGGATACAACTGAGTCTAAGAACCTAAACTATATATCATCGCTATGGGTAATGGAGTTGCCAGCAACACCCGAGAGAAAGCAACTCAAAATACATGATAGCCTGCAGCAACAGTAAAATGGTTATCTCATTAAAATGATTATGCAACATATAAATACGCGTTTATTCACGACAAAGAGTTACAGTTACATATTATTCTATTTTGAAGCTTTAAATGGCACAGACCTCTGCTTACTGCCCACCATGCTCAACTGCTCTCAACCAGCCTTAGGTGAGTAACATTGATATGATCATTCTGAAGTAAGCAGGTGGATGCATTTTTAATCCTGCTAGACATATTGTTGGTAGTATTTGGTGTTTATCTATCTCCTTAAAAAAACCTTTGATGCATTTACTTAAGCCCGGATATCCCCAGCCTTTTGCTGAGTTTACCTTTTGTTGATAAGTTTGTAACTTTAAGCCAATGTCAACGCTTTCTCGAATTTTGATGCGACGATGATACAATTATTTTATCTTCAATCCCAGAAGTACAACTTCCAACTGTTATATTCTACAGGTTCCTTTGTCAGTGACCCAGAAGGCTTGTCTAGCTGTTCTTGTGCAGACCCATGTGTGGAATCTCAGTACTCAGCCAGTGTGACTAACTACAAGTTCCCGAGCAAACATGGGATCAAGAAGCAAAGTATAGCTAATATTGGTAAGCCTAATATGGAACTTTTTTTATTATTAACATTGCTACTTCTCGCTTGGCCTTTGGTTCCCTTGATCATGCACACTGCTGAGGTAGCTTGCATGTGGTGGCTCAACATTATACTGGCATTGCAACATTCTCTATTATCTGTTTCAGTTTCTGAATGAAATGAGAAAAATAATTGTCTCTAATATTGAGAGTTGTGTCCTCTTTGACATTAAGACGATAACTCCTTATCAAACATGCTCTCTTTATATTGTGTGTAATATTTTGACATTTGTGTAATTTGCGTTTGTAAACAACATATTTAAAGACTGCATTAAAAGCATCAATGATATGTTTCACAGTGGGTAGGCTTGATGAGTGTCCAGTATTTGAATTCTGCTGCAAGAGACTTGTAAGGAGGTCCAAGGTATGACCATGTGAACTAATTTTTGTTACAGCCTCCATAGAATACATGCGAGATAACATGGTGGCGATAGATATATTCTATAATAAGATGTCTTATACAAGGATAGATGAAGATCCTGCGATTGATGAGCTATCTCTCATATGTAAGTTACTGTATAATGTAGAGGGCTAGTTGTTTTGTAATTGTAAACATGCGGTGTAAACTGTTGTATATGGGTGCACAATGCAATTGCCGTCATCTATGTGGCTGGATGGAAAAAGCAACATTAAACATGACCAGACAGTCAATTCCAAACTGAAACCTGGAATTAAACACCTTATTAGATTGTTACCGCTAGCCCACTCTGTCTGTATGAGCGTGTTTGTGCATTATTTCAGTTGCTGTAGGCACAATAATAAGCCTAGCCTTCCCTTCATTGTTATATCCTAATTCCTTTGAAGTTTTTGGTTTTACTTGGAACGATGAACAATCCGCTTTCTTATTTTAGCTAACATTGGTGGATCTCTTGGACTTTGTGTTGGAGCCAGTTTCCTCACGTTCTACGAGTTTATAGAGTTTATATTTCTGAGGCTATACCGACTCTGTCGTCCTAAAGACAAAGTCTCGGATATGAAAAAGCCAAATTCTGTGATATGAAACGATGCTTGATTTTCGGACTTCACAAAGATGGTCTCTGTTTGCTGACTGCACAGGACACTGCAGACACTTTTCCGGCGTTCCAGTGTCCGGCTGATTTGACATTATTTTTAAGACACTTATGACACTGCATATTATTTTCATCATCAATTTTATGAGCGCCAACAGCCTTTATACCTTATACCTCATTCTTCAGTATTAAACTATGCAACAAAAATGTCTGATGGTTGAGTGCATGAGTGTTCGTTGTTATGTGTACCAAAGAACCTTCTGCATGCTAATTTGTTTATATATTAGGTGTTTTAAATCTTATTGTAAACCATTTTGTTTAAAAATAAAAGATTCTTTTTGATAAGTTTTTTTATGTCATGGGACACATAACACACAGGTTTTCTCAAGAGGCTAAATAGGAATGGCTACTTGCCACGCCTCTTTTGTAGACACACAGAGGAGCGGTCCTCCGATTAAAACCTGCCAAATCGAATAGCAATAAGTCTCATAATACCTTTGTCAGAGTTCCGAAGCTTTGGGTTTTATTCAACATGTTAGAGTTTGCTGTGTGATTGCTACATTGGTTTGTTCATGTTAAAGGTACCATGATGTCCAGAGGAGGCAATTTAAACCATAATTGGCCCATTTATCATGCTGTCAAAGTCTCATCAGGTTTAACAAGCTCGAGAGTATCAGTTGCAAGTTACCAAACGCGAGTATGCTTGTTAAATGGAATCTTAGCAGCCCGTGCAAGAATTCACAATGTAAGATCTTATGCCTCTTTGATATTTAATATCACAGTTGCTTTATGTCAATGGTTTGGTTTTAAACACAAATGATAGTGATACGGTCATTAGGTATCATACTGGTGCATGCATCAGTCAATGTTCTTGCTAACCGTTTGAAATCCCGGTTAAAACATTGCAAAAAATTTCCATATTCCGCAAGACAAGAGGAATAACCGAGCTGTACTTGCCATCACAGTTCAATCAAGGCTTTCGATGTTATCAACCTATTACAGGATGGATATTAGAAATTAGGCAATAAACAAACTTCAACCTTCTGGATCTGTTTACTTTGAATTCTTGGGATTTTGTTTAGGAAAAGATGAGGGTATGCTGTTTCTATCCACAATTTGTCTGTGTGAAAGTCCAGGCTGTTTGTAGGGAATGAGTCACAATGTTTTCAGTAATAGGATCAGTAAAATGGCTGCTTTGAACGGACCTGCAGACTGGGATAAATTTGCCAATGAGACCAGCTTACATGGCTTTCCGAAGGTATGTTAAATTCCGTTTTCCTAAAGCGTTCTTTTGCAGAGAAGAAAATCTCAACATTATTGCTGATGCTTAATACTCTTGTCAATAATGTAAAATATTTTCCTGCAAATTATATTTTGTCTTTTTCCCCATGCAGAAGGTGCAATCTGCTATTAATCAATGGCCATCAATGAGAAGTTGTTTGAAACCTTGGTTGCCCTTTAAACCACTGCTGACACAGCTGGGCTTTGCCCAGCATAGCCACCAGTCAAAAATTTAAATAGAGAGTTGTGGCTTCAAAACATCTAACCAGTAGCTTTGAATGGAGTTATATGAGCTCTCAAAATATAAGGAGTATCTTCTTCCCCAGCCATCCACCATTAGTGATGACATATGTTGAGGTTGACCAATCAGGTGCCTTTAAAATCTAGCTGAGATCCAACCTGATTGGTCAACCTCAACATATGTCATATATAACTCCATTCAAAGCTACTGGCTATATGTTTTGATGCCACAACTCTTAATTTAAATTTTTGACTGGTGGCTATGCTTGGCAAAGCCCATCTGTGGCAGCAGTGGTTTAAGACACATATTTTAATATTGCACTAAAGCAGGCACGATATTTTTCACGTTGGATAGCTCTGATGAGTGTTTACACCTAGCCTCCAATTCTTGGATTTTAAATTTCATTATTGCAGTAAGGCCAGACTATGCAATCTGCAATAAACCCAGTATTTCCGGAAAGATCAATGAGAACATATTTATTATGGCAATTTATAAAAAAGGATGTTTGGTACAGTAAGTTTGATTGGGTTGCTGGTTGTGATGGTTGGGAAAAGGTGATGTGGTCGACATTTGAGTTCTGCAACAATTGACTTGTCCAAGGTTAGAGCACATAACCTAACTTTTGAACTTTGAACTTAAACTTTACAGCTTCTGTAGAATACATGCGAGATAACATGGTGGTTCTAGATATATTCTATACTAAGATATCTTATACAAGGATAAATGAAGAACCAGCTATTGATGAGCTTGAATTTAAATTTGAATTTGTATTTGTATTTGTTTTATGATTTTGTATTTGAACTCACATTGGCATTGGCATTTGCATTTGCATTTGAATTTGAATTTGAATTTGAATTTGAATTTGAATTTGAATTTGAATTTGTATTTGTATTTATATTTGTTTTATGTTTTCGTATTTGAATTTGCATTTGCATTTGCATTTGCATTTGAATTTTGTATTCATATTCGTATTCGTTTCGTATTCGTTTCGTATTCGTATTCATATTCGTTTCGTATTCGTATTCGTATTCGTATTCGTTTCGTATTCGTATTCGTATTCGTATTCGTATTCGTATTCGTATTCGTATTCGTATTCGTATTCGTATTCGTATTCGTATTCGTATTCGTATTCGTATTCGTATTTGAATTTTATTTGTATACATGTACAGTATTGTATCTACCAATGCAGTTCATTGCATTAATCTATTATCATCATCATGGTCTAAGCTAGATACAAGCCTTAGAGGTTACAGGTTTTGTTGTTCAGATTGCAAACACTGCTTTCTTATTTTAGCAAACATTGGTGGGTCTCTTGGACTTTGTGTTGGAGCCAGTTTCCTCACATTCTACGGGTTTATAGAGTTTGCGTTTCAGAGGCTATATCGATTCTGTCGTCCTAAAAACAAGGTCTCAGATATGAAAAAGTCAAATTCAGCAATATGAAAGCAGTAGTTGAATTTTAATCATCTATTCAGGGACCCAGAAGATGGTCTTTTACCTGTTTCCTCCGTATCAAGCTATGCAACAGGGATATCTGATGAGTAGTGAGCATGAGTATTTATTTTTTTGTGCGAAGAAGAACTTGATTTTTTGCTAGTTTTCATTGGGATAGCTCCTATCATTTTCATATTCGTGTTTAAATACAATGGATTTTGTCATTATGAGTTGTCAATTGTGTTGTGGCACAGGCAATACATAGTTTTTACCAAAGGTCAAACAGGTATGGCTACTCACATTACCTCTCGCGTAGACAAAAAAGAAAGGTCCTTCAAATCTACCAAAAATGAATAGCAATATGTCTCACAAGAGATGTATTTAATCCTTCAAGGCTTGCTCAGTGCTGGTTATGGTGTTTAGTTCAAGTGAAAACTATCATGGTGTCCAGAAGGGGTACATACACCGTTGGCCCACTTATCACGCTCAATGAGTACACTAAAAAGTTCTTAGCTGTCGGTACAAGAATTCATGATGCAAGATCTTTTCACTTTCAAGTTTATATTACAGTTGCTTGAGGTACAATGGTTTGGTTTTAAATACGATTGAGTTTTTTATCAGCATAGTACCTGCAAGCCATTCGAGATTTTGCTAAGAATATTGCACATAATTATGATGCTTATTCTTGAGGGCAGGAGTAATAACATAGCTGTAGGCTTCTCCTACCACCACGGTCTCACGTACACTCTATTTACTATGAATTCTTGGAATCATGTTATCAGGTATGAGGGTATGCTGTCTCCAATATTTGTTATTGTCTGTGTGTAAAAGTGATCAGTTGATAGGGTACAAGAATCCAAGACGGTATCATGCTGGTGTATATATCAGTCAATGGTCTTGCTGTCCATTTGGTATTCCGGTTCAAGTATTGCAATTAATTTGCATATTTCGCAAGACAAGAGAAATAGCCTAGCCGTACTCACCGTCACAGTAAAAGGCAGGCTCTGCATACTTTGAATTCTTGGTGTCGAAAATAAGGGTATGCTGGCTCCAATCCATGTTACATGTTACGTGTGAAAGTGTGTGCGGCCTCTAGGGAATGGGCCACAATGCTTCAAATCTCTGAAGGATAAGCAAGATGGCTGCTCTGAATGGACCTGCAGACTGGGACAACTTTGCCAATGAGACCAGCTTACATGGTGTACGTTACATTAATATCAAGACTATCTCTGCTTTCCGGAGGTAAGTGGTAATTTGTTTTCAAAAACCAAAAGCTTTCCTTTGCAGGTAAGGAATTCTAAACCATTTTGCTGAAGTCCATCTGCTTGATGGGGTTATGTTTTACTTAATCATCTAACCATCACTGATTTCAGTAGCTATCTTTGTCACCTTTCCAAAGTAACTTAGTCAAAAACGTTTGAACCCTTTGCTGAAAGTAATTGGGTATGATTTCGGCTGTAATGGGGCAAAGCAGGCTTCCAGTAAGCACCAAGTCCCTGTTGATCAGGTCCCCTGTGTGCATTCAAACTCATGTCTGCATATGTATGTATGCCAAGAACCCTGTAGCTGTAGCTGATTCTATATGAAAATTGCCTAGGAATGAAACTAACCACCAAAAAATAGCCAGGAAAAATAATGGCCACCATTGTAAAAATGTCCTTAGATGAATGCTAACATGGTGCGTATGTTTCTAGCCGAGAAACCTTGTGCCTCTGAAAGAACCTCTTCTAAGCAAGTATTGTTGTTCTTTTATTGTTATTGATTGGATAATTTTAATTACAGAGTGTTATGGTTCATCTTTACTTTTGGGGTTATGATCTTCTTTACGTATGTATCATATGGATTGATTAAAAACTACGCAGACAAGAAGCTCATCACAAGGGTCAGTGTGGAAAGAGCGTCACAACTGTCGGTAAGAGATATATGAAAGCCTGAGAAGTTGTGCAAAAAATGGCTAAAAGTGTGTCTCACCCCTTCCACGTTACCATAATATTTAAATTTAAACCTATATTAAAGGTAATCTGAGGTTTCAGAACACCTTCTGTGCTACTGAGCAAAGATTAGCATCCATGGCAAGAAAAATTTACTTTTATCCATGACACCATATTCCAAGTATTTTTTTTGTCACAAAGTACCAAAAAAACATTTATTCTTGTGTTATACATGATCCCTAAATCTCACACTAAAAGACAGCCTAGATCTTTCTTTCGTTTCCTGTTTGATTGCATATGCTCAAGTGGTATACTAGAAGGATTCTGACTGAAACTGTGGGAATTTCCATCTATTTCAAGCTGTATTTTTGTCATGATAACATACAAGGATTGGATTGAAAGTAGGTTAACGTTAATTTGTGATATCAATTTAGCACAATCAGAAAATTTTAACAAGTTTGCATAATATACAACCTCTGCAATTCCTGCCAAAGAACTGGCTCTTTGCATTTGAAACCTCTCTTTACCTTTGAATTGCAGAGTAGTTGAATTGTAATTTTCAAATCTTTGCTAGTTAAAAGGCAAAGTATCAACCTCAATTGTCTTCTACCAAGAAATTGAGAGTATTTGGATTGCAGATTGCAGACCAGCTTGAAAACCTGAGCTAGTAACGAGAAAAGAGAGGTTGAAAGTCTAGCTTTGCTCATTATGTCTTGCTTTGTCATTGCCCACACAAAGCGTGCATAAACACAACATATTTATTAGGTTAGCTATCAGCCGATGATATCCCACAAACAAAACCCGGCCATAACATCAGCAGATAAATTCACCAATAAGATCTAGAGGAGACCAAAAAAGTTTGAGCATGTTGAATCTACTGTTAAACGAGGGAATATCGCGGCCTGCCATAAAGAGAGGCAGATATAATATAGCAAAGTTAAGAAATTGCGATGGGCTTTTTACTAAATCGCAGACAGTTTTAATCTAAGCAGGTTCATAGGCAAGTGCTGACTCACTGTTTCGAACTCTGATGTATATCAGTTTGTTTGAGATTTATCAATTTGTTTTAGTTTCCTACTGTGACAATATGTAATGAGAATATGTGGACATATAGCCAAAAGAACAGAACGAGGCAATGGCTTGGTGGTGGCAATGAGATCTTCCACATTTTCGACGACTTGTTTGGTCTGGAAGGTGAACTACCTCCACCAGTTGGAAAGTAAGTACTCACCAATTACAATTATCATGCAAGGTTGAAACATATAGGAATCAATGAGTTTCTAAACCGTGTGGATTGTCTTGGGTTTTTGGGATTTAAGTCCCTTTGATCATTAGAACTAAAATAAAAAACATAAAATGAAATGGAACAAAAATTAGTAGTACTTACTCAAAGTGAGCTGACATGAACACAAATAGATTAATCTAAAGCACTGCCTCCCCTAAAAAATTTGATAAAATTGCAACTGCCAGAATCATTGGCATCAGCTTAAAATGGCCTGTTTCATTATCTTTTGAAATTTTTATACTTGCTTACTTAACATGAAACATAAACATGCTTTGACTTTGGCTTTGACCAAAACCATAGTAGGTGAACATTCTAACACTATGTCACTCTAACCTCAATTAGGTGTTACCCTCTTTCAGGCACTATCATTATCGTATTTCTAGATACAATTGGACCTCTGACCCGGCACTGGCAACTATAGCTGCCCTAAAAGAGTCGGATACACACGATTTCTTGCGATTATCTGCAAACAGTAAGGAGAAGACTTTCTTGAGATGTGCTATTGAGGAGCACCCAGTTAACTGCTCAAATATCATTAAGGATGTCCCAACTGATCAAGGTTAGGTGAAAAAATTGTCCTCTTGTTATCAACTAATTATTTGATATGAGCTATAAGGCCTTAAATTGGATCTTGTTAATTAAATCATCTGTTTGGTAAAGGTCTATTATTTATGATAAGGGATATTACCGCATTATAGTACTGATCAAATATTTGTCTAGCAAATCTTAAAATAATTTTTAATACATAAATTGAGCTTTTGGTCGACCTTAGTTTTTCGAAATTATTCACCTGTAACGATGTCTGAAAGTAGGCTAAAAAAATATCTCAAGGTTATTAGCTCCCATCTAATAGCAATGGGGCGACTGTCTGCATTGACTGCGCTTTAGTCTGGTTATCAATATTTTCTATTAATCTTGCAAAAATCTAAGATAATTATTGTTGACAAGTATTATAGTGGTGGATGAAACCTCTTACATTTGCCTAAATCCCCAACTTCATTTATCTTGATTCTATTGCAGGGATCTGTTTTCAATTTAACTCAGAGGGTAAGCTCAAGGCTAAATCTCCAGGTAAATCCGGAGGTATCCAATTCATACTGGACGTACAATCTCATGAGTACACGACAGGACCATACTCACTATCGGAAGGATTCGCTGTGAGTTTTAAGCGGGAATGTATAATGCATGGCCTAGTCTTATTGTGTCCTATATGGGGGAGGGTCGTAATATGAGACCAGGCCTTCAAGTGAATAGGTAATTGTCAGAGACGCCTGAATTATTACTGATAGAGGGCATACTTGATGAATATGTTCAACCAGAATAATTGTCGGTGTTGTTGCGATTACTGGAGCTTGTCTGAGCTTCAGATGGACTGACTTTTATGAGAGTTGTTGGCTAAAGTTAATCTTAGTATTGTAGTTTGTGGGTAGGGAGAAACCAGGGTAAATTCCTTCAGAAACGAACAAGAATGACAATAATAATTGGTATGAACCAAAGACCTCTCGTGCAAAAAGCAACAAATGCTATCAGTTGGGCTATCAAAGCTGAGGTATAGGAAAGGAAATCTTGTAAACTGGATTGCACTAACTAACTCTATCCCAGAGAACATGTTACTGTCCATTTAATTGTAGGTTGCGCTTCATGAACCAAATGAAGTTCCGCTGGTGACTGAGTTAGCTTATGGAGTTGCTCCTGGGTTCGAGTCCAGCATTGCAATCAGCAAGTCAGCGGTTTGTAGTTTAATCTTGTTGCCTTGATTTGTCGAGATCTCTTGTTACAGCCATGATTACTGATTAAGATCATGTTGGTATGTGAAGCTAGGGTTCATGCGCACTAGCTGATGTGTTAACCTTTATTGGCTGGTGGGCAGTAAACAGAGTCAATGCTAGGTCAGATGGTAAGTTCAGGAATCTATATAGCGACTGGGAAAGTAATACATTTTCACTTTCACTATGTTAATAGGTGCTTTCAGTGGCCTGGAATTGTCTCTCCTTCTGTCGCTCATTTTCCAACCCATCAGCCTACTTGAGTTGAGATAGCCTTAGACGTTACATGACAATCCCGAGTCATCTTAGCTATGCAATGACATTTCGGTATGAATCAACCTTTGAGTTCCGTATAATGTCTATTGCTTTCAGTTTTCACCATTATGAGTCAACATTGGCTGAGCTCATGGGCCCCTGGGACTTACATGTCTTTGCTTTGCCAATGTCCAGTATCAACCACCCACTGGCAATTGGCAAAGTAAAGACATGTAAGTCCAAGGGGCCCATAGCTGAGCTCCATATGTCTATTGCTTTCAGTTTTACCACTACCCACCACCAGCAGATGGAGGAAAGTCTAATTGCTATGATACTGAAGTGCTGCCTAATCCTCTACACTACTACCAGCATTACTCGTATTCAGGATGCATCGTGGAGTGTAAAACTGCGTACGTGATCAACAAGTGTGGCTGTAGGGATATGTTGCAACCAGGTACGGTAATACCTCACATATAAGATAACATCCTTATAAGTGAATCGTCCCCCTCGGAAAAAATAAAAATGCTCCAGCTATAAAGCACCCAACAGCTATAAGGCACCGTGCCTTATAAGTAAAGCTTGTCAATGTGTCACGTGAAACCATATAATAGTATGTGTTGAGTTGGTCCTGCAATACCCAAAGATTATCAATGATGGTGTGCTTGTATAAGCTTTGCGTCATATACATACCTTCTTCGGACTCACCATCAAAATCTTTTGTCAAAACTAAACTCATGGAGGCCTTGGAGAGGCAAATGAGACTTGCTGCCTAGTGAATGACATGACCATGCATTAATGACCATAGAAAGATGACTGGCAATGCAAATGTTTATTGGGTAGTGTTTTAATGACTTGGAATTTTTGCAGCATTGAATGGCACAAAGCTTTGTTTGGTACCAGTTATGCTCAACTGTTCACATCCTGCACTTGGTAAGTACAAATATTACATTAGATTCTGTCACAATGTGATGTAACATTGGACTCAATTTACACTTTTTGGAATACACAACACTAACTCAAGACTGCTATATTGGAGGTTTCATAGCTGTGAGTTCATATAATTGTAATCAGTTCCATAAGTGTGAAAAAAAAAGAAAAGTTTATAGATATGAAAGCCGTCACATCAGTCTTCAGAAGCCAAATAGATAAAAATGTCCTTACAAAAAGCTGCCAAGCCTTTTGTATTATATTCCAAAACGAAGAAACCAGGAAAGTGTCCCTTATCATTTCTGCAGTAATTGATTGATGGTGTTAACTCTAAGAGGGTTAACTTGTTAACACTCTCATGCAACAAGCTCCTGCCTTTCAACAAAAACCATGATTCTTTTGCTCATTCACAGAGAAATTTCTTAGCGATCCTGAGGGGTTGGTGAAATGCAAATGCGAAGATCCATGCATTGAGTCTCAGTATAGTGCATCGGTTACTAACTACAAGTTTCCAAGCAAGAATGGCATCAAGCAGCAAAATCTCACCAGTTTAGGTAATTCATCTTCATAGAAAAAACTTAAGTCACAAAACAGATGTTTTGTGACCAAGCGCAGACGCATCATGTTCTGATCTGGCATTGCATGTGCGGATAATGTGAGTACCAACCTAGGCTTTTATGGCCGAGTGCAAGTTGTCATGTAACACTCATGGTTCCAGTGACATTCCCTTGGCACCTAGCCGCTTCCCGGCTGTTCTATTCTGCCGCAGTTTATAAACTACTGGGGTTTGGTTGGCCCTCAGGTGTGCTCCGCTCTGCCTGCAAATAGAGAGCAAACTGGGGCAGATATTGCAGCCTCGCTATTACTGTTTAAAAAACGTTTAATTTGCATAGATATTTATATTCAGCAATTTGCTAATTTGATAATTTATTGTTTATTTTCTCTCAATAGGGTATCACGACAATGAAAGTGAAAGTAAGGTGGCCATTGTTACTGAGCCTTGCAATATGTATGTCATCTCAATTGATTATCTCTAAGAAATTGATAAAATGAGAAATACCTCCAAAACATGCCCGAACCTTAAAAAAAGGTATTTTGGGCCAAGATCTTGGAAGACAAAGCATTGCAAAAGAAGAAACTCATGTATAATTGATTAGTTCAGAAGACACCAGCAGCTATCTTTCAGTTTATTTTAACGGATGGGGGCAACATGGAATTAAGTTTGCCCGGATCAGAATTTTATGCACCTCTCAGTCTGCCATGTTAAAAAGTTCGCTTGGTCTCAGATGATTACCCTCTCTGTTACTAACTCTTTGCGTATAATGAAATACATTCACCACATCCTGATATTTCATTCTAGTTTGGATAACACTACAGGATATATTTTCCACACTCAGCTGCTCGGCAGTTGAGGGTCGGATCTATGCATATGCATATACAGGAAAAAAACGCTTTCTAGGCCTATTTATCTAGGCAAAATATTTACAGAAACAGTCAGAGCAGGTAAAATCTGAGACCGAGAGACATTTCAGAGCCCTGCGCTTATCATTCGATCATGCAATGAGGCATGCATTTATCTCAGGGACACTGAATGTGATTATAAGGTGCACCTTTAAATCAAAACAGGTAGCCAGACGATGATTCAATTCAAATTTGTTATGGTTAGCTTGCTTGCTAATCTCTGCCAGTCTATTAGTGCTGCAGGAGTTGTTGGTTTAAGTCCCATTGAGGGAGCTTTCAAGGTTTATTGTTCCAGCCCCTGGCACCATCAGTTGAATACCCCTTCTATGTACCTGTCTTTGACTGATGCATGGAAAGACATGCTGTTGAGCCGGGAAGACAGCTTAAACTCACTACAAGGGGTCCCAGCAATGGGCCATGTCAGGCCATCAACCCTAATACGTACGCTGTCTTGCATAGGGTGGCGATGGTTGAGTGAGCTGTGCTATGGGGAGAGAGAGCATAACTCTGATTAGTGAATAGCGGGTATGATAATAAGTGCAGTCACCCATTCTATTTTGGGAAGGTGAAATGGCGCAAGTACTTAGGGTGCGTGCTATTCACTGCCAGGCGACTGGTTTCAAGTCCCGTTGGGGAGCTTTCAAGGTTGATTGTTCCAGCTCTCATCACCCCCGGGTGTATACTGAATGGTACGCCCGTAAAATTCATTGCGATTCTGCTCTACTGTTCACACATTAGCCCATGACATTGAATACAGTATATCAACTGATTCTACACAAAGTTGAACTACCAATTTTTCCCTGGACAATGTTCAACACAACTGTCAATTGTTATTATGTGGAGCAAGCGGATAGATTTTGGTTGAATGCACACTGTAGTGGTTTTTTGATCAAGCTGTATTTGTTATCATAATATCAAGGCACGAACAGTGAATATTCTAAAGCTAAGGCCACACGCTCGCTCTGCAAATTTCCACTATCTCTTGCAAATTGAATTTCGTACGAATATCAGCCTGCCACACATGATTGTCATCTCCCAAAATCGTACTATTGATTTATGGGTGTGATCCCCCTGTGATCCTCCTCAGCCAATCTAAACCATAGGCCCGACAGTGATAAATAAAAATTTTTACCAAGGAGAAGCTGTTTCTTGTTGTTTATACCAACCAATCCAGTGATTCAGCTTCTGGATTTGCTTAGGCTCAACTATCTCCTCATATTTATTCAATTTGATACCCCATTAGTCATTGTATTCCTTCTCCTTCTTGCTCCAGGTCCAAATCAATGAAAAGCTCCACATATTGATCATCCAATCCATAATTTTAACCAATTGTTTACGTAGATATGGCCTTGACTTGTCAATCAAAACAGACGGGCAATCAATCAAAACAGACAGCCAATCAGATAACAAATCGAATCCAATTTGTGCAACGTGAACATACAGCGTTTCAAGAAATTGTTGGAATCCCTATTCGTACAAAAGTTTTCGTGAATATGTGAGAAAACAACCCCGTGTAGCCTGTCCTTTAGTAAGACAGTACACAACAATTTTTTACTACGGCAACGCAACGGGATTATGTGTGCGATTATCAGTGTTAGGTAAACAAATAATCTTCTGGCAGTCTGAGAGATGTAGAATCCAGAGATTTGTAATCAGCAAAAAATTTATTTCTATGTTGCACCCCCCCCCCTTCCATTAAAATAAACCTCTTATTTCGAGCACTCATAGATAAGTTTCCTCTGGACTAGATTAAATAAAATGTAATGTAAAATGTAAACCTCCTGGTGTTTAGAGGTTAGGCGTTGCTTCAAAATCTATAACTGCGTGAGATAATATGGTGGTAATAAGATCTTATTTCAAACTCTTTTAGTTCTGTATAGCCTTGTCATGCGGCTAACCTGAACCTAGACCCAACAAAATAGCCGCGTGACAAGGCTAGTTCTGTAGTCTGTCATGCCATTTATCTCCTGCATATTGACTAAACAATTATAGGGCTGCCAATTACAGCTAATCGGGTAGACTTTGAAGAAAGAAAAGCAAGCAAGTTGATACCAGTGCTGGATGATACTAAATGAAACTGATGTGTGACCTCTGACTGGCTGTTGGATTAGAGACCACCAATCCAACAGCCAATAAGAGTCATCCTATTGGCTTTTTTTACCCATAACTTTTACCCACTGATATATATAAATGGATGAGGGAAACATATCTAACCCTGAGCAAGCTGATGGCTATTCATGTACGGTTGCTTGACCACATTATCATCTTTGATTGGTCCACAAGTTCAGAATCTAGAATAGCTGACCCTTTTAAATGTTGTTGAATTTTTGAAAGTTGTTTCTGAGAAAACAATCAACGCGTGATGTATAAGCTGCCAGATTTTAAACTTTATTAGATCCTGATACAAAGCTTTATACTGATGGCATATCTCCGCAAATAGCAACATCATGTATTTTACCACTGCTCCATAAGTTCATATCAATGCTTTTACTTCTTGATTTTTGAATTTGCGCAGCATCTTTGGAGTATATGAAGGATAACGTGGTGGTGATAGATATATTCTATAAGAAGATGTCCTACCAGAGAATCGATGAGGAACCGGCTATTGATATTCTAACACTAATTTGTAAGTTAACACTATGTAATGAGTTGTGGATCTTTACTAAATTATCAAGCTGGATCATCACCAAAACGGATCGCTAGCACAGAAGGGACAATGAAAGTCACACTAAATCCTTGCTCAACCATTCGGAATTTACAACAAAATCTCAGGACGTAATGACTTTTTGTTTGTTGCCTTGCAGTCGTGAAAAGGACTGACCGGAGAGTCACTAGAAAAAGCCAATGGAAATAAAAATTTTCACATCGTTGGGTAGACTGGGGTCTCAGTCCATCAATGTTAAGCGAACTACTCATGAGTATACAACTCCACAACAAACCATAACTCATCAGCCAATCAAATCAAAGCTACAACACAAGCACATGGGTCCATTCAGAAATGCAAAATCCAAGTACATGAGTAGATATGACATCATAATCAAACACAAGTCAGACTACGGAGCAGGCCTCATTGTTGGCCCGATTCCTAGGCTAAGCGTTGGGTATAGTGCATCAAATTTACTATTATTTCATATATTTGCAGCAAGCCTTGGCGGTACTTTAGGTCTTTGTGTCGGAGCGAGTTTCCTGACCTTCTATGAGTTTATAGAGTTCTTCATCCTGAGAATATACAGAAGTTGCAAAGAGAAGCCAAAAGTTGCACCTGTGTAGATGTTTGCAACAAGTGAAGAAGAGGAGTTGAAATATTTTACATATCGTTACTGGGTGATTATTTTATTCAAAAACAATTACAGCCAGATTGGCTGTAAATGCATGATGAACTCACACAGGATTTTCAATAATATTTCCTGTAAAGTGTTATAGAGCAGAATATAGTAGAATATATATTTTTATTCACTCATCTATGACTATGACAGCAAAATATTCATGATCTTCCTAATTAGCACTGAGAACCGGTGTGGTTTAGCTTAACTAGTTTTAGGCAACCCTATTCTGTAACAAAAAAAAGTCTCATTTTATTTTCATAGATGTGTTGGTAGAAATTATATTGGTTTTAACCACTCTTTATTCATACTCTTAATATCATAATTGCTTATGTATATCAATATATCAATAAGCTATTTCGATTTAACATGATAATACAACAATAGAGGTAGAATTATCTGCAGTGAGACATTCTCATACAGTCTGCTACTGGTTCTGTTACTAGTTTACTAGTTTTAATCCTCAATAGCCACAATCGTCTGATTCTGCAATAAAAGACAGGAAAGTTCACAAACAATGTCGGTTATAATCAGAAGGTCTAATCACTTGCCACAGCCCATAGCACGGCAGTAAAATAGTGGGTCCTTTAAGGAGAATGATTTAATAAATATCTGCGTTAATTTTCTCTCAGGTGGTGGGCAGGCTAGAGCACTCCTGAGTGTCCAACTAAAACCAGACACAAGCTAGGATTTTCTGCTCTATAGTAGTGTTTAGTTATGATGGTTTGCCTGAGATAACCACAAATCAAGATGCTCTTTGTAGTTTGAAAGACATCAACATTTAATTCCTCAAAATTTATCAGGTAAAGCAAAAAAAAAAGATTTTTTCGAACTACTATATGGCAAATGTGTCAAGTTCCAACCAATAAGAAGATATTGCTTGGTAAATTTTCCCCCAATCGACATCGGCTTTGAGACATGGATGCTTTGCCTTATGCAGGTCAATCATCTATAAATGGTAAAATCTACTAACCTTCGGTCCACAGAAAACATGGAACTGATCAAGCTGTTCCTCTGTCAGTGAGCTGAGTTCTAGCTCTGTAGATATCGTCAGATATCTCGCTGATGAGTTTATCTATGATAACACTCTTAGATAAATCATCCTCACAGTAATCACTAACTACGTACTCCTGAAATCTGTCCTTCTCATCTTCGTTGACTTTGGCTGTACAGAGATACAGAGATACAGAATACAGAAATATAGCTTGTACAACAGTATATCACTGAAAATCCAATGTGTAAGGACTGATCTCATTGGCTTTTGGGCGGAAAATAGGACCAATTTAAGGTCATTTAGCTGTGGTGAAAGTAAAACTATATTAACAAATATGTCCTTCTCATCCTGTGTGACTTGGACTGCAATAAAAAATAAAGATTTTTCCAATCACTCTATAGGGTCCCTTTGCCGTTACAAACCCTGATAATGACTTCCCCAAAGGCAGTCTGAAAGGTTATCTTGATTCTGCATGTACCACTGATCGAGAGTACCAGCTGATCTGGTAAAAGCTCCCTCCGACCCGCCAAATAGCCAACCAGAATCAGAACATTGGCTAGGCACAACCCACATACATAATCAATTCCATACACATTGTCAAAGTTTACCTGCGCAGTCTCCTACAGCTGAATGAGGAGTCCATTGACCAGCTCTACAGTAGTAATCGTCAGGTAGTTGATCTTGACCTTGATTTGTTCTTACATATCCTTTATCACATGTCGGTGAACAGAAGAAGCCAAACTGCAGTGTATCGCAAACTAGATATCCGTTTGAAGGCACATGGAGTGGGGGACAGTTGTTCTTATCCTGAGTAACTGAAATACATGGAATCGAAAAAACATTTACAAAGATCAACTGTGAACCAAAGATTTTAACAGAGAACAAATACAAATGGAAAGTGTTTCACTGATGGTATCGGGTGCCCAGTGTGTTGACTGACGAGTGGGAAAAAGAGCTAATGCCAGGTCACGGAAGGTGAGAGTGAATTATTTCATATTCACCATGATAGTTTCAGGAAAGTACCATCTGACCTTGCATTGACTCTCTCACTCCATCAAGCCAATCTTGGATTTTATGACAATTACAGATAAAGAGCATACAACTATATGGCCTACTCATGGTCATGCTTACCTCTGAAGCTGAACCCGCAAGTTACTTTGTTGTTGAAGGTGTCTAATGCAGTGTAAGTAACATTATACAACTTCCCTGCAGCAAATTCTCCTGGTATCTCATTGGACTTGACTCTAGGTTGTAAGCCGCTGTTATCCATAAATGTTGGCATCTGAAATAAGATAGAGAAGTGGAAACACTCCCAGAAAATGCAAATATAATACATCGGATCGTGATTTGAGATTAAACAGACATTTACCAAATTGCCTCTCAACAATCGAAATACATAATATTACTGTAAGATAATCTTTGTGTAGTATGTTAGATGAGACTAGTAAAGATATTATAAATTGGTTTAAATTTGAAAGAAATTTGCTATTTTTTCATCAGTAAGTGTTTTATAGTCTAGTTTTATAGCCTGGAAACTTAACTAGAAAGGTAAATGTACATACAACCACTAATTTACTCGGGTGCTCCTTTATAATCAAAGCACACTTAGCGGTTGTAACCTTGGAGGATTTAACAACGTCACCATTGTCAACATATATGACAGCAGCCTCAGTTGATCTTCAGAGGTTCGATCAGCAGTTGCAACTTCAGAATGCAGAGCAATTTGCATGACATTACTAACATAGTTGATCGATGAGTATATAAGAACCGCCGAGGTTACAAACTCTGTCATTGTGTTTGTACCTTTAGAGAATATTGAAACTTAGGATACAATGTCATACACACCTTCCACTTCACGTCAGCGTGAAATCCAGGAGTGGAGATAACTCCGTATTCATCAGTGACTGGCCCATCACACTGTAGAACAGACGGCGGCTCAACATCTACAGCGTATGAAGTTTGGGTCAGAGCAAAGTTTCGTCTATCTGGACTTGTTATCTTTGCAATTTTCATTATCAGAAAATGTGGTACAGTTTAACGCGGCTCTGTTTTAGTAGCCTTTATGCCTGGACAATTTTCAGTGAATCACTAATTGAAATCCAATTCCCTGATAAGTCTGCAGCTGCACACTTTACAACTCTGAGGATTTTTTCCATGGCTGTGTTGCCCAGCCGTGTTCAAGTAGTAGTTTCGGTACTTGGTCTGGGAATCGTCAAGGCATAATGCCTGGTTGACCTGTTGTAGTTTTGTGTAATACTTGCATATATGGGTATATTATGCTTGGGAAAATAATACTGTGAAACATGCAAACTCAATCTCCGTACCAATTTCCACTCCGAAGCTATCTGTGAAGAACTGCGGATTTCAAGTTAGGGATCTCATGCACATAATAATTTACTCGCTTTCAAAGGTCCCTCCCAACCCCAAATATAAATTAACATCTGAAATTGTAATGTGACATGATATGACCTTTTTTTATATATTTTATGTGCTTACCTTTGACGGTCACAGAATAAGAGCATGATCCAGAATTGCCTGCCCCATCTATTGCAGTGTATGTTACTGATGCTGTTGAACCAATGTACGCTAATCCCTGAGAGCAGTCTTCAGAGCAGTAAAGCATTTGGTCAGCATGACCTAAGCGTAAAAATAAAGTAATAACATCTCGTTTGTAAATTTTGTGTTATGAATTTAAGGAAAAACAAATATTTTGATATGACGATAATATTTGCCGTCTGTAAGTGGTGATAATGACTTGCTCTGAGGTGCTTGAATAAATAGTGTTTTTTTGTATAGTGATGACTGGATTTTAAGTACAAATAACACTTTAAACCTCATGATTTTTATGCCCATGTATTGTTTGCTTTGGTGAATTAAGTCGTTGCGGTTCTGAATAAAAAAACACTCAATCTTAACAAGAAGCCGGCTAATATAGAATTATAGTAGTTTTGGCGTTCTCTAAATTCTGTTTATGTACCCTTTTGTTTTATGGTAACAGACTGCTCGATGAATGACTGCTCATCGTTATCTCTGACTGCCAGCAGTGGAAGATTCCAGGCATAGTATGCTTCATACTTCACATTATTGAATGTCTGATCAGCGGGACAATTCAAAAACTCCGGTCTTCCTACATCTGAAAACATCAAAATATTCATTTGTAAGTCAGTTTCATCATCGATCTATAAGCCAAAATTTAAATGGCCTTATGCCAAGGGAACATATCAACACTCTAGACGGGGTTGTTATTTGTAAGTAAGTATCCTAGTAAGTGCATGGGTAGGCGAGTTGAAATGTAAAAAAAATCGTGACATTTAGCACATTAATAGTTTGTTCAAGATTCAAACTATTGCATGGGGTTTGGTTGTGACGTGATGACGGTGCTTTTCGCACATGTGAATTAAGATCAGAGTAGGTCAAGGGTATGTGCGAGGATATGTAAGGATGTTGGGGAAGCGAAAGCACTTTAATAGTTTGTGCGACCGATTGCTTACCATTGCATGTGATTTGCTGGTCTTTGTTACTCCATTCACCATTACCGTCACACACCCATGCATTGCTACCTTGGGAGGCTTTGAACCCTGTACTGCAGACAATCGAGCATTTGGTTCCAGGTATTCTTTGTAGATTGCTATCAACGCACTGGGGCTTGTCATAATTTCCATGTGCCACACCTCTTAACACTGGACATTGTTTATCTGAAAACAGAATCACAAATTAATAATGTGGGCTACAGCATAGAACATTACTGCGAACTTGATGTATCAAGAGCAGATAGTAGGAGACTTGAATACACAGAGGTAAATATAATTAATTTATTATTCAATAATATCATTTTTATAAGTATATTTATTCTTATAATTAGATCATTTAAAATTCAAAATTTCAATTTTACAAATCAATTCATTTCATCTCATTGATATCTTGTTAATTCATACATTTTTTCTTAAATAAGCCATACATGGCGAATAGTGTCCCATGATACATCTGTGTAGGGGATTTGGAATTCGGAATTGAACTGCCTTTTCTACTGGAACACAATGCCTTGTTGATTGTTTTGGGCTTTTGAAGGTAGCGCTCATTACTCCTATTCAGTGTAATTTTGTAGTTTTTCCAATATAGAAATTAAGGCTAAGAGAAACAATTCCTCTCCTAACCTATGCCAGTGTGTAGTTCTCCCAATTTAGAAGCTAAGGCTAAGTGATTTTTTCGAAACACTTTTCATTTAAATTTCTAGTTATCCTAATCTAGAAACCAAGTCTCGGAGATTTCATTCAAGCAATGTATGCGTGTAGTTGTAAGAATCTAGAAACTAAGGTTAAGTGTTTTTTTCGAGGCATTAGCTGCAAAATGAATAATAGGAAATAAATGAATAAAACTGAAATAATATAATTTACCACATACAGTGTAAGCTGGTTAATTCAAACTTTATAATTCAAAATTTCTGTTAATTCAGACAAGGAAAATTGGTCCCTTCAGCCAGATCTCAATGCATTGTAATGTCACTTAATTCATACTCTGCTTAACTAGAACAAATTTTTGTGGTCCCCTGAGGTTCGAACTAAGTGAACTGCACTGTAGTTCACTTACATTCACAGATGAGGCGATTAGCACTCCACTCTCCTAGTCTCCCATCCTTACTGACAGAGCATCTGATCTCAGAGTCAGTGCCTTCTTTTGGAACATAACCTGCTTGACAGCTGCTACGACACTTGGTGCCAAAGGGCATACCAGTACCTGTCAGAGAATTGTCGCATGACCAGCCTAGACTATTTCGGGCGTTTATCAGTGTTGGACATTTCACAACTACAATGAAAGGAAGAGGAATGCAAAATGTGAGTGATACATTTCAGGCACTGATGAGTAAAAGTCCTTCTCAAAGTAGCAATAATGCAAACCGTATGTATAATGTATAACCGAGACCTGATGAGCTAAACGGACTGATGTTCATGATATTCATGTTTTTTTGAGTCATAAAACCTGTTAATAAAAGATAATATTCAAAAACATGCATGAGCGAGTTGCTTATATTGATTAAATTTAACCTTTTTACAGCTCAGGGTGACCTGAGTATTTGTCAAAGTAATGAGGAGACTTTCATGTCTGTCAACGATAATTACTGAATCTAAACTTTTTAGTATATATGGTGACTTATAGTGTGGAGTTGCGGTAATAAACGCAAATGTAGTTGTAAGTTGTTACTAACGCAAGCACTGTGGAAGCCTCGGAAGCATCTGACCATTTTCAGAGCAGCTTCTGGTCATTATCTCTCCTGCTGCTTGGTATCCGTAGTTACACTCATAATTGCACTTTGAACCATATTTGTATGTGCAGGCGGCTCCAGATTTAGATACATGGGAGGCATCAAGGTCTGAATCCTTGTCCTTGGGGCATTGAATGACTACAAAAATGAATAATACATCTCAATAATCGTATACATTGTATTTTAACCATAGAACTAATAGTTAACCTAGATGGAGTATTAGCATTGAGGCACTAAGGCATCACGTTAGCTTCTCGGCCTATTGGCTAAGATCAAAGTGTCATGGCTAATGGCTGATTAGTGCCTGTTTCAGTTTCTGGCAGCTTGCTGCACACTCACGATTAGGAGGTCCACCATGGCCTCACCTCTAGGATGCATTCTAGCTTGCTAGGATGTATCACACTCTCAGTATGAGGACTCCGGGCAACTTGCGTCCCTCTTTAGGGGCAGCCCACCCTCTGTTTTGTCATAAACAGGGCATCACGTTAGCTTCTCGGCCTTCTCGGCCTATTGGGTAAGATCAAAGTGTCATGGCTAATGTCTGATTAGTGCCTGTTTCAGTTTCTGGCAGCTTGATGCACACTCATGATTAGGAGGTCCACCATGGCCTCACCTCTAGGATGCATTCAAGCTTGCTAGGATGTATCACACTCTCAGTATGAGGACTCCGGGCAACTTGCGTCCCTCTTTAGGGGCAGCCCACCCTCTGTTTTGTCATAAACAGGACATCACGTTAGCTATATAATGATGTCCTGCCTAGGTTTATTATTAAGTCTACGACTTAACCCGTCGATTGCCGATACTGATGTGGTGACAGTATTTGGAGTTATTTTTCAGATAACAATAGGAGATAACTTCACTCATTTCATGCGAATTGCATTAAATATTGTGACCAACCCTTTTAATTCCAACAACTCCTAGCTGATAAAAACATCCAGGTAATCTCGACATGGTACTTTGATATAATTTTTCCTAAACAGTCTTTAATCATGACAAACTGAATCTCGTCATAATTGTAAAATTATTATGATAATATTATCTTCACAAGATAAGTTTACTACTAGAACAAGTTTGATCCAATTTGCCTGTATTCCAGTTGCACTCCTTTCAATGGTCATGCCGAAGTGGAGGAGGAGCATTTCAGAATGCAGGCAAACCTGGTCTAGGGCTTTACTGGTTCGCTTACCTGCACACTGGCCGTTGCTGGGTGATTTTGTCTTGGTGAGAATGTTCCAGAAGCCTCTCCCGCACTGACAGCTTTTCACATCTTGGGAACCACCGCTAAGTGTAGTCTGACCTGGTGGGCAGCTCTTACAGTGATGCATAACATTAAACTTCTCATCTGCATAACTCCCAATCGGACATTCTGGGGTGGATAAAATTACTCTACAGGTCATACCATTGATGAGAATTTATTGAGCAGTAGTAAAATAGATGTATGTATTTTACTACTGCTCCAGTATGGCTATTTGTGGTGAAAATACATCTGCATAAAACTTTGTGTCAGTAGCTGGAAAAAGCTACAATTCTGGCAGCTTTAACATTGTGCATCGTGTGATATCCCAGTAACAACCTTTAAAAACTCAGGCAAGCTACCTGAAAAATGTTTACAAGGGGTCGGCTGTAGCATTACTGAACTTTTGGGCCTATCAAAGATAAGAAATTGTTTCCAGCAATCATACATAAATTGCCACATGTTTGTTCAGGGTCAGACATATTCCAGTAATCCATGAATATATCTATATTAGTGGCTACAGGTTATCACAATGATGTTGTGATATATCTTTGCGTGTTATCGTTAGAGAGTGAATTAATTGACTTAGCATGAGTATCACCAGAGGAGTTTGTGTGACAAGCTGACGTCAGTTTCATTAATTAGGGTCAGGAACATGTTAGGAACATTTGACTCAAACAATCAGAGAAACACATATTTTATTCCGTAGTTTTAATTCAGTTTTTATTTCAGTAGTTAATTTTAGGTTTTATTTCAGTTTTAAATTAGCCTAGTTTGATCAGTCAGTGTTATGCTGATTGTTATCTATGCCTTTCAGAGATAATATAATGATTGGCTTATCAATTTTTCAGCTGGAGTAAATCTGGCCTGAGCTTGCTTTGAAATTTATAACTTTAAATTTGACTCCTATGATACTTGGAATTCTGGTCTCATGTTCCTTCCACAAGCAATTTGTGCAAAACTCAGTCAATAATTCCAGTGAGAATCTCAACAAGAATAAATTAAACACTAAATTGTTTTTTATTTGACACACATGGAGTCATCATTCCTCATAAATTTGGTTCAGTTAACTTACTATTGCAGCCGAATCTATTCCCCTTTGTCACTATAGTATGTCCGTATGTACAGCCACACGATGGCTCTCCTCTGGAGGCCAGAGAGTCACAGACACAGTCTCCTACTGGGCTAGGATCACATACAGAGGGAGAGCATTCTGATCTGTCTACTGGTATAAACTTTGAAGCGTGACTTCCTACAACAAACGGAAAAGCAACGAATAATTAGTGGCCTATTAGATTGAGTTATGTGAGAACTGTCTGGCACCTGCAATTAAAAAGAGAAGAAAATACCCAAACCCCTAGTCTGCTCTTCTTAAATTTGGAATTATCTTTCACGATCAGTTACATACAACCTTATATATCATGAAGTATGACACCTGATGCTATCATTTATATTTCTAACTTCTCTAAACACTGAGAGAATTGACCTTTGCTGCTATATAAAATAAATTGTGTATGATAGCCTAGACATACCTCTGTGAATATAGTAAGCAAGATGTGCAAACATATCAAAGCTATCTAAGTCATAGATCATCGGCTTCTTAGTATACTGGTGCAGACTAGCCCACTTCTCCATCTCCTGTGGCCGTTTGATCTGATTCCCAATCATTATCACCATAACCAGCGCCTGTAATAAAAGAAATTGTTGAATTCAATTCAGCTGTATTTATTAAGTATTTAGGGAGTGGCCCTGGTTTAATGATTAAGACATGGGTCTTTCAATCAAGAGGTCCGCGCATAGTGTTTTATTCCCAGCAGATCAGTGTGGTGTGAGGAACGGCATCTGACCTCAAATGCTCCTATGCCACAACAGTATACAGTGATACAGAAAGAAAACATCAAGGTTTCTCACAAGATATCACAATTCACAGGGTGGCAAGACAATAAGTGAAAATATGTTTTTTGTCAAGTCTGACTCTGTTTCACTTATGATTTGTTATTTTATCAAACTGATATACTTCTGTAACATCAAGTTAGTATGGCATATATGTTATAAATTTCAAGTACTATGAATAGTACAAACAACACCATTTCTCATTTTTCTACCTATATTTCAATGTAGGAGGCTCAAAGTATGATGGTTTCAAAAAGAAGTCTAGTAAGACTTCTATGATTGGTTTCAGTTTAAACTCAGATTAATTGACCTTCGGGTGAAATAAACTGTGCTTCTGGACATGACCAGTCATGTCTTTGTTTTCTTATGCACGGTGGTCTTTTTTTACAATACCAAAGCTGACCAGCCACAGGTAAGGTTTGAGTAGTATTCAACCAAAGCCAAAGAAATATTTCAAACAGCCGACCCACGTTGAGTTTCTTGAGAACATTTATCGCAGTGATGGGATCAGTTCCTCTGTTCCAGTCTCCATCTGTCATGAATACTACTACTGGTTTGGCTCCAGTGTTTCTTCTTCCTTTTGTGACCTGTTCTATAGCCAGCCTGAGCCCTTAAATTAGACAAGAAAAAGATGAAAACCATTAACTGTGTTAGAAGGCAAACTCAGTGAAATTTGGCTTGCCCATTAGGCAACCACATAGTTTCTTTTCTTAAAATTCTATTTTGTTTAGTTAGCGCAGGCGCAAAGCATATTTGAGTTGAATACCAATAGGTGAGCCTGCAGACACAATATTTCTCCCAATCACTTATTATTGGAACACTCATAATGTACCACTGCTGTATTCAGAGCGCTACAACCACACCTGAATTTAGTGAAGTTGGCAGTTGTTAGCTCATGAGGTAGCTCAGTTGTTTAGATCGCCTACCCTCTAGTAAGTGTTGGAGGTATTGGGTTCGAATCCCATTGCAGTCTACTGACTACTGGGCTCAATTGAGGCCCAGGTGTGCTCCAACCTGCCTGCAAACTGAGTGCAACTTGGCACCAAATATGGCGGCCACGCCCCTAACAAACGCCAGTTCCCAGTCTTCAGACCGAGACAGAGCTTGTGATTTTATCCCTCATAGCCCACAAATTACCCATGGGTGTGGATTTAGGAAAATGCATCTTGTTCCAATCCAACGTTCCTAGGTTTAAAAACTGAGGAAATAATAGTAATTCGCAAGAAAATGACCTATCAAGGACCAGCCTTTCTGGCTCTCCAATGATACGATACTCAACAGATATAACACCAGGGGCTGGCAGGGAAGTAGTTGATAATGAAATGCTATAGCATTGGAATCAAGCTCAGTTTGATTACTTAAACTACCACTGCACACACATTCAAAATTTCAGTTTCGCCAACAGCATTCACAGTTTACACTGGTCACAAAATATTACAAAATATACCTGCTTGTGCGTTGGTCATTCCAAAAGTATTGGTGGGCATTTTATCAAGCTGCTTCATCAAGTTGCATTTATGTTCATCATATCTGAGAGGAATATCGGTGACGGCCCCATCATCAAATGAGACCACAGCCACCTAAAAAATAAACGAGAGAGGAAATTTTATTATTGATAATGTACAACACATTTGATGTTCAGTTAATAGAGTGATAATTGAGAGTGTTTTGTAAATTTGAAGTTCTATTTGGTGTTATTTTTAAAACCAAAGACGCGTTTTTTATCATCATATGCAAAGGATTCACAACAAACTTACAGATTTATTAGTTTTAAGTGACAGTGTTACATAGGTTATTTTGCCGCTGATCAATTAGTAGCTGCATTGATGGCTGAATTAACTACTAACTAACATTAATGTGCCCTTTTACCTGTGTGTGTAAGACAGCCACACTGAAATACTCCAGAAAGTTTCTCATGAACTGCTTGACTTGATTAAACTCCTTTTTGGATACACTGCCACTTTTGTCCAGCACAAAGACCAGGTCCACCATTTCTCTAGCATCCTTTGCTATCCAGCTGGCTTCTATCTGGATGTTTTTGGCGAGTGTTTGCTATGGGAAAGAAGCAGCTGTCAGTCAAATTATACAGACCATGATAAAGTTGCATTTCTTACTTCCTCAGGCTTTCATGAATGGCATTAAACCTTGAAATGCTTTTGTTTTACGCTATTAAATACCTTGTATACTTGTGAGAGACGCTACCACTCTGTAATCCAATAAGTATCAGATTATAAACGAAGAGGTTGGTTGTTTTGCGGTGCCCTGGATGGGACGATCAAAGATTTTTTATTTGCAGCGTCTTGAATGCGATGCAGGGCAAGCTTTTCCCTTCGTAAAACTAAATTTGATAACTTTAGCAGGCAGGCAATAAACCTTAAAATTTACACACAGTTGTTGAACATCAGACATCCGAGAAACTTTGAAAGAGAAAAAATTCTTATTATTGGTATTACATTAAGTTTGTGCATCACAAGTTATTTCATCAACAAAAGCTCCGTATAAAACAATATACGCGATCACTAACCTCTTTAAAGCTGAGACTTTCTACTGGCCCAGCGTAAAGTAAGCCTAGAAGAGTGGCAATTGAAGCCAGACCCTTGGAATGCATGATTTCAATTCAATCACTTACAGCGCAATAAAGCACTGATTTATAGCTTTCCCTGCAAGAATTTCTAAGGATAATCAGTGGACCAATAGCTCATACAAGAGTTATCATTAGCTAATCCTCTGATGTGAATTGGTTATCAGCACATGATCAAATATAAGATCCGAGATAAGGCAGGAGATTAAACTGTTGGCAAGCCATGAAGGTGAGGATCTGGATCGAACTATCACTAGGGCGGCAATATTGCATAATCTTCAGACAAGAGATTTTATTTTCGTTGAAGTTGCTCCTACACATTGATAAAGTCTGAACAAAAGACCACACTTGATGGTTCTCATTTTAATTGCAGCAGTCCTTTTATTCTTTGTGCGTGAGATAATTGTTGGTGTTATTTGTTACATTTGCTTAAAAACGATTATTTAAAACAAAACCAAGACTGTGAAAGAACCTTTGTTCCTGTGCATTTTGTTGTTGCAGGTTGTTCCTTAAGATAATCAACTTATATAATTTAAGTTCGATTAATAATCTAGCCTGAAATAAGAAAATCTAAGTAAAATTAAGGGTCTGAGGATGAAGGCGTTGTCTCCTCATGGCTAAAGAGAGGACAATTACCATTATTTAAAATATTTGCTTTTGCTCGACATGCTCGACATGCTCGACTGCAAGAATGGATATTATTCATCCTGACATGCTTACCATACCCATCTCAGGCAGTAAAGGCTGCATTCACTGCTAAGCTTTCAAGAATTCACTCGCTTAGCAAAATAAACAGCATGTCGCAAATTTGAAGTGATTATAGATTTCTTGGAGAATCCAACATAATATCGCACTTGGATGGTGACTCTCTTGGGATTCCGTGATACTACTTGCCACGAAGCAAGAAATATTTAACTAAGATTATCCTTACCTCAGTACTTAATTTCTTACGCAGATAAAACTGGATATGACTCATGTACAGTGGTGTAATTTGAGAGGCCAGCATAGAAAAATGTTAATGATCTTCACAATATCATTATTGTGGAATGAAAGCAGGAGTTTTCGAAACACTGGAAGGCGCCCAAGAGTGTTCATTGTGCTGTTAATAGCATTAAAGATTAAGCTTTTGATCAGATTGTACTATTTCATAGGCTAGAAATAAATTATTTGTTGCTTACAAAAAAGAAAAAAATTCCAGCCAAAATATCCTTTCCAAAAAACCTGTCTAATTACTTTCCCATACGGAAAACATTTGGGAGGTATAGAAAATAAGTTTGCAGATAGTTGAAGAAACAAGATATAAGATAATATAGGACCAATGTTGCCGCAGTGAAACATTTTGCAAAATGTCTGATAAAAGAATAAACTTTTAGCATTATTATAGTGTTTTATTGTTTAAAGCAGATTTAGGTACATGCCATAATATGCAGTGATAATATGTCTGTGATCCTAATCTATTTCTTCTTTCCAAACAAAGAAAATAAGCCGCCGCCAAGTCCTTGTCCAAAACCATTAGTAAAAGCGTCCACCCGATCACCGACGTAGTTTGCAACATCTGTGAACCTCCAACAACATCAAAAGTGAATGCGTCAGCAGGACTTGTCGAGATACGAGATAGATCCAGAAAAAAACTTACTGCAACATGGGGTTAGTTCCATAAGAAAAATTGAAAAAAACTAGAAAGGTACAAAAATTTCATTGAGAAATTGGAAAGAACAAAGACAATGTAAGAGAGAAAGGGATGGCGAAGACATTTGTCTTCTGAAAATGAATCTAGCTGCTTCTACAAAAGATCCTGTGTTTTAGCACAACTGCTCAAGTTACCGTTTACTGGTACTACCAAACAGGGTAATCTAAAGCAGGATCTGTGTGTGTGTGTCATTTTTTTTATGATGCAATTACTCACCAATCTCTGGTCTGGATTATACGAACACTTGGCAGAGGTTTCACTTCAGCATTCTCGGCATTGACAGTCATCAGTAGAGCCATCAAACAAGCTGCAATAGTGAGCAAATTGGTAAAGCCTGTGAATTGCATTCTGATAACGTCCTTTGGTTCTTCTTACTCTGACAAATAGGTAAAACCTTGATACCCTTGTTAACCTAGTGACCTACTATTTTGGCTGAACAAGAATTTACGTTTCGAACATAGTCCTAGAGCTTGGCTGACATATAAGAGAAATTATCAAGCACATTGGTGTCGCAGGAGTTGAGGTTCGAATCCCAGTGGGGAGTTTTCAAGGTTGATTGTTCCGGCCCCCAGCACTTTCGGGGGAATACCTTTTCTGTGCACTCATCTTCTGACTGACTCATGGAAAGTCATGTGACAGCATGCTGACAAGCTCAGAATACAGCTATAACTCACTCCTAGAGGTCCCAGCAATTGGCCATGTAAGGCCAACAACCCTGACGCGTACGCTGTGTTGCATAGAGTGGCAATGGTGGAGTTGACTGAGCTATGAGACGAGATAACACAGATCTGAGTAGTGCATTGGTTAAGGTAAGCGCGTGCTATTCACTGCCACGCAATTGCTGGCTCAAGAGTTGTGGGCTCGCATCCCATCGGGGGAGCAAGGATGATTGCGTATACCTCTTCAATACACAACATAACACTGTCAGGGCCAATTCGTTCAGCAAGCATCCAAATGTTTTGCAGCTCAGATGATCGCGTAATTCTATTTTTAGGTTCTCATTCAATAATACACTTTCAGCTGTGTGCAGCAAAACAAGTTTGTTCTTTTGCAGAAACAAACAGAAGTAAGCATGGCAACGTGGTCCCCAAGATCAAAATTTTGCGAAGATATTTTCATCGCAAATTTCATCAAAATTTTTAATGTCTTTTTATCTTCTGCTGACTATAATATACTGGCTCGTTTTCAATGACAGAATTGTTCAGAGTTGCAGTTTAGGAGAAATAGTAGGGGAGGCTCCAAAGCGTTTTAAACATATAAATAGCAAATGGAAGTCTCAAATGGACATGGAAGATTCGATGATTGCATTTTTAGGCCACTCTACTCATCATTCTGGGGGAGGAAGAGCGCCCCTGCCTCCCCTAGAACTTAGGGCCTGTTGTTAGGCCATTAGTTCTTATCACACTGTTCTGGCACAATGTATACATTTTTTTGTCTTAGTCACATCAAAAGTCACCGATTCCTTTTCTTTAATCTAAATGAAAGTGAGAAAGTTATGTGCGCATAAGAACAGGGCAAAACAACTACAGAATATTATCAAGACATTAACTCTTTTTACCTTGAAATAATGGTAATAACTAATTATACTCTTTTTTGGCAAACAATTTCCTTATATTATTTTGAAAAGGAAATTATATTATCATTTGTAAATGACCTTTATTTCTGTACAAGGAAATTATGGTGTGTATGAGACAGCCTTCAAGGCTTCCTTGTTCCTTTAACCTTGCAGAAAACTAACAAAAACATCAGACCATACCCAATAAATGAATAATCTAACTATTCAGCTAGTTTTGCTAACACAGTGTATCTAAAGTGACAAAACCAAGCAAGAGTTTCTAGTAAAAATGCGAACGTTCTTGTGTGATCTCAACATAAATCGAAGGGATACTGGGTATGGTGTTGATATTTTGCGCTAATGATCCTATGTCAGAAACAAATGCTATAGGAAAAAGCAAGAATTTTTCCTGTGCCCATATAAGTAGTAATGATGATTTAGGTCATGCTCTCAGCATGGTTCAAGGGCCATCACGTTATTGACCAGGTAGCGATCAAACATCTTATCATATTCATATTGGTCAACATGGATACTTAAACCTGGAGGGTCTTTTCAATCTCAGCACTCATTGGCCATTGTAGTTGCAATATGAACAACAGACTGGTCAAAGTGTCTGTGGTAAAACCTGCTACAGAATTACACATCACCATTGGCCATTTGCCATTCTAACCCAATAAATCAAAAAAAGGTTTATTAGCGGTCACTAGTTAGTCTGAATGTGAATATTTTGCTACCAATATAGTTATTCCTCCAATATTCTTTCCAGTTAGTACTCAATTGCGGTTTTCAAAATGCCTATCTCAAAACTTCACCACTCCTTTACCGTACCATGAGGCCAACGTTGCCTGTGACACTTTTTCTGACTAACTCTTATATCACATTGCAACAAACCTAATGGCTAGAAAGCAGGCATGCCTTACGAGGCAATTTGTAATTATCTTGACTACTTCAGACCTCAGTGTGTCATAAAGACACTGCCAATCATCTCCAACTGCACCTCTAGCCAGATATAACTCACAGCCAAAAGCAGGCAATGGTCAATCGACCACAATCGTCGACCCCACCATCTGCGATGCTCAATTCTGTCATCTAACTGCTGGTAATTAAATGGAGTTGTATTTGTCTGACAGCCTGAAGCAGCATTACCACCCACTGTGAACACAATCCCAGCATTAAGAACATCTTTCTATGATCTGTGTTGCATTGATGCTGATGGTGGAGCCCTAAATGTATGACCGAATCAATGTCACTTGAATTGCTGGAAATCATACCCGTCACAAATCATTCACTTTTTGTGACACTCATCTGTGTAACAGACTAGTCAATATAAAGCACTCAGCCGGTTTTGAAACTTTAAAACTATGAGACACATAATAAGAAAACTCAAGCGGTTATTTCCTTCTTTTTGTTCAAAAGAATAGCGCAGACTTTACGCGACCTTGTCTAACACCTCTAAACAAGGAAACCTATAACAAGGCAGCCTTCAAAATTTCCTTGTTCCTTCATCCTTGTTCAACCTTGAGATTATAATCAGACCATTCAATGCCGCTGAGTCATAAGGATACATCAATGTAGTGCTCACTGTCGGTCTCAACTATGCTATACTACTCTAATCGAATTAGTTCAAACTTTGCTTATTTTCAAACTACAGGTACAAGGGATGTCCTAGATACCATACCTCATATGCAATGTAAAAACTTACTCTCGCTTCAGAATACACAAATCAGTAAAGACATTTGATAAACAGATAGGCTCTCTTTCATGTTTCTGGACTGGTGCCCTTACAATGTTATAAGATAAGATGACAGAGTTTTTAATAATTGATGAACTTTTTGTGGTCATCTTCGAAGATGAGCCCCTAAAGGGGGCTATTAGAGGCTGCAACGTGGATACTCGTGATTAATTGATCTATTGATTTACTGTTTTGAGTTATGGGGTAAATGAATGGATAGAGAAAATATGAGCTTTAAAACAATTCTGTTCCTAACAGATAACCTGTGCAGAGAGAGTATAGGGTACTCATAATGTATACCCATACCGCTTGCAACTGTGAACCTCCAGTTTTTGATAAGATGTTACGCATGTTGACCATAAATGATGTGTCAGTACCAAATCGGGCATGACTGCCGGCGCCGGAAATAATTTGTGGACTGCAAATCTGGCAAGGTTGCACCCTTAACAATTAGACCACTCCTGATTTATGATTCTGCATCAGAGGCTAGCATGAGAACAACCAGCAAATTGTTACATTAATGCTGCTATTCATCGCAATAAGCATTGGATGTGCAGAAGTTCTCTTGATAAGTTAAAGTCAGAGTTTGAACGGATGATTACATCAAACTTATCGTCAAGTCCTAAAGGAAATGGATGTTGTCACCTTGTTGCTTTCCTTGTTGAAACATATCAAATAAGGAAGAACATTTTGTATATAAACTGGTGTGAATCTTTAAAAATGCATTCTAAAATTCATCTACCAAGAGAGAGAAGGTAAGTAATACACAAAGATCTTTTTGATCCTCATTTATATAATTGATTGATCGGCATCATGAAATGATCCAGAGTTACAAACCTGTCTAAAGCTGAATTTTGCTGATCAGTGCAGGTGTATGCTGATTACTGATTAGCAATTATCAACTGGTATTATTTTGTTAATGCTAATGCTAATGCTAATGCTAATGCTAATGCTAATGCTAATGCTAATGCTTATGCTAATGCTAATGCTAATGCTAATGCTAATGGTAATGCTAATGCTAATGCTAATGCTAATGCTAATGCTAATGCTAATGCTGAACTAATGCTAACGCTAATGCTAATGTATTTATTGTGTGATCTCAAAGCTTCTATGCCAGCTTAGTATTTAATTTTGTCAACACCTAATTATAACATAACATGACTCAATTGACAGCGGGACATACAATACCAGATCATGAAGCTTTCTCATTGCTTGTGAATAACTCCGTGTTTGTTGTGTACCTGATTCAGATCACATGCAGTTTTCTGTTGTTACAGATTAGAAGATTAACAAATATGTCTATCAAAGTCTTTGCCGTATATGCTGTGGTGCTTGTTGCTTGCAACCTGTTTAATGTTGAAGCAGCGGCTGCTGATGAGGAGGAAATCGCAGTTGTAGGTGCTAGAGATTTACGCAACTATCTAGTTGAAATGAGTGAGGTAAAGTTAACCGAGTAATCTGTACCGATATTGGCATTTGATTTATTGTGTTTCTCTACAGTACTTGGAACTAAGTAAAAATATAAAATGCTGAGATGGTTATCACTTAATCTCTACTCTCTTACTCTTGTTGCAGGCTACACAAGAAAGTGGAAAACGTCTATCAAATGCTGAAGTATTGACCAGCTTGCTTAATCATCTCAATGAAGAGATCGCAAAGAAGTAACAGGAATTTCTTCACCAAATTGTGTGAAATTAATTCATTCATAAAATGTGATTGAAAAATATATAGTCTTGCAGAATAAAACATTGAGCATTCATCCTCACCTCTTTGAATTTAAGATTTGTTTTGAGTCACTTTTTCACTGTTCAATACAGTTGATTAAAAAAAAGTTGGTGTTTAATTCTGAATGGTCAAATGAATCACCATTTTACACAGTAGTTTATGTTTGAATACCTTTTGTTTAGAAGAAACCAGGCACGAAATTTTGATCCGAAAGTCTGAGACTATCCTGAAATTGAAATTCAATTTGTAGTTGCTGCTTGTAATGATGGCCCGAATGTATAAGATGGACGACTGATGATCTATACCGATACAGTTGTCTTTGTTTATATCCATGAAATTTACTGCATCATTCCAGACTTATTCAAATCACACACAAATCAGTGCATGTTACAGTCATGACTATAATTTTGATAAGATTCTTGAGATTTGCGATTAGAGATTTAATCTCTTCTGAGCATGAATCATTGCTAGTGTTTAAAATTGTCCTGCCTGGTTTTTCCCACATCCTTCAATCGGACCAAAACAGAATGAAATGCTCAGCAAGTCTCTCCCATTCTATGACGAGCAATTTTTGTTTATTTTCTTCACTCACTGTATATTCAAATTGCCAGTCAGTGTTGAAATCTGAATAGTGAAATTATAAGCAACCTGAGCGATGGCATTTGTAACATTGCCATCATATGTATGTTGGGAAATGCCAAAATATACAATTCATTATGATTAATTTGGCCTCTAAAACCAAAAAACCTTAAAGAGGGGGTACGGCTCAGATTCACTTTCTCTCGTCCCTATCCAGGTTGATAGATCACCCGATTCCGATTATGTACATGTGCTCCGATTTGGCGCCAAATACATCATAACAATTTGTTTACATTTATATGCAAGAGTATGATGTCATATGTAGGACTCTCATAAACAATGCCCTATCAATCAATAATGACTTATTTACATTTAGCGGTATTTCTCAGTAAATATTTAGTATTTTTGAAAATCATTATAGCTACACATTCCTCAACTATATTTGACTCTGCTGATGTAGTTTTGAAACCTAATTTTCTTTTTTTAAAAGAAAATTAGATGTAAAAAAGTGTAGGCACACAATAATTTTCAGTTCAGTTTATAGTTATATTACAGTGTCACAATGTGTGTCAAAGCAGGTGCACTGCATGATAATGATTTTCTTATGAATTATAAGTCAATATATCATCAATCATCATGCTTTACACTATTAAATATGGCTCAATGTAGCCTGTCTTGACAAGACATGCTATGCTCCGTGTAATTACCGTGATCTCATAAGTTTTTAGGATTTCATTTTGAGCATAGCAAATTGGTAAAAGTAAGTCTCATAAAAAAATTTTTGGTCCATAGTATTACTCCCCGCACAAGTAAATCCCTGTAGATAGACCACCAAGTATCTACAATTAATGCTGGATCTGAATTACACTCCATCTTTAAGCTGCAGAATCCTCTTGTGATTGAGCCACTGGATTTTTTCTCAAAGCTGACAGTTGTTAAAGGGCAACCAAGGTTTTGCAGCAAAGCATTCATGGGTAGTAACTAAAGTTCTAGGCAGCATTAGCTTTGTGCATTACACGATGCAAATCTCAAAGTAGTTGCTGACTCTAAGCTGGGTAACACTTCAGTTTAGGGGAGGTTCCAAGACATTGCTGTAATGATAATAGAGCGCAGGCTAAATAATAACCGGAACCGGAAACTGCACTGTGGTATTCTATTTTAGCTGAGTTTGAGTACCTGATGGATGAAATGTTTCTCAAGAATTCTGGCTGAATAATCATCCGAGTTAGATTTTGTCATTTTTTCTTTCTTATAATGTAACATATTATAGGGGAAAAAAATATGGGGCGCTTCACGCATTTGTAACCGAAAGTGACGATCAACGCCACTGTATATGTTGTTTGGCAGACAGGGTACTTGCCATAGTATTAGATGTTGTTAAATCTGGTGCAGAATTGACGAACAAATGAACACCATCACCAGGAAATTGTTAGCATTTCCACAATGGACGACATAGGTTAGTGATAGGGAGGTGGGAGGGAAATTGACAGACTTATTTTCTTTCAAGACCGGCGTGGTGACCGGATGTAGATTGAAAGAAAGGATATGTGAGTAGCTGTGAACAGTAGTTCCAAGAAAGCCTATCATTGGCTGAGAACAGTAGTTCTAAGTTTTCCTTACCAATAAGTTGTCCTTAGTAGGTTGAGGGAGGGCAACTTTTTATTCAGTTGACCTAGGATTATTTGTCATGTCTTGGAATTGATTGCCAAGACAAGGGAGGTGTTATAAGGGCAGAAAAAAATCTTTTTTTGTACCAAAAACTTTATTTTTTCATTCTTATAATGTAACATATTATAGGGGAAAAAAAAATGGGGCGCTTCACGCATTTGTAACCGAAAGTGACGATCAACGCCACTGTATGTGTTGTTTGGCACACATGGTACTTGCCATAGTATTAGATGTTGTTAAATCTGGTGCAGAGTTGACGAACAAATGAACACCAAACCAATTGTATTGAGCGAGGCACACCTACACAGAGAAAAATAGTGCGGTGAAATTGATTACAAGCTTACCAGAATTAACGGTTGCTTTTTCAACCAATTATTCTGGTCATCTTATGATGATTTTCTAATCAATAACACCAGTTTCTTATGGTAAATAGTTTTCGGATTGAGCACATAGATGATAAGACATTATGATAAATTTTACCAAGGCTTATGGTAAAATAACAATGGCTGTACTGCATCTGATTGATAAGAAACAATGTTATTATTGATAAGATCTTCTGGTAAATTTTACCAGCTCTTGTGATAAATAACAATGGCTGTTCTGGATATGATCGACAAGAGCCAATGTTATGACTGATAATATCTTCTGGTAAAACTTTACCAGAGGCTGTGATGATATTGATTGATTAGAAGGTTATGATAAAACTGATTGTTGCTAGAGGCTCAATTTTTTTCACAATTGTGCATAAGAAACCCTTTCATCAACAGCACATCGCCTGGAGAATTAGACAACACAACACAGTAGATATGAAGAGGAAATGTTGTACTTGAATGAATTGAATTGTTATTGATAAAAACACAAATAAAAATCCATGACCACTGAGGTAGAAAAGCTTAATATTAAGAAATCAGTATGTAAATTTGAAAATTTGAACTAGAACAATAAAATGAAGGGTGAGAGTATGTAATTAGGTGTGTCACAAAAAATATTCATGTGAAAATTGGGGCTAAAATAAGAGGCAATATCCAGATTTTAAAGTATGATAAAATTTTGTTTTAATATTTAGTATATACATGAGAACTATCTATTTAAGAAGTATTTGGAGGTCTGTCATGGTGCAGCTGAGAGGGACCTTGAGGCCATGCAGGTTTGAAATGAAATGGTATAGCGTTGGAGCTTGCTTTGGGTAGTCAATATTTAAAAGAAAGAATAACATGATGAGATAATTCAGCCCTGAGGCTAGAGACTTTACAGGAAAGGAGAAACCCTTGTATACACATACACTGAGTCCCGTATCCTCTTTACACAAGATTACACTCCCGTATTGGTTTGAAATTAGAGCAGCGTTGCCGACACGTAACAAAACCTCCATAGCCCTTGCTCTAAACTTCAAACCACACTTTCCAATCATTTTGTTCAAAGTCAGCACGTGATCATCTGTGGAGAAAAGAGATAGAAATGTATCAACGCTGTTTGTGTAATTAGTTATGCGAATCAGCAGGATGGTACACCAGTGTCATGCAAATGCCACATATCAAAAGAAATCATCAACCCGGTACAATTCGTTCGTTGGTGCTAGAAAGAGGAGGGGTTGGGTAAGCTTTAATATGATGTTCAAACAGGTAAACCACATGAATTCCATAAATATTCTTTCAATATGGACTGCACTGTTTATGATCTCGTATACAATTACCAGTCTATGCTATGCCCCAAAAGATGACAATTACAGCGACCCTTACCTGTTGGCTCCAGCAAGCCTATCAGCTTCTCCAGCCTCTCCAATCCCTTAGCTGCCGAATGTGCCTTATCTATCCGATCAAACTCATATGATATCTACAACAAGGGATAAAGTATTTTTCCTTTATTTTGAATATAAACAGTATCACCCAACTAAGGCAAAACAGAAATTGGAAGGAGATATCATCTAGTCATTACAAATATTTATCCTGTTCCGAATGGGCACTAAAAGCCGTAGCTGGCGCCGAGTGTGGTAAGACTTATGGCAGGTGCTGTGCAAGTGCATGAGTGTTGTACAGCACTTGCCACATGTCTCAGAGCACCCTTCCTATAATTTGTCTTAGCATGTAACATGGGCTACACCAACAAAATCTCTAATATGATTTTTGCACAAAACTGGCTATTGCCCATACAGAACTGGACTTTTTCTGTAATGATTGTGATAGCAAGCATTGTGTCATATAATAGGGCACAAGTCAAAGTTGTGTACAACACAACAGTATGGAATAACACTGGTTGAAAACAGCACTATCAAGAAGAAATATTTTATAAATATGTTTGTAAATTTTTCTTCCAAGCTATCTAACTTTTTTGCTGGTTCTTTTCAAAATTTAATTCAGTTACGCAAACTGTGAATCATAGCAATGCAATATAAGTAGCTACAATGCCATACAATATGACCATCACTGTGCATCTATTACACACCTCAAAATAAATAAAAATCTTACCTCTTCAGGACATCTGACGAAAACATTGAATTTCTTCAGGGTCTCGATCATTCCTGGGCCTTCTGTGACAATCCAAAGCCTCCTCTCTGCATAGGTTTCAGCCAGAAGCTTTCTTCTCTTTGGAGGGGTGCCAACTCGATCTCTTTCACTAGAAAATGGAAGGAGCGAATTAATTAATACAAGGTGTTTAAACAGACAGACAGCAGGTAGCTACCAATGGTGAGCTTAATGTCTTTCGACGGTCACATGGTCTGTGAGTGGGAATAAAGGAGGAGACTGCAGGTGAAGTGTCTGGACATTTGTAAACTGTTGCTGCGGTTCACAGGATATGTTAACCCGTTACAGATTTTGTTGTCGAGTACAAGAGAGTACACAATAAACCAGCACAACAGATAACCATGGATGGAACCAATAAATTCAGACCAAGGTTCTCTCATCCTTTTTAAGTCGAATATTAAGTTTGATGAATGACAACTAAGATATCTTAAACAAAAGTTTTACCTTTCTCTTCATAGGAGAGATTGACCGGCGTTGGAACTGTCGCCGACTCTGTTGCCTTCCTTTTCCTTCCCTTGCGGGCTGTACTCTGTCTTAGTTTTAGTTCGTCAGGCAGACTCCTGTTAGCGTTCTTGAACGCCTCGTACAACTGTCCTGAAGTAGGGCGACGCACAAAAAAATGTCTCTACAAAAACATAAAATTATTCGTTAAAATTGATGAGTCAAGATCAGAATCAAGTGGCTGATAGTTGAAGTTTTCCTTTTAGATAAGCAATGGACACAATTGAGAGAAAGAAATCCCCGATTTTTGACATGTGTTTCGCTATATTCTTAAAACCCATCAAATATTATCACGAACCACTAAGCGCTACTCTAGCTTGAAAGGACAACTACAATAACTGACGGAAAACAGCACTGTCGATTATTAACTCTCTGAGACAATGATTAATTGTGCAAAATAAATGCATCAAGACCACATGATGGTTGCAGCCTTGTCTAGGTCTAACCTCGCACCACTGCTATCTCAAAAGTTTCTTCACCATTGGTCATACTTACAAATGTTGGGCTAGTATGGTCTGTGTTTATGTCTCTCAGTGATGGGAACTGGTTCACCATAGCTTCTGCGACATACTGTATAATGTCACACGTCACGTGCTGGTTCCCAAACTTCTCTGTGTATTTCTCTACAACATATGGCACGTAGATCCTTTGTAGCCTTGTTCGCTCCTTTTTAGTAATCAACTCATCTCCTGTATATCGTTTAATTTCTGTCTTACTAAATTTCTCCTGCAGCCTTTTATATGCTCCTAGTATCAGATTATTCATCTGGAAAAAAAAAAGTTGATCTTGGTCAAATCAGGGGTCTCATCGCATATAATATCTTTAAACTTCTGCTGCCACACAGGCAGGTGTGTGTTTTTTAATTATGTATAGCTCACAACTAATGGTATGAGCATTGTCATCTAATGGGCCAATAATTTGCACAGACTAATCATCAAAATCAGGGTATGAAATAGTGCCATCATCCTGTTTTTGAAGATCGGTTTACGCATATTATTTGCTTATCAGATACAATCTCAATTAGATATCTCTGAGCTATACAGAATTCCATGGGCACATATTGGTCTGAGTGGCACCAGTAGTTTAAGCTCAGACCACCAGATATTAGTTTACAAGGCTAAATCTATTGTGCCGACATTTTGGATCATATATGGGGTGCGACAAACCACAGTATGCCTTGAGCTTCCTCCAACAATACATGAAGCTAAACAAATCAAAATATTATTTATGTGCTCCTCTTAATAGCAAATAAATTTTCTAGCAATTTTACCCTTGGTGATAAACAGGTCAAATGAAAATTGTACATCAACGCAATGTCTCCAATATGAAACAATACAACCATCATATACTCACAAAAACCTGTGTCTCATGATAAGAAGGTCTGTAAACGGTGTTTGTATGTTTCTGTCTAAATCCCTGAGTTGGTGATGCATATGGTACTCCAGACATGCGCCCTTCCTCGATCGGACCAGTGCTAGTGGAAGTCTGCCCCATCTGGAAAAATTGCAAAATAAAATTCCAACTTTGTTAGTAAAGTTCCTATCATTGCCAACTGCATCTTTCTCAAAAAAACTATGACACAGTAAGAAATTATCCTGTTGATAACACTCCTACAATGCAGAACCAAGAAAACATACCAAACTTCTTTTTATTTATGTTGGGTTATTAAACATTCAACTTTGTCTTTAAAATTAGATTACATACTAGTTGATTTGTCATGTGGAGGGTGAAAATATTTAACGGAATGTTGGCTCACAATAACCTCAGATATTTGTCACAAGAGAAAGGACATAAGCCATATAATAAACTCACAATATTCCGCCTTGGTCCATAGGTTGGGACTCCAGTTGCCCCAGGAACTACAGAATCAACCAAATGGCCAGTTGAACTGGAGCGAGAAGTACTGACAGACCGCGTGCTCTGTACAAGGAAAAAACATTCAAGTGAGTCAACACAGGCTCAAGTTTGGAATTTGACAGCGTGAAAACAAGAGTTGAGGGAAGTCTAACACCAAGCAACAGATATATGAATGAATTTTTAAATGAATGAACAATGACTTTATTTCGTGTCAATACTCATACAAGTTACAAAGACAATGATAACAGTCGTATCCATGCTTCTTGCTGACGTGCCATTTCCACAGTGTGACATCAACCAACACCACCATTTTTACCTTAATAAAGTCCCGAATAGCTCTAATCTTCAAACGTTCACCCATGATAGGAGTCAGCTGAGAGATATCACTGTTTTCAAGGAGGTGTACTTCACTCTCGCCTATACCTGCTTCTACAAGTAATAATCAAAACATGTAATAATAATAAACAGTGAAAAATCCTATCAACCATACAATGGGTGACTTCCAGTGAGTGACAGGCTGGTTCTGTCACAGCCTTTTCTCTATACCTTCCCTCTAGCTGATCCTGAGTGTGACGGATATCTGCTAGATCCAGAATTTTACAAGATGCCAATAATAATGAAATTTTACTTATTAGATATATAAGACACATCGAGCTGATAGCTAATAGTAATAATAAGTAGGTATAAGGAGTAGGCTTTGCTTAGCACCTGACTTTTCTTGGTTTTGTGTATAATTAGTACGAATATGTATGAGTATGACTATAGTTTCCATCAAGGCTTACCAAACTATGACTCTATTCTCAAATAACTTTTTTTTTACAATTCAATAGCATCTCACTGGCTGCCTTATCAGTGATACTTATTGCTAGTCCCATCTACTAGTAGAAAACAATTTGGAAAAGTCATCATGATCTTACCTTTGAGTATAGCTGCTACTGTAGGATCAGCTGCACTCAAGTAGTTATACTTGCTGTGTTCTCCTATAGTCACTGCACTACTAGAACTAGCTCCATTTAAACCTGGTGTGGATTGATCAGAGTTGGAACGGGAAGAACTAGAAGCTGTGGCCTGTTTAGAATTAGGTGTTGCCCTCCAAAAGGAGTCATCTGGGTCCATAAGAGCCTGCCTGACTGGTGTGCCTAAATCATAGCTTACATCTGTTAAAGGTGTATATGAATCACTAAGATTTGGAGTTTCTTTAGCCATTGCAGATGGTTTGTTGATGTGTTTAGTGAATTTTCTCTTTAGAGCTGTCTCTCTCTGAATTTTACAATATTGTTCTCCTCTCTAAAAATGCGCCAAAATTAGCAGCCTTCAAATAGTCCTTTATTGTTTAGGAAAATAGTACGATTTTTCAACTATAAGATTTCTTCAGATTTTTTTTATCTTCTTGGTCTATGTTTATACTCTTTTTTTTATGGAGGTAGTAAAAAATGCGCTCTTCTTCTAGATAAAGTACATTAAAATTTATTTTCACTAAATGTTTACTCATAGCAAGGTAGTAGACATTATTCCTACCTGAACACTTGTTTCAGAGGAATTTATTTTAACACATGAGCTGCTGTTCCATCATGGTGTTCTTCTGATTTGATGAATATCAACTGCTTGCTGCAGCCCTATATTATATGTAAGTTAAATCTATATAGTTTCCACAAGAAAGAGAAGTAATAATATTTGTAACATAAATATGAACTACCTGAATTTAGTAATTCTGACAATCAAGATATATTGATATCTGATGATAATTATATAATTTAACTCACTTTATATTTCTGTTTGTAGAACTTGAATTCCGCCAACAGGACTTCTTCTATATAGAACTGTACTCGTCTGTCTCTAGATACTCGTCAGTAGCTGTAGAGCCGTCCGATTGTACGTCTGTCTTGGTTGATGGTTACCGTGAAAAAAGCCAAGATCACAGTACACGTATGCTGATTACCGGTAAGCCCAGCCCTTCTCTCTATAGTATGAGATCTTCACAGAGTTGCTGTAAAATACTGGGCAGAGGGTGTAATATTCTGTAACGTCTTAAATCTACAGTCTATTGGGCTGACGTGTACTGCTAGTCCATATTTGGAAGTGTGTAGCGAAAACGAAAATTGTCCAATAGCTATAAGCTACGTAAGTGTAAGGACAGGATACCCTCGGTTGATCACAGGATATCCCTTGAGACATTAATGGTCCCGAAATTATAATTAGGTCTATTAAACATCCGTCTGACAAACATCTGTCTGTCGATTAAACATTCTATACTGACATTTGATTAGCATTGGTATTAGCATTAGTAGGATGTGTAATTAATCATAGAATTAGCTTATGCCTTATTTATCAAAAAGTACATCGTACATGGCGAAAGGTTTAACCGTTGCTTTAACACACAAGATGAGCTATAAGCCCTAAATATTAAGTTTATATGGTTAAATAAATGACTGTCCTTGTTGGACTGTTCTGAATACCAATAACTGTCTAGTATTTGCTATTGTTGATATAATAAGTCTACAGGTAAACTGAAAGTAACATTATGATGTGTAACAAATAAATAAGCAAAGTTTGGCAAAACAAAGGAGTACCAGGTGACCCCTTGGCTTCTACAATATTCATAGCAATTTAGATGAAATGGTGACCCTGTGACTAGTGGTTTCCAATGTTTGTGGCCAATGATTTATTCAGAAGAATGGGGGTGAACTTCGATTTTTCATCAACACTCAAATAGAAACATGGATTGATTACTTTCTGACTTATTGGACCCTTGTAGAAAGTCATGCTTTGATCATGACATGAGCATTACACCAAAAGTGAATCAATTCACTTGTATAAAATTGTTCTGCAGAACTAAGAGATCAATTAACTGTGTGTCTGATTGATTTTATTATTCATTTCAGATTCAACGTAAGAGGAAAATATAAGGGAAAAGGATGAAGGGTAGTTATATCTGCTTCTAATGCTCTGTCAACTTTACTAATCAAGCTCCAAGAGCCATTGTGCGGCACACTGAGCTCTATCATAAGCTAGAAATCACTAAGTTTGAAGGCAATCCAATACGGCATCCATTGGTAAGTAATATTTTAGCACTTGCTTACTTGTCTGTTGATTACCAGCAAGCTAGTTCCAGATTGAAACCAAAAAAGAATGTCCTTTGATTATCATTGAGTATGAGTGATTGAAAGACTGTTATATTATTGTAGCGCTGTGGATCATGTGTATGGAAATGTCATAGTGGTTAGGAATCATACAGAAAGCATATCAAGCTTCACATGAATGGTTCTGACCTAGTGATGGCACCACTCTGCCCTGAGCTACGAGGACAATGCCATAACAACGGGCAAGCTTCCCAATTACCAGGTAAACATCAAGTCAACTTTTGTCAAGCAGCCGAATTGAATTTTTGAAGGTTGTAACTGCGCCATCATTCAATGTGTAATGAAAAAATGCCAGATTTATAGCTAGACACAAAATTTTATACCGATGGAGTAACTCCACCAATAGCCATAGCCTACTGTAAATTTAACCTCTTGTCCATGGATTTATAATAATGTTTAATATGTTTGTAGCTCAGGATCTTCATTCTGAAGCAGTAAGTACACTATGTGACCGAGATAGTTACCAGGCTGAAGATTGTGACGTGGATGTCAGTCACCCAATGACTCCAGGTTAGTTTGATGACTGATTTGAAAAAGTTTCAATATGACAAATGGATGATAGAACAGTGATTCAGGAAAGACTCACTTTGTAGTTGAATTCTACTATCCATTACTTTTGGACTGATGGGACTTTGGGAACTGATGCTGTAATCTATCATATTCTAGCTTGTATCCTTTTGGTAGATATCGAACATTTTGAGGATTGTGAGGAAAATGATGGAGATACCATAGAACACAGCTCTCAAAGTATTCATCCCCAAAGACAGGCTGCGGAAAGGTAGGGTGCTTCTGTATGATAATGGGTAGCATAATGTATAATGGGTAACAAGAAACAATAATTTAAGCATGAGATACATGAGTATGGAAAGCAATACGAATATTATAGAGTGATCAACATACCAATTATGACTTGTCATTTGTATGCTACGTCCATTTTCTAATATACATGTATGTTGAATTCTCTCATTAAACCACTAGGTGGCTCAATATTACTTATGCATCACATTATTCTCTGATTCTTTACCTCCGTAATGATATGCTTCTTAAAAAAATTGATCCACTCTAAGTGCATTATATATCTATCGCAGTAGAGGCCTTCCTAAAAACGCTGGCATAAAATTAACGCTGAAAAGGGTGTGATATTTGACGTCACAGAGCTGTTAGTGCGCTGTGTTGATAGAAATTCCTCAACAACTTTAGCTAAATAGGTCACGCATCAACATCTTTGTTGACTACTCACAGTATCCTAGTGGATACGGTTTTGT